>OY821520.1:77574860-78309860 GCA_963682025.1 Cordilura impudica | reverse complement strand
TAAAAATTAAAAATTAAAAATTAAAAAATAAAAATTAAAAATTAAAAGTTAAAAGTTAAAAGTTAAAAATTAAAAATTAAAAATTAAAAATTAAAAAATTAAAAATTAAAAATGAAAAATTAAAAACGAGAAATGAAAAAAAAAATAAAAACAGAAAAATAAAAAATGAAAAAGAACAAGTAAGAAAATTATAGTCGGTCTAGACCGACTATACGATACCCTATACCATGCGTTTAAAACCCTATCTCTTAGGCCCAACTAACTGGATATAGAAAATAAGCAAAAACCAAATTTGAGTGGAATTTTTATTAATTTTTTTGGCTGCAGATATGAAAAAGTTCATATCGGATGCTATATCTATATGTGGACTAGGTCCAAAAATGGACCAATCCTGATCATGTTTGGTAAAGTCTCTTGCATTTTGCAAAAATATATACAAACAAAATTTGAGAAGAATCAGTGCAATATTTTTGTTTTTAATAGATTTAAGTGAAGATCGGGAAGCAGTCTATATGGGGCCAAAGGGATCATTTTTGGACTACTCATTAATGGATGTAATGAACGCATACAGACCCAATTTGAGTAAGATCTATATGACAATTTGGATTTTATGGCAATTTATGTCGATTTCATAGGGGTAATTTGTATGGGGGCTAGGTCTGAACATGGACCGATTCTCACCAATTTCAATAGCGTTCATCCCATGGCCGATTACAGGTTATATACCAAATTTCATCAAAATATATTCATATTTGCGACCTGCAGTTTGATTACAAGCTTTACATGGACACACAGACGGACGGACGGACGGACGGACATTGTTAAATCAACTCAGAAAGTGGTTCTAATTCGATCGGTATAATTAAAGATGGGTCTAGGTCAAATATTTTTGGTTCTTACAAACAGCAGCACATAGTCATTATACCCAAACCACATAGTGGTATAGGGTATAAAAATTAAAAATTAAAAATTAAAAATTAACAAGTAAGAAAATTATAGTCGGTCTAGACCGACTATACGATACCCTATACCATGCGTTTAGAAACCCTATCTCTTAGGCCCAACTAACTGGACATTGAAAATAAGCAAAAACCAAATTTGAGTGGGATTTTTATTAATTTTTTTTGGCTGCAGATATGAAAAAGTTCATATCGGATGCTATATCTATAAAGGGACTAGGTCCAAAAATGGACCGATCCTGATCAGGTTTGGTAAAGTCTCTTGTATTTTGCAAAAATATATACAAGCAAAATTTGAGAAGAATCAGTGCAATATTTTTGTTTTTAATAGATTTAAGTGAAGATCGGGAAGCAGCTCTATATGGGGTCAAAGGGATCATTTTTGGACTACTCATTAGTGGATGTAATGAACACATACAAACCCAATTTGAGTAAGATCTATATGACAATTTGCAGTTTGATTACAAGCTTTACATGGACACACAGACGGACGGACGGACGGACGGACGGACGGACAATGTTAAATCAACTCAGAAAGTGATTCTGATTCGATCGGTATAATTAAAGATGGGGATAGGTCAAATATTTTTGGTTGTTACAAACAGCAGCACAAAGTCATTATACCCAAACCACATAGTGGTATAGGGTATAAAAATTGAAAATTAAAAATGAAAAATTAAAATGAAAAATAAAAAACGAAGAATAAAAAATTAAAAACAAAAAATTAAAAATAAAAAATAGATAATAAAAAATGAAAAATTAAAAACGAAAAATGAAAAAAGAAAAATAAAACCAGAAAAATGAAAAATGAAAAATAAAAAATGAAAAATAAAAAAATGAAAAATAAAAAATGAAAAATAAAAAAATTTAAAATAAATGAAAAATGGAAAATGAAAAATAAGAAATTAAAAATTAAAAATAAAAAATAAAAAATTATAAATGAAAGATAACAATGAAAAATAAAAAATGGAAAATGAAAAAAGTAAAATAAAAAATGAAAAATAAAAAGTGAGAAATAAAAAAATAAAAAATGAGAAATGAAAAATTCTAAAATTAAAAATGAAAACTAAAAATGAGAAATTAAAAAATGAAAAATAGAAAATGAAAAATTAAAAAATGAAAAATAGAAAATGAAAAATTTAAAATAAAAAAAAATTAAAAAAAAAAATAAAAATGAAAATAAAAATGAAAAATGAAAAAACGAAAAGTGAAAAACGAAAAATGAAAATTAAAAACGAAAAATGAAAAATGAAAAATGAAAAATTAAAAATAAAAAATGAAAAACTGCAGATTTTAAAAAAGTGCCATAAAAAAACTCTTTAATTACACATCTCCCCTGTGATCGGGCTCACATAATTTTTTTTAAATTATGTTCATTCTTATGCCTGGTTTTCACTATGTCATTTTCAATGCCAATTGTTTTGTCCGTTGTATGAAAAAGAAGGGTAGAGTTGTTATTTGCCAGCTTAAAAAAAAAAAATTTCTTTCGTTTTACAGGCTGATTTTTTTGTCTGTAAGATTTAATCAAATAGAAACTGACGAAATGACAGTGGAGGCAATTTTTCTTGTCAGTGAATGCCATAATTTTTAAATTAAAATTAATTCAATTTGTTGTATTCATGGCTAATACAAATAAATTCTTATTTTTGCAATGCATTATTTCCGATTCTCAAATGAAATTTTGAATTTAATTGGCTTTTAATCACATTACTTTACTTTGCCTTTTGTATACCCTATACCAACCACTATGTGGTCAGGGTATAATAACTTTGTCACGACTTGCTTTATCCATGCAAAATTTATTTTTAATTGTTGAATTCTTTTTTTAAATTTCGCTCGGCCATATAATTTATGAAAATATGCAATTCAATATTTTTTTTTCGTAATTATTTATTTGCAATCTAATTTGCAATAATAAAAAACTTACATCAATTTATATCATCACAAAAGTTTTAATCCCCAATGAGATTAAATTATCCATACATACAAAAATTATATTGATAATACATATATTATTATTTACATATTTACAGCACTTATTTGTTTTTTTTTTTTTATTAATTTTATTTTATAAATGGAAGATCAAGATTTATGTATAAATCATTTTATGTGAAAATTTTTAATTAATATTTTATCACTCAATAAGTAATGTGAATAAGTAATTCTAATAATTTGTTTCTTGTTTCTTCTTTTTTTCTAGGTAAATAAATCTTCTTTATGTAAAACTATTAGTAAGTAGAAATATCCTTTTCAAAACATTTTTCCATTAGCAAAACGAGTAAATTGCTCTAGCTCACGAAGCTACTTAATGAATTATTATTTACTTGATTGTTATCACGCAATGAAAAAAAAAAAAAAAAAAAAAAAAAAGCGTCCAAGAATGGCTCCATATAGGCGAGCTGAGCTATACTTTTTCTTAAAATATTATCTGTGAAATATACATGATTTTGCCTTTGAATTGTTAAGAAAGTGTTTGCTGGGTTGTAATAAGCTGTAATACGAAAAGAAAATAAGAAAATTTGCTAAATAAAAAGCAGATTTTAGTTTATATCAAAGGAAACACATTTATTATTATTTTTTTTTTTGTTTTCTTGTAAGGAGCTTCCATGCGTAGCTTGCGCCTAAAAAGTTCTGAAAAGTAGTGAATTTAGAAGCGAGTGAAGATACTTTTGTAATTCATGCTAATGTAACCCAATATTTGCATGAATGAATTTATTATAAACACAAAAGTATGTCAAACAATGAGAAACGAAATCAATAAAGGAGTGAGATCGAAAAAATCTTAACAGTCAAAAATTTAACCATAAGGACTCTATTGAACCTAGTTTTTATTTATTTATTTAATTGAAATTATATTAGATTTTACAAAAAAAAAAAAAAAAAAAAAATTAACTTGTATAGTTCTAGTCATTACTTGTGAACATATGGACCTTTTTCGGAAACCCTTCCATTAGGGATTTTGTATTTGTTTCTGTCATCTCTTTTGGATCAGGTAGTTCATCTTCAATTTTTTGGGACACCTTTTTTGTGCTCTTTAACTTCCCTTTCATAAGAGGCCAATAACTATCCACCGCCCTAAGCTTTAGAGAGTTTAAAGGATTTGCTTCCTTTGGTAAAGAATCAAATTATTGTTCTTGTACCACTCAAAAGCTTTCTTACCATAGCAACAGAATGCCAAAGCCACCAAAAAAATATGTGAACACATTGTGTTGGCTTATGAAATGACGTAGTCTTCTTTGCAAACACTCTTTAAAGCTCCGACTAGTGAGTCTCCCTTTGGGTTCGCAGGGACCTACAACAAATTGCATGGTATTTTGCTTCATGGGGTGTGTTTTGATGGTTTTGATTTTTAATGAGCATAGTGATACATCGCCTTCGTAGTGGCCAAGCTATGAGCTGCAAACTAGAAGCGCAGGACTTTTCAGCAACTCACGTGGTAAAAAATTTTCAGTATAAATTGTGCGGCCTGTATTCACATATCCACTAATTGATACACAAAGTTTTGCCCTTGATTTACTTCACGCTCTTGACCAGGCAACTCCCCCGAGTAAATCATTCCTTTGAGGAGATAAAATGATTTCGAGTCGCACAGCCATCAAACCTTTATTCCGTACTTGGCTGGCTTAGACGGAATGTATTGTTTAAATCGTGTGCGGCCTCTATATGGGAATAATTGCTCGTCCACGGTCAGCGAATTGTGCGGGATGTAATTGTAATTGAAAAAGAAATACAGGTTTAAAAAATAAAAAACGTAATTCAACAAAACTCATTAGCGGTTTCTCCGAATAATAGTACAAGGTCCGTAGGGACCTTTACACTAATTCATGTACTAAACGTTATTAACCCTTAATAAAATGAATATTATTGCTCGTATCGCTTCAAAACCAGCTTTAAACGATTCAGCACTAACTTTAGTCGGTTTACACACACAACATTAAGGGGTTGTGAGAGTTTAAAAATCAAAAAGGTCCTTCTCACAAACAGAAGAGTTAAAATAAATTTCGGTATTTATACAGCCCGTTGTAGCAAATGATTTGTTTCTTTCGCCTCAACTGAATTGCGCTTGCACATATTTTGAACCGGGAGCTGCCAAAAATCTGCATCTACATACTTTTTCTCACCCTTTAAGCTGCAGGAGTATTTTTCATGAAACATGACTTCAATTTTCGTGCTCTGTATTTGGAACTTTTTGAGCTAACAAGGCTGCTTTTCAAAAGCACGTGTTGAAGCTCTTTTCAATATGCTTCCTATTTTCTTGGCCCTACAAACATCATGTGGACCCTTTTTCGGTAAATGGTCAAATTCTCTTGATACTTTCTAATAACTTTAAAAACAGTTTGACGGCAGACCTTTGATTCCTTGGTCAACTTTTAGTACGAACAAGTTGGATTTTGTTGAAAATATTTAATTACTTTAGCATGTACTTTTATTCCATCACTCATTGTAATCAAACTAACAACAAATGAACGAGGTTGCCATTAAACACAATAATATACAGTTAAGGAAAAAAGTCTACATACACCCTTATATTTTGCGGGTTTGATGAATTAAAAACTATAAATGAAAAAGATTTTATGTAAATTTTTAGGGCACTATTAAATAACATTATTTGTAGGAAAAAAGATTAGGAAAAATAAAATATATAGAAATTATTAGGGAATTTTAAAACAAATAGTTGGAAAAAAGTCTACATACAGTGTGGCATCTCATAACATTACACAGAAATATAAATGTAAAAACAGAGGAATCCCCGCTTACGTTATTCATTTATTTGTTTTTACGGTCATTACAATCAATTGATAGAACAACCAGCTTTTCAAACAAGTTTTTTTATGTAATAAAATGGCAAATAGAAAAGAAATACAAATATCAGTTCGAAATCTTGTCGTAAATCTCCGAAAGGAGAAAAAATCTTACGGGGAAATTGCCAAACTGGTAAAATTGAGTCGTGCTACTGTACAAACGATTATTCAAAATTATAATAAGACCAATAGCACTGAAAATAAACCACGATCTGGAAGACATAAGAAACTTTCAAGACGCAATATAAGCAGTATTATTAAGGAAGTAAACCAGGATCCGAAAATAAGTGCGCCAAAACTGGCGGAACACATTGAAAAATGTTCCAATATTATTGTTCATCCAAGAACTATACAGAACGTTCTACATCATAATGGCTTTAAAAGCAGAGTAGCCCGCAAAAAACCGCTTATTTCTGAGAAGAATCGCAAACTTCGGCTTGAGTTTGCTAAAACGCATCTAGACAAGGATATAGATTTTTGGAACCGGGTTCTTTTCACTGATGAAAGTAAGTATAATATTTTCGGAAGCGATGGCCGCTTAAAAGTTTGGAGAAAACCAAACACTGTACTTGATCCAAAGAATATTATACCTACTATCCAACATGGAGGTGGCAGCGTTATGGTTTGGGGAGCCATAGCATCATCTGGAGTTGGTCGATTAGTTTTTATCGACGGTAATATGGATCGTTACCTATACAAAAATATATTGGAACAAAATTTGAAGCCATCTGTTGATAACTTGGGTCTTGGAAATCAGTGGATTTTCCAACAAGACAACGACCCCAAACATACGGCGCACGTTGTCAGAGACTGGCTTCTTTATTACGCTCCTAGACGATTGAATTCACCACCACAGTCACCTGATATAAATCCCATAGAGCATATTTGGGATATTTTAGAGAAAAAAATAAGAAAATATGATATCAGTAGCCGTGAAACACTGAAAACCGCTCTTATTAAAGCTTGGGCCGAAATCACACCCGATATTACGGGAAATTTGGTAGCATCAATGCCTCGACGACTTAAAGCAGTGATTGATGCCCAAGGTGGACCAACGAAATACTAAGTTAAAAAAAAACTTTTTTAATAACATTTTTCAATATTATATTTTAAGTTTCATAGCTGTATGTAGACTTTTTTCCTATGAATTTGTTATGTTTTGTTAGTTATGTTTTCTTTATATTTATGAATTACTTTTTTTATGTTATAAATAAACTTATTTGCTAATGTCTTAAATATCGACATCAAAAGGTTTTTAATTTTCTTAACAAATTTTCCAAAAACCCCAAATTGAAAGGTGTATGTAGACTTTTTTCCTTGACTGTATATACATATATATACCCTATATAGCCCCACCTTTTATTATACCGATCGACTCGGAATCACTTTCAACTTAAATTGCCATTTGTGTGTGTTTATTCCACCCATTAATCATTAGTCCAAAAATAAACCCTACAGGACAATTCTTGGTCATGGTCCCCATATAAACCTGCTTCGCGATCTTCACTTAAATCTATAAAAAAACAAAAATATTGCACAGATTTTTCTCAAATTTAGTTTGCATATGTCTTTGCAAAAAATAAGTGACCTTACCAAATATGGTCATGATCGGTCCATTTTTCGACTCAGTCCCCATATAAATATTGCATCCGATATGAACTTTTTCCTATTCAAAGGAAAAAAAAAAATTAATAACAACTAGCAGATTCCAGCCCTCGAAATTCGAGTGCAAATTCTAGGAAATTTTATTTTTTCATTAAATAAAGAACCAAAAGGTATGCTAACCAATTATAGCCAATTCACAAATCAACACAAAAAAACAAACTCATTTTTATTACAAACACATTAACAAATTTAATAAACACACACATAGCATTGTATAATTTTATGTATGTGTTATTAGCAACTTTAATGCAATTTATTCAAGATAAAGGAAAAAATTAAAAAATCTCTAAATCTGAAAAATGGCTAAAAAGAAATACCTTTAAAATAATATACGTTTGGTCAAAATCTTGATAAAACGGTAGAACAAAACATCGGTCACAAGAAATCGCCTAGCCTATTAATATTATAGATGCCACTCAAATTCGGTTTATGCTTATTTTCTATATCCAATTAGTTGGTCCAATGAGATAAGGTTTCTAAACGCATGGTATAGGGTATCGTATAGTCCGTCTAGATCGACTATAATTTTCTTACTTGTTTTCATAAAAAAAAAAAAAAAAAAAAAATAATCAAATAAAAAAATCAAATAATGCTTACGAAAACAGTTAAGAGAAACATGTGTGCTAAGATTTTTTTCGATCTCACTCCTTATTTTTTCTCCTTCTTTAATTTGTTCTGATATTATTTCAATGTATTTGTTTGTTGTATATACTGTTCATTCTTTCAAATTAGAACTACTTCTAGTTCAGACTTGTGCTTCTTTCATTAGTTTTTTAATGTATCTTTTTTTTTTTTTGTTGACATTGTAGCACAATGTAAGAATTTATTCTTATTCCCTCAAATAAGACAACGAATGTATCAATATTCTATGAGATATTAAAAAAAAAAAAAAACGAAATAAATAAGAATTCAACACGAAATTAAAAAAAAAAAAAACGAAACAATAACACAATGAAAACAAGTGTCATTTTTTCCAATGTAAGACAGACGGGCAAAAACAAAAGAAAAGAACAATACGAAATAGTTGTATACTGCGACAACGGACAATACAATACAAAAAAAAAAAAAAAACAACAGTTACAACTACAAACAACACTTATTATTGTAATATATGTAAAATGCTAATGTGCTCGCGACTTTGTGTACTACTCAACTTAAATACCTCCTAGTGTGTGATTGTAACTGATTATTATGAAATCACCTTCAACTGTTGTTTGTACTTCAACGACCCCAAAAAAGAAAAAAAAAATGAAAATTGCAAATAGAAAAAAAAAATGCATAAACTACTCATGCCACAACAAAGGCAAAACTGAACTAAAGCCAAACGTCAGCGTCTACAAAAAAAAGAAAAAAAGACTCATACAATTCGTTTTAAATAAATTATACAATAAAACTAAAAGGAAAATAGCAAAACTGCTAAAAATACATTTAGAAATATGCGACGAGAAATAAAATAAACTAAAATATCATGAACTCACGTTATTTTTGCTGCTAGCGCCAAACAAATAAACTCTTTCATAATCAATTTACAGCACAAAACTTAAAATACGACAATTAAAACAGCAAAACTACACCAAAACTAGAAATTGTTGTTCAAAGTGCAAAGAAAGCTAGATACATATGTATGTATATTGTGAATAAGGCGACATAGAAAAAAGTTTACTAGATCGTTTAGAAATAAAGATATGTACATACTTGTAATAATAACTGAACAGTAGAAGTTCTCAAAATTTTGAAATATGCTTTAAAAAAATTTATATGTATTACAAAACTAACGTATGGGCAAAAAAAATTTAGGAAAAACGCCAAACATTAAAAAAAAAATATGTAAACAAACCATTCTGGTATTAATTTTTATTTATTTATTAAATACAAGATTAGAAAACTATTTATTGTGGTCAGGGTATAATGACTTTGAGGGCATTTGCACGATATGTTTCCACGCTGCATGAAAAGGCTTGCGTTTCGTGTTTGTAGGCGACCGGGGCAGAGAAGCAAGCGGGGTAGAAAAAAATTTCATATTCTGTTTTTGAAGATTTTTTTTGACACTTTCTAGACTTTCGTTTTCTTGACGAGTTGTTTTATGCCGTTTTCTTTTCTGACAAAAAATGTCGCCCTTTTTGCCCTTTTTTCGAAAAGTGTATTTTTTATACATATGTTCTGAATTAAGAGCAACCTTATCTTATACATCAATCGAAAGGTCTCAAAGTCGAGCCCTCGTAAATCACAAAAAATTCCAGCCATTGACTTCTTTCAGGTCATAGTATGAGAATATTTTCCCATTGTTTCCCTTTTTTGTATATTTTCACCCTATGACTTCCAAGAGGATAATAATCAAAACTTTTTTTGCACTTATGAACACGGCACTTTGAGACCTTTCGATTGATATATAATAAAAGGTTGCTCTTAATTCAGAATATATAAAAAAAAAATACACTTTTCCAAAAACGGGCAAAAAAGGGCGACATTTTTTGTCAGAAAAGAAAACGGCATTAGTCTTATTCTAGTCTCAACAAAGTGACAAGTGATTTTATAAACCGACATAAAAAAAAATACCTTTAAAGTCATTTAAATTTAAAAATTTAAAATTAATAATAAATTAATAAATTATTATTAATCAACAAATGAAAAAGATTGAGGGAATAAACCTGCATTAACAGCCTAAGTCGAAAATCATGCTTTCGATAAAAGTCACTTTTTATATAAATGTAATGGGGCTGCATTACGACTTAGGTCAGAATATTTTTATCAATAACTTTTTAAAAACCAGCGTTAAAGAAATGGGGATTTCACGTAAATATAAAGCGTTGTTAGTAGAATACGATAGCATACCAGTACATAACTCAAATCGTTCTTAAGTCGACTTAGGCGGTTATCGCTTGTAACTAAAAAAAAAAAAAAAAAAAATCAAGACTAGTTGCAACCAAAAACGCACAAGGGAAATGCACGTGGGTTACGTTGCATCTTCAAAAGAGAATTGAAGAAAAAGCCTGCCTAAAAAGCCCTTGTCTAAATACCCTCTTTGTGCTAATGTTTGTAACTACCAACAATGTCTGACCTAGACCCATCTGAGTTGATTTAGCGATGTCCTTCTGTCTGTCTGTCTGTGTGTCCGTGTAAATCTTGTAATCAACTATGAATATATTTTTATGAAAATTATTATATAGGCTTCTATCGGCCATAGGATGAACGCTATTAAAATTGGTTAAAATTGGTTCAAGTTCACCTCAAGTCCCCATACAAATGACTCCTATGAGATCGACAAAAATTGCCATAAGTTCCAAATTATCATGTAGATCTTCATTAAAATTGGGTTGTTGTGTGTTTATTAATCCATTCATCAGTAGTCGAAAAAAACCCTATAGGACAATTCTTAGTCATAACGCCCATATAAAGCTGATTCCCGATCTTCATTTAAATCTATCAAAAAACAAATATATTGCTCAAATTTGGTTTGTATGTGTCCAATCACTTGATTTGAACCCTTTTGAGAACTTATTTGGCATTTTAAAGCGTCGAGTAGTTGTTCGGGTTTTCACTTCTAAACAACATTAAAAAGAAGCCCTGGTAACTGAGTGCAAAAGCATTCCACTCAATATTATCAACCACCTTATTGAGTCCATGATACGTACAGAGATGCCGCGAAGTTATAAAAATGAACAGATTCTTCACTAAATATTGAATAATACGTGGGCGGATCAATAAGTCCGTGACTTTTCGAACATCCCTCGTAGTTATATGAAATGAAACACTGCTCCCATAAAGTACCACCTGTTAATAGACTACTGTAAAATTTTGAGCAAGTTCCGTCATTTACTTTGCGTTTAACAGCTGTTCAAAACATACAACCCTCGTGGTCTTTTTTAAAAATGGAGAAAAGTTAATTTCTAGTTCTCATTAAACATTATTTTTTGGGAAAAAAAAAAAAAAACCGTCAATCAAACCAAGGAAAGGCTTGATAAATACTATGGGGAGAGATTTAGCCCGAACGATGAATTTATTGATCAAAAATGCCTATTTTATGGACCTATTGATGTCGAAAAATCCTATTTTTTTTTTTTGGAAGGGATGCAAAAATTGGAAATAGGTTGGACTAAGTGTATGGAGCTACAAGGAGATTATGTTTTTTTTTTTTTTTTTTTTTTTTTTTTTTTTTTTTTGCAAAAAACTGTGTTTCATTCTAAAAGTCACGGATTTATTGGTCCGCCCTCTTATTAAATGTTGCTTTTGTTATGTCCAACTGAAATAGTGCAATTTAGTTTTTTTTTTTTTTGGAAAAAATAACAAAAAAAATATAACGATACTGTTAGTTTACAATTTTAGTTTTGTCTTTTTTTGTAAAGAGTAAGTAATGATAAAGAAGATTTTGGAAAAACAACAAAAACATGCTTAAAAATACTATAAAGGTCAATAGTGATTTTGGTTGCTTTTGTTCTGGCTAACACTGTATATAGATATAACAAATTAAATAATTTAAATAATGACGATTTAATTATTTAGATCTAGAATAGTTTTGCGTTTCAAAGATTCTTTATTTTTGGACTAAACGATGATGCGGAAAATTCCATTAAATTGCTCACACAACCGGCGAAATGGATCATTATTAGCATAGCAAAATCGAAAATAATTAATATTTAAGAGCTTAAAGTTTCCAGTAGGTCTCAATGGTTAATGTCGCCATGGAATAAACTGAGGAGAAAGGAAATGCTAAGCATAGTCCTACAACTTTTCAGTGTCGGTAACTTAATTAAAGAAAGTCTGGATTTATAAGAGCGTAAGGCACGGCAGTTACAACCAAGTCGACGTAGACAGAATAAAAGATTTTTTTTTTGTGTTAACCAACACTCTGGGGATGCCCCTATAAATGCAGTGCATTGTGGAAAAAGGTTATGAGAAGGAGGAGAGAGGGAGTAGTGTTTGTGGATATTTGACTTAAATTTTATTAGATTATAACTGTCAGGAAAGACCTGTGCGGAGAGTTAATTCCACATACACCTACTTCGACTGATAAACGAATTCTCTCTGTAATGCATTGTGCGGTCAACTGGACAATAGACAACAAACGGATGTGATCTACTAGAGAAGCGGGTAGAGCGAACCGAAACTCGGGCCCTTGGAATAAGTTCGCTAATCTCAGAAGAACATTTCCCATGATAATATCTATAGAACAGTTTTACACAACCCACATTCCGATGATGTTCCAATGAGTCAATAGAGTTGGATACCCTACTGTCATTTATGAGCTCCAGCGCCCTCCTTTGCACACGGTTCAGTAGCTCCAATATAGACTTTGAAGCTCCTGCCCATATATGGGAGTTGTATTCCATTTTTGGTCGGATGTAAGTGGTATAGATTTTAAGGAGATCGGAAGGAGTGAAGTAATTTTTGCACCGTTTTAGAAGACAAAGACACTTGAATGCTTCTTTCGACACTTGAAAAACATGCTCCTTCTAACGAACATTGTATTGAATTCTCATGCCTAAAACATCAAGAGTATTCGATTCCTCAATACCTATACCACCCATACCGTTTTACCCCACTCGGAGATTGTTAACAGGTCTTGATTGAGTGTGTCGTTCATTGTCCGCCTTTTGCCCCCAAACTCTAAGAGGCTTGTCCTACAATTAAAGTAAAATGAATGACAAATGCTGCTGTCATCTGCGAAAGAGTATATAGAATTAAAAGTTTGACCAAGAAGGTCGTTCAGAAAGATGATGAAAAGAGAAGGAGAAAGAACGGAACCTTGGGGTACGCCTAAATTAAGCTGAAACTCATTAGATGACAACACGTATTGTTCGGTCTTTGAGAAAACTCGATATAAATCGAGAGAATTCATTACCGACCCCAAACGCAATAAGCTTTGATATCATTGCACCGTGCCAGACACGATCGAATGCCTTGAAAATATCCAGAGCAACCACTTTACTTTCGCCAAAATTGCGAATGGATCGACTCCAGCGCTCAGAAAGTAGAGCTAACAAGTCTCCCGTTGAGCGATTTCTACGGAAGCCATACTGCCGATCATTAAGAAGTGAGTTGGCCTCTAGGTAGTTCACAAGATGGACATTGATCAGGCTCTCCATCACCTTTGAGAGGGCAGAGAAGATTGCAATTGGACGATAATTTTCAGGGTTATTAGTCGCAACCTTTATAGGGATTGGTTGGACATTAGCAACCTTCCAGCAAGAGGGAAAGACTCCCGCATGGTACGAAAGGCCGAAAAGGTTGGCCAATGGACTGGCTGGCTGTTTTGTTACATATGGATCAGAAAATTCTTTACTCCATCGCTTCATAAATGCAAAAGTGCTTTGTTTATTGACAAATATGTATATGCCGACGAAAATTTAATCTTTGATCTAATAGAATGCCAAGATCTAAGAACGTATCAACCGTGTCCAGTTCAATATCATTCACAAAATAAGTAGTATATAGATTTTTATATCTGTAAAAGGACATGTGCTGGTTTATATTGCACCATCTATAAAAATTATTTCAATCGGATTGTAGCAAAAAATGTTGAATGTAATTTTGAAGAGAGGAAATTAGTTTGACATCATCCGCGTACAAGAGAATTTTTGAATGTTGAATAACAGAAGGGAGTTCGTTGATATATAAAGTAAAAAGTACTGGACCAAGAGGACTTCCTTTTTTTAGAGACAGCGTTTCTAAATTTAACCAGCTTAGATCTGTTCATCAAATAACAATTTAACCAAAAAAATTAAAGAATTACTGAAACCCATAGAATTCAGCTTATATAATAATAAAGGCTTTACTAAAGTCGGTGTAAATTTCAACGGTTTGCATACGATCTCTAAATCTGTCATTTATAATTGTAGTAAGTTCCAGAAAGTTGCTGATTGTAGAACGAGATTTACAAAAGCCGAGTTGTTATAGAGAAAATAAGAATGATACTTGATGAGATAACGAGTCTGATGTAAAGGGATGATGTAAGATTGCTTCCAAGGAGATGGTATATATCCTTTACGCAAGGACTGATTAAAAAGTATTGCTAGTGGATGCGACAGGGAGTCAGCATATTATTTGGTATTCCATCAGGATCAGGATCAAAAGAATTCTTCAGTGTTTTCATATTACTCAAAACAGTGATGTTGTTAAGGGAATTTACATTTATTATCGAAGAAGCTATGGAAACATCAAGAGGATATTGTACTGATTGATCAAAATTTTGTATGGATTATGTTGGTGGCAAAAAAATCGGCAAAAATATTACTGATTGATAAATCGTCATCTGCTGAAATTGAACCATAGTTCAAAGAATTAGGATATTCTCGTGATCGAAGTATAGAAAGCCACGGTCTTTTCACCAAATATATACCTAAGTACACACAGAAAACAGATCATTGTGGCTACCGAATTTATTGCCAACCGAATTGCGATAATGCTAATAACCACATTTCGGGTTCACTATGATTATAATTCTATGGTCTTAACAGTAAATATTTTATCATAATAGAAAATTTGCAGATTTTATTAAATTTTTGTTGATACAGTCGAAAATATAGTTGTTCCACTTGAGAACAATTCGGTTAGCGAATATTTTTTCTGTGTGTAGTATTGAAAGTTTACCAAATAAAAGTTGAAAGACATTATTTAAAAATCCATATTATAGAGTTTGTTAAAATTTTTAAAAATCGTTTAAATTGGCGGGGGTTTTTTATTTTGTTTAATTTCATTATATTGACCTTAACTTTTAAAAGTTTAAAAAATATAAATTGTTCAAAAAAAAAAAAAAAAAAAAAAAAAAAAAAACCTTAACAAAATCATTAAACCATGAAGGTTGTTAAAAGATGATTATCGAAAGAAAAAAAAAAGTTAACAAATTAACTTCTTTTTCAAGTATGTACTAAGTACAATACAATTAAAATAATAAATATATAAACAAAATTTTCACAAATCCAAGGTTATTTTTTTTGTCTTCTGTTAAATATTTTCTAAACAATAACTCTGAACTGAAAAACATTAACAAGTGATATTGTAAAGAAACTATTAACAATAATATGTTGTTGTAGTTGTTGTTATTGTTGTTGTTGGTTTTGTTCTTTTGTTTTGTTTTTTTTTAACATCATCATGATTTGAATTTTGTTTAAGTTTCAGTTTCTTTACTTGTATTACCAAACATGCATACCTACAATTTTTCATACATATATTAATGATTTGTAAAAATAAAAAAAAAAAATACGTATGTATGTATAAATTGAATTTTCAAATGAAAGAATATAGAATTAAAAGCAACTAAGCTACGTTGCCACGTTTCATTTAATTTTTTATATATATATAATATACGGTAGGTGTAATCCAAATTGGGACAAAGTATAAGTACGTCTATTTTTAATTAAAAAAATGTATTTTATCACCTTTTTTTACTGGTATAAATAAAGATTAAGTTCATTAAGTGAAAGTATAATATACGAGGGCGATCACAGAAAACCCGACCTGACGTATGAATGGCGGCAGCAGTTTGAAAAAAGTTACTTTGGTGAAAAGTAGCCAACTTATAAAACATACGCTTTAAGTTTCAAGGCGCCACGTTGTTTGGAAATTCTCAGTGAATTTATAAACATGGAAAAAATTAGTCACCGTTGAGTAGTGAAAGGTCTCAGTCCAACCAATATTAAAGCCGAGCTAGATTCTACTGTGGGACAGACTGCTCCTTCGCTTATGACTATAAAATATTAGGTGGCAGAGTTTAAACAAGAGCAAGACGAACACCGTAGTGGTAGACCAACTGTGGTGGCCACAAAATCGTACTGGATGATCGTTGGTTGAAGGTGCGTTTGTTAGTTGAAATGATTGGTATTGAGATGATGATAGCACATAGCATATTGATCGAAAATTTGTAGATGAGAAAGCTGTCCGAAAGATGGGTGCCACTTATGCCCACAATAGAACAAACACAGCATCGTGTAGAGGTTTCAACAGAGTGTTTGGCGATGTTTAACTGCAATAACGACGAGTTCTTCACACCTGAAGCAAATAAACATGCAAAACAGTGCGCTGAAAAGAGGAATCGGGTCCAAAAAATGCGATCGAAGGTCCATCTGCAGGCAAGGTTATGGCGTATGTTTTTTGGGATGCGCGTGATAGATATATTTAAAAAAAAAAAAAAAAAAACGGCGAATATTATGCTCACTTATTGCACCGTTTAAGTGATTTGATTAAGGAAAAAAAGGCCGCATTTGGCGAAAAAGAAAGTGTTGTTTCATCAAGATAATGCCCCAGTTCACTATTGCGATGGCCAAAATCCACGAACTGAAGTTCGAATTGCTTCGTCACGCACCTTATTCGCCAGATTTAACCCACTCGTATGATTTTCAATTCCGATCTTGAAAAATGGCTCGGTGTTATCTACAAGTCAATGGCTAGTGGAGACCGCTAGTGTTCATGTCATGACTAAAAAATCAAACTTTTTGCCATGAAAGAAACTCTGACAATTAATTTGAAGTTTCATTCGATTTTGATGTTTAAGTATATTAAAATGGCGCAACTTAAATAAAAAAAAAAAGTGGAGTTATTAATTTCATTCTAAAAAAGGATTCACCCAAAATCTCGTGCTTTTTCTTTATTTTTTTCTTCAATTTCAAGAATGCATTTTTGTTGATTCAAAGACATTTTGGAAATGATATGTCTAAATTAATTTGAAGTTTCATTCGATTTTGATGTTTAAGTATATTAAAATGGCGCAACTTAAATAAAAAAAAAGTGAAATTATTAATTTCATTCTAAAAAAGGATTCACCCAAAATCTCGTGCTTTTTCTTTAATTTTTTTCTTCTTCAATTTGGATTTTTAGTTTTATTAACTCTTTTAAAGCATTGAGTACAAGAATGCATTTTTGTTGTTTACGGTTCAAAGACATTTGGGAAATGAAATGTCTAAACATAATTTACCCACTTCACATTTTGTCTCATTTTGTTTCTCTGACTTGAACATGAACATTGCCATGAACTATAGCTAGTCTAGACACCGTGTAAAAGAATTGCCAACAATGAAGAGCTGGAGTCTGCGGTTGATGACTATTTAAAGAATCTCGACAATTCTTACCATAAACAGGGTATCGAAGCTAAATTTATTACGTTTTGTTTGTCAGGTTGGGTTGTTCTGGGACCGCCCTCATATCAATGCATCGTACTGCATTTGAGTTTCCTGACATAAAATTTAATCAAAAATTATTTTACGAGTCAAAAGTTTTAAAAAATTTACAAACATAATTAAACAGTGATTTAAAATTTTAAAATGGGTCAACAACGGGAACACTCTTCAATAGACACTCGTGAGCTTATAATAAACCACCATATAAGTGGAAGTGATAAGAGAGATTGTAAGACTGTAATAAAGATGTTATAAACAGACCACAAAAAGCTGATAAGCGGTATTTGGTAAGGAAAATCAACCCCTTTCTAAGTGTTATAAAGTTGTCTGTAATGACTAAGACAGGATTGGGAAAAAGAACCAGTCTTTCTACCGTCCGAAATATGCTACAAAAAGAAAATCTGAGAGGAAGAAGATAACACTAATTATACGTAAGAAACGTTTGCAATTCCCTAAACACCACAGACTACGCGATTTTTCATTCGAAAAAAAAACACGTTTAACTTCTTTGAGTCGGATGGAAGGCCAAATGAAGCGCTGTTGGTAGAGGCTGCGTGATGGTTTGTGGCTCGTTTAGCGCGTTTCCCATTTCCCGATGTTCTTTATTTTATTGATGAAATTATGGCTCAGAAGGTATATCTAAATATTTGGAAACAAAAAATTGGCTAGATCGTTTGGCAGACTTAGTCTTGGTGACGATTGGTATTTTTACCAAGATATTGACCCCAGGCACAAAGCTTACAATGTCCATACGTTATGGAAACGCCTCCGCAAAGCCCGGATATTGACCCAATTAGGAATTTGCGGAACTATTTGAGACAACGATTCAAAAATCAGATCATTTCCAAAAAAGCAGATCTTAAAAAGGGGTTTTCTAGAAGAATGGCAGTATATCTGTCCTGAATATTGCAAAAAACTGTACAATCAATGCAAATACAGCTGCGTGTAACTAATTAGGAGCACGATGCTAATATGGGAGCTTCAAGCAAATTTAAAAAATGTACTATGATACAATTCTTCCTAGTTCAGTTAATTTAAATCCTTATAAAATAAATTAATATTAATAAAGTTGTGACCATTATTTTGAAATATGATTTATATCACTATCAAAATCAAATATTTCTTTTAAGAAAATTAATATTTTGTTGCAAACCTTTTTTTTATCGATAACTGCTTTACACCAGCGAAGCATTGAAGCCACCAAATTTTCCCATTCGCTATTGGAATGGCTTCCCAAACTCTTTTGTTTCGGTGTAGAGATTATCAGAATTGCTTATCTATAACAAGCTAACTTTTAATTTTTAAAACTTGCTATAAATTCTCAATCGGGACTACATGAAGGCCAATCAAGAACAGTATCTAAATTGTTTATAACCACTGCTTGATGCGCCTCTACACATCAAGCAGTGCTTCGGATCATTATCTTACTGAAATATCCATGTTACCGACACATTTTCGTTAATATAAGGCATAATTTTATCGTTTAGGACCTAGACCCTATTCATTTTTTTTTCGTCCGAAAATATCATGCTGTGTCACTTTCATTCCGCAGCGTTCCAATGGCGATACTTTCTTGCAAATCCCAATCTCTTTCGGTTACGCTCAGACAATAGTGGCTTCTTTCGGAAAATTCTTCTAGATTCCAGCTGTTTTACTGTGTCTACAGATGGTTTTGCTTCATTGTGGATTTATGCGATTTTGTTCGAAACGCGTAAAATTTTTACACTTCACGAGCTGTAATTCGGCTTCTGGAAATATTTCACCTCGTTGCTAACCATAGTTTTCTAAACTTCTAAGGCCGCTGCGATGTCCCGGTAAGTTTTTTTCTTTCGGATACCGAGTGCTGACATCACAAGATTTGCTTTTAACCATGTCAACCACGTAGTTAATGCTTTCCAAATATTAAAAACACTCCATGTAAACACTCAATCTATTAAATATAAGTTATAAAATTTACCTGAATTTGCACATATAGAATAATTTGTCATCATTGTTCCTAATTTAGTGCACGATAAATTTATTTCACGAATTTTTAAAAACGCCACAAAGAAAAATAAAATCATATGAGTCCGATCACAGGGGAGATGTTTAAACATCTAGTGGTGAAGGATTTTTTATGGCACTTTTTTAAAATCAAACAGAAAGCGTCATCCATCTATGTATCACTTATAGCAATTAACTGCAGGGGCTCTGCTAATATAAAAATATTTATCTATAATATTAATAGACTAGGCGATTTCTTGTGACTGATGTTTTGTTCTATTTTGACCAAACGTATATTATTTGAAAGGTATTTCTTTTTAGCCGATTTGCAGATTTACAGATTTTAAAAATTTTTTTCTTTATTTTGAGTAACTTGCATTTAAAGTTGCTACTAACACATACATAAATTTATACAATGCTATATGTGTGTTTATTAAATTTGTTAATGTGTTTGTAATAAATATGAGTTTGTTGTTTGTGTCGATTTTTGAACTGGCTAAAATTGATTAGCATACTTTTAGGGTCTTTATTTAATGAAAAATAAAATTTCCTAGAATTTGCGCTCGAATTTCGAGGGCTGGAATCTGCTAGATATTATTTATTATTTCAACTGGTTAATTTTTAATTTTTCGTTTTTAATTTTTTATTTTTCCTTTTTCCTTTATCATTTTTAAATTTTTAAGTTTCATTTTTCATTTTTTATTTTAATTTTTCCTTTTTTATTTTTTATTTTTCGGTTTTCATTTTTTAGTTTTCATTTTTTATTTTTCATTTTTCGATTTTAATTTTTTATTTTTTATTTTTCGTTTTTAATTTTTCATTTTTAATTTTTTATTTTTAATTTTTAATTTTTAATTTTTCAATTTTATTTTTTATTTTTCATTCTCAATTTCATTATTTAGTTTTCATTTTTTATTTTTTATTTTTAATTTATCATTTTCAGACAAGTTATTACAGATCATAATTTTTTCACCAATACAATCATAAGTCACACTGATCTTGTCTTATCTCTTACGCTGTTTTTGTGATTCTATTGTGAAATAGGTTTTTAAATTAGGCGTTATGAACAGAGTTGAATTTGCAAAACAGTGTTAAATTTTAGCGATTTATTTCATAACTATTAACTTTAACTAACAGATTCCAGCGCTTTATTTTTCAACTTAGCCAATTCACAAACCAATACTTCTATGGTTTATTATTATTGTGAAGGAAGATAACAAACTCATTAACAAACACATTAACAAATTTAATAAAATTTAAAATTTAAAAATTTGTAAATCTGCAAAATGGCTAAAAACAAATACCTTTCAAATAGTATGCGCTTGGCCAAAATCGGGATAAAACGGTAGAACAAAACATAGGTCACAAGAAATCGCCTAGCCTATTAATATTATTGATATGACGATGTAATCATTGCACGTGGTTCTAGGTCTTAAGATGGTGATCTTAAATAAAGGAGTACACACAAAATACTAAAATTAGCTGGACGTATGTTACTCTAAATCTTTAAATATGTATGTTGTCCCAGTTTGTTTTGCTCATTTTCTTTTTGTATTATTCTTAATTATTGTTTTTGTTTATTATATATAATAAAAGTCTTAAAATAATCTACCATACACAATAAAAAATTTGTGGTTTTTAATTTCTTTATAGCTTATTTTCTTGGTTGAAAAAAATACATATACTTTGTCCCAGTTTGGATTACACCTACTGTATATACGTAAATGTATATTTATTTATTTAAAAAAAAGAGAAAAAAAAAATTAAAACAAACCAACCTCATCATCTCATCGTGTTACCATGTAAATACTATAGTGGGGAACTATGATACCATAAAGTATTCTCAATTTCAGTATTGTAATTTGATTTGCATTATTTTTTATTTTTATTTTACTTGATATATTTGCATTTTTATGTAAATTATAAACCAAACCAACAAACCAACCGCATAAAAAAAAAAACAGAATAATAAATATGGTAACGATTGCAAACTGTTTGTTGCCTTGTCATCACATCTTTTATTACTTTTGTTTGTTTTGTAGTAGTTTTTTTTTTGCAATTGTGTTTTTTTTAAATTTTTTGTTTTACTAGATTTAAAACATTGTTATGAGTTCTTTATACAATAATTGACATTTAGATGTTTTTTCTGGGAATTATTTTGTTTATACTTTTTGCAATTAAGAAACTGTTAAATTATTCTTGAAAACCACAAAACCTCAATGATATTTACACTATAAAACAGTTTAAATATTATATTCAAGCGTATACATTATAAGATGTAGTGACTATACGATTCTTACAGTCACTCAAAAAAAGCTCAAGACATACTTTTATACGCTTACAGGTTAACTGTGAAAAATAATTATTAAATCATGTAGAAAATGCTTAAAAATGTGTTGTCAACCCCTCTGGGTAAATGTAGAAAGATTTAGAGCCTGGATGTTGGTGAAAATTTAGTTACAAGATTCCGCCTCGAACAGAGTAAGATAGGAAATTGAGAGCATGTAAAAAGGTCCTAGTCATGTAAAATTAAGAAAAATAAAAATAATAAAAATAAAAATAATAAAAATAAAATGATGAAATAAAGACCATAAATATGCATTAAACAAGTTTAATCATAATTACATCATGTACTAATTTAATTCTATGTATATTAAAAATGTACGTTTTATTTCACTTCTAACCCTTTCTCCATGTTGTTTGGATATACATCTGCGATCGAAAATATAGCACCAGGATAAAAACTGATTTCATTGAATTCTTGATACTTATAAGACTATGAAACAATATTAAATAACAAACTCTTGATTTGTTTAGTTATTAGTCTATTACAAATTTACAACTTTTTTAAAAGAAATTTAAAAACACTAAAAAAAATAGCACTACAGTTCTTATTGCATTAATTATAAATACTTAAACTAAAAATATATTAATGGTTTTGAATTCATAAATTTTTATAATATCTTATCATAGTGAAATTAATATTTTGTTGCGTGCCCAGTATTGGCAATAACCTCTTTCTGCACAACGTATTTGCGTCGATCTCACCAGATTTTGGCACCTCTCCTTCGAAATTAAGTTCCAGATTTGCTGAACAGCCATCCAAGGGCCTTCATTACTGGTTGACTGTATTTGGGATACTCCCTTCTTTATATCTAACCAAAAATTCTCAATTGGATTTAGATTTGGGGACTGAGCGTTTACTTTATTGTCCCGAAACCACTTTTTTTACAAGTTGGCTGCTATGCCAGTCTTGCTGGAAGACCCAAACCAGCGGAAGTTTCTCAGAAACATAGGGTCGCATTACTTCCAGGAGGATATTAACGTAAACTGTTAACGTAAACTCCTTTTTTGGCACTCTGTATCTGGCATAAATGGGGTCTTGCATTGTCTGACCAAACGTTTAATCATTAATGGTGACAACACTCGCTTGCGACCACGTGTTTAGATTTTTGAGTAAATTTTATTGCATTTACAATAATTTCAATAGAGCACCCAACCAATTTTCTTATATCAGAATATGATTTATGCTCAGAAACCACGCTCAGGGGGAAAAATCTATTTCACAATGCAATCACAAAATCAGAGTAAGACAAAAACGGTGTGAGGTACGATTGTATTGGTGAAAAGATTAGGAAGTGTTTGGAGATAAAATGAAGGCACGATTTCATTAGGAAGTGTTTAGAGATAAAATGAGGGAGCGAATAGCGTTATAAAAACGTTTCAAAAAATGAAAAAAGAAAAATTACAAATGACAAATGAAAAATTCGCAGTTAAAAATTAAAAACTAATTAAAAATTTAAAATTAAAAAAAAAAAAATTAAAATTAAAAAAAAAATTAAAATTTAAAATTTTAAATTAAAAATTAATTAAAAATTAAAATTTAAAAATTTAAAATTTAAAATTAAAAATTAAAAACTAAAAATTAAAAATTAAGAATCAAAAATCAAAATTAAAAACTAAAAATTAAAAATCAAAAATTAAAAACTAAAAATAAAAAATTAAAAACTAAAAAATTAAAAATTTAAAATTAAAAATTAAAAATTAAAAATTAAAAATTAAAAATTAAAAATTAAAAATTAAAAATTAAAAATTAAAAATTAAAAGTTAAAAATTAAAAATTAAAAATTAAAAATTAAAAATTAAAAATTAAAAATTAAAAATTTAAAATTAAAATTTAAAAAAATTAATTAAAAATTAAAAATTAAAAATTAAAAATTAAAAATCAAAAATTAAAAATTAAAAATTAAAAATTAAAAATTAAAAATTAAAAATTAAAAACTAAAAACTAAAAATTAAAAATTAAAAATTAAGAATCAAAAATCAAAATTAAAAACTAAAAATTAAAAATTAAAAATCAAAAATTAAAAACTAAAAATAAAAAATTAAAAACTAAAAAATTAAAAATTTAAAATTAAAAATTAAAAATTAAAAATTAAAAATTAAAAATTAAAAATTAAAAATTAAAAATTAAAAATTAAAAATTAAAAATTAAAAATTAAAAATTAAAAATTAAAAATTAAAAATTAAAAATTAAAAATTAAAAATTAAAAATTAAAAATTAAAAATTAAAAATTAAAAATTAAAAATTAAAAATTAAAAATTAAAAACTAAAAACTAAAAATTAAAAATTGAAAATTGAAAATTGAAAATTGAAAATTGAAAATTAAAAATTAAAAATTAAAAATTGAAAATTAAAAATTAAAAATTAAAAATTAAAAATTAAAAATTAAAAATTAAAAAAATAAAAATAAAAATTAAAAAATTGAAAATAAAAAATTAAAAATTAAAAATTGGAAATAAAAAATTAAAAATTAAAAATTGAAAAAAAAAATTTAAATTAAAATTTTAAATTAAAAATTTTAAATTAAAAATTAATTAAAAATTTAAAATTAAAATTTAAAAATTAAAAATTAAAAATTAAAAATTTAAAATTAAAAATTAAAAATAAAAAATTAAATATTAAAAATTAAAAATTAAAAATTAAAAATTAAAAATTAAAAATTAAAAATTAAAAATTAAAACTTAAAACTTAAAAATTAAAAATTTAAAATTTAAAATTTAAAATTTAAAATTTAAAATTTAAAATTTAAAATTTAAAATTAAAATTAAAAACTAAAAACTAAAAATTAAAAATTGAAAATTGAAAATTGAAAATTAAAAATTAAAAATTGAAAATTAAAAATTAAACATTAAAAATTAAAAATTAAAAATTAAAAAAATAAAAATAAAAATTAAAAAATTGAAAATAAAAAATTAAAAATTAAAAATTGGAAATAAAAAATTAAAAATTAAAAATTGAAAAAAAAAAATTTAAATTTAAAATTTTAAATTAAAAATTTTAAATTAAAAATTAATTAAAAATTTAAAATTAAAATTTAAAAATTAAAAATTAAAAATTTAAAATTTAAAATTAAAAATTAAAAATTAAAAATTAAAAATTAAAAATTAAAAATTAAAAATAAAAAATTAAAAATAAAAAATTAAAAATTAAATATTAAAAATTAAAAATTAAAAATTAAAAATTAAAAATTAAAAATTAAAAATTAAAAATTAAAAATTAAAAATTGAAAATTAAAAATTAAAAATTAAAAATTAAAAATTAAAAATTAAAAATTAAAAATTAAATTTTAAATATTAAAAATTAAAAATTAAAACTTAAAAATTTAAAATTTAAATTTAAAATTTAAAATTTAAAATTTAAAATTTAAAATTAAAAAATTTAAAATTTAAAATTTAAAATTTAAAATTTAAAATTTAAAATTTAAAATTTAAAATTTAAAATTTAAAATTTAAAATTTAAAATTTAAAATTTAAAATTTAAAATTTAAAATTTAAAATTTAAAATTAAAAATTAAAGATTAAAAGTTAAAAATTAAAAATTAAAAATTAAAATGAAACATGAAAAATTAGAAATGAGAAATGAAAATTACAAAATTAAAAACGAAAACTGAATAATTAAAAAGTAACCAGTTGAAATAATAAATAATAATAAATATTTTTATATTAGCAGAGCCCCTGCAGTTGTTTACTATAAATGATACATAGATGACGCTTTCTGTTCTGGACTCACATATTTTTTTTATAATAGCGCGTTTTTTTTTATAAAAATAAATAAAATATGTGATGATGATTTTGTTTAACGTTCAGGTTTTGAACCTTTTATGTTTACTTTTAAATCGCTATTAATTTTTTAGAAGAATTTTTGTGATAGAAAAATGTTCGTGTAGATAACGAAATATTAAAACGAAACACAGTCATGATTGTGTTCGACATCGTACAAAATTTAGAAACACACATAATTGATATGAAAATAAAAATATGTGTTGGCTGCTTTAGAACAGAACATTGTGTGTTTGATGTGTGTATTTTCTGAACCTTGCTTATAATACAAAGAGTGTTACAACTGTTTTTTTTTTTTTTTTTCGAAAGACTAGAAAAACCGATGTAACCGATGGATAGTGTATCGTGTATAGTTTTTTTTGCAAAAAATTAAAATTGAAAAATTTTGAGTTCACTCACTTTAAATATTCGGCTATACGACCATACATGTTTCTACCTTGGTTTCTACCAACTGATTTTGTAATACATTCAAATACAATCACATAAAAATTCTGTAAATTTGAAGTTTGATCCAACCAAAAGTAGTTTGAAATCATTAAGTCATGTTAATATTATTGTAGCAACGTTTTGATTTGATTCGATGGTTTTGCATAATTGTAATAATAAAAATGTTTAAAAAAAAAAAAACAAATAATTTTTCCAGCACAAAAATTCATAAATTTTTAAAATGTTTGTAATAATGATGATTTCATATTGCATCATTAATATTAATTTCAAATATGTATACAACAACTTATAAAATAAATTTTGTCATTACTAGATTTGCAAGTAATTTAGCAATTAATAATTGTATATACCCTACCACTATATGGTTAGGGTATAATGAGTTTGTGCTGACGTTTGTAACTACCAAAAATATTTGATATAGACTCACCTTTTATTATACCGTCTGTCTGTCCGTCTGTCTGTGTGTCCAAGTAAACCTTATATTTTAATGTTGAAATTTTGGTATATAAGCTTTTATCGGTCATAAGACGCGAATGCTATTGAAATTGGTAAAAATCGATACCTTTTCAGACCGTCTAAAATGGTCGTAAGATTTTCCAATTTCTTTTGTATATGATTTTAAGAAAAGTAAATGACTTTACTAAACATGGTCCGGATTGGTTCATTTTTTGACTTAGTACCCATAGAAAATTAACATCAGATATGAACTTTTTCATATCTGGACGCCACAAGCTAATAAAAATACTACATGCGCTTATTTACTATATTCACTTATAGCTTCAGCAAAGTTGTATCCAAGACCCTCTTCCGAAAACGGATGGTATAGGATATCGTATCGCCGACCTAGACCAACTATAATTTTGTTACTTGTTTTTATTGATATTTATTTTGTAAATTGTATAAAAAATTCTGCTAACATGTTCTTAATACGTGATAGTGTTTATTTTTGTTTAAAGTCATTAAAGTTAAAAGTTTTTAATTACTTTATGTATTTAGTACGTGGGTAACTATTTCTGTTTTGAGATATCTATACACCGGTTAAATTTGATATCAGCTCAGAATGTTTCGTCTTAATCTAGTGCTCCTGGAGGTTTTTTTCTCAGAGATTTAAAAAATTTATCTCGCAAAAATAATGGATTTTAATCGTGAAAAATTTCCTATGATAATTTTTTTTTTATTTTCGACGTGGACAACGTAAAATGACTTTTAGATATCAAACACTCGAGCCGCCGCGTTTCAGTGGTTTTCCTAATTCAATTATTGTTGTCCTTCTTACCGGAAACCATGGTCATGTCCGGAAACTGATAATGCAAGATCGTCATATGTCTTTTCGTGAATATATCACATTCAAAAAGATATCTTCGCATTGGATAAACAACTTTTTGTTCATTCTTCAGAACGTTGAATTGTCGGGTTAACCGCCATACAGCCCTGATATGCCTTTATTTTATGTATTCCCGCACATGAAAACCAAATTGTTAGGTTAACGATTTTTGAGGTCTGAAAAAGAGGTTTTAATTTGTTTAAAATCATGTCTTTACCTCGTTCCAAACGAAAAGTGTTTCAAAATGGGTTCAAACCCATTTAAAAGTGTATTGATCTGCATGGAGAAACAGCATAAACGTTTTCGAAGATAAATATTTGTTGTACCAGGTTTTTTTCTAGCTAAATTTAAGTGGTAACCCCTCGTATATGCATATTTTTAAACTGTTAGAAAGTTGTCCGTAAATACAAAATAATGTTGCAATAATTTTCATATGTTATTTAAACAATTAAAGTGGAATTGTTTTCTGTTGAGATAGGAAATTTTTTAAAGCAACTCAAAAACTAGTTTGATGCAACCTTACTAGTTCGATCGAACTAGGCACAAGACTTAATAAAATCGATTGAGGAAATTGTTTTAAATCAATATATATATATAGATTAAATACATTCAGAATAGTTTATATATTATTTCATTAATAATTATTTAATTTCACTTTACTACACTGCAAAAAAAATACTTGCGATTGTCATAATTTTTCTTTTTTTAAATTTCCTTATACAATGTAGTTGAAAAATGTACCATTAAGCGGAATTTATTAATAAATAAAATGTATAAGATATTGTGTACTTAATTTTAATGTGTTTTTCTTCTTCTTCTTGTTTGTTTGATATTGTTGCCAATTTAATTTAAATGCAATTGTAAAGAATTACGCTAAAAATATTTATAGCAAATGTAGAAACAACGTACAAGACTCATACACTAATTCACTCACTTTCCGAATGATATTTGCTCTAAAAAGTAATTTATTTCAATTGTACAATCAACAAATGCAACAACAAATTATTTGTTTATATACAATAAAAGCAAAAAAGCAAAAACTACATATATATATAGGCATTGGCATGCCAAAGTCGGTGTCAATTTATAACCCAGCAAAATAAGTTATTCTTGTTTAATTTGCTTATTCGACTTGAGTCCTAAAATTACTTAACTTTTTAACGTAAGTCTCTAGAAGACTTGAATTCGTCGATTTATGATCCTAAGTCCGAGTTTTTGCGATGTCCGATGAACTTAGTTTAGTTAATGTCATGCTTTTTAACCCTGTAGTCAAATAGCTTGAACGTTGTTAGTGGTAAAGAAGCAAGTTTAAATCAACTAATTTTAACTAAACTATGTTTAACTATAAAAAGTTTAACTAAATTAGGTTTAACTAAACTAAGTTTAACTAAACTAGGTTAAACTAAACTAATTTTAACTAAATTAATTTTAGTTAACTAAACTAAGTTTAACTAAATAAGCTATACTAAACTAAGTTTAACTAAACTAATTTTACTTCACTATACTAAATTTTACTAAACTAAGTTTGACTAAACTAAGTTATACTAAACTAAGTTTAACTAAACTAAATGTAACTAATAATTTAACTAGATAAACTAAGTTTAACTAAACAAAGGTTAAATAAACAAAGTTTAAATAAACTAAGTTTAACTGAACTAGGTTAAACTAAACTAATTTTAACTAAACTAATTTTAGTTAACTAAACTAAGTTTAACTAAATAAGTTATACTAAACTAATTTATACTAAACTAAGTTTAACTAAATTAAATTTAACTAAACTAAATTTTACTTAACTAAGTTTAACTAAACAATGTTTAGATAAACTAAGTTTAACTAAACAAAGTTTTAATAAACTAAGTTTAACTAAGCAAAGCTTAAATAAACTAAGTTTAACTAAACAAAGTTTAAATAAGCTAAGTTTAACTAAACTAAGTTTAACTAAACTTAGTTTGGCTAAACTAAGTTTAACTACACAAAGTTTAAATAAACTAAGTTTAACTATACTTATTTTACTTAACTAAACTAAATTTTACTGAACTAAGTTTGACTGAACTAAGTCTGACTTAACTAAGTTTAACTAAACAAAGTTTAAATAAACTAAGTTCAACTAAACAAATTTTAAATAAACTAAGTTTAACTAAACAAAGTTTAAATAAACTAAGTTTAACTAAACAAAGTTGAAATAAATTAAGTTTAATATACAAAGTTTAAATAAACTAAGTTTAAGTAAACTAATTTTACTTAACTAAACAAAATTGAACTAAACTAATTTTACTTAACTAAACTAAGTTTAACCAAGCTAAGTTCACCTATACTAAGCTTAATTTAAATCTAAAAAACTCGACCTTAATGAGTTAGAATTTGGCATAAGTCCCTAAAAGACTTTATTATTCTCTTTCATCGCTGAGAAATAACTTTAATTTAGTTACAAGAAACTTAATTTTTTACTTAAGTCCCAAAAAGGTGTAAATTATCTCAAAAGTCTCTCAATGATTTTTTTTCCACCTTAGACCCTAAAATAGGGGCTTAAAATTTGAATAAAACTTAGTTCTGTTAAGCTCACGTTTTTAACTCAAATAGTTCGAAACGTATACGAGTGGGTTTTATGGGATCTCACTTAAACTAAGTTTGATTGTAATAACACCGTATTTAATGTAATAACACCGTATTTTTGAGATGAACATTAATTAATAAGATTTATTTAAAGTCAAGATTTTTACCGCTTTAGTCCAATAATTTAAAAGTTATAAGTATTATAAAATCTATGTTTTACTAAACTTAGTTTAACTGGCATTGAAAAACTCAGCCTAAGATCGAGTTTTTGAAATATCAGTTAAAATTACTGCGGTTAATCTCAAGTTTTTAATTCTTTAGTTAAATAAATGTATCAAACCGCGATTTTGGGGTTGCCAATTAAACTTAGTTCAATTCAACTTACGATTTAAGTGCTTTTTTCAAATAATTTGTGATTAGGAACTTAAAATTTTAAATAAAACTTAGTTTATTTAAACTCACCTTTTTAACTCATTAAGGCAAATAATTTGAAACTTAGGAGATCAGGTTATATAGAGAAGTCACTTAAACTAAAATTGATTGAACTCAAGTTTATAACTCTTTAGTCAAATACTTTAGAGTTATAACACCGAGTTTTTGACATTAAATCTATAATATTAAAAGGCTAAGCTATTTCTTGTGACCGATGTTTTGCTCTACCGTTTTATCTCGATTTTGACCAAACGTATATTATTTGAAAGGTATTCCTTTTGAGCCGTTTTGCAGATTTACTGATTTTTAAATTTTTTCCTTTATTTTGAGGAAATTGCATAAAGTTGCTACTAACACATACATAAAATTATACATGTTATATGTGTGTTTTATTAAATTTGTTAATGTGTTAATGAGTTTGTTATCTTCACTCACAATAATAATAAACCAGAAGTGTTGGTTAGTGAATTGGCTAAGTTGAAAAATAAAATAAAGCTAGAAATTGCACTCGAATTTCGAGAGCTGGAATCTGCTAGTTTAATTAATTAGGTTTAGTTAAACTCTCGATTTTTACCGCTTTAGTCAAATAATTTGAAATTTAGAAGTATTAAAAAAATCTCTCTCTGTTCTGTTAAACTAAGTTTAACTGGCATCGAAAAAACTCGGCCCAAGACCGACTTTTTGAAACAAACAGTGGTTATACTCAAGTTTTTAACTCTTTAGTTTACATATATCATTTACATTTATCAGACCGAGGTGGTTGTCAATTAAACTTAATTTAGTTGAACTCACGATTTTTGCCGTATTTTTTTTTTCTTTATTAATTTGAAAGTTATAAGTATTAAAAAATCTAACTTTAACTAAAATAAGTTTAACTGACGCAACTCAAATTCGTTCTATGTGTTTAAAAATGTGAGTTTCAATAAACAAACTTTGACATCGCAAGAATTTTTCCCTTAGGGATTTAGGTGAAAAGTTAAGTCTATTAAGAATTTAAGGAAAAAGTTAATTCTTTTAGGAAATTGTGAATAAAGTTCAGTCTTTTTGGAACTTTAATGAAATATATATTGACTTAATCTAAAAGTTAATTATTTAAGTCTTTACTACGCAATTGAATGAATTCGTAAAGAATTCAGTCTATAAGAAATTCGTTCAGCAAACTATTTAAAAAAATTTTTTTTACGAATATCATATTGAATAAGCAGACCAAATTAATGACAACATTCGATTCAATGAGATTTGGTCAGGGAATTAATTCGTTTAATTCACAGAACGAAAAATAGATGACAACGGATAATTTCTATGCGATCGACACGTTCTGTCCGTCTATCTGTCTGTCTGTCTGTCTTTAAAAATCGCATTTATTCACATATTAAACGATTTACCTGGGTAAAGTTGTGAGAATATTGTTTACCAATATTTCGAGCAATTTGGTATTGAGAATGAGGTAGATCGGGCATCAGTGTGCTAAGATATGGCCTAGAATTGGGAGACATCTCTATAAAATGCTAAAAATTCAATGTGATTGTTGTAATAATTTAGTATTAAGTTTATCAAATTGTTTACTTTGTCAAATATTTTTTTTTTGCATTGGTTTAAATAGTGCTATAAGTCCGGATGTCTATATAAACGTAAAACCCAAATGAAGGGTATCAAAGATTCGGCATAGCCGAATTTAACACTTATATATGTTTTTTTTTTTAATATCCTTGTCGTTGTGTATTTGTACTATGTATGAAAGAAATTTGCTGTGTGGATCAATACATTTCGTTTTTATTAATGTAGTATATGTCAATATTTTCGCTGGGATACGTTGCCTTTTTTAGCTGCAATAAATAAATTGTGTAAAATAAATTAAAATTGTTTGTTTGCAACGCGAAGAAGTAAAGTAGTTGTTAGAGCAATGAAAAAAATTAAATAAATATGTACAATAGTTTTATTTTTTATACTCGTATTGTTGTTTTTATTCTCTAATAAAGAAAATTAATGTCAATAGACTTTTACATAAAGCACAAGACGCGTGATTTCATTTAATTCAATTTTAGTTTCGTTTTCATTTTTTTTCTCTTTCCTCAATTTCGTTCCATTTCAATTGTTATTAATTTTTTTTTTTTTTGCTCAAGTGGTGTAATGAAGAATATAAACAATTTTCCTTTTATTAATATTAATTGAGACGAGACAAAGAATGGAATTTTTCTTAAAAAAAAATAATATTAAAAAAAATTTTTTTTTTTAAATTTTATTTTCTGTTATTTAGCTTTGCGTGTACGGATTTAAATTCAAGTGTTGTGGGCCGAACATTTTCATTTTAGACCATAACTGTTTAAAGAAAATTTGTTACAACTTGTGAATTTAATTTTAGTTTATTATTATTTTTTTTAAATCTTATTGATTTAATCGAAGAACTTATGGGACAGCTATTTTAATGGGACAGCTCTGTTTTTTTTCAAAGTATTAAACTTTTTCAATGTTAACTGCAAAAAGTTAACCACATGAAATGCACTCGAAATATCCATTAATTATATATATATATATATATATATATATATATATATATTATTAAATAAACATCATTTATCTATAAAAAAAAAAAAAAAAACAATAAAACAAACGATTAAGGATGTGGTACTATTTTTGTATGCAATTTGTATAGTATAGTTTTTTCTTTTATTATAGATGAAATACAGCTGCGGTTAAAATAATAGTAGTGTGTATATTGAGTATTTATAAAGTTTTGTTTTAGAGTTTTGTTTTCATTTTGTGAAATAATACAAAAGATTTGTAATAAACAAGTAAGAAAATTATAGTCGGTCTATACCGACTATGCGATAGTCTATACCATGCGCTTACAGACCCTATCGCTTGGGTCCAACTAATTAGGTATAGAAAATAAGCATAAACCAAATTTGAGTGGCATTATTATAATTTTTTTTTTACCTTCGGATATGAGAAAGTTTAAATCGGATGCTGTATTTAATTTGAGAAAAATCTGTGCAATATTTTCGTTTTTATACCTCAGTGGCAGAGGGTATATATAGGTTTGTCATTCCGTTTGTAACGCATCGAAATAATTTCCTGAGGCCCCAAAAAAATATATTTTCTTATTCCTTATAACAAGCGAAGTTGATTTACCGATGACCGTCTGTCCGTCTGTCTGTGGAAATCACGATCACGCCGTCAATATCTAAGCTAGACCGTTCGTCTTTGTATGAAATCGTTTACTAACATCCCAAAGGAGTTGCTATTTAAAATCGTCAAAATCGGTCAAAGGGTTCACGAGCTATGAATGAAACTTTGAAAAAACTCTTGAAAAAATAAAATTTTTCAGTGTATTTGTTGTTTTTCTTAAGATATGTTGTATATGTTGTAATTCTTCGTATTGTTGAAGTCATTACAGTTGTGTGTATATTAATACTGCACGTATCACAATGGCCTAAGCAAGTATTACCAAATATTTTTTTTATCATTAAAATTAAATATTAAAAATTAATAAAAATGAAAAGTGGAAAATGAAAAATGGAGAATGAAAATGGAAAATGGAAATTGAAAATTGAAAAATGGAAAATGAAAATCGAAAATTGAAAAACTAAAGATGAAAAATGGAAAATGTAAAATGAAAAATGGAAAATGGAAAATGAAAATGAAAAATTGAAAATCGGAAATGAAAAATGTAAAATGGAAAATGAAAAGTGGAAAATGAAAAATTAAAAATGGAAAATGGAAAATGAAAAATTAAAAATTAAAAATGGATAATGAGAAATGGAAAATGAAAAATGAAAATTGAAAAATGAAAAATGGAAAATGAAAATTAAAAATGGAAAACGAAAAACTAAAAATGGAAAATGGAAAATTATAAATGAAAAATGAAAATTGAAAAATGGAAAATGTAAAATGAAAAATGATAAATGGAAAATGAAAAATGGAAAATGGAAACTGAAAAATGGAAAATGAAAAATTAAAAATGGAAAATTAAAAATTAAAAATTAAAAATTAAAAATTAAAAATTAAAAATTAAAAATTAAAAATTAAAAATTAAAAATTAAAAATTAAAAATTAAAAATTAAAAATTAAAAATTAAAAATTAAAAATTAAAAATTAAAAATTAAAAATGGAAACTGAAAAATTAAAAATGGAAAATGGAAAATGAAAAATTTTAAATTAAAAATGGCAAATGAAAAATTAATAAATTAAAAATGAAAAATGAAAAATGAAAAATCGAAAGTGGAATATGGAAAATGAAAAATGTAAAATAAAAAATAGAAAATGGAAAATGAAAAATTAAAAACTAAAAATGGAAAATTAAAAATGAAAAATTAAAAATGGAAAATGAAAAATGAAAACTAGAAAATGAAAAATGGAAAATGAGAAACTAAAAATGAAAAACGAAAGATGAAAATTGAAAAGTGAAAAATAGAAAATGATAAATTAAAAATGAAAATAGAAAATGATAAAGGTGGAATCAATGATTCGGCCCAGCCGAATTTTACACTCTTACTTGTTTTTTTTTTATGGATTTAAGTGAAATTGGGAATCAGCTTCATATGGGGGCTATGACTAAGAATTGTCCTAGAGGGTTTATTTTTTGACTACGGATAAATGGACGTAATAAACATATACAAACCCAATTTGATCGAGATTTGATAATTTAAGTCGATCTTATGGGGGTCATTTGTATGGGGACTAGGTCTGAAAATGCAAAATTCAAAATTCAAAATTTAAAATTTAAAAATTTTAAAATTAAAATTTAAATTTAAATTTTTTTAAAATTATAAATTTTAAAATTTAAAATTTAAAATTTAAAATTTAAAATTTAAGATTTAAAATTTAAAATTCAAAATTTAAAATTAAAATTTAAAATTTAAAATTTAAATTGGAAATTGAAAATTGAAATTTTAAAATTAAAAATAACAAATTAAAAATTTAAAATTAAAAATTTAAAATTAATTTAAAATTTACAATTAAAAATCTGAAATCAAAAAATTAAAAATGAAAAATTATAAATTAAAAATTATAAATTATAAATTATAAATTATAAATTATAAATTATAAATTATAAATTATAAATTATAAATTATAAATTATAAATTATAAATTATAAATTATAAATTATAAATTATAAATTATAAATTATAAATTATAAATTATAAATTATAAATTATAAATTATAAATTATAAATTATAAATTATAAATTATAAATTATAAATTATAAATTATAAATTATAAATTATAAATTATAAATTATAAATTAAAAATTAACAATTAAAATTTAAAATTTTAAATTCAAATTAAAATCAAAAAATTTAAAATTAAAAACTAAAAATTTAAAATTTTAAAATTTAAATTTAAATTTTAAATTTTAAATTTAAAATTAAAAATTAAAAATTAATAATTAATAATTAAAAATTAAAAAGTAAAAATTAAAAATTAACGATTAACAACTAAAAATTAAAAATTAAAAATGAAAAATTATAAATAAAAAATTATAAATTATAAATTAAAAATTAACAATTAAAATTTAAAATTTTAAATTCAAATTAAAATCAAAAAATTAAAAATTAAAAACTAAAAATTTTAAATTTTAAATTTAAATTTTAAATTTTAAATTTTAAATTTTAAATTTAAAATTAAAAATTAAAAATTAAAAATTAAAAATTAAAAATTAAAAATTAAAAATTAAAAATTAATAATTAAAAATTAAAAATTAAAAATTTAAAATTTAAAATTAAAAATTAAAAATTAAAAATTAAAAATTAAAAATTAAAAAAAAAAATTAAAAATTAAAAGTTAAAAATTAAAAAGTAAAAATTAAAAATTAAAGATTAAAAACTAAAAATTAAAAATTAAAAATTAAAAATTAAAAATTAAAAATTAAAAATTAAAAATTAAAAATTAAAAATTAAAAATTAAAAATTAAAAATTAAAAATTAAAAATTAAAAGTTAAAAATTAAAAGTTAAAAATTTAAAATTTACAATTAAAAATCAAAAATCAAAAAATTAAAAATGAAAAATTATAAATTAAAAATTATAAATTAAAAATTAAAAATTAACAATTAAAATTTTAAATTAAAAATTGGAAATTGAAAATTGAAAATTAAAAATTTAAAATTAAAAATTAAAAATTAGAAATTTAAAATTTACAATTAAAAATCAAACATCAAAAATCAAAAAATCAAAAAATTAAAAATTATAAATTAAAAATTATAAATAAAAAATTAACAATTAACAATTAAAATTTTAAATATAAATTAAAATCCAAAAATTAAAAATTGAAAACTCAAAATTAAAAAGTAATAAAAAAATTAAAAAAAAAATTAAAAATAAAAAAATTTAAGTTAAAAAGTACAAATTGAAATTATAAGAAGAAATTATAACTGAATTGGGGTTCGCATTTAAAGTTTCGGTATCAACATTTTTAATGTGGTAGCCGTATCCAACTTTGGTAGTAATATTGGGTTTTGAAATAATTTTTTTCTCCTTAACTGCTTAACATCTGTGTATCTGTGTCGGAATAAAATTTTATCAAAGAGGAAGCACTAGAAATGTTTTTTCTTCTGCAAACATTCCAAGTGAAACTATTTTCACCTCTCAGATATTTTTTTAATTCTCGTTTTTTTTTCTAGCTGAAATTAATGAGTTATGTCAAATGAAACAAATTTTTATCTTTGATTGCAGCGGGTATTACTATAAACCGAAAATCGTTTGTATCGCCTGAATTTGTCTAAAGTTCGCCTCAATTTGACATTCCTAAACTTTAAAATTTTTTTGACACTAAACACTAATTCCCACCTAAGATATTTTAATTAATTACAATTGTTTTTATACCCTATACCACTATTTGGTCAGGGTATAATGAATTTGTGCTGATGTTTATTGTACCGATCGACTAAGAATCACTTTCTGAGTCGATTTAACGATGTCCATCCGTCTGTGTGTCCATGTAAACATTGGAATCAAACTACAGGTAGCAAATGTGAACATATTTTAATGAAATTTGATATGTAAGCTTCTATCAACATGAACGCTATTGAAATTGGCGAAAATCGGTGTATGTTCAAACATAGTCGCCATACATATGACACCTATAAAATCAACTTAAATTGCTATATGATCCAACTTATTATGTAGATCTGGTCAAATTGGGTTTGTATGTATGTGTTTATTACACCCGTTAATCACTTGTCCAAAAATGAACCCTATAGGATAATTCTTAGTCTTAGCTCCCATATAAAGCTGCTTACAGATCTTCGCTTAAATCTATCAAAAAACAAAAATATTGCACAGATATTTCTCAGATTTGGTTTGTATATGTTTTTGCAAAAAATAAGTGACCTTACCAAATAATGTCAGGATCGGTCCATTTTTCGACATATAAATTTAGCATCCGATATGAACTTTTTTATATTGAAAGGAAAAAAATTAATAACAATCAAATTCTGTTTATGCTTATTTTTTATATCCAGTTAGTTGGGCCTGAGCGATAGGTTCTCTAAACGCATGGTGTAAGGTAACGTTTAGCCGGTCTAGACCGACTATAATTTTCTTACTTGTTTTATATTTTTATTTCTTATTTTTATTTTATTACATGAAAACAATTTATATTGTTTTAACATGGCACTTTGCCATTAACTTAATATTTGACAAGTCAATCGTGTTGAATGAAAAAAAAAAAAAAAAACAACAGAAACTGTTTACAACAAAAAGTCACAAATACATTTAATTCTAAAAATATTTTGTAATCAGCACAAAAGCATAATAAAAAATCACATATTAGAAATTATTTATGATTTTTTGTTTTAATAAAAAAAGAAAAAAAAAATTATACCGACATTTTTGTGAAGGTGTGTTTGATTTTTTTTTCTTCTTGTTTTATATAGAAACTTTTTTGGGAATGGAAGCAAAAGAAATGAATAAGATGGAAAAAATGCGCGTGTTCTCAAAAATACAAATATATAATAATTGTTTGTGTTATTTTAAATCTGTTCGCTGTTTAGCCACTTTACGAGCATTGGTGACCGTCAATTGTTGACTTCATGTAGCCCCACAGGAAATTGACAAGACCATTTCTTGAAATCAACTTATCGCCAAATGGTATGTTTGGTCAAAGGCGGGGTAAAACTGACAAAGTTACATCGGTCACAAGAAATCACCTTGCCTATTAATATTATAGATTTATTAAATTAATATCACAATTCAGTTCAAACTAAATATATAAAAATAATTGAGGTTGTTTAATAAAAGAAGTCTCAAATGAATGGTTCATAATTATAGCACACTTAAAACATTTAATTCATTTAATGAAATGTTGATCAAAATTGGAATTCTTTATGATGAAAAATTTCCTCTTTGGCTTTCAAAATATATTTGATCCTGTTTTGAATTGATTTGACCAATTTGGAGCAGAAATTTATGTAGACCAGATGTCTTTTATAGCGCTGATCAATTCATTTTTAGTTCTTATTTGGTAGTTTTGAAGTTCACGATCAATAATAGACCAAAAGTTTTCAATTGGGTTGCTACTATTGTTGCTAAACCATGTCATCGAGAATTTCGCCTTATTAGAGGGGGCATTATCTTTTTGAAAGTAGGCTTGGGTTAATTCATGTGCTGAATCACCCCCTAACATATATTCTTGGCTAGAAACAAAATGGTTGCTACTTCTCCTGCATTTTCGTCGAAAAAATTATCTCTTTTTACGATTTAGCAATTCAAAGTGAAATCGCTAAAAATAACCTTATTCCAATTCCTTTCAGACCAGTTTCAGTACTTCTTATACCAATTAAATATATATTTTTGTTGTGTAAACATTTATACGTTCAATACAATCATAAGACAAAAACGGTGTGAGGTATGAGTTTATTGGTGTAATGATCATTGCAGCTAATTCAACAACCCTTAAGTATGACAACGTTAAAAATTTCACAATATAAACTAAATGAACAACCAAAAAGTATAACACAATCACAAATATAACAATATACAAGTATAACAACTAATTAAACTTGGCTAAATGTATAACAACTCTAGATTAAAAAAAATATACTGAGAACATAAGTAACGGGTGATTTTTTTGAGGTTAGGATTTTCATGCATTAGTATTTGACAGATCACGTGGGATTTCAGACATGGTGTCAAAGAGAAAGATGCTCAGTATGCTTTGACATTTCATCATGAATAGACTTACTAACGAGCAACGCTTGCAAATCATTGAATTTTATTACCAAAATCAGTGTTCGGTTCGAAATGTGTTTCGCGCTTTACGTCCGATTTATGGTCTACATAATCGACCAAGTGAGCAAACAATTAATGCGATTGTGACCAAGTTTCGCACTCAGTTTACTTTATTGGACATTAAACCAACCACACGAATGCGTACAGTGCGTACAGAAGAGAATATTGCGTCTGTTTCTGAGAGTGTTACTGAAGACCGTGAAATGTCGATTCGTCGCCGTTCGCAGCAATTGGGTTTGTGTTATTCGACCACATGGAAGATTTTACGCAAAGATCTTGGTGTAAAACCGTATAAAATACAGCTCGTGCAAGAACTGAAGCCGAACGATCTGCCACAACGTCTAATTTTCAGTGAATGGGCCCTAGAAAAGTTGGCAGAAAATCCGCTTTTTTATCGACAAATTTTGTTCAGCGATGAGGCTCATTTCTGGTTGAATGGCTTCGTAAATAAGCAAAATTGCCGTATTTGGAGTGAAGAGCAACCAGAAGCCGTTCAAGAACTGCCCATGCATCCCGAAAAATGCACTGTTTGGTGTGGTTTGTACGCTGGTGGAATCATTGGACCGTATTTTTTCAAAGATGCTGTTGGACGCAACGTTACGGTGAATGGCGATCGCTATCGTTCGATGCTAACAAACTTTTTGTTGCCAAAAATGGAAGAACTGAACTTGGTTGACATGTGGTTTCAACAAGATGGCGCTACATGCCACACAGCTCGCGATTCTATGGCCATTTTGAGGGAAAACTTCGGAGAACAATTCATCTCAAGAAATGGACCGGTAAGTTGGCCACCAAGATCATGCGATTTGACGCCTTTAGACTATTTTTTGTGGGGCTACGTCAAGTCTAAAGTCTACAGAAATAAGCCAGCAACTATTCCAGCTTTGGAAGACAACATTTCCGAAGAAATTCGGGCTATTCCGGCCGAAATGCTCGAAAAAGTTGCCCAAAATTGGACTTTCCGAATGGACCACCTAAGACGCAGCCGCGGTCAACATTTAAATGAAATTATCTTCAAAAAGTAAATGTCATGGACCAATCTAACGTTTCAAATAAAGAACCGATGAGATTTTGCAAATTTTATGCGTTTCTTTTTAAAAAAAAGTTATCAAGCTCTTAAAAAATCACCCGTTACTTTCAATTTAAAAATAATCTTTAATTATTCAACATTAACACATCTCCCCTGTGATCGGATTCACATTTTTTTTTTTTTTTACCTTGTTCCCATAAGGACGTCGTTTCTTGGTGTAGCTCTAAAGCCCACGGCTAACAAGTCGGCGACTTGCTATGCTAGCACTTTACCAGTGGTATATGGCTATTCAGAAGCAAGTTGGCGATTACTAGCTGAGTGATTTCTTCTACATATTTAAACCAAATGCCGATCTTGGGCTGGTATTCTGCGTTTGGAACGTCCTTGACCTGGTTTATTTGTAAGTGGTTCAATGTCAAAACTTTTTTTTTTTTTTTTTTTTTTTTTTTTTTTTTTTTTTTGAGACTCAAGACTCTAAGACTCCTTGAGTGGGAAACTGAAAGGGAAAACTTTTCGTAAAGAAGTGTATACAAATTTTTTGCCCAAAGGGATGCTTTTTCAGTATGCCAAATGTGAAAAAAATCACGACCACAATGGAATGAAGTAATTACAACACACGGTTTTAACTAAAACTAAACAGTTCAATAGAACATATTCTAGTTAAATTTCATGAGAACCTGTACCGTTAATTCAATTATTAATATATTTCACGAGAGTGTGCTACAATTTAGACATATCATATATTGACATAATACCATCATTCCATTACCACTCTTTTATCTGAATTTTATTATCCCCAAGTATAAAGTGAACAAAAAGTAATAATAAAAGATTTTCTATGAGTTAATTTTCTGCATAAACTCATTAAAATATTTATTTTTAAAGTGGCGCTTTATTTTTGAGCAGTACTTTATGTTAAGACTCAATATAAATAAGCGGATCTAGTGTTCTTAACTTCCCTCTACAAATAAATGATGTAAACTTGTGAATTCCTTTTTAAACTTCTTTGTTATTATTTGTGTTTTTCCATGCATAATTTTTTTTCATTACTTTTTATATTTTTTTAAAGTTTTATTTAATTAAGGTGATTTTTAATATTTTTTATAATGAATATAACAGACATTTTTTAACGTTTATTTTTTATTTTTGGAAGAGTCATTAAATGTTTTTTTTTTTTTAATTATAAGTAAATATTATTTTTTGTGGTTAAGTTTTTTCTTGTTTAACTTCTGTTTTCTATACCAACTGCGATTGTTTGTTCTGCTGTTTTGCTAATTAATGAATAGATGGATGGATAAAGTGAGTGAGTGAGTGAGTGAGTACATTCAATTTTATGTTTATTTTTTTAAAACGATTTTTTATAGTTTTAATGCTGAGTTCATGGTCGTATATAATGTTAGAAATAAAAAAAAAACTACATGTGCTTGACATTAAACAAATAATAATGTTAATTACACTTGATTCGGTTTTCGAAATACAGTGATTGACGTATAAATGCGTTCATGGAAAATGCCAAAAGCTGGACGATATAAGCGAGAAACGCATTTAAAAAATGCGTTACTGGCACATTTGTGACCTCCAAGAAAAGGGACCTAGTGTGTGAAAATTAAGTTTTGAGAAAAAAAACGCATTTAAAGTTTCTACACCCTTTTAGGTACCAGAATCCACCGTTTTTGACACAACCCGTTTTTTGACACACTAGGTCCCTTTTCCCGGAGAAGGTCACATTTAAGAAAACCTTGGTAAAATGCGTCACTGACTACTTAACAGAATTCTCTCTTAACTGCGTTCACAATATAGTTATAAAAAATGTAACTTAAGTGATTACTAGCAGATCCCAGCCTTCGAAATTTGAGTGCAAATTCTAGAAAATTTTAGTTTTTCATTTAATAAATTATTTTATAAGGCGCAAACAAACTAAAATTTCGTCTATTACATAAAGTTTTAAACACAAAATCATCACTACTTCAGAAACATATATATATGTTTAATAGAAACAAAAGTGAACAAAAATATCCATCGACTCTTTCCCACCTACATAAACTAGCAAAAAAAATTTAATAACAAAAAATTTAACACACCAACGGAAAATTTTCCCCCATGGTTGCTGGAACCCAACTCATTTGAAAATAATCTACAAATATTTAATAAAAATTCGACTGCACCTGAAACATTTAAACAATTATACAACGAAGTTTCTGCGGAATCCAAAGTTAATAACTAGCAATTAATATTCACAGATGGTTCAAAAACAACAAATCGCGTTAGACTTTTACCAAAAAACGCCACACGATTTGAAGCTGAAGTTATTGCAATTGCCGAAGCCATCAAATTTAACAAAAGAACAAACAAAAAAATTCATCATATGCAGTGACAGTCAGTATTCCAAGCAACAAAAAAAAAAAAAAAAAAAAAAAGCGAAACTATTATTTTCATTCAGAAAAATCTGATCCAAATTAATAAAAAAGTTAAACTAATATGGGTCCCCAGCCACATGGAAATTAAAGGGGATTGAAACCTCAGACATAGCAGCAGAAGGGACAAATGTACTCCTAACATTCGCTTTTACCCTACTTACAAAAGTTTCGTAACAAGAATCTCCATTGACAACCTTAATTACTCTATTCGAAACAAATGGGAAAGTTATAACCATCTATACAAAGGAATGAACGCCTACAAAATACAACTTCAACTTCCAACCTCCACTAACTGCTCTAAAAATAAATGTTTCGCTAGACTTCGATTAACACATATCAAACTTACACACCAACATATATTATCAGAGGATCCACATCCTGTGTGTCTCTTCTGCAACAACTCTACATTAACAATAATGCATATTATAGCAGACTGTCCCTTCCTTCGCACTACCCGTTTACGCATATGTAACTCAGACAGCATTATAAATTTACTGAAAAATCCATCTGAAGATAATATTAATTTAACCTACGAATTTCTAAAACACCTTAATATTCAAAGAGAAATTTAAGTCCTTTTTGTAAAGTAACTAATTAACTAATTTTAATTGCCATTTTTTTTCCTTATATAAACTCAAGCAGATAGCCTAAGTTGCTAGTGCTTTAACCTTAAGATTTATTATAATTTGAACTGTAATAAATATCAAATAAATAAGACCCTGAAGGTATGCATATCAATTTCAGCCAATTCACAATTCAACACTTTTTATTGTCGTTATTGGTTTATATCTAAAATTATTTTTGTCGTTATTGGTTTATGTCCAAAATTATTTTTCAATTCAACACAGGGCTTTTTGCAAACACATTAACAAATTTAATAAACACACACACAGCATTGTATAATTTTATGTATTTGTTAGTAGCAACTTTAAATGAGCATTACTCCGAAAAAAATTTTAAATGTAAAAATCTCTTAATCTGGTGGACAGCTAAAAAGAAATACCTTTCAAATGAGGTATGTTTGGTCAAAGTCGGCATAAAACTGACAAAGTAACATCGGTCACAAGAAATCTCCTTGCCTACTAATATTATAGATACTACTTATTTATTGAAAATAAACAACAATAAGCATGCCAATATATAGTAAAAGATCATCGTTTTATTCAATTGAAATTGGTACATGTTTTCGAAAATTATTTTCAGACATAGAGAAAAATAAAATTCTTAAAAAGTTACAAACAAAACAAAAAATCAATTCAAGAAGAAATGATTAAAAAAAAACAAATTAAATTAAAAATTCAAGACAGCAAATTGCAATTAATATGTATTTACAGTGTATAACAAAAGTTTGTGAATTTAACTGCTCTTAACAGAAACACCAATTTATTGCTATGAAAAAACGAGCGAGTATTATTTTTTTATAATATAGTAAATAAATTTATATGGTTTCAACAGCGATGTCACGAAAGTATGCGAATTTAAGGGAAAATTGTGTCGTTAGTCTTGCATTCATGCGGCTTTTGGTTCACTTTTATTAATCTATAATATAAATAGGCAAGCCGATTTCTTGTGACCGATATAAAAATTTTAATTACCAACCGATTTTGACCAAAAATACTCCATTTCAAAGGTATTTCTTTTTAGCTATTGACCATATTTACAGAGTTGCACCGCCTGAAACATTTTTTTTAATAAAATGCATTTAAAGTTGCTACTAACACATACATAAAACACATATTTAAGCTTCAAATAAAAAACTATACAATGCCGTATGTATGTTTATTAAATTTGTATTGAATTGTAAATTGGCTAATATTGAGCAGCATATCTTTAGGCTCTTCCAAAATTATATATTAACAAACCCAGCTATATATCTTCTGTGTGTTTGACAACTATTTATAATTGAATGAAAAAATAAATTTTCCTAGAATTTGCACTCGAATTTCGAGGGCTGGGCTCTGCTAGTAATTATTAATAAATACCTAAAAACTTAATAATTTATTAATTTGGCACCATTTCGGCATTAGTCTTAATGCGTGGGGTTTAAAAATGCCTAAAGAATTTTACGATTTTGAAAAGAAAATCATTAGGGTAGATCAAACAAGTACTTAACAGAAATGTTTCACAGATTTCCATCAGCAATATGTACTTTAATTAAACTTGTGAAACAGCGGAATTCTATGGAAAATTTGTCACATTAAGATTGCCCTAAACTATTGTCAATACGGGAAGAGAGAGATATCATAAAGAAAATACGTCGAAACTTACATCTCTCAGCTCCAAAAATTAACATCGAGGTCTCAAGTCAGCCTTACATATAAATGTATCTGATGAAACGGTGCGTAGACTAGGAAAAAACCGTTCATTTCTAAAGTTAACGCAGCTAAGCCCCTTTCCTTTACCAATACCTACAAGACCAAAAATGTTGACTTCTTCTGGGAGAACATTATATTCAGGAACGATGCTCAACATTTTTGGTTCTGAATGGTCGTCGTATAGTTTGGCGTAAGCCTGGAGAAGCCTTGCGGTTGTGCAACTTAAAAACAACTGTGAAGCATGGTGGTTGGTCAGTCATGGTTTGGAGCAGACATGCCCACGGTGTTGGTATGTTGGTTTTTTATGGATGGTATTATGAACAAAAAGATTTGTCCCTTTTAAAGGAAAACCTACACGCTAGTGCCATGAAAATGGGCTTACCACCAAATTCATCTTATTCGTACAGGATAACGATCCCAAACACACCGCGTGGGACGTTAGAACCTGGGTATTATTTAATACTAAACACTTCCCTACTCCATCACAAAGTCCAGACCTAACAAATTTGGTGGAGGAGATAAGAAAAAGTCCGATATCATAAAAAAAAACTCTTAAAGAACCTTACAAGAAAAATTGCATAGAATAACACCCGGACTATGCCAGAAATTGGTGAAATTAATTCCCCAACGCTTAACAGCAGTTTATACCATAGGTAATATTTTTTTAAGCTCATTTTATAAACTGAATTAATATAATTTAAAATAATTTTTTAAATATTTTAGTGAGTTATATTGAACTTCTGGTCTCCTTTTTTATAAAATAAATTAATTTATATAAATTTTTTTCAAACAAAAAAAACAGAAAATTATAGTCGGTCTAGACCGACTAAACGATACCCTATACCATGCGTTTAGAGACCCTATCTCTTACGCCAAACTAACTGGATATAGAAAATAAGCACAAACCAAATTTGAGTGGGATTTTTATTAATTTTTTTTGGCTGCAGATATGAAAAAGTTCATATCGGATGCTATATCTATATGGTTACTAGGTATAAAATTGGACCGATCTTGATCATGGTTGGCAAAGTCTCTTGTATTTTGCAAAAATATATACAAACAAAATTTTGAAAAGAATCAGTGCAATATATTTGTTTTTTGATAGATTTAAGTGAAGATCGGGAAGCAGCTCTACATGGGGCCTATGAGTAACGGTTGTCCCATAGGGATAATTTTTGCACTACTCATTAATGCATGTAATAACGCATACAAACACAATTTGAGTAAGATCTATATGATAATTTGGATCTTATGGCATTTTATGTCGATTTCATAGGGGTCATTTGTATGGGGGCTAGGTCTGAACATGGACCGATTTTCACCAATTTCAATAGCGTTCATCCTATGGCCGTTAAAAGCTTATATACCTAATTTCATCAAAATATACTCATATTTGCGACCTGCAGTTTGATTACAAGGTTTACATGGACACACAGACGGGCGGACGGACGGATGGACGTCGTTAAATCGAGTCACATATGGTTTCTGATTTGATTGGTATAATAAAAGATGGGTCTAGGTCAAATATTTTTGGTAGTTACAAACAGCAGCACAAAATCAATATACCCAAACATAGCTTTTCTTCTGCATGAAGTTTTCTAACTTCTTTTTCAAAAAGAATTCTTCCATTTCATCTGACATAAATATCTTGCGAAGAACATGAATTGACTTCAAAACATCCAGTACAGAGTAAGCTTCTTTGAGATCATAATTTTCTTCTTCTTCACTAGGCGACAGCCCTTCGTCCTGAATAATATAAAATCTGCAGGGTATATCGTCATCAAAGATTTACAAAATTTTCATATTCTTGTGAAGATTCATAACTCTTCCATTCTTGTACTATTTCAATTAATTCCTTTTGGTGACTCGCATCGATTTTCAGAGCCGTTATCAAATTTGCACTAAAAAAAAATGACAGTAGTGTATAAAACTTACCTTTTTGAAACATTTTTGAATAGAACTTGGTTTTACCAGCCAACAAGCCCGCTTATTAAGTACAAGGCTGTCAAAATTGTAGTATTTTTTTTTAATTCCTCAACAGTTTTTCCTGTTTCGTCTGCTGTCAATTTCCTTCGAATTATATGTTGACGATATTTTGATAATTTCTTGGCCAAGAGGCTGATCTATCGGAGGGGTATTAGGAGGTAAATATTCTATTCGAACATGCGACAAATCGGCTTGCTTATGAAATGCAGCTTTGTCAAGAAATAGAGCCATTTTTTTATGACATATTATTTATTTTTAATAAATGTGTGACCCATTTATGAGTGTAACGCAGTTTAGCGGTATGCATTTATAAGAAAGAATGTACACAAAAAAAAAAAATGGATCAAGGAAAATGTTTCACTTTAGAATTACTTAACCTTCTTAATCGGGAAGTATTTATCCGTGATGCCAAAACAGTTTTATACATATTATTAAAAACAAAATGTAAAAGATTCTGGAATTCCTTACATACAAATCGCAATTGTTTGTCGGGAAACAGTTCGAGCACACATTTTTAGTTTCTGATCATTAGTAACCTCTTTATGCAGCATTTTTATAATGTTTTCTTAAATTTAACACCAAAATTAAGTTATAATGTCTTTGACCGGATTTACGAGGCCAGCCGCCTGACCGTACGAACCTCTTTCGCGATATTTCCTGATAATATTTGAAATTCTGGATTTATTCATAGAATTTTTCTTTTGCCTATAACCAGCAATATAATCTATTATTCTGGTTTTCAACTCTTCCCAAAACTTTATTCTTGCGACTATATTATACTTATAATAATTAAAATAATTTGTTACGTTGCTAAATACAACGTACATAACCATTCTAAGTTGAAAACACTAACACTAATAATACAAACACCGACTTTACCTATATCAACCATAGTACTTTGAATACTATTACTATGAACAACTATTGATTCTCACTCAGTTAGTAAATTAACTAAGATAAGTACACAAGGTTGGTATAGGTAAAGGGAGTCAAGTCGGGTTAATGACGAGACTCTAAGCTAAGTCGAGTTACTGACGAGGCTCCGTGTAAGTACAATTTACTACCAAGTAAAATGGATCCTAACGCATTAGTTTAAGGGCGATTGACCCGATCATCCCCATTGTAGTTAGTTACACAGCGACTTCTGTTGACTGTTCGTATTTTACACAGCGGCTTCTGCTGACTGTTCGTTTTTAGTTACACAGCGACTTCTGTTGACTGTTCGTATTTTACACAGCGGCCTATGCTGGCTGTTCGTAGTTAGTTACACAGCGACTTCGTTTGACTGTTCTCCTTAGACATTATCTTGCATATCACAGCCGACTGCCACTGATATAAGCAGCCGACCACCGATACAGCCGACTGCCACCGACAGAAGCAGCCGAACACCGATACAGCCAACCGCCGATATTACTGGCTGCCACCGATATAAGCAGCCGACCACCGATACAGCCGACTACCACCGATACAAGCAGCCGAACGCCGATACACCCAACGGCTACTAGTGCCGAGTTACATCAAGGGAAAGCCAAGAAGGCCCGAGTAAGACGAAGAAGTTTTACCACGTGTGCCGATAAATGAGATATATGTATATTTTATGTAATCATAAAGAGAATAATAAAATTCAGATTAGTATGCAACCCCACCACAGGGAAAAATAACTGTATTATTATTACTTAAGGTTTTGAGGGTCCTTGAGCAGCCTACGACAAAACCTCGTTACAAATTATTGAAAAATACAATTGTGTTCAAGAAATAGTTAAAACAAAACACCAAACCCTATAAATATTTAAATAACGGTTAAATTTTAGAATTTTATTATACATTCTTCTATTTTTAATGCTGTAATCAACTCTGGTACAGAAGTTTAAAAGTTTCCATTGTTTTGGCATCACTAAAAAATACTTTTTTTGTAACAAATTTGTTACCTCTCGATAGAGAACTAACCAAAGAGTGATTTCGCAAAAAGAAAATCATAATTTTAGGACAAAATTGGCCAATTCAGAATTTTTTAAAAGTTTCCAATTTAATTTTACTCACTGTATGTGAATTGTTTACTTAAAATTGCAACTCTTTGTGATCAGCCATAACTTTTGATTGAAATAGGAGAATTAAAATATTGAAATGCTATAGAAAACTATAAGATTATTATTTATTATTATTTTACTTAAACTTATTAAGTTTAATTGGTTGAATTGGGTTTTAATTTTTTAAATAGAAAACATTTTGTGGAATATTTTAAAGATTTATGTTTTTATTCCTGACTTGATCGATTAATCGAAGAGAGGTTCATAGCTTAATCGAATAAAAAAAATTTTAGTTTTTAATCAACCAAAGTTACAATCCTATTACCAAATAATGCATTAACTCATATCCAGGCTTTAAAAGAAATCATTCCTTAATTGAATTCTTCAAATTTTTCGACTTGAGCACTTTTAAAAATGAGTTTCTATTAAGAATGATCACTGATCACTTTTTAATCTTAAATAGTTTAAATAATTTTTTTTCCCATGTTCTCATAATACAGTAGCCCTGTTACGTGTTTTTGAAACGTGATTTTTTTTTTAACGTAAATATTTCAAAATTCCAACGTGTCATGTCAACGGTAAATAAATACAGTTTTTGTTTAATGTGTACACCACATTAGAAATTTGTTAAACACACCGATAAACTGATGCAATTTGAAACGTTATGAATAAAAAAAAAAAAGAAAACGAAAAAAAAATATTTTCAATTTTACTATTAACCGTAAGTAATTCCACCCACCAACCCCCCGCTCCCCCTTTGGCTCACATGTCTCATCTCACAAGCATTTCACAAATGAATGTGGGTGATGATCGTCATCAAGTCAAATGCATGTTTATTATGTAGTTAACGTGTCATTGAGTTTGTGTGTGTGTGTGTGTCGGTGTGCTGTTTTTTTAAGGAATATGAGTCATTGTACTCATTATAAGACTTTGACAGTCATTCGTCTGTCAGTTGGTCTGTTTAAGACATTTCAAACAAAACATTAAATCAATACTTTATAGTCTCTGGGATGGGAGGGAAAAAAGGGGGGTAAAAATATTTGCAAACTGTTGGCTTTTATTACAACGCGTTAAACTTAGTTAAAGATCCACACGGAAGAGACAATGACGCCATATTGTTTTATTATGCTTGTATTGTTGTTGTTGTTGTTATTTGACTTGAACGGTTTTCTTTACGATAATTTATTTTGTTTTTACTGTTTATTCTGTACATTCACGGTTGGTACTCTGTGGTATGGAAAGCGTAAATATTTGTATGGATTATAACGGCAATATAAATATTTATACTTCAAGTGTTAATTCAATAAAGTAAACAAACCTCGTTGGAAATATTTAAATAAATGCAAATTTTAATTAACAATGACCGCTTTGTATATTCTGAGATCAGTTTTCGTCTAATCTAAAATTATAGTGACCTTAAATAGGAAAGCTTCTATTCTAATAGTCAGAAAAAATAAAAATAAATAAATAAACTTAAATTAAATTCCTGGTGCTTGTTTAAGTTATTTTATGAGTCTTGCGAATTTTTTTCCAGAGAACTAAGATTTTTTAGCTATATTTTCTTCTTAAATCCGATTGTGAGTTCAAAATTTCTTTATTGCTAAAATGCTTTCATTTCTATTTATAGACCTTTACTACAAAACCCCACAGCGAAATTGTCCATATATACACTACCGTTCAAAAGTATTTGCCATCCCTCCGCCTTAAATTTCCATATATGTCCATATCTCCTTTAGTTTTAACATATATTCTCCATTATTTACTTTTACTATTTACACAAATAGCTTGTTGGAACTACACTGTATTCTTAAATTTTAGATTCATCAGTGTGACCGACCACCTCCATTTCGCATAATTTCACGACATAGTCTTGGCATCTTTGGAACAAATTTTGTAAAAGTTTCTAGAGTGATCTGGTTCCATGCTACCTGCAGTTTATTCCACAGGTATTCCTTAGATGTAGGGCAGGTATTTCGAACCTTCCTATAAAATTCATCCCACAGTCAGATGACTGTGGTGGCCATTCCATAAAGTTAACTGCGTCCTTTCCCTCTATCATTATCTTGCTGAAATATGAATTTCCGACTCACAATTCTTAATCCAGTGACCTTGGCTCGATATTTCTGGATAGTTTTGTACTGGGTTTTATCGAGTATTCCTTCAATTCTGCATAACTTAACATTTTTGCCAGCAAAGTAACCCCAAAACATTAAGAAACCTAGCCCGTGTAGGCACTGGGCACGCATCCGAGCGCCTCACAAAAACTATCCTCATGGAGCCGAACAAACTTTGAATCATCGGACCAAAGGGCCCTGCACCAATCGTTGAAAGCTTAGTTTTCATATTTCGTACCCCACTCTAATCTTTTTCTTATATTTTGTTGGGGAAGATGAGGTTTTTTTAATGGCTATTCTGCCATTTAAGCCAGCCGCTATAAGGTCTCGTTTTCCAGTAGTCACACTTACTGCATTCGTTCGGTTGCTATTTATGAGGGCGACTATTTCTGGAGTTGTAAGGCGACGTTTTCGTTTACTTGTCGTTATTATTACATGATCCTCACGTTTTGTTGTTACTCTGAGCCGACCACTTCGTTCGGCAATTGTACCATCCTCTTTGAATTTTTTCACAATATAGTCCATGGTTCGACGCGAAGCTTTGAGCACCTTTGCAACTACTCGATTGCTTTTCCCAATTTTGTGTAGGGAAATAATATGAAATCTCCCCAGCTTTTGCCGTACATTCCTTTAGTTCAATCAAATATTTTAAATATTCACTTTGACATGTTGGGTCATAGTTACAATTTGCATTTTTTTTTTTCGGTTAAAAAATTATAAAATATTTTCCACGACCCATCGTTTTGTAAAAATCCAACGCTAATTCTTTACACAATAAAGAAATTTCCAATAATAATATAAAAAAACTCTTCACCAAAGTCGCTATTTTCTGCTACCCGATTTTTATTGGATAAAATAAAATATTTACTCAATAATAAATGAAAAATTCCATATCTATAATAATTTTATGACTTATAAACGGAAAATATTGTTGAAAAGACACATATTTTAAGGAGTTCAAATTCTTTTGAACGGTAGAGTATACATATATACAGTTTGTCAATAATATCTTCGCACATGAAGAAGAAATTTAAAACTTAAAAAGAATATTTGATTTCCAATTCAAATTAGAAATATAAATGCATAAATATTGAAAATTCAAAAATAACGATTGTTTGTTTAGGCTGATATTAATACGAAGTAAAAACTGTATGGTATGAAACTGATTCTAACCACACTGCTCGTAGGCCTGACTCTAGGTGAGTGTGTTAAAGCGCTAATCAAAAAATTTCAACTTCAATTAAAAAAGATGTTCTAATGAATTTTAACAAAAGGACAACAGTTCAATTTATGTGCTGTCAAATAAATGTTTGAACACTTAATCTTAAATCGATAAAAGGCTTTATTTATTGTACATTTATGAGATTTTAGTTGCTAATATTTTGTGTGTCCACTTTGAGCATCAAATGCAAACGTCTGCACAGTGAATGAATTAGTTTCAGAATATTATATTTTGCAGATATTTTTCCCGCTCTTCTTTAATAAATCGTATTAATTCATTTTTATTTTTTGGCGACATTTTTCTTAAGATGGACTCACACATGTTTGGTAGAACTCTGGGCAATCTGGGTAGCAATATCTTTGCTATAATAACCAGGACCTACAAAAATAAGAATTGTGTTTCGGATCAATATCTTGATAAAATTTGTATATGAACTTATGCGAATTTTCTGAGCCAACAAAACCGAATTGTCGAACACTAGCAGTTATAGTGCGTTTACATCTGAGGAAAATCTAGTAGATTTTAGTTGAAATCTATTTTAAAATCTATACCGTTTACCGTTTTTTGATATTTTGTGAGATTTTGTTTCCACAACAATAAACAGCTGATTAAAATAAAACACATAAACTAGAAATACCTAAAATAAACAAAACAATAGGAAAATATAAATATGAAAAATTCTAAAAAGGAAAAGATTTTATAATTATATTATGCATTAAAAATGAAAAAAGCGCAAACTGAAAGAGAAATTTTGCGAGAAAAAAATCAGCATTTGTTAAATAAACAGCAAAAACAAATTCATTTTCCACAATTATTATTTAGCAGATTAGAATGGGCACATGTCAATATAAAAAGTTATAACTTTTCAATTACTAAATATTTTTTATTATAGATTCGTATTTTTTTTTTTTTTTTGTTAATAATTTTATTTCCTTTTTATTCAACTAGTTTGCTTTTGTTTTTAAATGTGAATTTTTCAGTCACTGCGTTGTAATTTTCTACTACAATATTAAAAAAACACAGATTTGTGAGATTTTGCACAAATCTAGTAACGAGCTAGATTTTGTTTTGTATAGGAAATCTAGTAAAAATGAGCTAGATTTCGCTCGAAATCTCGTATATACTAGATTTTGCTTAGATGTAAACGCACTATAAGTTAATTTTTTCAAGTATCAATATAAACTTGTTTGGCCATTATTTCATCCAAAATCCTGATTTTACCAACTTTCTTGCTTGATATACAACAACATACCGTAACTGATGGTTTTCCAAACTTTACAGTAAGCATTAAATTTGTATTTTTTAGTGCTGCTATTAGGGGTTTCGCTAAACTTTTTGGGATCCATCATCACAGAAAATAACATCATCACAGTACTCCGGAGGAAGTTTTCAATATTTTTCACTGAGAGCACGGGTTTTTTCCTAGCCACTCGTGAAGAATATTTTGTTTATGTATTACATTTCGGATGGTTTCATGTGAAACACTCTGTCCATAATAATTATTGACTTGAAGAGTTAATCCTCTTGTGCTGGATTGCGGCTTATCGTAAATAGTTTTAATTATTTTGCTTTCAGCATGCCGCGTTACTGTTTTTGGTATGCCTGGTGACCCTTTTAATTCAAGTCGTCCTTCTCTTTCAGAACAGGATATGATGTGGTACACAATCCTTATATTAACAGAGAACATAATATTGATTTTCTTGACTGATTTGCCTTTATAATAATCGAAATATACCAAATGAGTAATATTTTGGCAAGCCCGTTATCCTGGCTCTTTTTTTTATTTAAATATGCGGTCACTTGTTATATGTAGGACAATTATTTTGTACATAAATGCTATGCAACCTCTTTCACATGCAGTAGTAACATTCATGAAAAAACTCAAATGCACCAAATTCGCGAAAAATGTACGCATTTACTGTTGTCTTTAGTCATTATGCAGAGATTTTTGACACCATTCATATTAAGCAAATAGTGTTTTTTGTTGTTGTTGTCCTTCTTTTAATGTTTTGGCGTCTTTAGTGCTGATGTGTGCGATGGAATTTATGTAAAAAACGAATATATAAAGAATTCGTTGTTGAAATTCTTAAATGAAAATGACATTTTCAACTTTTTTTTTTACTGTGCAAAGATTTTCTTGACAAACTGTATATATATATATGTTTGAATACGTATCTGAATGTATATATTTTGATTAATTAAATAATATGGGTTTTAAAACTGAACATGTTAAGAGAAACCCAATGAATGTCATCAAATGCCATTATGCATGAACTGGTGGGGGGGGGGGTTGGGATTTTGAAAGTGAGCAATTGTAAATCGCTCTTTGTCTAAACGTACCATCCAATAACATTGAGCTCATATTTAATACTTTTGGAACAGTACAACCAACAAAGCTATAGTATTTTTTTTTTGTAGCATATTTTTTTTATACCTTTTGTATTTATTACCATTTGTAAAGTATAATTTTCAATTAAAATTTCCACTGAAATAGCTGCAGTTTCAAATGTTGCAGGAAAGAAAAAATTAAGATTAATTGATATAGAAATCCCATTGCAGTCTATCCTTTTCTAGTGAAGATATATAAAACAATAGTTTAAGAAACGACCCGATTTCAGCAACTAGTGTAAAATATTTTAAAATATAAAAATTATTATCTCATCACACAAGCTGTGGAAATTGGCCATTATTTTTTTTTTTTTTGACCATTTAATATATTTAATCCTCATTTTTTTATTTATTTTTTTTTCATTTTTTTTTTTTTTTTTTTTTTTTTGTTATATTATACACATATGTACTTTAATTTAGCTTATCAATTCCCATAATGTAGAAAATGACTGCAAAATATAATTTATCTATTTATAATCTTTATAATTTATATGAAAAAAAAATCATTAAATCATTTCCATTTTTTTTTTTCTCTCTATTTACAGGTAAGCAAATTGAGGCTTGAATATAATAAATATAAATTATATTGTATAAAAATTCACATGTGAGCTACGTGAGAGACATTTTGCAAAGTAAAACAATCAAAAAAAAAATGTATGTATGAATGAATATAATTATAAACAAACAAGTCAGTGTTTTTAATTTGGTTAAGCCGAATCGTTTTATACTCTGCACGAGTCTAAATATAAAAAAAAAAAAAATTGATTTGAAAGACTATTATTATAATCAAAATTTGCGAAAAAGGAAAGAAACAATTTATTTGACACTAAATTATATTTTTGGCACTATATGTGTGATTTCGCATCCCTCGTTAAATAAATTAAAAAAAAAAAATTAACGGACAAAATTTGCAAGGAAAATCATTTTCTCTATAAAAATCAGGGAAAATCATTTTCTTGAAAAAAAAAAAATGATATATAAAAAAATTTTTTAAACAAAATTAAGACATATCTTTGGTATTGTAAATGGATGCCCAACTTGCCAAATAGATTAACTCCACTTTCTGATTTTTATATATTTTAATGTCAACACAAATTTCTCTAATTTTAATTTTATCAGAGAAATTTGTTTTGAATTTATCCGTCAATAAACTTTAATACTAAAATTTATAAAAAAAAAATCAGAAAGTGGAGTTAATCGATTTGGCAAGTGAGGCCTCCAAATATGACCTCAGGTTGAAGCAAAACTTGTATATCGCGCTTCTCTATTAGCGCATATCTTTTTTTTTTATATATTAAAAAAAAATTATATTGTAAAACCAAAAATTTCTATTAATATGCGATAGAGCTTTTGCAAATAAATCGACTTCTTTAGTTGCTAAGTAACACATTATTTGCCTAGGTCACATTTTTGAAGTTATATCATATAAATGTGAAAGTTCTCAAGTTCTTTTCAAAGGTCCACTCATAGCTTTCAACCTACTGAAACGATTTTGATACCAAACTCAATACCAAACTCCTTACAGCAATAGCAAACATTTTAACCAAAAACTATAAAAGCAGCCGCCTAGTGTAGCCGTGAATTAAAGAGACTAATACGGCGTTCACACTGAAGTATTTAGACAAGTGTTTAGTGCTTATGCGATAAACGAGTCAAATTGAGATGTTTCGTTTAGCTAAACACCTCAATTGACATGCTTAAATCGTAAACATCTCAAAAACGAAAAAATGACAGAGTTGTATTAATTTTGCGCGTGTTCAGTGCAATATTTCTCATTTTTGCCAAGTTGGCATCCTTGTTTTTTAACATTTCCATGAAAGTGGCATTACAATAAAAAAAAAAAAAAAATACAAAATACAATACAAACAACAACGAACAACAAACAAACAACGAATCTATATTGATAATTTCATCATTAATATAATTAAAGTAGTTGGCCGCCAATATTAAATTATTATTTTTACCCATTTTCAAAATTTTACAACTTTTCAATTGTTTTTTTATTTTTGAAGCAGCTGTTCAATCTGCTGAAATGTTTAACTTAAACACACTAAATCAAGTGTGAGCGACTGTGTTTTGTTTTGCAAAACACAAGCTAAAACACCTCAAAATATCGTAGTGTGAACGCCTTATAACGGACACTGCTAGATCTAAATTATATAACTTCCGAAAGTTTTAGTAAATACCTTCTTTCTTCACAGGAATGACAGCAAGTGACATCATATTACAGCCAGTTTTCATACTACTGACACAAAATGTCATTGAAAATGACATAGTGATAAGCAGACATTATGGAGGAAGTGTTTATTATAAAAAGTGCTAATCCAATAACACTGTGCAACACTACTTTTGGGGGGTGGATTATTTCGTCTTAGGGTGATTATATTAAGGTATAGTAAAAGCCTCGTTTTATGGCAGCAATGCCATTTAGCGCTTTTTACTGACCCAAAAACCAGATTTTTTCCATATAGCGCCTTTTATAAAAAAGCGCATAGAATTAAAAGATCAAAGGATAAGATCAAATCAGTACTTTGCTATTTAAGTTTTTATTTAGAAAATGTCTATTTTGACAACATTATTGAGAAATCAAACACAAAAAATCTCTTATTTTCACTATAAAAATTCCATTACTCATCAAAAAATAATGGTAAAAAAGAAATGTAAGAGTACGAAAATTGGCCTTACGATTTAAAGCTACGTCAATGGAAAAACCAAGACAACTGATTTTTTTAGTATCCTTTTTCAATTTTCACTTTTTTTAAGAAAATCATACACAATCTATCCACTGTAAAAATTTTACATCGATTTTTCTAGTCTTTCGCAAAAAAAAAATACAGTTGTAACCCTCTTTGTGTTATAAGAGTAGCTTCTTTAGAATCCACTAAAATGACATATTTTGAGTTCCACACAAAAAAACTTGTTATTTCTGATGATCACTGAAAAAAATCGCAAAAACAACTACTGTTGTATACTTATTATTCGCAATTCTTTACAACGAAACAACTGTTTTTAAATTTTATAGTAAATATTAAAAAAAAAAAACCCGTTTTTTGCCTCTACTGAAAATTTGTAAATTTTGAGTTGACTCACTTTAGAGGTACAGGCGCGATATATATGTATGTATATATACATATATATGTAATATATACATATATATATAATTTTATCAAGTTTCGCTATAGATATATTCACTTTTCCATATTCGAACTCTAAATTCGAAAGAGTGTTCAGTGAAATAAAAATTAGAAAATTCTTTAACACATAATTCCATTCATTCCTTAATCATATTACTCACATATGGACTTAAAAATTAAAAATTTTATGTTGTTTAAAAACAACACTATGTTTCCATAGTGGCAGAGGGTATATACAGGTTTGCCATTCCGTTTGTAGCGCATCGAAAAAGTAATTTCCGACCCATTAAAGTATATATACCTATTCTTAATTTTTATCACAGCTCGAGTCGATATAGCGATGTCTGTCTGACTGTTAATATCAAGTTCATTCACAAAATAAACCATTTACCTGGGTAAAGTTATAATAATATCAATTGCCATTATTCCCACCAGGTTGGTATTTAAAATGGGGTAAATCGGGCATCGTTGTGCTTAGTTACGCGCAAAAATATTTAGACACCTCTAAAAAAAATCTTGTGTGTTTGTTGTAATATTTTAGTGGTTGAACATTATACATAGTTGTACAAAAACATTCACAGTTCAAAAACAAAAAAGCCACAAAAACAATGATGCAATCATACCAACAAACACAACTACCATGAGCTATGTTATTAGTATTGCCACACATTTGTTTAATCGTTATCACGATATAAAAAAAAAATCGCCAATATGAAAGAAATAATATAACCTAATGAAAACGAAAAATGTAAAATGAAAATTGAAAAACGAAAAATGAATAATGAAAAATGGACCCTGAAAAATGAAAAGTGAAAAATGAAAAATTAAAAATTAAAAATGAAAAATTAAAAGTGAAAAATGAAAAATGCAAAAGGAAAAATTAAAAATTAAAACGTAAAATGAAAAGTGAAAAATTAAAAACGAAAAATGAAAAGTTAAAAAAGAAAATTTTAAATAACAAATTAAAAATTAAAAATGAAAAGTGAAAAGTGAAAAAAAAAATTAAAATAAATTAAAAATTAAAATTAAATTTAAAATTAAAAATTAAAAAGCAAAAATTAAAAATTAAATATTAAAAATTAAAAATTAATAATTAAAAATTAAAAATTGTAAATTATAAATTAAAAATTCGAAATTAGAAATTAGAAATTAAAAATTTAAAGTTAAAAATTAATAATTCATAATTAAAAATTAAAAATTGTTAATTAAAAATTACAAATTAGAAATTAAAAATTAAAAATTAAAAATTAAAAATTAGAAATTAAAAATTAAAAATTAAAAATTAGAAATTAATAATTAAAAATTAATTAAACATTAAAATTAAAAATTAAAATTTTAAAATTAAATAAATTACCTCTTTTTATTAATTTTTTTCCAGTATTATATCCTTAAATTAACATATAATTAGCTTGTAATTCAGATAAAAATATTTTGAAATTTGCTTATTTTTAATATAATAATTTTTTGGCCAAGAAATCATTCAATTTTTTTAGAATTATTGTATAACTTCTAAGGTCTCAAAATATTCTTGTGGGGATAAAATTTTTTGTATTATAACGCCGGCTGCGTTAAATAATAAATTTCATTAGTGTTCTATGAAGTACTTAAGGATTTCTACTCTAGTAATCAAATAGTAATTATTTCTTTCTATGGAAGACATTGTCATTATTTTTTATAAAAAGAAAATTATAAAAGAAATTATTATAGAAACTGGCCAAAAAGCAAAACAATTAACTTAAAATTTAATTGGTATTCGGAATTAAGGTTTCAGTATCGGCAACAGTTTTAAGGGGTAACCGTACTCAACATTAAGTGTAATATTGTGTTTAAGACGCAGGTGGAATGTATCAAAAAATTCAGCCCGGCCGAATTTAACACTCTCTCTTCATTCATTTACAATTGATTTTTTTTTTTTTTTTTTTAATTAAGCAAAATTTTTTTTGGTCGTGGCAACACTGCTTAGGACCTTTCGGCCCTTTAGGTCCTAAGCAGTGTTCGGCCCTTTAGGTCCTAAGCAGTGTTGCCACGACCAAAAAAAATTTTGCTTAATTCAAACAAAAAAAAAAAAAAATATATCAATCAAATCAATCAATTGTAGGACCTTTCGGCCCTTTAGGTCCTAAGCAGTGTTGCCACGACCAAAAAAAATTTTGTAACCAAGATGATTAAAATGTTCTAAAAAAGAAATAAAATTTAAAAACACAAAAAATAGCTTTGGAGGTTTTACTACAATAACATAATACAAAGCTCTATGCCGCAATAATCCATCACACCACAGAATAAAACTCTTAATTTTAAAGTACAGTGTTATTCAATGAATTACAAACGGCATAACAAATTTTTATCTACCCTATAAAAACATTAGGGTGAAAAAAATAGTTTTTTCATAATATCATGCCATAATAAATTGTTTCTATAATTCTGAAAAAAAAAAACCCACAACAATTATAAATAGAAATTAATGCTTAGAAACAACTTTTTTAATTATCCATAATAGAGAATTTAGATAAATTTATTACAAACTTTTGTTTGTATTTCAACAATTTCATACAGTGATGGCCTTGAGATTTTTTTTTTTTCAATTCATTTATTGATAATTTAATATTTTACAACTGGGAAATAAAACTTTTTATATATGCCAGACACCTACATGGTATTTACGACTTTGTACTCGTAAGTGATTAAATATAATAATTGTTTTTTATGGCTCTAAAATATGTTTACGGTTTGGTTTTATTTAATTTTTAAAATATATTACAATGGCCGTGTTTAACATTTATATAATTATTTGTTGAAATATCAAATAAGAAAATATGTTGTTGTTATAATTTACCGTGAATTATGATTTAGATTAGCTGAACTTAATTATGAAACATTTTGTTGCCGAGTTGACTGACAAATTGCTAAATAGTATTTTGTTTTTTAGAGGTTCACAACTTTAAGTTGGTAACACTGCTCTATTTGAAACTGATTTAACAGCTGAGAGTTGCTTTTTATTTAGTTTGGTTTGACATTTCATAGACTTGCAACGAGAGCAACGCTTGCAAATTGTTGAAAGTTTCTATCAAATTAATACTTCTGTTCGTCAAACTTATCGTGCACTTCGTTGATTTAATCGTAGTCATAATCGCCCATCAGAGCGGCCACTTCTTAATGATAATGTGCTTCCCTTAAGACGCCAAACAGTGCACACTGAAAAAGCTGTGGCCGCTGTACAGCCAAGCATTAAAAAATACCCACATCGATCAATTCATTGCTCTTCCTAGCAATTGGGGATTTGTGCATCCACTTTATGGAAAATTTTAGGAAAGGATCTTGCGCCGCCATTTGAGCGATTGATTTCGATTTTGTTCTGCGATGACGCTCATTTTTGGTTGAATGGGTACGTGAATAAGCCAAATTGTCGCATTTGGAGTGAAAATAATTCACAAGATTTTATCCAAACGCCATTACATCCACAGAAAATAACTGTCATTCGTCCATATGTCTTCAAAAACTATGATGACCAAAATGTTACTGTCAACGCTTACCGGTATAGCGAAATGATTAGGTGTTTGTCGTGCCTCAATTAGCTGACATTAATCTTGCTGACATGTGGTTCCAACATCCCACACAGCAACAGTAATTTTCTCTTAATTTTTTTCTCTTATTTCTCTCATTACTGAATGTAATGACATTCGATTTCTAATTTTGGTTTTCAAAAGGTTCATGTCGCTAAAACCCTTCCAACTTCAACATTTGAATAAGGGAGCGACAAAAGTCTAACAAAAAGATTAGCTATTTTTAGTACATTGTGTAAACTGTGCATACTTGCATTCAAAAGCTGCAGTCATACTTAAGATATTTACACTGTAAAAAAAATTGGTGTTTTTTAATAAAACTATTTCTTTTTTGGGAAAAATAAAGATTTGATGTCTGATGTTAAAAATAAGCACTAACTCGAAAAATTGACGCGTCGAAAATTTTAAAAAGCACTAAAAATAGTGCTAAAAGCATGAGTTGACAACACTGTTTATAATAGTAAAAAAAAAAAAAAAAAAACCACCCGGTAGATAAAAATATATGACATCAAAAAATTTTATTTATCTGCTGCAAATCTGCATTTTTTTCTTCTTTTTTTTCAGGTTATAAAGTGTTTTTATTGTTGGGTAAAAACATATGAAATCAACCAATGAGTTGACCGCACCGATTTCGAATTGGATGAATTTTGGTACGAAGGGAAAGTTAAACATAATAATAGCGTTTGCCAACTTTCAGTGTCGTAGCTCTCGTATTTTCAGAATTATGGCCATTCCAAGTTGGCAAAAATCAATAAAAATGCACTCAGATGCCTTAACACAATTTTTAATATCTCGAAAAGTATTCATTGCACGTTAATAATCAAGGGCTCATTTTACAGACTAAAACATGCGCCATTCCAAAAAAAATTTTTTTTCAAATTTTCGATCAAGGCTAATGTAAATAAAAAAGGACTAAAATTTCCAAAGGATATTTCTCGAAAATCGATATTTTTAAAAATTTCAAAAAAATATATGTTAATTCTTATTATGTTTTGTACAAGTCTGTCAAATTTCAATGTGGAGTCTTTTTTACAACATGAGTTATTAAGAAAAAAGCAGGCCAAGGTTTATGTATTTCATGAAATGTACCAAAATACAAAAAGGTGACAAATTACAAAAAGAAGGACATATCAAATGTAACGGAACTTTTTCGATTTACAACCTAGACGAAATATTTATTGCCTGTTCACACAAAAAATTTACAAATATTTTATGACCTGTGGTCGGCTTATTGGCAGTAGCAAATTCAGTCCCTATTTAAAAAACATTTTATGACCCGTAGTTCACGCAAATTTTCCAATTCAAGAAAAGCAAGGCGTGTATTTTTTTACCTGTAAGCTATTTTTTGTACCAAAAAAAACAGTATAAATCGTTCAGAGACTGTAAGTCAAACTTCAGTTGAATACTAGATTTCATAAGTGCTAAACGTCAAAGTGTTATAGTGTTAAAGTGACTTGATCGTTTGAAAAAACAAAAAAAAAGAGATTAAATATTTAAATAAATTATAATTATTGTCAATACAAAAAAGTCGTGCACAATTCATTCGGTTGTGGTATTTAAAAAAAAAAATATGCCATTCCATTCAACATTTTGCTGTAATCCTTTTAAAAAATCCGGTCACACTGGGTGCAATAAAAGTTTAAGACAAGTCCAAGAATGGATGCTACAGTATACTAAGGATAAAAACATTACGATCTCAAATAAAATTTGTGGGACATGTAGAATAAAATTTTCGCATCTGAAGAAATCTAATAAATCTAATTTGGAAGAAGGTTCATAAACGAAAATGTAGATACTTTCGATGACATTGCGTCAGGCACGGAAGAAGATGACATTGCGTCAGGCACGGAAGAAGTTGCTATTTCAAAATTAAACCAATCTTTACCGTATCTGGAACAATCTCCGATAAAAAAGAAGAAGTTACATCAAAAACGGTACAGAGATGGAAAATTCAGGAAAATAAGTGATTCCATTCAAGACAAAATTTTCCACGGTTCAGCACAATCAACTTCGCATATGTGCCCACAATCCGAAATAATAGAACAATTAAAAGAAAAGTTTAAAACATTAACAAAAAATAGCGAGAAAATCCAACTGCTAACAATTTTACCAAAAAGCTGGGCAATACATAAAATTGAGGAAGAATTCCTGGTTACAAACTATATCGCGCGAAAAGTTAAGCATTTGGTTGAAACAAAGGGTGTGATGAGTACGCCTAACCCAAAACTGGGAAGTCCAATTTCACCAGTGACAAGCAATTTAGTAAAATCCTTTTATGAATCCGATGACGTCAGCAGGTGTATGCCCGGACAGAAAGATTTCGTGTCTTTTTTTGAAAATGGTAGAAAAGTCAGGAAAAATAAAAGACTTTTGCTTGGAAACTTAAGAGAAATGTACGCCTTATTCAAGGAACGACATGATGGAATAAAAATAGGTATTTCCAAGTTTTGCCAACTTCGTCCGAGGAATATAATTCTAGCAAATGCGAGTGGATCTCATAACGTGTGTGTTTGTACAAAGCATCAAAATGTGAAGCTGATGATTGATGCCATAAATTTAAAAAAATTAACTGCTGGTGTTCCGAATTATCAGCTTGAATGTTACAAAGATTGTTTGAAACAAATGACATGCATTCCATCTTCTTCAAAGTGTCACCTACGTAAATGTAACAAGTGTCCAGGAATTGAAAATTTAAAAGCAAAACTAAATCAATTACTAGAGCAAAATGATATTGATGAAATAACATATAAACAATGGGTAAGTGTAGATAGGGATAATTTGGAGACCATGATTGGCCAAGCCGACGTTTTTGTGGATTCCCTATGTGAAAAACTTGAAATTCTATTACCTCATTCATTTATTGCAAAACAGCAGGCAGCATATCTGAGCGAAAGAAAATCAAATTTGGAAGAAAATGAGTATATAGCAGTTTGCGATTTTTCAGAAAATGCTTCTTTTACTATTCAGGATGCAGTCCAGGGATTTCACTGGAACAACTCTCAGGCCACTTTATACCCAATTGCTATTTATTTTAAATCAGATGGAAAAACACAACATACAAACTTCATAATAATATCTGATTGTCTTGTACACGATTCTGTAGCTGTTCACCTGTTCCATCGCCACCTGAATGTATTTTTGAGAAAAAAGTTTAAAACAACCCCGAAGAAAATCACGTATTTTTCAGACGGTAGTGCTGCCCAGTTTAAAAATAAAAAGAACTTTATCAATTTATGTTATCATATGGAAGATTTTGGATGTAATGCTGAGTGGCATTTTTTTGCAACAAGCCATGGAAAAGGCCCAAGTGACGGTCTTGGAGGTACCGTAAAGAGAGAGGCACGTCGAGCTAGTTTACAGCGTCCATTACAAGGTCAAATAACTACTCCAAAACAATTATATGAATGGTGCCTGCAAAATCTTTTGAACTGTAATTTCGAGTTTTTAACTCTAGAAGACCACGAAGAAGAAGCACGGTTCCTTCAAATTCGTTTTAAAGATTTGCGTATTATTCCTGGAACTCAAAAGCTGCATTCTATTGAACCTGTAGATAAAAAAAAAATTAAAGTCAAGCGATACGCGGCAGATGCAGATTTTTTAATTGAAATCCTTCAGAAATAAATAAATATGCTGTAATAAAGTGTTTAATAATGATAATACATTATGTTGTACTTTTTATTAAAGGTTTAGCAATGGAGAAAAAGAGTTTAAGCAAAGAAAAGTCGAAAAAGTTCCGTTACATTTGATTTGTCCTTCTTTTTGTAATTTGTCACCTTTTTGTATTTTGGTACATTTCATGAAATACATAAACCTTCGCCTGCTTTTTTCTTAATAACTCATGTTGTAATAAAGACTCCATATTGAAATTTGACAGACTTGTACAAAACATAATAAGAATTAACATATATTTTTTTGAAATTTTTAAAAATATTGATTTTCGAGAAATATCCTTTGGAAATTTTAGTCCTTTTTTATTTACATTATCCTTGATCGAAAATTTGAAAAAAAATTTTTTTTGGAATGGCGCATGTTTTAGTCTGTAAAATGAGCCCTTGATTATTAACGTGCAATAAATACTTTTCGAGATATTAAAAATTGTGTTAAGGCATCTGAGTGCATTTTTATTGATTTTTGCCAACTTGGAATGGCCATAATTCTGAAAGTTCGAAGGCTATATGTCTGAAAGTTGGCAAATATTATTGTGCCGATCCATAGATCATGTATACAAAATCTTATCAAATTTGGAGGTGATGAGGTCACAAATGTTAATATTTTCGGTTGATTTCATATGTTTTTACCCTGTTGTACATTTTTTGTGATGAATAATTATAGATAATAAAACGCACAAAATTTGAATTTCATGGAAAGAAATTTTTTTTTTTTTTTTTCATATAAAAACAGTTTTGTTGTATCATAGACCATGGGTGATTGTGGTTTATTTCATTATTTCTAAAATTAAAATAATTAACCTGAATTCCATTTTTTATTTGCATATTTTTTTTAATGTAAAATTAAAAATATTTATTTCACGCAATTTTCGCGTTTATTTCTATATAATTTATGTACTCAAATTAATTAAATTTGCGTATTTTAATAGGAATTTCAGAAAATATTGTAAATGACGTGACGTGCGTGATACTGGCACATATTAATTGTAAAGTTTATACATTTTTTTTATTATTGTTTTGCATAAATACATTTTTAATAGAGTTTTTCAAATAATTTAGAACAAAAATATACGAAATAAATGAGAAAATCAAGAAAGCATGTTTTGCCTTTTAAATATTTATGAGCTTAATATTATTATTTAGAATAAATTAAAGTAGTTTAAAGTGAATTACATAAATTAAAGCAAAATACAGATTTTTTCATTAAACTCAGTTGTTATTATAATATGGAGAACGGTGTTTTTTTTTTTTTTTTTTTTTTTTTTTTTTTTGTTTGTGTAAAGGGTTGCCAAATATGAGAACTGTCAAATTGCGTGAGATTTATCAATGAAACCTATACTCCATAAGATTTTTGTTGTTCTTATTGCTGTCTTAAGGAAAATATTTGAACAGCGAATAATAGGGAAAGAATATAACGATGGATAACGTAGGAAAAAATGGAAAAAATAAGGAAGAGTATTAAACTCGGCTGTGTCGAATGTTTGATATCCTCCGCCCGTGTCCCAAAGTGTCGTAAAGTGTTAAAATTGTAACATGAGGTTAAAAACGAAACGAATCGTTAAAAAAGGAAAACAAATTATCGATTTTTGTATTCAGTAAAATTTTTAAACGATATTCGCTATTGTTAAAATCAGCTGTTGTTATCTAAACGACAACCATATTTGTGTTGTTTATTCAATCGACATATTCAATTCATTATTTTATTTTCATATAAATAAACAAAAATATTAATAAAATATAAAGAAACACAAACGTAAAATCATTCTGTCAAACACGAAGAAATTTGTTTTTTCCTATTCTTTGTGTTTTTCGCTTATTTTGACAGAGATGCCACTCGTTTACAATTTAAGTAAATAGAAGAATAGATTTGTCGACTGTCGTTTAGGTGTACATAGTGAATCACTTAATCGTTAGTGCAAACAACAATAGCTGTCGATATATTTTGCGATTGAGTGTAGTAGACGAGAGTGTTGAAATGATGTGGCATGAGTTGAAAACGAGTCTAGGGCTGTTTGCGTCAGCTGCCAAACTAACAAGATCACTGCCGATTAGATGAACACTTAGATTATGGAACATGAATTGAAAAACGAGTAAGGAAAGCTATCGATGTCATCTCTCATGTACAGCCAGGGATGATAGACGTATCAGGAAGAGTGTAGTAGATTGGAGTGTTGAAATGATGTGACATGAGTTGAAAACGAGTCCACCCGGTTTCTAAATATAATTATTATAACCAAGGTTTTCAACACTAATGCATGAAACACATAGACGACAGCGGCTACACGACTACAGCCTGTCAAAAATAAAATACACACGTTTATATGAAAACGATTATTTAGACACCAACACAGCTACACGACCACTTTTGCTGCTATAGTCAACTTAGGCTAATTTTTATTTTTGTTGGCTACAAAACAAAAATAGTGTTGACAATATTTGTGCTATGAAATATTTTATTTTGTTTAAAAAATTAATCGTAAAATAAAATGCTATAATAATTCCATTAATAATCAAAAGGGGTAAATTTATTTATTTATTTTTACGTTATAATAATGCATTATAAATAAGTAATTGTATATTTAAGTCAAGTTTATGTAGAATCATGCATGCTTTTCTATTTTAATAAAGTAAAGAAAAAAATATTATTGTCACTACTGAAATAAAAATGCTTTTATATAAAAACAGCTGTTTATATTATTGTTATATGTTGCTGTCGTTTTCAAAAAAATTAAGTAGCTGACTACACGACTGCAATTGCAGCCAGCAGCATTTGTAGTCATGTGTTCGTGTAGCCGCTGTCGTCTATGTGTTTCATGCATAAGAGACAAAAAAGGCTTGATTTCAAATTGTAATTGCTAGATTGCTAACAACGATGTTTAAAATTAATAAGATAACTAACAAAAACTTGGTATTTTCGTGCTTTTTTAATTGAAAGCGATTATTAAATGCATTGAGCAGACTTACATTTTATTTTGTTTGTTTGTTAGCGGTGCATACACATTTTGCAGTTGTTGTTGTATTTTCTTTTGTACATGAGAACGATCACAAAAACAAGCAAACAAAAATGTGTATCCGTCGTTTATAGTCGTACATATCTATGTATATGTACATGTACTGTTACGTATTTTACATTTTTCACTATTTTTAGTTTTTATATGAAAATTTATTGTAGCATCTTTACATTTTCGCACATAATTCCTCGCCTGTTTGGCCAAGAGGCTCAAAATTCAATACCATACTGCTGCATATTATGACGAACATTTTAAGCCTAAGGTTGGTGTCAGAGTGCGCGCCATAAGCTATAATATGATAGAAGCTAGAAACCATTACACAACCTGCTTTGTAGTTTACCAGCATTTCTCTTTGCTCTCACTCAGACATCTTTTGAACAAACACATAAGAACACAAAAGCAGTGGTTTCTAGCTTCTATCATATTATAGCTTGTAGCGCACACTCTGACGTCAGCCTAAGTAGGGTATCTCACACAACCTATTGTGGCCCAGACAATGGCTTCAGCAGACAGACAGACAGATATCGTCAGATCGACTTGTCATTTCATAAGCATCAGTAAATACATATGTATATAGTTCATGGGGTCTCAGAAATTTATTTCGATAAGTTACAACCGGATTGACAAACTGATATAAACCCTCTGCACAATGGTGTGGACGGCATAAAAATGTTGTCAGACGAACATGTTAACGGAATATTTTAACCCTTTAGTTGAATTTTTTATATACATATATTTTTTTTAAGGACTGAAATGATCTATGAAAATGGTCAGCTATAGGGTTAAAATTGTCAACAAAAAATTTCTCGTAAAATTGCATAAAGAACATCTCAGGAATATTTACACTGTTTATTTCGACTTGTTATATTTAGTGTTGAACAAGAAAATAAAAAAGTAAAACTTTTAAAGACCATAAAATGAGACTGTACCCACACATTCGCCCTGCGCGAGAATCATCCACCGGCTAAAAATAGTTTAACTTCATTTTTTTTTTTTTTTTAATAAAAGTTGTGTTCATTATACGAGTACATAAATGGGGGATTTTTGTGGTTGTTTTCGTTATAAAAAATTTATTTTAAAATTTAACAAAAAGCAACCCTCTTATCTAATATCAGAGTTGTATTTGGCATATGAAAAACAAGAGATAAGAATGTCAATTTAAAAATCCAACAGCTGTTTTTATTTTACTCGTATATGAAGTGTTAACATTTTGATTTGTATACCCTATCTTAGGGTAATGATCTTGTGCTGATGTTTGGAACTACCAAAAATATTTTACTTATACCGATCGATTTAGAAATGTCCGTCTGTATGTGTGTCCATGTAAACCTTGTAATACAACTACAGGTCGCAAATATGAATATATTTTGATAAAATTTTGTATATAGACTTTTGTCGATCATAAGACGACGATCTGTGTTGAAATCGGTCCCCATACAAATGACTCCTATTAGATCGACCAAAATTGCTCTAAAATCTAGATTTTCATATAGATCTCAGTCAAATTTTTCTTCTGTATGTGTATTACACCCAATATTTAGTAGAAAGTCACACCTGGGCGGAATTGACTAACTGTTAAAAAAAATACTCCACAAAAAGTGAGTACAGGGTTTGAAAACACAGTGATACAGCTTTCAAAAAATAAAAATAAAAATGCTAAGAAAATATTCGAGGTATGGCGATTTGAACGATTTTTCGGGAAGATTTTATAGATTTTTTGGCGATATTTCTTCTTTTTCTTTGGTACTATTATTATTTTTATTATTATTATTTTTTTTTTTTACAACCACTTATTGAAAGCAAAAAAATCGTTGGAGCAGTTTTCGAGTATTTGGTTTTTACTTTAAACTGGCCTAAAACTTGCAACGTCTTGCACGGAGCAACTTTTAATGGATATTCCTCTTGAAAACTTTTGAAACATTTTGGTTTTCTTGAGCAAATTATTCCTCTCAAATATTTACTTTGAAGTTTTCAAAAACTTCAAACTTGTTGTAAGTTCTTGTTTCGGAAAAAGTTGAATATGAATGCAGCGCAGTATATTGAACTCTAAAAAAAATTCCCTTAAACTTTTTGCATTAACAAATAATGAATTGACGGTTACACCAAAGGTAATTGCCAATGCTACTTTGGGACCTGTAGTGGACATATGAACATCTGAACAACATGGATCAGATTTAAAAGAACCACCTGGGGATTCTCGTTATGCCGAAATGTCGAAAAGAACTGTTTGTAATATAGTTAATTCGTTGCAAATTTAATATAAGGAAATTTATTTATTATTTTTATTTATTATTACTTTAAATGTTAAATGAATTAAAAAAAAAAGCATATATTATAAACATACTATAAATTCAGAAAATTAATTGTAACAAAATACAAAAAAAAAAAAATTTAATAAATAAAATGGGCGTTAGTTAACGAAAAAAAAAACTCGCTATAAAATAATAGATTCTACTCTATCGATCAAATCGTCATAAATCGAAAATTCCCTTAGCGTTTTTTTTTTTTTTTTTTTTTTTTTTGAAGACGGTTTATCAAACCCTATACTCACTTTTCGTGGAATATTTTTGTTCGTCAACTCCGCGTAGGTGTGTATTATTCACTTAAATCTACGAGAGGAAAAATATATGGCATCGATTCGTATATGTTATTATATATGTTATTATAAAACATACGCAAATTTATCGACCTATTCTCCATTTGAAAATAGCATCCTATGTGAACTAGTTCATGTCTGCAGAATACAAATTCCTAACAATGCCATCCAAATTTTTGTATAACTGTTTTCAATATAAAATTATTAGAACCAGTATTGACACGATCAAAAAATGTATGTTACCAAAATTATAAAAAATGTTTTGATAACTTTGAGAAAAAAAAATAACCAAAATTAAATTTTTTTTATTTAAATATATTAACACATGTAATATTTAAATTTCATTATTAACAAAATTTATACTTCAGAGTTAACAAAACACAAAGCAAAAAGTAAATAATTTCAAAAATTAAATGCTAAATAACTAAAAAACTTAATTGAAATTTTATTACAAAGAAAAATCAATAAATTAATTTCAGATAATTTTATTCCTCTTTGTAATTTGAGCTAAAAAAAAATATTCGATAACGTTTGAATATCTCTTTGGCAGACCACATATATTGGTAATCATTTTGGTTTCTGTACAATTCTTTGGTTGCATTATATTATTAGGTTTATTTCGAAACTTGGTTTCTATTAAATTAAGTTGTGCAAAATTTTCTTTCGGCAACAACTAAACTATGTAACAATGTCAGTAAATTTTGAACAAAATGTTTATATTCATCTATTTCATTTTTTGATTTTGATTTACTGTTTATGTTTATAATGTACAAAAATCTTATTAAATTCCATTTCGTTAAAATGTTTTCTTCCTTACCGCCTCTTTAGTTTGGGATAGACGACGACAAAGACTCCAAAGTAATTTATAAATTATTTAAAACTTGATTTGGTTTTATTATGGCAACCTGTTTTAAATCTTTTCTTGAAAAGTAGAAGCGTTTTGGAATTTCTTTTGAAAGTTATGAAAAGATGGCGTATATTTTTGGAATTTCATACATTTTTAAGTTGAATAAATTACTTTTATTCATATATAGTTTAGCTTTATGCCCAATAAAAATAGTTACCACCAACACTTGTTTTTTTTATCACCGACACTTTACCTTATTTACATAGAAATTATTCAATTCAAAGTATTTTTTTTTTTTTTTTTTTTTTCATTTATAGAATGATGCCAATTAAAACAGTCATGTATGTTTTGGTAACACATAGTTGATTATTGAGTAAAAAAAACTACATACTCTTACTAAATTTAACAGTGTTGTCAAATCAATTTAATAAAAACGCGTGTATAGCAATCATTACTTATATCGACGGTGTTGTGTAAGACGGGCATGCATTTTTTCTACAAAGGCCAATCTGGTTTTGTTCACCTTGGCACGACAAGTAAAAAAGGCCAAACTGCTTAATAAAGTACTTCAAAAATTAGATATTTTGTTTTTTAAGTGTTTGCACTCGATGTCAGTATGTAAGTTATTTTTATTCATAAGATTTTTTATTTGTATCAAATCTTAGAAACATGATTGAAAACAGCAGATTGGCCCTTCTTACGCAACACCGTCGATATATAGAACTTAAAAACGTGATCTGCAAATGTTTATATTTTATTCTCAAAAAAGTTACCAAAATAAAAAAAAACAAGTAAGAGTGTTAAATTCGGCTGGGCCGAATCTTTGATACCCTCCACCTGCATCTGAAACTCAATATTACAACCAATATTGGTTACGGCTACCACTTTAAAACTGTTGTCGGTACTGAAATTTAAATTTCGAATACCAATTAAATTTAAAGTTAATTGCTTTTCTTGTTGCCCAGTTTCTATTATAATTCCTTGTTATAAAAAACAATGATCGTGTCTTCTATAGAAAGAATTCGTTACAATTTGAAAAATTGCATTATTTTTCTTTTACTAGAGTAGAAAACTCCTAATGAAATTCATTATATAACGCAGCCAGCAGTATAACACCCAAAGTTTGATCCCTATAAGAAAGTTTTGAGATAATTCATGGTAATTAAAAAAAAAATCAACTTGTTCTTGGCTAAAAATTTCCACATATTAATATTAAAAAAAAGCTAATTTCAAAATATTTTTATCTACTAGCTAATTAGTAATTTTTAAATTTGAATTTTTAGTTTTTAATTTTTAATTTTCAATTTTTAATTTTCGATTTCTATTTTCAATTTCTAATTTTTAACTTTCAACTTTTAATTTTGAATTATTTAATTTTTTAATTTTTAGTCTTTAATTTTTAAATTTTCAATTTTCATTTTTCAATTTACATTTTTTATTATTCATTTTTCAATTTTCATTTCCCATTTGCCATTTTCCATTTTCCGTTTTTCATTTTTCAATTTTCATTTTCCATTTTTCATTTTCCATTTTGGATCTTCCATTTTTCATTTTCAATTTTCATTTTTATTTTTTCATTTTCCATTTTTCATTATTAATTTTTAATTTTTCACTTTTCTTTTTCCATTTTTAATTTTTAATTTTTATTTTTAAATTTTTAATTTTTCATTATTAATTTTTCATTTTTCATTTTCCACTTTTAATTTTTATACCAAATATCACTATGTGGTTTGGGTATAATGACTTCGTGCTGCTGTTTGTAACTACCAAAAATATTTGACCTAGACCTTTTAATATACCGATCGATTCAGAATCACTATCTGATGTCCGTCCGTCCGTCTGTGTGTCCATGTGAACTTTGTAATCAAACTGCAGGTCGCAAATATGAATATATTTTGACGAAATTGGGTATATAAGCTTTTATCGGCCATGGGATGAACGCTATTGAAATTGGTGAGAATCGGTCCATGTTCAGAGCTAGCCCCCATACAAATGACCCCCCTGAAATCGACATAAATTGCCATAAGATCCAAATTGTCGTATAGATCTTACTCAAATTGGGTTTGTATGCGTTTATTACATCCATTAATGAGTAGTCCAAAAATGATCCCTATGGGACAACTCTTAGTCATAGGCCCTATATGGAGCTGCTTCCCGATCTTCACTTAAATCTATCGAAAAACAAAAATATTGCACTGATTCTTCTCAAATTTTGTTTGTATATATTTTTGCAAAATACAAGAGACTTTACCAAACATGGTCAGGATCGGTGCATTTTTGGGCCTAGTCCCCATATAGATATAGAATCCGATATGAACTTTTTTATATCTGCAGCCAAAAAAATTAATAAAAATCCCAACTCCAATTTGGTTTATGCTTATTTTCTATATCCAGTTAGTTGAGCCTAAGAGATAGGGTCTCTAAACGCATGGTATAGGGTATCGTATAATCGGTTTAGACCGACTATAATTTTTTACTTGTTAATTTTCCATTTTTCAATTTTCATTTTCCATTTTTAATTTTTCAATTTTCCATTTTTCATATCTCATTTTCCATTTTTCATTTTTAATTTTTCATTTTCTCCTTTCCAATTTCCATTTTCCATTTTTCATTTTTCATTTTCAATTTCATTTTTAATTTTTCATTTTCCAATTTCCATTTTCCGTTTTTTTCATTTTCATTTTTAATTTTTCATTTTCCATTTTTATTTTTCATTTTCATTAATAATTTTTCATTTTCCTTTTTCCATTTTTAATTTTTCATTTCTCATTTTCCATTTTCCATTTTTAGTTTTTCATTTTCCAATTTTAAATTTTCATTTTTCTTTTTTCGCTTTTCATTTTTAGTTTTTCATGTTCCATTTTTCATTTTTTTATTTTTCATTTCTCATTTTCCATTTTCCATTTTTAGTTTTTCATTTTCCAATTTTAAATTTTCATTTTTCTTTTTTCGTTTTTAATTTTTAATTTTTAACTTTTAATTTTATTTTTTTATTTTTATTAATTTTTTAATTTTTAATATATAATTTTTAATTTTAACGATAAAAAATGTGTGGTGATACTTGCTTAGGCCAATGTGACACGTGCAGTATTAATATACACACAACTGCAATTACTTCAACAATACGAAGAATTACAACGTATACAACATACCTTAAGAAAAGTAACAAACACACTAAAAATTTTTATATTTTAAAGAGTTTTTTCAAAGTTGCATTCATAACTCGTGACCCCTTTGACCGATTTTGACGATTTTAAATACCAACTTCTTGGGATGTTAATAAACGATTTTATACAAAAACTAACGGTCTAGCTTAAAATATTCACGGCGTCATCGAGATTTCCACAGACCGACGGACAGACGGACATCGCTAAATCAACTTCCCTTGTTATAATGATCAAGAACATATATGGTTTTGTGGTCTCTGGAATTTATTTTGATGCGTTATAAACGGAATGACAAACCTATATATACCCTCTGCCACTGAGGTGTGGAGGGTATAAAAATCCCATTAAAAAAAAAAAACAATTTTGGTTAAAAATAACCAAAACGGCAACGCTGATTGGGACCTAAGACCCTTTCATTAAACTAATGGTCTAGGGTACCGTATAGTCGGTCTAGACAGACTCTAATTTGCTTGCTTGCTTTTATAATTTATAATTAAGTCTTTTTTTTGATGTCATGGAACTTAAAATTTACATTTATTTTTTGTATTATATTTATTTTGAATTATATTAACATAACGAAAACACGAACTTATCCTACATATATTCCTTTATTGTGATATTTAAATTAAATGAAAATAATTTCGTTGTTTTTGTTTGTTTATCCTTTGGCATAAAATTTATTTATGTTTAACATAGAGTTATTTTTCTACTCCTACATTATATGTCCCTAGTTAATTTTACAATTTACTTATGTAGTTGATGGCACTCAAAATAACAAATAAAAACATATGAAAGCATCACATCATACATGTAACCGAAAGAAAAACAACAAATGTTGATAACATATGATGTTTATGGTTAACATCAATTTAACCATCCAACTGTATGCCTGAATAATTAGGGCATCCACAGCTGACAGAAAGGCAAAAAAAAAAAAACACACACACACACACTCACACATATTCACCAACCATTAGTGAAAAAATATGTTGTGGTTGTCGTCGTTGTATGGCGCCACTTGAATTAGTTTCCAGTTAATGAACTCAAAACAAATTTAAATTTTTCTGTTACTAACAAAATACATATTTGTAAATAAAATGAATTTGAGGGCTATATATGTATATTTTTTTTATGTTTACACACGTGTAAGTTCTGCTCATGTCCTTGCTAAGGATTGCCACATATTGCCATAAGTGCTTGTGTCTAAGTCACTCTATTTCACTGAAAATAGTTAAAACTTTTCATTTCAAAGATTAAAAAATATCCTTGAATCTTATAAATGATTACTTAAAGTTTTCCCAATTTACTTAGGCAATTTAGCATACTAAAAACAAGGTAAAATAAAAGTCAAGCGAAGTAAAATATGTTTTCGACAGTTGAATATTTTATGGAATTTTTTAATAGAAAATTACAGTTAATTCCGAATAAGGGTGAAGTAACATCTCAGCAAAAAAAAAAGGTAAAGTCATTCTAAAATTATAACATTTTCATTGCTTCCAAAGGAAGAACTGCTCTGGATGTGATTGTACACAACTTACAAAGCTGTTAAGAAAAAAACTTTCAAATGTAAACTATCTGAATTGGAAATTTATAGTATCCAAAATATTATTGGGAGTTACAAATTTATATCGGGAAATCAAAAAAAAAATATCAAGAAACAAATTAAAATAAAAACTTATTTCAAAAAATACGAAATTGATATTTGGCATAAGGATATTTGATATTGAAATAGAACTTAATTTTTTTTTTTTTTTGTATTTTTTGTTGTTGTTATTATTGTGTTTTTTTTTAGCGATTTTTTAATGAATATTTTTTTATTTTTTCGGCGACAGCAAAAAAAATAGGCTTGAAAGCACTCAGTAAAGTACTGAAGAAAATAAAAAAGGAAAAAAAAGCGTTGGAGCGATTTGAGTACCGACCATTTTTATACCCTATGCCACTATGTGGTTTGGGTATAATGACTTTGTGCCGCTGTTTGTAACTACCAAAAATACTTGACCTGGACCCATTTTTTATTATACCGATCGACTCAGAATCTCTTTCTGAGTCGATTTAGCGATGTCCGCCCGTCTGTGTGTCCATGTAAACCTTGTAATCAAACTACAGGTCGCAAATATGAATATATTTTGATGAAGTTTGATATATAAGCTTTTATCGGTCATAATATGAACGCTATTTAAATTGGTGAAGTTCGGTCTATGTTCAGACCTAGTCTCCATACAAATGACCCTTATGAAATCGACATAAATTGCCATAAGATCCAAATTACCATATAGATCTCAGTCAAATTGGGTTTGTATGTGTTTATTATATCCATTAATCAGTAGTCCAAATAAAATCCCTATAGGACAATTCTTAATTATAGGCCCCATATAGAGCTGCTTCCTGATCTTGACTTAAATCTATCAAGAACAAAAATATTGCACAGATTTTTCTCAAATTTAGTTTGTATATATATATTTTTTCAAAATATAAGTAACTTTACCAAATATGGTCAGGATCAGTCCATTTTTCGACCTAGTCCCCATATAAATATAGCATCCGATATGAACTTTTTCATATCTGCAGCCAAAAAAATTTATAATAATGCCACTCAAATTTGGTTTATGCTTATTTTTTATATCGAATTAGTTGGACCGAAGAGATAGGGCCTCTAAACCATGGTTTAGGGTATCGTATAGGCGGTCTACCGATCGACTATAATTTTCTTACTTGTTTCTTATATGTTGTTTTTTTTTCGAAATCGCTTTAAACTGGGCTAAATCTTACAACGTTCAAAAGAAATAAGGCACGGAGGAACTTTTAGTAGATATTCACTCTTGAAATCTTTTGGAAAAAATTAGGTTTTCTTGTTTTGAAGCCCGAGGTCCCGTTTTGAATTAAAAAAACGAAAACAGGTTTTTATATCTTGTTTCCATTTCTTTTAACAGTTCCAGTTTTAAAACTTATTAGACGCACTGTGTATTTTGATTGAAGTTTTTTTTAATAAGATAATTTTCATTTAAAAATACAACAGGTCAAGTAAAAGATCTTAACCAATGATCTTAACCCGTGTTGATATAATGAACCTTAAATTTACAGTTACGGACAAAAAAAATTTATGTATGACTTTATTTTTTTTTATATATGTATGCCAAAAATATTATATATATGACTAAAAAAAGTATATATGTACATAATGGCAAAATTAAAAAAAAAAAATTAATTATATTTTATTCCTTGGATATTCCACTTATTACAGTAAACATGAATAAAAATTATATTTTAGCGAGGACAGAAAATAGGGTCAATTTAAAGAACTATAAAAAAAAAACACAAATTAATTCCATAAAGTTCCAGAGAATTCTGTCTCATTTCATTATTTAGTTGTATATCCTCTATTATTTAGCACAGCTTTACACTTGTTTGCCATGGAGTCCACTAAATCCCGACAAATGTTCTTTGGAATACACTCTGAACTTTTTTCCCACAATTTTTCCTTATTCTTGAGTTGGTTGGTTGACGATTTTCAATAAATTCAATCGGACTTAAATCCAGTTGTCTAAAAAACACTTTTTTGCAAGGCCCAAAATATGCTTCGGGTCATTATCCGATAGTTTCATTAAGGATATGTACCTAAAGATATTCATGTTCTGCTTCATCCAAAATATAGGCCCAACACCATTATTCCTTTAACATATTTGAATATTTTTAACGTATAACGTGGATCCAGTTCAGATTTTTTAGGAGGGCGAACTTAATCATTGCCAATTAAATTTATTACGAATTCGTCCGACCAAAGTATATTGCGTCATTTTTGATGTATGTATGTATAATTCGATTTTGACTATGTATCTTTGTTAGCAAAGGGACTTTTCGGTAGGATCTTCTAAAGAGATTTTTTCGACTAATAGTATTCTCACATCATTTTTTATTTTTGCAGCAGACATGAAAGCAAAGTTATGTGATAATCAACTTTTCTTGGTCTACCTATGTATAATTAAGTCTTTGTTTCGAGCCGAAAATTCATCTATAATATAAATTGGCTAGGCGATTTCTTGTGACCGATATTTTGTTCTACCGTTTTATCCCGATTTTGACCAAACGTATTTGCATATTTACAGATTTTTAAATTTTTGCCTTTATTTTGAGTAAATTGCATTCAAAGTTGCTACTAACACATACATAATATTATACATATGCTATGTGTGTTTTATTAAATTTGTTAATGTGTTTGTTAATGAGTTTGTTATCATCATTCACAATAATAATAAACCATAAAAGTGTTGGTTTGTGAATTGGCTAAGTTGAAAAATAAAGCTGTCTAGAAATTGCACTCGAATTTCGAGCGCTGGAATCTGCTAGTTAGACACAAAATTCTGTGAGCTTCCAATAGATTTCGCAGTTTCGCGCTGACTTTGGCACTGATTTTTAATTATTTTCTATTTTAAAAATACTTGGAACGACCCATATTACCTGTGTTTTTAAACACATTAAAAAAATTTATTCAATGAATTTATCGAGATTATACAACTATTACAAAATTTTTTACAATGATATTTTTCACTGATTTTTCACATTCAAATGTTAAAATTTCACATTGGCAATAACTCCCAAAAAAAAAAAAAAAAAAAACATTTTTGCAGTTCCGCATGAAAGTTAGCAAGAAAAGTATGTTTAAAAAAATATGAATGACCCTATTTTTTATCCATAACTGTATATTACATATTTTATAATGATTTTTATGTTTGGCTTATGTCTACAAAAAAAATTATAAGACCAAAAAATATAAAAAAGTACAATAAAAATTTACTTAATTGCTTTATTTAAATGCTTTCAAATTACTTTAAAACTCCATTTAAAAAGTTGTCCAGCTTACTTACTATAAAGTTGTTTGCCAACATCCATAAACAAAAACCCATAAACTTAACCCGTATTAAAAAAAGTAAGAAGAAATGACGTCAGTCAATGCCAAACAAAAACAAAAAAAAAAATTCCCAAGAATGATGCGTAATCAAAAAATCCTTCTTTTTTGCCATTTATTTCCATTTTTGGCTCTTAAAACTACAAAAACCTTTAAATGATTTTTGGCAACGATTTAAACATGTAGAACAATAACAACAACAACAACAACAAAAAACCCACAAAATTTTAATGTGTTTGCTCTTAAAAGCTTAACGCTTATGACATGACACACGAACAAGAAACAGAATCTCAGAACTTACGATTAAATGGAATACTAATGCACTTTTAGCTGGGCCTTAACAATGAGGGCGTTTCTACAGAAAGTAAAGAATAAGTCGTTGTTGTTTTATATATGTTTTTTTTTTTTTTCAACTAAATTATAGCAAACTGCTGAAACATTGAATATATTTAACTTTTTAATGGTTTTTAAAATTAATGGCAACTCTGTGTGCAATAGAAACGAAAGATAAAATGAATCAGCTGTCAGTGTGCATTTGTGGGAGTTTTTTTTTATTTTATTTTTTTTTTAGAAAGCTTTATTTAATGGTATTTCTTCGATTTAAGGGATTTATTGTAAAAAGAAATGTTTAAAAAAAAACTTTAAAAGGGGTTTCGTTAAAGACTTTCCCAGAATTTATGGGGCTTAGGTTTCTGCGGAATAGAGTTCTGCTCCATGAAAAGTTCCTTTAATTTTTGAATGGGTGAAAATGAAATCTCTAAAGAAATTTAAAGTAATTTTCAGACAATTGCCGAAATATGTACTTAAAGATGTTGAACAAGTATCCAAATATCTATATATTAATACGTGAACGAAAATTGTTTCTTCCCTTGTTAATCAAAATGCGGGCACGGAGAAGTGTGAAAATTGGCACAGATATATTTCATATGGAGGAGAAGTTCCGAATGATAAAATCTATGTATAATATGTGTTAAAAACATATTAAAATAAAGGTATGGGTACGTTCGTAAATGCAGTAATTATGCATCACTGCAGCATAATAAAAGTAAAACTTTCAAAAGAGCATCACTTGGCAGCACTGATTTCCGTCAAAAGTTTTTTTATGACAGTGCTGCCGCACATTTTTGCAACTATGGCAACATTTTAATTACTGATGCAATAGAGCGCGAAGCTTAAAAAAATTAAACATTGGTGCAGAATGGAGGAGTAAGTAGTGCATTATATAAAAATTGTTAATACAAATTTAAATAATGTCGTTTTATTACTTGAAAGAATTTTTTTATTTTAGGAATCCGCCTTGTTTTTCGTTTTAATTGATTTCTAATAATTCTTTCTTTTAATTCTGTTTTTATTATAAGATAACAAAAAAATTGTCATTTTTAGAATCAAGATTTTTAATAATTTTTGTTAATGTTATTGTGGTGAACATGTTTTTTTATCTTTTGCAAAACGTTCTTAAAAGCAAACTCTGTGCAATTGTTGAGCAAGAACAAACCGTCTGTAACAACTGATCACGCATCAGCAACAAAACTTGGCATAACTGCCACAGTGATGCGCAAATTTACTGGATTTACGAACGTACCCTATGCTAATCAATTTTAGGCAATTCACGATTCATCGAATTTCATTATAATTCTATATAACATGACCTGTGTTGAATTGTGAATTGCCTTAAAATTGATTACCATACCTTTAAAATAAATTTTAAAATATTCATAAAAATAAATTTAAAAATTTAAATTTAAATTTAAAATATTCATTTTTTTATACATATAAAGGGTCCGCCAAATAACTTTTTTTTTTTTTTAAATGCTATAAAAAAAAAAACTACTGAATATTATCTCAAATTTCTTTTTTTATTTGAAAGTACAATCCTTCCGGTTAATAATGGAAAATAATTTCATTCAAATGGCTGCCTCGGCTGGCCATGCAGTAGCCTACACGATCGGTCCAATTTTTAAGCACATTATCGATTGTGTGCAGCTGTATTTCGCCAATGGCTTCACGAATATTGTCCTTTAAAGCGTCAATTGTCTCTGGGTTGTTGGCGTAACACTTATCTTTGAGGGCACCCCACAAATAATAGTTCAACGGTGTCAAATCGCAGCTCCGAGGTGGCCAAACGACATCAGCTCTGCGGCTGATAATGCAATCTTTAAAAACAGGGCGCAAAACATCGAGTGTAGCTTCAGCTGTGTGGCACGTAGCGCCGTCCTGTTGAAACCAAATGTTGCCAATATCCTCCTCTTCAATTTTTGTGAACAAAAATTCGTTCAACATGGCCCGATAACGATCGCCATTGACTGTAACGGCCACTCCTTGCTCATTTTCGAAGAAAAATGGCCCAATTATGCCTCTGGACCAAAATCCGCACCAAACAGTGACTCGTTTTGGGTGTATCGGCTTTTCAATGTATGCGTGCGGGTTTTCTGTGCCCCAAATGCGACAATTTTGCTTGTTTACATACCCGCCAAGATCAAAATGAGCTTCATCTGAAAAGATGATTTTTTTTGGCAAAATCGGCATCTTCTGTAAGTCGATCGCAGGCCCACTTAGCGAAGCGAAAACGCATTGGATACTCAGTTGGCTTCAACTCCTGAACCGATTGGACTTTGTATGGCGTCATACCAAGGTCTTTATGCAAAATTCGTCTCTATGCCTCCGAAATGTTCAATTCTTGAGAACGACGGTGAATTGATGTTGATGGCGCTTCACGCACACTTTCTGCCCAGCAGAAATATATTCTCGGGTGTACGCACTGTTTTTGGCTTTTCACGCTTTGGTTTATCGATGAGGATGCCAGTTTCTTTCACTTTTTTCACAAGATAACGAACATACGGAGCTGATGGTGCTTCTCTTCTTCCAAAATCCGTACGCAATTTTCGCACACATTCTGCAACATTGCCATGATTTTCAAAGTAATGTCGCGATATTTCCCAGCGTTGTTCAAGCGTATACACAACCATATTCGTTTAGCGGAAGGTTAAAACTAATTATCTGTCAAATCGGACATGAGCAAAGTGTTACCATTCACGAAATAAGCACTAGTTGAAAAAAAAACCTTAGATGGCGGACCCTTTAGATTAAAAAAACATTGAAGAAAATTGAATGAAAAATTTAAATTTCCTAGAATTTGCACTCGAATTTCGAGTGCTGGGCTATGCTAGTATTATTTAAGTCATGACAACACTCTGAATATTTTAATTAGACTGATTTAGGATCATCGGCTTTTTTTATTTAACAAAATTACATTGTTTTGTTTTGGGGAGAGGGTTTCCTATGGATTTCTAAAGGATGAAAGTTCTCAGAATCTGAGTATTTCAATATCTATAATATTAAAAGGCAAGGTGATTTCTTGTGACCGATGTAAGTTTCACAGTTTTGCCCTGATTTTGATAAAAAATTTATCATTTTAAAATTATTTCTTTTTAGCTATTACACAGATTTACAGATTTTCATCGTCTGGAATAATTTTTTGAGTTGTGATCGTTTAAAGTTGCTACTAACACATACATAAAACTCTACAATGCTATGTGTGTGTTTATTAAATTTGTTAATGTGTTTGCGTTAATGTGTTGAGTTTGTTCTCTTCATTTAAAATGAGTTTAATTGTGAAGCATACCTTTAGGGTCTTTATTAAATGAAAAAATAAAATTTCCTAGAATTTGCACTCGAATTTCGAGTGCTGGAATCTGCTAGTTGTTATTAGTTATCCTCAATCGCGATTTTTATGAATTCAGTTTTCTCAGTAAATTGTGAACAAAATCAAAAGTTGTTCACCGATTACAATGAAATAAAGCTCATTTCATTCGAAATATGTTTATCTAAATGTTTTTAGACCAAAACTGTGAATTTTGTTGCAGTTTTATTTTTTATGAATTTTTAAAAAACAAAAAAAAAATTTTTTTTTTTAAATCGTTATATTTTCAAAACTTTAACGATATCTCTGAAATTAACGGGGAAATTTAAAACCAATGTAAGCACGTCTTAAAGATAATATTGTTGCGAATTTTGGATTTTATTTTTTAACTGAATATGGTGAACCGTTATTCCAATATATGTTGTGGAAGTGCCTTAATTTTGGACATAACGGTATATCACGAAAATTCGAGCTGATAGAAAAAAAACCAAGTACAGATTTGAAATCAGCAACCTCAAATTAGTAAAAAAAATTGAGACAAACTTCCAATCAACACAAAAAAAAAAAGTTAAATTTTGTTCCTTTGTGTAATTAGTATTATCATTTGCTACATTTTACATAACGATGTTTTCTTTTTTAAATGCGTCAGTAACGCTTTTAACCAAGTGTTATTAAAGTGTGTTTCTCGTTTAAAAGCGTCCAGCTTTTCGCACTTTCCATGAACGCATTTATCCGTGAATTACTGTATATTGGTTGTTGTTAGTTCCTCTAAGGTATTTAGGTACCCTAGTTTATATAACTAACAAAATATTGTTGAAAAATGTTATTTGCAATAGTGCTTTAGTTTTTATATAAAAAGCAATGTGTTTTTATGTTTATGTTTTCATGCATTGAAGTGTCAAGCAGCATCCTACAACAACAGCCACAACAACAACAATGAAGAACAACACATCTCATGTGGCAAAAAAAAAACACTAAAACACACATTTCTTCATGCAACACTAAACAACAAGTGCAACGCTGACAAGCTTACAACACATACTCATGCACTTAAAGAAAAAAAAAATTTTTTAAAAAATACAAAAAAAAACATCAATGCACACATGAAAACTTTTAAAATTTATGATGTTGATGACAACAAAAGATTATTTGTTGTTGTTGTAGCTGGTGCTGTTGTTGCTGGAGCTGACGTTGTATAGTGGCCTCTTTAACATGCCATCATACACGTAAGAATGCTGTCAGTTTTATAGTTGGTGGCTTTAATGTTGTTGCTGTCGTTTGTGATTTTTTTCTTCTTGTTCTTCTTCTTTTGTTGAATGTTTTTCGCTGTTACTAACTACCACCGGTGAGGTGTTTGTTGTGGTATGTAGAAGTCAAAAAAACAGCAAAACAACAGCTACGCAAGATTTTTATAAAATATTAAAAAAAAAAAAAAAACCTGACTAACTTGTTCTTTTGAAAAAAAAAAAATAAATAAATAAATAAAAAAAAAACTATCAAGCTAATGTGAATTTAGATTGAAAACAGCAATAATAATAATAAATTGTCAGTCATCACATATCAAGTGTTGTTTAACTTTGCACCTTCTTTTGTTGTTTTTCCTTCTTCTTATATCACAGGTTTCAAAACCAGTTCTATTTATATTATGGCAATTGAAACCGGTCGAGGGGTTTTTTTTAACTTCTGTTTAAATATGTAATTTATATTCTTTATTAATCTTGATGATTAATCGATATACTCGTTATGTGTCTTAACAATATTGTTCAATAATAATTTTAAATGTCTCACGAAATGGCACATGATTTTTTTTTTTTTTTTATTAAAGTGTTTATTTATTGAATTGTTAAAAATTAAGATAAGATTAAAGTTTGATTTAAAATATGTATACTTTTATATGAAGATTCTTTCGAAAATGGTTTTATATAATTGTTTATATATTATTCAATAGAATATGATATGATGATAAAGAAATACACTCATAGTCTGCTACGTTTTGCTTCTTAAATCCTTATGAACTACTAAAGGAAACAATCAATCATTTTAAATTGCAAACTGCCACAGCAACAAAATGATTAATCATGCATGCATTTGTGAAAAAAATAAATTTATAAAGCAACATTAAGATCATAAAGCAACGTTAGAGACAGGCACATTAAAAATCTAGCAGCGACAGTCGGTTTGTCTGGCCTATGAACTAACGTATCGCAAAAAATATAAATTATTAATGTTAATTTAAGATATACAAACAAGTAAGATAATTATAGGCGATGTAGACCGATTATACGCGATACCCTATACCATGAGATAAGAGAAGTGGTCTTCATCGAACTAATTGAATACTGAAAGTTAGCATACACCAAATTAGAATGTCATTGTATTGTGAATTTGTTGCCAGCAGAAATAAAAAATGCGCCGCTCATGGCCGTATTTAGTAAAGTTACATATTTTTCATTTGAGAAGAATCTGTGAAATATTACATGGATTGAAAACTCCGTGGCCTAGCAATGAAAAAACAGTTCGCTGAATTTGAAATCAATTTTTTTCTTCAACGTAATCTCCCTAAAGTGAAATGTTTATCTTCCAACAATCCTCTAACATCTTGATTCTCTTGAAAAATACGATTTGTAAAACTCTTCAAAATAGGCTTCCGTCTGTGATATGACGTCTGCATACATATGTGGAAAATCTCTCCCTAGAGCCATCTTTTCAAGGTTGGGAACAAATAATAATCGCTGGGGGCCATGATGGTACAAGATGTTTTTCTTAATTAAGGGGAGCGTTTTTTTCTTAATTTCTTCATCCAATCTGCCCAATAACTCAACTTGCAAGGTATTGTTTTTCCTTTTTGCAAGTAATCCATAAATATTCACCCCTGTTCTTGAAACCACTATCACATAAAAAACTCGTAAATGAAAATATTCTTAAATCTACGAGTTTTTTGGTGTTCTCTAATTTCAATAAGAATATTTTTACTCGTTTTAATTCACATAGAAAAGGCTTTGTGAAATCAAAGCAAAGGCCCTTTTTTTCTACTAAGCAGGTCTTAAGAGATAAAAAAAACTAAATGATATTTAAACTCTAACATGTTTTTATTGAACCTTGTCATTATTTTAAAAAAGACATTAATTTTATGAGAAAAAAAAACGATTTTAAAAAACGTCTACATTTTGCGCTGATTTAAAAAAAAACTTGTAATAAGTGGTCGATGTTAATAAAACACACTTTTTGCGATGATGCTGTTCTATAACTATAATAAAAACTTTTTATTTACACAATCTATTTTCCATTATAATTTTTTCAATTAAAACATAGATTCCTTATGCACTAATTATTGCAAATAAAGGAATTAAAAAAATTTTTTTCACCAAATCACATATTTTTTTTTTTTTTTTTGTATATGTTCGAAACAGTAGTGAAGCCAGTCAAATCCAATTTATTTGAATATCGAAATTTTTTTTGGTGATGCCTAACTTTTTAAAAATAGAAAAGTCATTTTTAATTGAATGAAATTGAAGAACAAAAACAATTAAATGAACAAATAAGTTGTTATTTTAAAAGAAAATATTTTTCTTTATACTTTTTCTATAAACTTAAGAAAAAACATGCACAAAATACTTAAAAGTTTTTTTGTGAAACTGAATAAAGAACCATAGGCACCTCGGTTTCTAGATAACATATGTTCTTAACTCAAACATATGTTTCCATTAAATAAATAAAAAAAAAGTGGTTTCAAGAAACCCAAAATTTCAATTTCATGTGATTTCAAATTCACTCTTATTCAAATAACAACGTTTCAAGAACAGGGCTGATTATATCACATGCATCCCTCAAAATACTGGCCATTACCTTTCCAGCCCATTGTTGAGTCTTTGGCCGCTTTGGTCGGCTTTCGCACGCTGGTAACCACTCCGCAGACTGTCTATTGGTCATAAAAATTCAGTTGAATTTACTTCAAACATCTCCAAAGCATACCTTGAATCATGAACACGTTTTAGTTTTTGTTCAGCTGTTAAAAATCGCGGCAACCATCGAGCCGAAAGCTTTTTCATATTTAAATGATCATGTAATGTATGCTGAACTCGCTCTTTTGATATCTCTACGGTGCCAGCAATCTCACTCACTTTAATCTTTCGATCATCCAATACAACCTGATGCACTTTTCTTACGTTTTCTTCGATAACTGCCTCATTTGGACGACCAGGACAACCTGCAGTATTTGTGCTGGTACGACCACGTTTAATTTCGGAATACCACCTTTTAACCATTGATTATGACGGTTCACCATAATTTCTATCAATCTATTCTTTGGCTTGGACAGTATTTTTTCGCACCAAAAAAACAATGTTTAATCAAAACACGCAACTCTTTGCAATCCATTTTTTCTCAAACTTCAAAAGCAGCATCATTTTTATAACAGTAACTTTTTTCCTAATTAATGAAATGTCATGAAATTTTTAAACAATTTTTCTAAAAGTTGGTCCTTCCGAATAAACAGAAAAAAATTGGCACTTGTCATGCCATCTCTATGTGAGGCCACGAACTTTTCACTCGATGTAGTATACACATGTATACCTATATTTTTTTTTTTTTGATACACTTAAGTGAAGAGTGGGAAGCAGCTTTATATGGGGGCTATGAGTAATAATGGTGGTCCCTGTAAGAAACACACATAAACCAAATTTGAGCGAATTTACGGGCTCTAGGAAATATCGCCCAATGAAAAATTGAGTGTAAATATATTTTTTTAATGTATTCATATAAACTACCAGATCCCAGCCCTAGAAATTCGAGTGCAAATTCTATTTTATAAGACCCTAAATGTATGCTAATCATTTTAGCCAATTCGCAATTCAACACTTTCGATTGCGTTATTGGTTTATGTCCAAAATTATTTTTCAATTCAACACAATTATTATTGTGAATGAAGAAAACAAACAATTTTTTTTTTGCAAACACGTTAACTAATTTAATAAACCACACACAGCATTATATAATTTTATGTCTGTGTTAGTAGCAACTTTAAATGCATTTTACTGCAAAAAAAAAAAATATAAAAATTTAAAAATCTGTAAATTTGGTGGACAGCTAAAAAGAAGTACCTTTCAAATGAGATAAGCTTGATCGAAATCGGGAGAAAACTGTTTAACAAATCATCGGTCTCAAGAAATCGCCTTACCTATTAATATTATAGATACTTAGTATACAGTTAAAAAAATAATTGGGCGTGTCTTGTACAACTGCATGACAATATTATGGGCAGTGAAAAGTGCTCAATTCTTTCGCAAAACTGGTTGTTTGCATTTTTAAAACTCTGGGTATGCCTTGCGTCGCAAGCGAAACATTTTAACAAAAATCGGGGGGCAAAATTTCATTAATTTTTTTTTTTTTTTTTCATTTTTTTTCTGGTCGTTTTTCGTTGGGTCATTTTTTTTGCGATTTTTTCTAGAGCCATATTACATATTTTTGACCAACTTACGGCGATCTATGGCGGTCATTTTCATGGGTACTAGGCCTGGATATGCACTAATTTTAATGCCGATCGTCCTATATCCAAATTTTAATACACAAAATTTATTCAAAATATATTCATACCAGCAGATTCCAGCCCTCGAAGTTCGAGTACAAATTCTATGAAATTTTATTTTTTCATTAAATAAAGACCCTAAAGTTATCCCAATCAATTATAGCCATTTCACAAATCAACACAAAAAAAACAAACTCATATTTATTACAAACACATTAACAAATTTAATAAACACACACCTAGTATTGTATAATTTTATGTATGTGTTATTATTAGTGTGAAATGCATAATACCACTGACAGAGGCTGGCCAGTGATGCCAACTTTTTCAAAGCTAAAAGCGCAAAATGGTATCCCAACAAGCACCAAAAGGCGCTAAATTTGAATGAAAGTAAAAGCGCTAATTATATGTTTGTAAAATAATATTTTTTATTAATTCAAAAAACTTGTATATCAGTTGTAGATTTCAGATCATTTGGTATTAATGGAACCTTTGAAAGTATATAGGCAATGATAAAAAAATAAATAACGTCCATCTTTAGGACAGTCCATCTAAAGACAGTGTTTCGGCTTTTTTGCGTTGTAAACAAGAAAATTAACGTTTCGTAAGTCAAGTGAAATTTCCAGTGTCGATGTTTGCAATGTCCGTAATTCAAAAGTTTTTATTACAATTTTTATTAATATTTAAAATTTTTATCCTCACGAGTCTGTATTAAATTTTGTTCACTTTAATTGGCTGACATTGTTTTAAATTTAAAGAAAAGAAGTTTTTTCAGAAAATTTTTGTAACGTGCATTTTTTAATTTTTTAAAAAAAAATTTTTTTTAAGCGGACTGAAGAAGAAGAACATACAAATAATTCTTGCAGTTAAACAACTATCACAAATAAGTTTAATATTAAAAGTAAACCTGCAAATTCATTAAGCAACTATAAATTTCATAGGAAAAACAAGAAACTTTAAATAAATCATTAAATCATTGTGTATTCTGTTACAAATCATTCGAGCATACACATGTTTCTAAGAAATAAAATCATGTTTTCTTCTGCCAATATTTATTTTTCCATCTTCACATCTGCCATCTCACATCTAAAACAGAGTTGCAATTTTTATTTTGTTTGCTTTTTTGTTTATTTCATCTTACCATTAGTTCCAACAAGAAAACTAAACGATTTCTTAAAAATCTTGTTGATTTTAACATTCATGTGAAATATAAACACATGTTTTAAAGTTTTATTTATTTTTTTTTTTTTTTTGTACTATTCAACGTCTTCCAGAGAGGTCAGTCGTACTTGTTTACAATTATTTTTTCCACGAAAGATCATCTGGTAAATATGAATAGATAAACAAGTTCATATTTATTCAAAGTTAATGAAGCGAGAACTTAATTATAAACTCGTACATGTGGTGGAAATATGTTGAATATTAATCTTTATCTTTAAATATGAATTTTATGTCTAAAGAAGTTGTACATATTTGAATTCTACATTCATTTTACAGTCATATTGATAATTAAGTACTTATATTTTTAGGGGTTTTTCTTATAGAGAAAACACTCAGTTTCAAAGGACATTTCCTTAAATTCAGTGAACATTTTCCTGAAGAAAAATGCTTAGATGCAGAGGAGTTTTTCGTTTAGAAAAACTCTCAGATTTTGAGGACTTTTTCATACAGAAAGACTTAAATTTCGAAATACTGAGTTCCAAAGACTTTCCTTCAGTAATTTAGACGAAATATACATTTATGTATATAAACTTCTCCATTCTAAAATATTTCATATTATTTTTAATATTTCAATTAAAAAACCTAGTGTAGTATCTCTTATGAATTTCCTACTTGAAACTTGGCAACATCTTATTTTTACTTTTCACACAATGTGACAAAAATTTTTATAATATAAGTTGAACTTATAGTGTACTTAAACTAGGACTCTAATGTTCCAGATCTGGGTTATATTTAATTTACTCTAAATTTTGATTATTTGTTTTGGCCTTTCTGAAAGATTGGCAGATTTGGATTGGCAAAAAACAGATGTTCTCCTAAAAAAACACCTCTTTTTTACAACCATTTTTAATACTTTTTGTGTTATTATTATTTTTGTTTTTATTTTTTATTATTATTATTAAAATCGTGTATTGTAAATTTATAACATTTACAATAATAAAGTTAAAATAATTGCATCTTTTATTTTTTTTTTTATTAAAAATACAAAAATGAACAACAATACAATAATTAAACACCATTCTTATTGGAAAAACACAGAGTTGTTCTCAATTTGTAGTATGGAGACGCAAAGACGTAAAAAAATGGTATCTAATTTTTAAGTAGACTAACGACAAATCTAGGAGATTGGAAATTGTCATTTTGTATGTCCAATTTACTAGATTAGAACTATAATGGCGTCCTTTTATCCAGATTAAAATGTTGGTGTAAATGCAGAACGAAAAATAATTTAAAAGAAATAAAACAGAATTAACAATAAAAGAGAAAATAAAAAAAATGGTTTCAGAGGGATATTGTGAGAGAGTGACAATACAATGGAAACTTTTAACAAAATATATATTTTTGACGACTTGAACGGTCATACCAAAAAATTGGATCATAAAACTAAAATCTCTTTTATTAATTTAGAAATTTTTTAATTTTATTTATTTAATAGGGAAAAATATTAACATAAAATAGCTTAACTTGAGAAAAAAATAACAAAAGTTAAAAGTATTCATTTTTATGCTGTTGACAAAACATTGGAAACCTTTACTATACAATAATTGAAAACTTTTCCTCTATTTTTGGTTTCAATGTTCTGTTGGGTATCCATTATACATATTTTAGTATGGATGCAATTAAATTGTTGATGGTATCCATTGAAATCTGATGCTACTCTGAATTAACTGACTTTATGTGTAATTTCGTGTCCGAATTTTTTGATCTTAAAATTCCCATAAATTTTCTATGGAATTAAGATCAGCTGATTGGGCTAGACATTCCAAGCACTAACTGCATTAAATTGTAGCCATTCGGTTACAACTTTTTAGGAGTGTTTTGGGTCATTGTCACGTACGCGTACCTCCGCGTACGGATACATTAACTCATTTAGAATTAGCCTGTATTCAATTTCAGTTAGAGTATCTTTTACCATATGAATCGGACCCACTTCCTAGCCCGAAAAGCAACCCCATACCATAATATTGCCACCGCCAAACTTAACAGTTTAATTTGTACATTTTGCCTCTAGACTTTTTCCCTTTGGTGGTCGTACAACCGTTTATCCATCACGGACTCTCAAATTAAATTTGGACTCATCTGAAAAGAGACCAGTCTTCCTATTCCGTCTTGACCAGTTTATGTGTTCATTCGCCAAATTTATGCGTGCCAGACGATTTTTCTCTGATATCATTGGTTTTTTCACAGGACTATAACAATGAAGATCAGCCTCATTTGCAGTTCGAACACATATTTTTAGTTGCAGTTTCAGGTCGCATTTTCTTTTGCTATTAAATTACCCTGTATTTAACTCGTTTTACAGGTCCAGTCGTGTGAAAGTTGAGTCTTCACCTCTTTCCCGATATTTCATGATAATTTTTGAAATTATATATTTATTCACAGAATATTTCTCACAAATTTTCTTTCTTTCTTTATTTTATAATAATTAATTATAAGTCATTAATTAATTAAACGTCACAAAATATTTAAATATTTTTATGTAATCAACTCTGGTACAGAAGCTTAAAAGTTTGCATTGTACTGGCATCACTTAAAAAAATACTTTATTTTTCAATGGTGCGTGGTAGAGCAGAAGAAAGAATATATCTCTAAAAATTCATAACTACACTGTATACTTAATCGGACCGATTTCTGGCATTTCAGCCTTCATCAGTGATTTATTGAACATTGTTACGTTATAATTGAATAGATTGTTTCTATATGAAATTTTTCTACTTAGGGCGGCCGTGAGGTTTGAACCTGCGTCTATCTCACACACACACTGGTACTTGTACTTTTTTGTCATGCGCTTTAACACACTCATCTAAAGTCAGACTTACGAGCAGTGTGGCTAAGAATCAGTTTTCATACCGTACAGCTTTTACTTCGTATTAATCTCAAAAGATACAACTCTGTTCAAACAAACAATCGTTATTTTTAAATTTTTGGAATATTTATGGATTCTAACTTCCACTATTTTTCATTTATATATTTTTGTTATATTTCAATAAAGAACCCACCCACGAATTAACGAGAAATTATTAAAAAACAGAATTGGCAAATTTAGATTATATGGTTTTATACGGCCATATTACATAAATCAAATATGAACCGTAGTCTTGAATTAAATTTAGTTTTTCGATTAAATTTTTACGAAATGTCAATATGAGCAATTTGCCAAAACATCATTAATTTGCTTTTCAGAATCATATTCACCAGACATACATAAGTGTAGCCCAAAATCTTTTTCTGCAACTTCAGACGTAATAATTACTAACAATATTTAAGTCCTCAGAAATTTGGCAACATCTGCGGTATAAATACCTTAAATTTCCATTAAGGATCTTAAATATTATATGTATATGCAACAAAAACAAACAAAAATAAAAATACGTTTAACAAATATTAAACAAGAACAAACATAATTTAAGGCCATAATTCTCATCTGGTTTATTTGTATTAATAAAGAAAAACAACAACAATACTGGCACGTACACAAATAAATTTATTGGTATTTGTGTCGAAATTATTGTTTACTCATCGTACTCTCTGTACAAATACAGGAGTAAATAAATACTGCACACGTTTGTATATATGTATTTGTATATAAGTGCAATACATATATATTATAGTATAGATACGAACACATACAAATGCAAGGATGTTTTATTTTTAGTAGTAGCAGAGACCACTGACAGCACTAGTAACAACAGCACAATGTCATAATCAACAAAACAAAAAATAAATAAATTAAATGCAGTTTGCTAAACTGATGGATAGTGTACGTATGTATGTGTGTGGTGGGGGATGATTCTACGGATCACCCAGCAACCTGATTGTTGTTACTTAAACAATTTTAAATAAAATAATGAATGAATGACTGTCATTGTAGCAGGATACCATTTCCCTCTTTAATTTTTTTTTTTTGCAGAATTTCTTTTTTAATATTATTAAATAGGTAATAAATTCAACAAAATTAACCTTAATTCCCCCAAGGATTCAATGCTATGCTGAATATAATTTTTTCTTGTTTTTTTGTCTTTTTTCTTACATACTTTTGCCTAAAACTTTGGGTAAAAGTTTTATTTTGAAAACAAAAAGTTTTCTAATTTTCTCTTCTTTTATAATTCTTTATATTGGAATTTTCTTAGTTTTCCGGGGGACGAAAAGAATCACTTCAGTGATAAGTTTTCTACTATTTGACATTCTTTGGTTTACATTTGATTTTTGCCCCACCGCCTGTCAGCGTTCATTTTTAGCTTCCATTTTTTTATCTTTACATTTTACAAATTTAATTTTGTAAAAAAGTTTTTTTTTTTAGTTTTATTCCTTTTTCAGTATTTAGTAGCTTAGTTTTTTTTTTTACTTTAACTTTAAGAAGCTTATGGTATGTTGATTTATTTATTTTTGGCTTGAAAGTGGAAAAAACTAAAATAAAGAGAAATTCCCAGGGCTTAATGTATTTATTTCAATGTATTAAACAAAAAGTCCACAATGTCGTTTTTTTTATTTTTGCACTTTATATAGATAGATGTACTTTATACATAAATTTGAAACAACGTGCTTTTCATTTAAATGTTAGAGAAGTATCCTGAGTAAACTAATTGAAATATATTCAAGTTTGAAAAGCAGTGTTGCCAAATTTCGCTTTGTACAGGTGATATGATATCTTTATAAATTGTAATGATAACTTAAATTTTTAGGACCTTTAAGAGTCATTTACGGTTTAGACAGCTAGAGATTAATGTATTTCTTTAATTTTCTTTTTAACATTTTGAACATTAAGAAATAATTATTAAGGCCAACTTTTTATACCATACACACCAATGGGCAGGGAGTATATAAAAGTTTGTCATTCCGTTTGTAAAAATGTAGACCCTATAAAATATATATGTATGTATATTCCTCATCCTTATAACAAGTAGAGTAGATATAGCGATGTCCGTTTAGCACTCAATAGGTCAGCTTACTGATTTTTAGTGAAAATGATTAATTGACATCCTGAGCAGGTTGCTATTTAAAAATATCAAAATCGGTTCAATAGATACCAAGATTTCAATGAAAATGTATAAAATAACTCTTGAAAATTTATTATTATTGTATGTTGTTGCTCTTGTTATTTTGTAATTTATGTATCAAAGCTGTAATTGTTGTTGTTATTGTGGTCGTTGTGATTGTAACATTTTCTTAACGATAATGGGCAATTCAAATAAACCAGATGAGAATTATGGCCTTAAATTAAGTTTGTTCTTGTTTAATATTTGTTAAATGTATTTTTTTTTTGTTTTTTTGTTGCATATGTAATATTTAAGATCCTTAATGGAAATTTAAGGTATTCATACCGCAGATGTTGCTAAATTTTAGAAGATTATCTTACGTCTAAAGTTGCAGAAAGAGCTTTTGGGCTATACTTATTAAAGTTGTATCAGATGAATATGATTCTGAAAAATAAATTAATGAAGTGTTGGCAAGTTGCTCATATTGACATTTCGTAAAAATTTAGTTGAAATTGAAATTATGGTTCATATGTGATTTAATATCGGATACGAAAATTAAGGATACATGGCCGTATATACTCAAATATGGACATACAGCGGTTGACAATTTATTGGAAACATTTACAAAATTCTAAATTTGCCAAGTTTGTTTTTTAATAATTTCGCGTTTTTTTTTTTTTTTTTTTTTTTTGTCAAATCATTCTCTGATGTCTTCTCTATCGAAAGATAACAAATATGTTTAAAAAAAATTTTAGACGATTTCTTGTGAGCGATGTAACTTTGTCAGTTTTACCCCGACTTTGACTAAATATACCTCATTTGAGAGGTATTTCTTTTTGGCTGTCCACCAGATTTACAGATTTTTACATTTTTTGGAGTAAAATGCATTTAAAGTTGCTACTAACACATACATGAAATTATACAGTGCTGTGTGTGTGTTTATTAAATTTGTTAATATGTTTGCAAAAATTGTATATGAAAAGCCCCGTGTTGAATTAAAAAATAATTTTGAACATAAACAAATAACGACAATAACGTAATCGATTTCATTATAATAATTGCATATCACACGCCCTGTGTAGAATTAACAGCATATCTTTAGGTGGCATAAAACATTGAAAGAAATAAATTGAATGAAAAAATATAATTTCCTAGAATTTGCACTCGAATTTTGAGGGCTGGGCTCCGCTAGAAAAAATTAATACTTTTAAGTTTTGTTATTTTTTTTTCTAAAGTTAAGCTCTTTTATGTTAATTTTTTTTTTCTTATTTTAATAAATAAAATATAAAAATTTTTAAATTAATAAAAGAGCTTTTCATTTTATGATCCAATTTTTTGGCATTGACTGTTCAAGTCGTTAAAAATATAGTTTGTTAAAAGTTTCCAATGTATTGTCACTCACTGTATATACACCATTAACAATCGTTTAATTTAAGAAATAAAATATCGATTGAAAGAATATATCAAATGTCCTTTTGAAAATATCAAATGTAATTTAGAAGTGATCAAATGTATTTCAGAAAATATCAATTGCATTTCAGAATCACAAAACCGTTTATCCTATAACACCGAAACGTTGTTATTGTTTCTGTTAGTGAGTTTCAACGATATAAATAATATTTTATCAACAGGAAATAATAGAACAGACAGAATTTTATCGACATTTATCTACTTTGACATCTATAATATTAATAGGTTAGGCGATTTCTTGTGATCGATGTTTTGGTTCTACCATTTTATCCCGATATTATATGAAAGGTATTTCTTTTTTGCCGTTATGCAGACTTACAGATTTTTTAATTTTTTCCTTTATTTTGAGTAAATTGGATTTAAAGTTGCTACTAACACATACATAAAATTATACATATGCTACGTGTGTTTTATTAAATTTGTTAATGAGTTTGCTATCTTCATTCACAATAATAATAAACCATAAAAGTGTTGGTATGTGAATTGGCTAAGCTGAAAAATAAAGCTGCCTAGAAATTGCACTCGAATTTCGAGTGCTGGAATCTGCTAGTATAAAATAAATTTAACAAATGTAGTGTAATACTTAAAAAATATGAACTTGTATAGATTTCTGACTGTTTCTGAAATTCAATTTATGTATTGTGAAATACATTTGAAATTTTCTGAACTATATTTGAATATATTTTTTGAAAATCAAAATAACTGAAATAACTAAAATACAATTGGAAATGGTTTAGTTAGAGTTAGGATTTGCAATATAATATTGTCAAATCTGTATTTCGATATTAAAAATTTTTAAATACCAAAATACAATATTTTCAGTAAAAAACTTGAGGCCGAATTTTGTAAAAAAAATGCACCAACTTCCCGACAAGCTAAAGTACTGAAATTTTTAACATTTACCTAAAGGAGATGACATTTAATCATATCTTTCACGATTTGATCATTATTTCTTGCAGTTAACCTGAAAGCGATTTTTTGTAATTGAATTTGCATCAACTTCCCAACTATCTAGAGCTCTAAAAATTTCAGCATTTACATAAAGTGGATAACAATATATTATTTAATCCTTTCTTAAGTGATTGATCATTATTTCTCGCGGTTAACCTTAAAGCTTTAAAATATTTTTTTATTTTTTATTTACTTATTCAAAATTCTATTTACTTGCTCAAGATTCTATTTCTAAGCAAAACTTTTGATTTTTATTAATATATTATTTTAAAAATTTGGCGCACCCATAAACCCATGCCCTTTCTGAATCAATAATTTTTTAAGGAGTCGTAATTGCAAATATATACGTCTTTACGGCTTATTATGCATACTTAACTACTGTATAATTATTTTTACTTTTCTTTTATAATTATCTTTTAATAAAAGAATATCATTTTTCTTTCGTAATCAATATTTGGTCAAAATTGAAATTGAGGTACTTACTATAAATATCCATTTGCTCAAAAGTCGCAGCCCTTGTAATCAAATATGTTTTTTAATATAAAAATCAAGGCCTTTCTTTCAAAAAAAATTTATACAGGATGGACCATATAAGTTTCGCATTTTATTTTGCTATAAATAAAAAAACTCATAATTTTTTCATTCGGTTTTTTTTATTCGAAAATACAATTTTTAGAGTTAATTATGGAATACTATTTCATTCAAATAACTTCCCCGGCTGGCCTTGCAATAGCCCTTTCGATCAACGTATTTTTTTAGTACATTTTAGCTGGGTGCATAATACACATCGTTAACGGCTCCCCATACCTAATTGTCGGGATCGAATCGCAACAGCGTGGTGGCCAATACATATCAGCAAAACGGCTAAAAACGCGATTTTCAAACTTGCGACGCAAAAGATCCATTGTTCGACGGCTTGTGTGGCGCCCCATCCTGTTGAAACCAAATTTTGTCCACGACTTCGAAAATGGGCCACAAATGATCAGTTATCATTGCACTGTAACGCTCGCCATTCACTGCAACTCATTTGCCTTCTGCATCTTCAAAAAAAATGTGGCCCAATGATACCGCCGGCCCCTAAAACCGCACCAAATAGAGCATCGTTCAGGGTGCATTGGCTTTGCAGCAGTCATGTATGGATATTCCGAGCCCCAGTTGCTACAATTTTGCTTGTTGACGTAACCACCAAGATGAAATTGAGTTTCGTCAGAAATGATGATTTTTCGTAAAAATTGTTCGTCTTCTTCCAATCGTTTCGTAGTCCAATTAGGGAACCGAAAAAGATGGGATGGTTATGCAAAATTCGCATCAAAGAAGAGCGTGAAATCTTCAGTTAATGAGAACGATGACAAGTTGAGATGCTTGGTTGTTCTTGCACACGACAGCATTGTTTTCGTTTGTACGCATTGTACGAGCACGAGAATGTGTTGTTTTATTCAATAACGATCCAGTTTCAAGCACCGTTTTACAAAATTGTCCGCATACTGCCTGGAAGTCGTGTTTTCTTTACCGAATTTTGAACGCAATTTTCTTGCAATTTCGGTAGAAAATTCACCAGTTTTTAAAAAAGTTTTTAATATTTTCCCACGTTGTTATGTCCTAACACAGCTGACATTGGTGTTGCCATACTAAAAATAACCTGTAGTTCTAAAAGCAAACACTAGAGGGAGTGCCCAGCATTTGAAAAACAGATTACATATTAATTATTTTTAATTTTTGGCATTTCTGGTTATTAAAATTAAGTGAAAATAATAATATGCAATGCCGAAATCGGTAGCTTCAAAAAATCGGTATTTTTAATTTTAAAAAATTAGCTTAAATTTTTATACCATATGCAACTATGTAGCAGGGTATAATGACTTTGTGCTGATGTTTGTAACTGCCAAAAAATTATTTGTCCTAGACCCATCTTTTATTATTCCGATCGACTAAGAATCACTTTCTGAGTCGATTAAGTGATGTCTGTCCGTCCGTCTGTGTGTCCATGTAATCAAACTACAGGTCGCAAATATTTTGATATTTTATCGGTCATATGATGTATGCTATTAAAATTGGTGAAATTCGGTCCATGTTCAGACCTAGTCCCCATACAAATGACCCCTATGAAATCAACATAAATTGCCATAAGATCCAAATTATCATATAAATCTCAGTCAAATTGGGTTTGTTTGTGTTTATTAAATCCATTAATCAGTAGTCCAAAAATATTCCCTATAGGACAATTCTTAGTCATAGGCCCCATATAGAGCTGCTTCCCGATCTTAACTTAAATCTATCAAAAGCAAAATATTGCAAAAAAATTTTCTCAAATTTGGTTTGTATATATTTTTTCAAAATATAAGTGGCTTTACCAAATATGGTCAGGATCGGTCCATTTTTCGAACTAGTCCCCATACAAATATAGCACCCGATATGAGCTTTTTCATATCTGCAGCCAAAAGAATTAATAACAATACCACTCAAATTTGGTTTATGCTTATTTTCTATATCCAATTAGTTTGACCGAAGAGATAGGGTCTCTAAACCATGGTATAGGGTATCGTATAGTCGGTCTAGACCTACTATAATTTTCCTACTTGTTAAGAATTCGGTATTGCGTTATAGAATTAGCTTTTTATACCCTATACCACTATGTGGTAGGGTATAATGACTTTGTGCTGATGTTTGTAACTGCCAACAATATTTGACCTAGACCTATCTTTTATTTCCGATCAATTTAGAATCACTTTCTGAGTCCGTCCGTCCGTCTGTGTTTCCATGTAAACCTTGTTATCAAATTTTATATATATATTTTGATAAAAATTAAGTATATAAGCTTCTATCGGCCATAGGATGAACGCTATTGAAATTGGTGAAAATCGTTGCATGTTCTGGCCTAGTTCCCATTCAAATGAGATTGACCTAAATTGCCATAATATCCATATTATCATATAGATCTCGGTCAAATTGGGTTTATGTATGGTAATTACATGCATTAATCAGTTGTCTAAAAATAAAGCCTATAGGACAATTCTTAGTCATAGCCCTCATATAAAGCTAATTTACCGATCTTCTCTTAAATCTATCAAAAAACAAAAATATTGCACAGATTTTTCTCAAATTTTGTTTGTTTATTTATGTCTTTGCAAAAAATAAGTGATATTACCAAATATGGTCAGGATCGGTCCATTTTTCGTCCTAGTCCCCATATAAATATAGCGTCCGAGATGAACTTTTTCATATCCGAAGGCAAAAAAATTAATAACAATGCCATTCAAATTTGGTTTATAATTATTTTCTATATCCATTCAGTTGGACCTAAAACAGGGTCTCTAAACGCATGATATTGGCCTAGACCGACTATAATTTTCTTATTTGTTTATATTAAAAAACCATAAATTTATTTCAATGGAAATTTTATATAAATCTTTGCTTGGCTTTTTCTTTAATAATACTTTCTTCGTGTTTCTACGATTATTATAAATATTTCTTCTTTCTTTTTTACTTACAGGTAAGCATACTTAAACTTGAATCCATTACATTACACGTGAGCCAAAATGTAAACTGAAAATAATATGTACGTATGAATTAATTCATTAACTATGATCTAGCTAAAATGACTTCTAGTTAAAGTATGTATTTATTTTAGAGCTATTATAGAATGCTTAAAAAAAAACTAGATTTACAGATAGTGAAATATGTTTTTATACAATAATCTGAACACCTCAATAATGCGGATTATGTAGAATATGCCCAAAATCCATATTCATTAAAAATCTTAAATGGCAAAAAAAAAACTAATTAAAATAGTAAAATATAGCTTTCAGAAAAATCAAATCCGTTTTGAAAAAGTTTTCCTAACAAAAGCCATTGAAGTTATTCGGTGGATCCTAGAAACTAAGTAATACTTCCCTCTTTGTCATGCGCTCTTTACAATGGTGCTGCTCTGTTGTATAGTTTGTTGTTTATATGTTCTTCTTCTTCTTCTCAATTTTCTACTCTCAATTATCCAAATACAAAACCAACAAAGACAGACCTTGTTTTATATACTAACAAATTTAAATGGAAATGTACCTCCTACATACCGGTTCACATTCCAAAATGCTTACATACAGATATATTTACATACCCTACCCAAACACCCTATGCATTATTCATATATAAACACACAAACACACACACAGATACATTTCTATGGAAATTTCAACACAAAGTATATAAATAAAACTTTGTATGAGTACGTTAATTTATATATAAAATAATATCTTATGTACTAAATATACACAAAGTGTTGTTGTCTGTAACATTAAGAATAAAAAGAAAATTATATGTACATATGTATGTATGTATGTATGTATCTCCATTATGTCTGCCTTAACCATATACTAGAATATTGTTAGTTGTAGTTGTTGCTGTTACTGTTTGAATCGTCAGCAACAGCAATTTTTGTTGTTTTTATATATCGATTTTGTGTTTCATTTAATACATAAAAGCTTTTTTTTGTAAGTTGGTAGCAGAAGTTGTTGGTTGTTATGTTTTTTTTTTGTTGCTGTCATTCTTTCATAATTAATATTTATTTATCCCCACTATGGTATAAAAATTAAATTTTGAGTTCAAAATATAGTGATGGATGGACAAAATTGAATGAAAATTTTTTTATGAAAATCATATTATAACTTTATTTTTTTTTTTGAGTAAGAAATAACCACAAAAATCATTATTTGTGCAGTCAGATGCGTGAAAAAACGAGTAATTTTAATATTTTTTTTTTCATAATAATTAAGTTTATTTTATAAAACTGAATACACAGATTTTCTATTTCATGTTTCAACTTGACTTGCACAAACTTAAAAACAAAATTAATTGTTTATAAAGATACGCCATCTTTGTTAGACTCCTTCAGCAAGGAGTGTTTCACGGTGACCATCAGAACATCTCACTGTATTTTCTAAAATACGTAAAACAAAAAAAATTATTAGTTTAATCATAAATCAAGTCCTTTATTTAAGCTTTTTTTTTTTTTAATTAACAAAATGGCGGCTTTTGACAGTTTACTCCCGGATTTATGACCCGGACTTTACTCCAGGATTTTGAACAAAAATCTTTTGATCAAGACACGTCTCTAGTTTTAATAAAAAAGGTGTTCAAATTTCATCAAAATCTATGCAGTGGTTTGACACACATTAAGAAAAACGCGTTTAAAGTGTGTGTTTCATGTAGATATGGTAGATACAAAACTTTTCATCGGATTAACTTGAAATTTTCAGAGAATATTTTGGAAAGATCATACTTTAAGAAAATGTCACAAAATAATAAAACGATTTGTTGAAATATCGCCTTGCATATCACCCCTTAATGGTTGTGAATAGTTCCGCAAAAAAGAGTGTTAAATTTGGCTGTTACCCTCGACCTGGGATTTACTTTTTCATTAATATCTTATTGCACTATTTAAACCAGGAACAGTTTTAAGAGAAATGACGAAAATGTCTTATTTAACCATTAAAATCATTGAAATTAAATAATGGTTATAATTAACAATTATCGTAAGATATATAGCATTTTGGTTATTCTAACCAATTGAAGCGTGAAATATTTTTGGTTATGAATAACCATTATAGCAACCAAAAAATTTGTTTGGTTAACAATAACCATTATCGAAAATAATTTTTATACCCTATACCACTATGTGGTTTGGGTATAATGACTTTGTGCTGCTGTTTGTAACAACCAAAAATATTTGACCTAGACCCATCTTTAATTATACCGATCGAATCAGAATCACTTTCTGAGTTGATTTAACAATGTCCGTCCGTCCGTCCGTCCGTCCGTCTGTGTGTCCATGTAAAGCTTGTAATCAAACTGCAGGTCGCAAATATGAATGTATTTTGATGAAATTTGGTACATAAGCTTTTATCGGCCATGGGATGAACGCTATTGAAATTGGTGAGAATCGGTCCATGTTCAGACCTAGCCCCCATACAAATTACCCATATGAAATCGACATAAATTGCCATAACATCCAAATTGTCATATAGATCTTACTCAAATTGGGTTTGTATGCGTTCATTACATCCATTAATGAGTAGTCCAAAAATGATCCCTTTGACCCCATATAGAGCTGCTTCCCGATCTTCACTTAAATCTATTAAAAAACAAAAATATTGCACTGATTCTTCTCAAATTTTGTTTGTATATATTTTTGCAAAATACAAGAGACTTTACCAAACATGATCAGGATCGATCCATTTTTAGACCAAGTCCCTATATAGATATAGCATCCGATATGAACTTTTTCATATCTGCAGCCAAAAAAATTAATAAAAATCCCACTCAAATTTGATTTTTGCTTATTTTCTATGTCCAGTTAGTTGGGCCTAAGAGATATGGTCTCTAAACGCATGGTATAGGGTATCGTATAGTCGGTCTAGACCGACTATAATTTTCTTACTTGTTTTTTTTTTTATTATTCCTACCCGGATACATATCGTATTTTTGATTTAATGGATGCATTTCTAAGAGGGTTGTAGTTTAATTATTATATAATTTAATTAAACTACTTAAAGTTTAATTATTAATCCACTTTTCCATTAAATATTTTATTTATAAAATTAATAAACAATTCTTACAAAACTACCCGTTTTGTTTACTCTACCAAAGATATTTTAATTCGTTGCCCTACAAACCCGTTAGAAATGCATACATTTCATCAAAAATACGATATGTATCCGGGTAGGAATAACAAAAAAAAATTATTTTCGATGTTGGACATTTGTTAATTTTTGGTTGCTATAATGGTTATTCATAACCAAAAAAAAAAAAATATTTCTCACTTCAATTGGTTAAAATAACCAAAATACTATATATCTTACGATAATTGTTAAAATTTCATTGAATTTAAGCATAACATTTTCTTAAAAAAAAAAAAAAAAAAACAATTATTTTCCGTCCCTGATTTAAATCAATGCAAACAAAATATTTGAAAAAGTAAAAAATAATTTTGATAAACTTAGTACTTAATTATTACAACAAACACAATGAATTTTTAGTTTTTTTTTTAGAGGTCTCTCTATATTTTAGGCCATATCTTGGTACAATGATGCCCGATTTACCCCATTTTCAATGCCAGCCTGCTCAAAATTACGACAAATAATATTAACTTAAATTTACACAGGTAAATGGTTTATTTTGTGAATGTATCATCTTCATAAGTGTATGCCAAATTCCGATTTTCTTTTGATTTTGAGCTAGGTGATATAATTTTTGTAACAAAAAAATCTTTTAAAGAACTTTGTGTACTATGTTTTTCATTTCCCTGTTTAATTCCGAATAACAGAAATATGCGTCCATAATGTCTTTGTTAACCTTTGAACTCATCTCCAAAACTGGATGCGTTACAAACGAAATGACAAACAGAGAGTGTAAAAATTGCTTAAATATGTATGTATATTGCATTTATAAGGTGGGTGCGAGTTGGCTAAAATGAAAAGGATAGACCTTTCTATCTGAGATTGTACTCCAATAAGGTCGAAAAAATCTGCTTTTAATTGCCTAGAGGCCTATCAATACATTTCAGTACCCAAAGTTACTCTTAACTTAAGTCATAGTGTCGCAAAATCGCTGAAGTTAGAAATAAATAAATTAGTTTATGATGCGCTACGAGTCAATTTAAATATCTCAAAAAGGGTCGTAAAGCTTAAGTGGGAACCCCTGCTTTGTATGAAAAAAAAAATTAAGTAGATAATAATTAATTTCTTATTAAATGAATTATTTTAAGAAGATAACAAACTGGCGGCTAATTGCCGCATTCAATATCGAGTAAAATCAATAGAAATTTCATATTTTGGTTTGTTATTTAAGACGAAGACGAACAAACGTCAGCGGTCGAATCATCGCATTCGTTATGTCCAAAATTAGGGCTTTTCATATACAATTTTTTGCAAACACATTAACAAATTTTAATAAATACACACATACAGCATTGTATAATTTAATGTATGTGTTAGTAGCAACTTTAAATGTATTTTACTCTTTAAAAAAAAATTAAAAATCTGTAAATCTGATGGACAGCTAAAAAGAAATACCTTTCAAATGAGGTCTGCTTGGTCAAAGTCGGGATAAAACTGACAAAGTTACATTGGTCACAAGAAATCGCCTTGTCTATTAATATTATAGATGCTGTCGACAAAACAATAAAAACTTTTCCTCTATTTTTGGTTTAAATTTTTTTTTTTTGGGTACCCATTATTTTTTAGTACTGCTTCACAACGCCGTGACATGGAGTCAATTAAGTTGTTGATGATACTCGTATCCATTGAAATTTTTTTGGCAATCTGAATTAACAGACCTCGTTTATCTTTTACTAAAAAAAAAAAAAAAAAAAAATAAAAACTAAGGGCCATAATACGAAAACTGTGACAGAGAAAATTTATTCATAGTATTTTATTTTGGAAAATAAAAAAAAATATATCGATTAAAAAATTTCGATAACGCATGTAACGATTAGACCCCCTGGATAATGTATAAAATATCCGACTGAATGAAAAGGTCATTGAATTCATTAGTTCAATGATAATTTAGAGCTAAACATTTAATTTGGGTAGAAGCTCTTGAGTGAAACCTGGCTCATTCTCATTGTTATTTACTAGATTCTGAGATTGAGAAAGTGATTCTGAGTCGATCGGTATTATTAAAGGTGGGGCTAGGTCAAATATTATTGTTAGTCATAACCATCAACACAAACTTATACACTGACCTCAGAGTGTATAGGGTATATTCAGATATCAATTATGCTGGTGAATATTTTACAGGAATCTGCACACTTCACTATTCTAACATTAAAATCGTTTGCAATCTCTTAAGGCATTATTTTTAAATATGGATTAACACGGATTAAGCGCAAAAAGGACGCTTAAAAGGTTTAGGACAACAACGTGATTCAAAAATAATAATATTAAAAAACAAGAGAATTGCCAGATACTTTTTATTATTTACCTATTCATACAATTTTTGCCTAGCGTTGATTATTTTGGTGGTGTAAAGGAAACTTTCTGAAATTCTTAAAATTTCAATAAAATGTGTACGAAAATCATAAGATAAACGTTTTTAGGCAAAGTTCTGCAAATAAGTATTTTTAAGTAATAAGTTGAAAAAAACTTTTTTTAAGCAAAAAGTCTTAGAAACTGAAGTATCAGAATGACTCTCGACTGTTTTTCAAAAATTCAAAATTTAATATATGTAACTATAAAAAGATAGAATTTAAGTCATATCCTGACATATAAATAACTAGCCCATAGTGCCCATGTTGGCGTTGGTTTGTCTTCGACTGCAGTTAGTACTTTGGAAATGTAATTTCACAATTTATATATTTTTTTGTATTGTGTGACAGTTACATTGAATGACAGATAATACTATTATTTATAATACGAATGACGGGTTCTTTTTGTTCTATTCTTTTAATTTTTAAATGAATTTTTTAATAAATTCTTCAGTTTTACTTGTTAAAGCATTAAAGAGCTTAAATTATTTAAATTTTAATGATTGGTTTAAGAACTTGATATTAAAATTGTTGTGTTATTATTGTGTACTTATATATTTATGTTTTTTATGACTTGTATTTAAAGCAGTTTTCCTAAATTATTGTTGTTAAATAAATTGAAAAACAACGTATAATTAAATATTACAACATTCTAATATTGTATTTTCAATTAGTTTTTATAATTGTTGAGTTGAGCAACAAAAATATGTTATTAATTTAAAATTGTTGGAAAATTTTATTTTATTATTATCCTAATGCTGTATTGAACAAATTCAAGTTATTAAATAATAATGTTACTAAGACCTGGTAATTGTTGAGAATTACTAAAATATTTAACTTATTGCATTGAATCAGTACAGTACTTAAATTGTATTTGACGAATCGTTTTCGTAAAATTAATATGATTTAATCATTCTAAAATAACCTTTTAATTTGGGTTTAACATTTATTTTGAGACGAAAAAAAAATTGTTGTTATTATTTACCTTTATTTTAATAATATTTTACCGAAATAAAAAAATACACAAAAAATAAAAAAATTTAGCTTTTCAGAAAAATAACTGATTCTTCAAATGACAATTTAAAAAAATCTTATTTTTTTTGTATAACTGCACTAAATGCCAACATTACGATACGATACGGTTACATTTTAACAACGTGTGGCTAACCAGGCCTTAAAATTCTTCATTAATTTGTTCGTTCAACAGAATAGAACCACAAGCATTTGTAACTTAAATCAGTTGGCGGTTGTAATAAAGCGAAATAAAATTAAAACTAAAGAAAATGGATAAACAAATGCTTTAATTCGCTAGAAAAATCGGACGAAGTCATAATGTGGTAATGAATTACATAAAACATCGTGAAACATATAATAAAAAATTAAAAAGGAGGTACTTACACAGCGCTTAACACCAAAGGACAAGCGAAAAATTCTTCGAATTGCCTCAAATTCAGCCCAATCTATGTCTAAAATCAGAATTTAGCAGCATTAAATGGAAGTTCATCGCGTTTTCTTATATCTGAGCCGACATCACAGCAGAGAGGGTACATTATGGTATGGGCTGTAGTTTCATATCGCGCTACTGACCTTATTGTTGTTCAACGTACCCGAATGACCGAAAATAATTACAAAAAACTATTGGAACAGATTTTCAATAAGATAAAAAATATTTTTAGACCACTAGATTTATTAGCATGATAACGTACCTATACACAAGGAATGTTTAGTAAAATCGTGGATTGCCAGCCAAAATATTGAGACCTTAAATTGGCCGTCCTATTCGCCCAACCTTAACATTATATAAATTATTTGGGGTTGGCTAACCCGTAGGTTATACGAATGAGGAAAGCAGTACGAAACCAAAGATGAGCTGATTGATGGAATAAAAGTAGAATGGGATGAAATATCTCTCGACTACTTAAAATCTCTTAACATATCAATGAAAACATAATTTATTCAGTTATTGTGAATAACGGTAAATTTACGCATTATTAAATTAATATTTAAAGGAAATAATTACAACAAAATCCATTATCAAGTACAAAAAAGATTGCCTGTTTGATTTATAGAACAACGAAAAGGTGGTTATATTCTGTTGAAGCAAAAAATTAATACAAACAAAGAGAAAAGAACCTTCATAATGCATTTTCTTAACATTTTTGGTGTTTAAATTGCCATTTGAAGAATCAGTTATTTTTCTGCAAAGCTAATTTTTTTTTTTTTTTTCTATATTTGTAATTTATAGATTTTTTTTTTTTAATTTTAAGTATGTTGGTTCTATCCTTACGAACCGCAGTGTATATATGTATATATTAAGCAATTTTTCTGACAAAAGTTCATTTTTTGTATTAAAAACACCACCATTGACTTCACTAAAAAAACAAGTAAGAAAATTATAGTCGGTCTATACCTACTATACGATACCATATAGCATGGTTTAGAGATCCTCTCTCGGTCAAACTAATTGGATATAGAAAATAAGCATAAACCAAATTTGAGTGGCATTGTTATTAATTTTTTTGGCTGCAGATATGGAAAAGTTCATATCGGGTGCTATATTTATATGGGGACTAGGTCGAAAAATGGACCGATCCTGACCATATTTGGTAAAGTCACTTATATTTTGAAAAAATATATATATACAAACCAAATTTGAGAAAAATCTGTGCAATATTTTTTGTTTTTTGCTAGATTTAAGTGAAGATCGGGAAGCAGCTCTATATGGGGCCCACGACTAAGAATTGTCCTATAGGGATTATTTTTGGACTACTGATTAATGGATGTAATAAACAGATACAAACCCAATTTGACTGAGATCTATATGATCATTTGGATCTTATGGCAATTTTTGTCGATTTCATAGGGGTCATTTGTATGGGGACTAGGTCCGATTCTCATGGACCGATTCTCACTAGTTTCAATAGCGTTCATCCTATGGCCGATAAAAGCTTATATACCAAATTTTATCAAAATATATTCATATTTGCGACCTGTAGTTTGATTACAAGGTTTACATGGACACACAGACGGACGAAAGGACGGATTCTGAGTCGATCGGTATACTTGTATACTTATAGGGCTGTTTAAATTACCGCAATTTGAAATTTTTTTGAGTAATTTCATTAAAATGAAAAAAGTTTCTACCCGGGGATCGTCACGGGTGCAAAATAATACATAGTTTTAAAGATGACACTTTTACCTTTCTCTGCGTGTTATACGTTTCTTGTTCGCTTTTGTTCCCTAGAAGTTCTATTCCACTTAAGTTGAAATTTTACACAAATATAGTAGTTTAATAAATATTTCAGAACCACTTACAACAACTAAAGACTGCAATCCTACAACCCTTGTAAAAAGGACCCCAGGTGATTATCGACCATAGCTTGCGAGTAGTAAACATTTATTTTTGATAAAAAAAAAAAAACAAAAAAAATCACCTTTTTCTGAAATTAAAAAAACAGTTGAGTTTGACAGCATGCCACGCCCACAATTAGCAATAGTTTAACCTAATTTTTTGGCTACATTAATTTGGATATATTAGCTACAAAAGGCGTGTAAATTTTAAAAATCGGTAACAAAAAAATTGGACTTTTGGCCAATGATATCAAAATTTCAGCCACATGTGCCGCCAGTGCCAGGAGAAAATGTGAAGTTTACAAAAATTCGTTCTTTTAAGCTTTTAATGGTTCAACCAACTTAAGATTGTCATATACATAGGTTAGCCGATTTATTTTCTCGTTTACGCATGACCTAGCAAAGTGTCAGAAAAAATAGCAATTTTTCATCTAGAAGTTAATTTTTGTTATGAAAAAACACCACCATTGACTTCACTTAAAAAAAAAAAACAAGAAGATATTTTAATATATACAGGTCAAAAAAGAAAAATAATTAACTATAAATATAAGTGGTAACTGAACCTATCAATGGCTGTTATATTGACTTTGAGTCACAGGCGAGGAGTATCAAAGATTTGGCATAACCGAACTTCACTGAAAAACTTGGAAATAATTATTTTATTGCAAAACTGCACAATAACTACACTGCGGAACATTTTCAGGGTCATTGTCTAGGGCTGAGAAATTCCAAGTCAGGGTAAAAGTAGAAATCATGAAGATTGAAATAAGAAATCAATGGTTCTTGAGTTATATCTTGAAAACTAAGAAAACAAACATCAAGATATAAAACGTCATAAAATATAAGGTTAAAATATAAAAGGTAATAAAAAAGTTTGGTCTGAGAACGCCACCCCTTTTGGAGGTTTTACTATACTGGCCTATTACTTTCACCCCCCAGAATGGCTGTTGCATTGTATTATTGTTACAATATTAAGCTGTTACAATATTTAAAAAAAAAAATAGGAAAGTCCATACAGTAAAACCCATTCGGGCGATTTGAAATTTTGACTGAATATATCTAAATTAAAGATTTTGCCCTTGCTTACCTTTTACAAAAGCTTGAAATCTATTTTCAGATCTTATTGTAGTATCCCCCGGTATTATTTTTAATTATTATTTGTAATCTAATATTTTAATCAAAAAAGCATCAAATTAATAGCCTGAAGTTATTTTGTCAACCCTGCAATATACATAATTATGTTTATTTTGTTTTATTCATTTCATGTCAATATAATCTTGCTTTATCTTGTCTGCGTTCATTTTGTTTATTTACAATATGAAATTCAATTTGAAACAGAAGTAGAAATATAGTGAAATCTGGGTATTACAAAAAAGATTACAAGAAATACAATTGGATGTTGTGTTGTTGTAAGTGGAAAACAGAAAACAACACAAACAATACAGGGTGGTGTAGTGAAGGAAAAAAAAAAACAAAAACTTGTTTTCTGAGTATGTTGTTGGTAACGCAACACTCACTCTTTTACTCACAACGAAGTTGGCAATGACGTATTATATTCTCAAAAGATTACAACAGAATACTATATAGAATAATACAATTTTTAAAACTTTATTGTGTCTGATTACAAAAAAGATATACATAATGTATACATACACATACATGTACATATACATACATATATAAAGTACATAAATGCTTGGTGTAGCTAAAAGGGTCATATAGAATTACTTACAGATATTTCACATTGTTTCTTTCTTTTGAAACGTTATGAATAAGAATTAATTTTCTTTTTTATCTCTTCTTTTATACAAACATACTTAATGTAAGAAGAGCTTTTGTTGAATAACATGGACTTTGTTCACAAATAGTGGAATGAAAAAACAAAAGAATCCAGTAAAGAAATAAGAGGTCATTTGTGTTGTAGGGTTGCCTTCTGGCTTCAAATCTACTTTTCGTTATTTTTTAACCAGACATTAAAAAAACAAGGTAGATTGGCAACAAAAAGCTGTTTTCGTACCAAAATATTACTAAATATATTTCTTTTAACCTACATTATTTTTTTATTCAAAAGCAATATAACTTATATAGAGAAATTAAATTAATCATGTAGAGAAATTATTATTAACTTTTACATACTCACTTTTTATTAATAATTTTCACTTTTACTTGGTGTCTCTACTAGTTATAATTCATAGCAATGTCATGTCAATGTCAATTTAAAGTTTCAATCGATTTTGATGTTTTTATATTTTTAAATGGAAGCGAAATAGTTAAATATTTAACGGGAATATGAGTGTTTGTGGACTTATAAAAGTAAAAACTATAAAAGAACCGATTTGAAAAGAAAACTTTGGAAGGAAATTCGATATAACTTTAGATGTACGGCATTTAGAGCAAGACCTCATCTTTGTTGTTTACGATCAAAGACATTTTGTAAAATGAAATGCCTAAACATAATATGCTCACTTCGCATTTTTACGGTAACCAGCTGTTCTGACATGAACATAAACATTACCATGAATTCTAGTCGAGACACTGCGTTAATAGTGTAATACACTTCAAAATAATATTTTGATTAGGAGTGATGCCAGACGTGACCATTTTAAATAGTCATTTTATCGATTGACAATTTTTTTGTGCAGAAACCCTTACACGTTGGAGATTTTCTGCCGGCTTAACATTTTCTCTAGATTTCAATTAGTGAAAGTGAAATAAAATAATATGAGTATTTTAAAAAGGAGATTTAGTAGCGACGTTTTACTTAAAACATGGCAATAAATATCAATTTAATTTTTCACTTGGGAACAACCTTTTATGTTTTATTTGAAAAAATATTAGAAAATTTATTGTCTGTGCTATAATAATAATCTTTCTCACGCCAATTGAGTATTATTTAGAACAATAGAAACAATGTTGAGTTAGACTTTGTGTTGTTTGTAACTACCAAAAATATTTGATCTAGACCCATCTTTTGTTATATCGATCGACTCAGAATAACTTTCTGAGTCGATTTATCGAAGTCCGTCCGTCCGTCCGTCTGTCTGTGTGTCCATGTAAACCTTGTAATCAAACTACAGGTCGCAAATATGTATATAGTTTTTATGAAATTTGGTATATAAACTTCTATCGGCCATAGCATGAACGCTAAATTGGTGAAATTCCGGCCATGTTCAGACCTAGTCCCCATACAAATGACCCCTCTGAAATCGACTTAAATTGTCATAATATCCAAATTATCTTACAGATCTCAGTCATATTTGGTTTGTGTATGTTTATTACTCCCATTAATAAGTAGTCCAAAAATAAACCCTTTGGACTTTTCTTAGTCATAGCCCACATGCTTCCCGATCTTTACTTAAATCTATCAAAAAACAAAAATATTGCACTGATTTTTCTCAAATTTGGTATTGATATTTTTAGCAAAAAATAAGTGACCTTAGCAAATATAAATTTTGCATCCGATATGAACTATTTCATATTCAATAAAATTAATAACAATGCCACTCAAATTAGGTTTAAGCTTATTTTCTATACCCGATTATTTGGGCCTAAGAGATAGGGTCTCTAAACACATGGTATAGGGTATCGTAGAGTCGGTCTAGATTTTCTTACTTGTTTTTAATAAAGTTAATTTTCATAGCGATATTCATTTAAGTTTTATAGTAAATATTTGTTGATATAACTCTTAGGGGATCCGAACTAGATGAATTTTATAAATCCACAGATTTCGGAATTAATTTTTATTATTTTTTTTAAATTAAGAAATCTATAATATTAATAGAATAGACGATTTCTTGTTACCGATGTTTTGTTCTGCCGTTTTATACCGTTTTTGACCAAACGTATATTATTTGAAATGCATTTCTTTTTAGCTGTTCACCAGATTTACAGATTTTAAAATTTTTTTCTTTATTTTGAGTAAATTGCATTTAAAGTTGCTACTAATACATACATAAAATTATACATATACTGTGTATGTGTTTATTAAATTTGTTAATGTTTTTGTTAATGAGTTTGTTTTCTTCATTCACAATAATAATAAACCAAAAAAGCATTGGTTTGTGAATTGGCTACGTTGAAAAATGAAGTTGCCTAGAAATTGCACTCGAATTTCGAGCGCTGGAATCTGATAGTAAAATTTAAATGTGTTATTGCTGTTCTCCATGGGAAATTTTATTGCCGTTGTGTTGTGAAACCAGTCTTCGTTGTGTGTGAAATTTAAATCCTTACAATTTTTTCTAAATTTGTTAGTGCACAAAAATATACAAAGAAAAAAAAAATTTTTTAAAAAAGTTAAAAAAAAAATAAAAAAAGTAATAATAACACTGGGGAACATTTTCGGGTCAGGCCTGAGTACGCCAAACCCTTTGCTTTTATAATACTGGCCTAACACTCACCCTGAATTGGAGTTTCTCACCCCACAAAATGGCTGTTGCACTTTGTAATTTAATTAGAAATCAGGGTCGAATATAACCAAATAATAAATTTATAATACTTTTTTCATGGATACGTGACCTGATTTAATTTAATTACACAAAGAGAAATTGTTATACATTCCATTGTTTTTAAAAAATATCTTAGGAATATTATTGCATTGGAAATTAAATATAATAATTGTGTTTTTAATTTTATTATTTTTTTTATAAAAATAAAAAATCTTATTTCGATCTTTATCAATTTAATGATTGAGTTTGAAATTGTTCAGGCTCAAGATCAAATGTTTTTACTTTAAATAGAGCAAAAGCATTAGCACATTTGTTTCAAAAATCGATCTATATTCTGCATGACAGGTTATACAGCTGTTTCGGGAGGAGTCACCAACCCTCATCAGTAACCAAAAGCAGTAGATAGTTTGTTTGGTAAAAAGTTAAATTCATATATGTATATTTGCTGAAAACAACCAAATGAGAATTCAAGCAAAAGTTATACTATTTAAGCCTCTTCCAATATAACAAACTAAATTGTGTTTTTATTTTTATTTTAAATTTAAGAGACCGACGAGAAGTATCTATTACAGTCGAATTTTGTCGGTAAAATTATTGAAAAATTATAATACGCCGCTTCCAACATGTACCCCTGTTTCCTCCGAAAACAAATAGTTCAATTTATTTATCTTTACAAGATTTATTGTTATCTGTAACGGAGTTGGCATGGATTTTTACTTTTTGTATATTTTCTACAGAAGTTGTTTCCCCAAACACAATATCATCGGAACGGCCTTCACTTAATTCTTCAATTGATGAATCGTGTACAGCATTACTTTTGAAGGAAATAATCAAACTTGCTTATTATAAAATCAGATCATCGCGAAATCCGGGGATTAATAAAAAATATCCAGGATAGTCGATATTTGTTCCGGGATCGGCAGCCCTAATTACAATACTGAAAAAAAAATCAAATAACTCATTTATTTTATTTATTTATTTTTTTTTTTTAAATAATTTCAAGTTTTCAGTTGGTACATTTCTGAAACACGATGTTATTTATATTTATTAAGTTTTGTATTTAAAATTTAATAAAAATTAGTTAGATAAATTTTGATTAGGGTTCTGTTTGTTATAGTTTAAAAATATACAATGCCTCAAAATGAAACTGGAACAACCATTATTATTTTCTTCACATCAGTAAAAACCAAATGAACACTGATATATCATATTTTCCCTGAGTTAAATGAAATATAAAGCTTTATTTATACCGTTTTTAAATGATAAACAAACATTTTAAAAATTCATTGTAATTTATTTTAAAACAACATAAACAAAAAAAGGGACATATTAAAATTTAAGTTATTTTATTCTAGAAGTGTTTTATTTTTTTAAACTGGTCTTTACTGGCATCAGTTCTAACAGTTTAACAGTTTAACGTAAATGGATGTCTCAATTTTAATTCATTCTTCTTATATAGCCACTGGTGTTTGGTGGAGAAACTGTTAGCTTGCTACTTTTCCTCAAAGTGAGCTCATAAATGCTCTATAGGGTTTAAGTAAAGACACTGTAAACATGGGGGCAGTTGTATATAAGCCACATTCGCACAATATGGACTTTGTACTGATAGTAATAAAATTATCGCCAATTCCTAATTTTTCAGCAGATTCCTTTAATTAGTTTTTAAGAATTTCCATATACATCTTCTGATCCATATTTCCATCGATTAAGCACAAATTTTCGGGCCCAGTAGCCAACATGCATCCTCATACCATCACTGATCCACCTTCACAGAAGGCCTTTAATTATGTTTAATGAACTTCTGGTTTGGTTTTCCCAACACATATGATGGTCTGCGTCACGACGAAAAGGTTAAATTTTGACTCATCTGCAAATAAAAACGGTTTTAAAAACGAAATAAACTTATTTTTAAATTCATTAATTAGCAGATTTAAATCTCTTTAGTTTCTTTTCTTGCTTCCGACGAGACACTCTGCCATGGAAATTATGATGTTTGGCCACACTGTCTATCCATTTATTAAAATTATTTTTAGTAAATTTATTTATTTTATAATATTTTATTATTTAGAAATGCATGTCCGTACTTCTTTTTTGCGTAAATCACTAAGATCAGTTATAAATATTAAACATAGTTGCCACGCGCTCCAGTTTTATTTTGACATTTAAATAAGAATATGTAATTTCAAAATTTGTTGTTTATGTTTTCGAAAAAACAAACAAAACTTTAAAATTTCATTTAAGTCAAATAAAAAAAATACACATTAATACAATATTAATACCTGTCCCAGTTTAATTTTGAGGCACTGTATTATGTTTTTCACTAACAAATTCAAATTAATCTTTTATGTGTGCCATTTTTTTGTAGAAAATTTGACGATCCTGGTTGTGATTGCAAAAACACAGAGTTGCACCCAGTTAGTAGTATGAGTAATCATGGTCGTATAGAAATAGCATCACTTTTTCAATTATATTGACGTTTTTTTCATTCTACCAGATTAAGAGCTGTATGCAGCTTGCTAAGGAATCAAAAACTTCATATAAAAAAACGCTTCAGAAATGCTTAAGGAATTTTTCTGTCTAAAAATTTCTGTTGATAGTCTGCAGCTTTTTAAAAAAGTAGTATTGTTTTTACTACTTTTTTTTGACGTATATTAAGTTAGGCAACCCAGGCTTTGAGCAGGAATATCAAATTTTTTGTTCTTTCTGAACGGAATTTTGACAGGAGAGGTAAGCATAAACAAAATGTAATATGCTAAAAAAAATTAAAAGTTATTTTTCAGTTGCAAACATGGAAAAAACGAACAAATTTCGGCAAAGAAAAACAAGAAGCGGATGGGTAATTTTGATACTGAGCTTAAAAAGCGTTTAGCAGGCCAAATAAAGCAGAACCGAAGAATTGATTTGTTTTTAATTTCACAATTCTTAATAATTGACAGAAAACAGCTGATTGCTAGCGTTGCACTGAAAGGTACTTTTGTGCTTTTTTTTTCTTTAAGAAATATATGAAAATTTTCTGTTAAGATTCCTTAACAAGCTGCGTACAGCTCTTTAGAATAAGATTAAATTCTAAAGGATTTGGAAAACATATATTTTTTAAAAGCTTTAGAAATATCCTTTTTTATTCTGACTGGATTTAATATGGGATTTATTTTGCTAACTTAAGGCAAGGATTGTTATAAAAACAGATAATTATTTTCTTTTTAAACTCTTTCTTTTAACACATACTCTCTGTGTGTCTGTCTGTCTGTCGTGGGGCAACCCCATTTTCCCTTATCCAATTGATCTGAAACTTGGCCCATGTTTTTTTGTGACTACAGATTAATTTTGGAGTAGTCGCGCACAGTCACGGAGTGTTCTAAATGTCATTTCCCCTCATCCGATCGATCTGAAACATGGTCCATACACTTGCTGTGAAAAAATATTAAGATTAAAGATGAGGTAAGAAAGAGTTTTAATAAAAACTTTGTCTTTATGGGTTAGATTATTTTTAAACAAAAACCAATTTAAAAAAAAAAAAAAATTCTTCTGTCACACTAAAAATTTTATTTACAACAACAATTTTTATAAGACTTGAATATGCACCTCAAGTATTCTTTTTAGATTAATATGTATTTAGTTTTCACCTTAAATTTTAGTACAACTTTAATGAAATGTTTCAACGATTATTCTAAACATGTTTTGGGGGTTTTTTTTAATATTCATTAAATATCTTGAATTCTATTATTATTTTTTATTGTATTACACCATCTCTATAACGTGAAAGTGCTGTGGTGGTTGTGGCAACATTTGGCATTTTATACAACATTTGAACCTTGGCAAATGTAATTCATTTCAGTTTTGTAAATATGTACATAGATGCCTCGTTTTACGTGGTTTATTCAGATGGAAAAAACTGTGCTTAAATAAAGTTTAAGAATTCATACAAAATTCTATTTTTGGAAACAGATATTTGATAAACCGTACACTTATCTTGTATTTATTCTAAATATGGAACTGAATATCGCGTTAAATCGAAAACACATAAATATATTAAAATATTTATTAAAATTCATGGTAAAAAATATTAAACATTGAGTCATTCAGACTTTTCAAGTTTCCAATTCTGAAAAAGGGACGTATTTAGTTAAAAATTTAATCAGTTTTTGCATCATTTGTTAAAGAGATGGTGATTTTGGCGGACTACTGTTTGATCAAATGTTAATCAGAAGCGAAGCCTACATTTTGTACCAAAATAAAAAAAATATGTAAAGATAAGGGCACTTCGCTCTGGGAAAACGTACTTTTTTAGCGAAGAGAGCAAATTTGAGGTATTTGCCAAGAAGAAACCAGTAAAAAAAATTGAAGAAGCAATAAACAAAAGTTTGCAGAAAAACCATAATATCGATAGTTAAGCATTGTGGGGGGTTCCGTTATAAATGCAAAAGGAAAGCAAACTAAATGTTGCATTTTTACCATTTCAGTTTTCATTTTACTTTTTGTTAACCTGTAAACTTTCTTTTGAATCGACGAAAGCTTAGTTTTTTTAGATTTTGTTATAACATTTTTGTTGTCGGTTCTTTTGATGATAACCGACCCAAAATTTCGTAGAAAAAATAGTGTGTAACTTATTACAATATATATTTGTGAAAAGCTTCAATTTCTTCAATTTAAAAAGTTGCTTTTTTGGCAAATTATTTTTTAAAATAATGTCTGAATCAAGTAGTCCATATAGTGTTGTTATCAGAATGCCATTTTCCAAAGCATGTGTTAATCGATGTAATAGCATCGTCTACTTTAATTTTGTTTTCTTCAGGACCACTGTCATATAAATCCACCGCTTCCGTTTCTGAAAATTTTGTTTGTCCTCAATACTGTCTATGGAAAATTCCTTTTGAGTCCTGATGTTTATCTCAACCTCTATGAAGTTATATTCCGGAATAATCTCAGCTGTAAATGCGAGTTTTAGTTTGTAAAATATTTAATGGCATATTGTCTTCTTCGCTCCATACGCTATTGAATTTCAGCAAGATATTTCAAGATTTTTTAATATTTGATGAGAATATTTTGTTCCAGAACGTATCTAGAATCTAAATAGAAATTTTTTAGTCTTATTTCTAAATATGTCCCCTTGTTGCCTGACAAATGGGTGAGAAGTTGCCTTTTTTAGTGTAATTTGAATAAATAAGTGCAGTTCAATTCGAGTAGTGCATTGCTACAATTTGGTGACACGCCGCGTTATCCAAAAACATAACGACTTCTTCTGGCAGACCTTTTGCATTAAAAATTATCTGACCTAAAAAAAAGTTTTTTATGTACTTTTTAATTTTACCAAATTTAATAAAGTTAACACTCTTGAACATGGGCTGGATTTTACAGCCAGCAATTTCAGTTTGTCTGTGCCATTCGCATTACAAACTTTTCTTCCGGGTGCCGCTATCTCACCACATGTTATAACAATGTGAATTGGAAGCATCCTATAATATAAACCGGATTCCTCGGCTATGTAGATTTGATCAAGCGTTAATCCATGCTTATCAAACTCCTCTTGCACGCACAAATAGATCAAGAAGATGAGATTTCGAAGAAATTTTTTCGCCGGTTATTTTGAAGAATCTCTGTAATTCCTTGTCTTGAATTGGTTTGATAAATTTTGCAATGCAACTGATGAATGTCTTTTGATCTCAAAATCTCTGCTGATTTGTTCTTCGCTTTGTTTTAAAAACCACTTATAAATCATTTTGACCATTTTCGGGTACTCTGCTTGCTCTCTTGAAAGTCCAACGTTAGCCAATTGAGCGTATTTTTAAGTAAATGTTCTTGTTTTTTAATGCGGTAAACCGAAGACTTATGCAATTTGTAATTTGCGTAAACTGATGTTATGGAATCTCCACTTTGGAGTTTTTTTGTGACCTCTAATTTGTGAGTAATCCTGGGCTTTAAAATATTTTGAGCAAAATATTGTAATTAAACCAAAGTATTGTAATTACAATTTGAAGAAAAAAAGTAAAGATCACGTCATTATAGAACCTGCAATGCACGATTATCCCGAGCACTGTATTTCCATTTATTACCGTTAAAGTTGTTTTTAAATTCAATTTTACTTCAACCTGTGTTTTCTGAAAACTTACTATTTTGTTCAGAAAACGGTGTTCTATATCACGTTATTCAAGGATTGCCACGTTTTCTGATTCGCGTTATAAAAAGCGTATAATTCCCAAAAGGGAGACTATTCCTGTTATATCTAAATCACGCATAAATCGAGGGTTATCTGTATCTGTTATCTTTCCTTATACATATCTTATTTTATTTTTGGATGATTGTTATTCATTTTGTTATAACTGTAACTGCAGCTGATTTCATTTGGTAGTGGTCCATGACATTTAAAAACTGAAACTAAACAAGTAAGAAAATTATAGTCGGTCTAGACCGACTATACGATACCCTATACCATGCGTTTAGAAACCCTATCTCTTAGGCCCAACTAACTGGACATTGAAAATAAGCAAAACCCAAATTTGAGTGGGATTTTTATTAATTTTTTTGGCTGCAGATATGAAAAAGTATAAAGGGACTAGGTCCAAAAATGGACCGATCCTGATCATGTTTGGTAAAGTCTCTTGTATTTTGCAAAAATATGTACAAACAAAATTTGAGAAGAATCAATGCAATATTTTTGTTTTTTAATAGATTTAAGTGAAGATCGGGAAGCAGCTCTATATGGGGTCAAAGGGATCATTTTTGGACTACTCATTAGTGGATGTAATGAACGCATACAAACCCAATTTGAGTAAGATCTATATGACAATTTGGATCTTATGGCAATTTATGTCGATTTCATATGGGTAATTTGTATGGGGGCTAGGTCTGAACATGGACCGATTCTCACCAATTTCAATAGCGTTCATCCCATGGCCGATAAAAGCTTACATACCAAATTTCATCAAAATATATTCATATTTCCGACCTGCAGTTTGATTACAAGCTTTACATGGACACACAGACGGACGGACGGACGGACGGACATTGTTAAATCAACTCAGAAAGTGATTCTGATTCGATCGGTATAATTAAAGATGGGTCTAGGTCAAATATTTTTCGTTGTTACAAACAGCAGCACAAAGTCATTATACCCAAACCACATAGTGGTATAGGGTATAAAAAGCATTTACAGGATGTTGTGAAATGGTTTAACAGCTTGAACATTTTATTTGTTTGTAAAATTTAAAATTATTTAAAACGGAAATTTAAAAAGTTGGAATGTATGTACATAAGTATACAATATGGTAATGTAAATATACATATACAGACATATTTACATATGTAGCTAAAATTTAAACTCAGTGTTAGTTAGACTAGTCCTTTCGAATTTATTAAAATTTTTGCGAAACTCAAACTCCTTTCAAAGTCGTTCAGCGATTAAAATGTCCGAACATTTTAATTATAGCAAAAACAGACATTTTTTTGTTTCACTATTAAACTTCTCTTTTCCTACGGCCAAAACTGTTCAATATTACAGTACATTAACCCCATGACATTAAATATTGTGAAAATTTCCTGCTTCAAGTAAAGACTTTAAAAAGTTGCCTTTTTTTCAACCACGAAAAAAAAATACTAACAAAATTTTCCAATTTAATTGCATTTTTACGTGTTTAAAATTAAAACCAAACGACGAAAACACACACACACACACAAAATTAAACAACTCGTGAATAAATCCTACCGAAAATATTTCAAAAAAATAAAATGCACATTAAGGAAAAAGCTAATGACAGTGAATAAGTAAGAACATGAAACATGAAACAATATTTTGCAACAACTAACACAACGATAAGAAAGAGAAGATTAAAAGTGTGATGTTTTCATTTTGATGTTCTAAAATAGCAATAATAACGGTAGTTTATAGTTCAAAGACTGCAGCTGTTGCCTGCCAGAAGAAGAGGACGAGTAGCAAGCAAACGTCGAGTATAAAAAAATGGAACATGGAACAATATACCTTAAAGAATTATGCTTGAACTCATTGAAAAGTGGTAGCAAAGAGGTAAGAAGGAAAGCAGCCAGGCAGTCAGTCAGCCAACGCCAACCCCAGTCATATAGAGCGAACGAATTAAAAGATAGATAGACAGAAAGACAGACAAGTGCACTTTATAACATTACTTTTGACTATAAGTAGGTATGTTTTTATGTACGAATTACACAAAAAGTATAAGAAATTGAATAATGTGTTAGAGCTTTTAAAGAATGTTTTCCTTTAAAATAAATAAATGTAATTCAAAGGATTTTATATTTTGTAAATGAAAGAAATTTCATTTTAATAGTTCTTTAACGGAATTGCTTTTTTACTTGAAACATTGAATCGTATTTTAGGAATTCTTCAAAAACTGAATTCCGGATTAGAAAAAAATTGTCAATTCTTTTTACTCATAACTAGTGGATCCCGTCCAACGTTATTTGTCTCTAGTATTTGCAAAAACACGACGTAAAACTAAACTACTTATCCAGAAAATATTGGTAAAAGGCAATATTTGTCTACATATATAAAATTTTTCTGACAATAAGGAAATTTATTTTGACTAGTAAAGCCCAGCACTTGAAATTCGAGTGCAAATTCTAGGAAATATTATTTTCATCCAATTTTTTCTCTCAATGTTTTTTAATCTAATATATAAAAAAATTTATTAATATTTAAATGAGTCTTAAGGTGTGCTAATCAATTTTAGCAATTCACAATGCAACACAGGGCGTGTGATACACATTTTAAATCATTCGCATTAACAGGGTGTACCGAATTATTATAAATATTTTATTTTATTTCATTTTTAAAACATGTTATAAATAAATTTTATAATTCTCCGCTTCTCCTCGATATGAGCTATAACTATGCCAAATTTCACACTCCTCCGTGCCCGCATTTTGCTTAAAAAGAGAATTAAAAAAATTTTCTTCACGTATTAGTATACATATAGATAAAAATTTCACATTATCCACTTAAATTAAGTACTCCGATAGTTAAAAATTAATTTTAATGTATTTTTGGATAAATTTCCGAAAAGCGCATACCTTCGATCGGTCTGAAATTTGGAATACTGACGAATTTTGACCTGCTAATCACTAAAATCATAGTGAAAATTGCCTCAAATGCCGTTTTCAGTATAAAAATTGGAAAAACCTTGTTTTTTCCAGTGTGTATTGCCGCACTATCTTAACCGATTTATTTAGATTTCAACTTCTACAGCGAAAAATAGTCAAAGTTCAAGTACTGCAGCGGAAAATATTTAGAGCGAAGCTACTACAGCTACTACTACTACTACTGCGGAAAATATTGAAAGTTAAGACGAATTTTTTTTTTTTTGAGTTCATAATTTTATTTGAATTGTATAATCTGTACTTCCCGGCCAAATCATAATGGATCGCAATTTTAACATCTTTCATTTAAGCTCGATATTGCAAGATCACGTAAAATCTTTACAATGGTTACGCGACATTGAAATGATCACCACCACTAGATATTGTGGCCTACATAAAAAATACATGAGACTGTGGTCAGTTTGTTTGCCAAGATCTGTCTTTTTTATGTAATTTCGTGTCCATATTTTCCGATCTACAATTTTTCATAGATTTACTATGGGATTGAGATCTGGTGATTGAGCTGACCATTACAAACCACTAACTGCATTAGATTGTAGCCATTCGGTTACAACTTTGGAAGTGTGCTTTGGGTGATTGTCATGTTGGAGATTTCAGACCAGGGGCTTATTTTCGTCCACGTATGGATACATTTCGTCATTTCGATTTTGCTTGTATCCAAGTCCCATTAGAGTATCTTTTACTACGTGAATTGGACATATTCCTTGGCATAATAAGTACCCCATACCATAATATTGCCACCGTCAAACGTAACAGTTTTATTTGTGTGGTTTGGGTCTAGTCTTTTTCCATTTGGTCGTCGTACAAACGTTCTTCTATCGTAGCCTCTTAAATTAAACTTGAACTTATGTGAAAAAAAAAACAATTTACCAATTTCAACTTGACCAGTTCTTGTGTTTTTTTAGTATAATTTATTCGAGCTAGACGATTTTTCTCTAATATTAGTGATTTCTTCACAGGACGATAACAACCAAAGTCAGCCTTAATTGCTCGCCGGGAAACAATTCAAGCACATATTTTTTGTTTTAGTTTTTTTTTTTTTTTTTTGGTAATGATCTCTTTAGGTAGCATTTAATTACCCTGCTATAGCATTATCCTGTCTTTGACACGTTCTACGAGGCCTGATAATTTTTGAAATCATGGATTTATTCATAGAATTTATAGAGCAGCAGTAAAATCATCTTTTATTCTGATTTTTACGTCTTCACAAAACTTTATTCTTGCCATTATTTTATAATAATTAATTATAAGATTAAAACACTGAAAAATACAATTGTTTTTAAAAAACAGTTGAAAGAAAACGCCAGAAACTATCAATATTTAAATAACAGTCAAGATTTTATACATTTTCCTTCATAACATCTACGATTTTTATTGTTTTAATCAACTCTGGTACAGAAGTTTAAAAGTTTCCATTGTTTTGGCATCACTTAAAGCAAAATCCTTTTTTTTTAATTTAACTACTTTTTTAACAAATTTGCTATCTTTCGATATAGAACACACCAAACAGTGATTTCGCCAAAAAAAAAAGGTAATTTTAGGATCTTTAGGAATTATTATAAAACAAAATTGGCAAATTCAGAATTTTGTAAAAATTTCCATTGTATTGCCACCCACTGTATGTATGTAGTTTGCTATATATGTGTAATCTATATGGTTACTATTCACTTTCTTAATTTAATTACTTCCTTAAAATCGATTTCAGACATTCCAGTTATGGCAATTGAGACCTCAACCTCAATTAAAATCAAAGTTCAAACTTAAAATTTAAGAATTAAATTTCTTGTTGTAGGCATTATATGATGACGCATTAAAATTTTCTTGTATTATATAATATCTCAAAGTTCTTTTTTTCATATTGTTGAATTAAAAGAAATAAATAGAATAATCAATTTTTTGGAAATAATTAGAATCCATAGACAGACAAATAAATAAAAAGAGGTACTTAAGAATAACATATATTAGGGACAAGAAAAAAGTTAAGTCTTTTTGAATTTTAACTGAACAGTTTATTCTCTCAAAAAGTTTCAACTGATCTTAGTTATAAAACATTTTGACACAAATGTAATTTCTTTATAATTTTTAAAAATAGAATAAAGTGAAGACTCTAAATGGAAGATTATTTTGTTTCAACGATGATATTTTTCTTTTAATTTCTGAAGAACTGGATTACTGGATCACGATTTTTAGAAAACTACTGACTCATTGATACCACTTTTACTTATGGCCATCTACAATAAAAACTTTCCCTGAAACTTCGTCTTATATTTGGATTTTTCCGACTGCTTTCTGACTGATCTAGATCCGAGGATTGTGGTGGCCACTCTGCGATATTGAGATTATTGCCCTTAAACAACTTCGTTGTGCATTTTTCCGCATGTTTTGGATCATTGTCCTGTTGGAACACCTATTTAAGCGGCATATTATCGTCAACGTACTGTAGCATATTAGTTTCAGGAATTTCAATATAATCTGTTGCCTTCATAATGTTCTGTATACAATGTAGGTAGCGGTCCCACACCATTGTATGAAAATGCTTCCCATACCATGATATTACCACCACCATGTTTAATTGTTTTAACAATAAATTTGGGGTTGTACGCTACGTTAGCAGGTCTTCATACGTGATGAACACCTCGATCTCAGTTTAATAAATTAATTTTGATTTCGTCAGGCCAAAGAATTTTTCACAATTTTTATTTAGGCCAGTGGCATGCTTTTCACCAAATTTTAATCTTTATTGTGCTTTGTTAAGAGAATGCTTATTCCAAACTTACCTGGGTTGCAGGAACACACTGTTCAGTTTGGCCAATTTATATATATGCGGATAATGTAGAGAATAAAAAGAGGTTTATCAATCGATAAGGGCCTTGGAGAAAATTATCGATTTCACAGAAAGCTTTTTATTTTTGTTTACTGCCAATTCTCTCATTTAATTTATTTTTCACACAACTTTAGATAATTTTTGATGGTGATTCATTTTGCGGAATAGTTTCGCTTTTAATTTTGTACGGATTTTCTTTACAAAATTTACTAATTTCATATTTTACGACGCTCTAATTCATTGAGCGACCTTTTTAATACTACATGATCAGAAAAACATTGTGGTTTTGTTTTGGATTTAAAAACTAGATACTGCTATTAATATTTTGAGAAATAATCGTTATTAACAAAGCGTTTTTTACAGCGCTTTTAAACTTTTCCATATTTTAGAATCCGTACGTTAAACAAAATGTGTTCAGTGGTTTCATTGGTTGAATGTGAATTCAGAAATAAAAATTTTATTAAAGATTTTATTCCTTAAAATCTCTGATTTCAACTCATTTTAGAACTCATACATGGAATGTTATAATTTCGCTATTATGTAACTTCCCTATTGATCAATTTAGTGGGATTTTTTGTTTTTGTATTTATAAGAAGGAATTCGTTTACAGAATATAAAATATTAAAAAGAATACCAACCTAGAAACAGTTACAAACATAGATGATAATTTACAGAACTTTGACATAATGAAATGTTTTTAAATAAAATGTTTATATTGATGTGTATATTTGTGCGAGATCTTTTCGGAAATCTCAACGAACTTATGCGTAAAAAGTGAAAAAAAGAAAAAAAAATTCAAAACTTTTCTAAAAATCTATTTTTTTTCAAAAATTCAAAGTGATTACAAAGAACATACCTTAAGATTGCTTATGATGTACTTCTGAGTAATCTTAAGGTGCTATTACACGATGTGTTTTTTACATATGTACTGTCACTTTTTTTATCCATATGAAATTCCTCATGTCTGTCTGTTGCTATCACACGTGCATATGTATTTCCTTATTACATAACCTCTAAATGTAAACAACAGCTGATTTAATTTATGAATTTACAAAAATTTATTGCTAAAAAAAAGTTATATATTTTTTAATTGTTAATTAATATTAAACAATTTATTTTCTTTCAATATTAATCTTTATAATTTACTCTGTTTTTCTTTCGCCACACGCAGTGTTGTATTTTCATATGTTTGTCATGCAAAAATAGAACCTGTTCTAATTCAAAAATGTACATGTGACTTTCCTCATGTATTGTATATAAAGAATGTTTCGTACATGTATTACACGATGTGTACAACCTTTGTTGTGGGAAAATTTGACAGTACATATGTAAAAAACACATCATGTAATAGCACCTTTAAGAAACAATATCTATTATATGGCAAATAAAGTCATTGCTGATGATCCAAATTTTTACAACTTCCGGCTCTCAAGTTTAGGTTTTTGTTTTAATTTGGATATTCCAGTAGATCGCGAGACCAAAACCTAATATTCGTCTAAACTCTAGTAATTTATATATTTAGCGAATAAATCCGTTTTCAAAATCACCAACATACACATAAGTTAAGCTTTAATGTAATTTTATTCAAAATTCGCGAGATTTTATTCTTTGAAGCTCTGCCTCGTGTTTTTTTTTCTGTTTTTGTTATACATTCACTAGGGTTGTTTTTACCCAACTTTAACTTCAGTTTCACCTCTTTTCTGTAAATGAATATAAATATTTTATTTTATAATCTTTGGGAAAAAGAAAGAAAATATTTCAAATTTCATTGAAAATATGATGTAGAATAGTTTGGTCCTTTGTATAAAATATTATATGTACGTGAAAAGATGTTTGTGTAATTTTAGTTCTTTACACTGTTCTTTACAAGATGAAAGTGTTATACTTTTTTTTTCCTATAATTTGCTTCATTTATTTTTGGTATTTTTTCTTTTTCTTTTATTTTCTTTTTATGTACATATTTTTTTCAGGTTGGCATACAAAATTAAAGAATGTAGTATAGAATAGAGGAAATAGACTCAGGAGGTGAATTCCCTTTTTGTTATATTGTACGAACTTATGTATATATTGTTTTGGTGAAACATGGCAACATGGCAGTAACTTTTTTTTACAACTTTAAATGCAATTCATGTAACATTTTTTGTTGCTTTTTGACTCAATATAATTCAGTACACTTTTTTTCGGTTGGTATTTGGGGTATAAAAGAGATAAAGGAAAAAAATGTTGTAAAAAGAAATTTACGTGTTTAAAAGTTTGTTTTTTTTTTTGTCGTAAAGAAAGAAAATATGCAATTTTGTCTATTTTGTTATACATACATACATATGTAGATACATAGATAGATATACATTTTTGAAATGAAAGCATTTTTTGTGATTATTCTTCTTCATATTGGCAATTTTGAACAACACGTGTGTCATGTTGCAGTTTTTCTCCCTTTTTAATAGTGCTCTAATATTATGCAATATAAGAATTTATGCAAAATTTTAGGACTTTTTCTGCTGCCACATTTAATTTCATCATAGGTTAGGATGTGTAGTTAGTTGCTGTAGAAATCGGAGACATGAATGTGAAAACATTTAAACACACACATACATACCTACTACATATACCTACATACACTTAGTCGCAAAACTCTACATACGATTTGATTTTTCAAAAAATTTGAATTTTTAATAGAAAAATATTAAAATTTTTTAATTTTTTTTATTAAACAGGATAACAGATAATTAAAATAAATATAAAAAAATCACAATTCATATAGTCCCACAATATTAAATAAAAAATGTATAAAAAAATATTAACATTGTTGCCAGATTAAATAAAGATCCATGAAGAAGTTGGAAAATCCCAACGAAACGTCGGATGAAAAAAAAATAAATAATCTTTTATTTGATTTTTGAAGCAGGACCTTAAAAGCCCGTTAGATTAATTTATAAAAAACTCATAGTTATATATGTACATTAAAAAGGTCGAAAATAAACTCTAATTGATATAAAAAATATAGTCGCCTAGCAATTGTAAAAGTCGTATTTTTGCGGGATAAATTCGTAAATTTTCAATGGCTTGTATGTCCTCCTTTTGCTTCGAAACCTTCTTTAAATCTTTTAGGCATCGAAGAAATCAGTTTTTTTTTTGTTGATTTAGTGGAAATATTTGACCATTCTTCCTTCAAAATCGTTTTTAGCTGAGAAATAGACGATGCCGATGACGATGTTTTTGCTTCAAATGAGCCCATAAATGTTCAATGGCATTTAGGTCTGGGGTTTGTGGAGGATGTGGAAGCTTCGATTTTACGTTATAAAGTAGCCATTCTGTGACATGGCCTGAGTTCTGCTACAGGGCGTTATCATGCATAAATATAAAATTAATTTTTCAACACTCGGCACAAAATCGTTTTTCGAAATATCTATGTAACCACCACCGTAATACCATCAATAAATCTTAATTCTCCGACTCCATCAGCACTCATGCACCCCCACGCCATCACCATGTTTTACAGTACTGCATATATTTTTTTGTTCCAAGGCAGTACCCCGCTTTCTCCAAACTCTTGCTCGGCCGTCATAACCAAAAAGTTTAAAATTACATTCATCTGTAAAAATAACCCTTTCCCAAAACATAGGGTCATTTAAATGAACGTCTTTATACTTAACAGCATAATCATTACGCTTCTTTTTATTGATGGGACTAATGTACGGTTTTTTTCTAGCTGTGTACGACTTGAGTCCAACTTTTCTTAAGCAACGACGAACTGTATCAGCATAGACATCAACTCCATAATCTTTTTTATATAATTTTTCAGTTCTACACTTCTTTTTTTTTTTTTGGATTTTCGATGACTTCTCTCACAATTTTACGCCTTAATCTTTCATTAAGTTTTGATGAATGTCCCTTTAGTGGAAAACTTTCATAGCCTTCAGTTCTTTTATAGTTCTTAAGGATTGTTTGAACCGTAAATTTTGACAAATTAACGATTTCCCCCCTTTTGCCATAGATTTCCCTTCATTTGATAGCTTGCTAATTAATTTTCGGTGGATATTTCCTTTCTTTTCACCATTTGTTGTTGTTAATATTAATATTAATGTTAATATTAATATAAAAAATTATACAAAACCTCAGCCACGTTGTCCAAATGAAACTAATGAACTTCAAATTTGAAATGAACAGCGCTACCATAAAAATCTATATATATAAAAATGTAGAGCATTGTGTTTGGCATTGATGTTCTCTGTAATGCCTGAACCGATTTCAATTCTGTAAACTTCTCATGAAAGGTGACGTCAATACCAAGGTTTTTATGTATCCTTCCGGGAGGGGCAAAAAGAGGAAAAGTCTCCCCCTTTACGGATCTTCTAAACTACTTATCCGATTTCAAAATTTCTTTCACCAGTTGAATGCTTCGTTATCACTGAGTGCTATAGGCTATCCTTCCGGGAGGGGCAAAAAGAGGAAAAGTCTCCCCCTTTACGGATCTTCTAAACTACTTATCCGATTTCAAAATTTCTTTCACCAGTTGAATGCTACGTTATCACTGAGTGCTATAGGCTATCCTTCCGGGAGGGGCAAAAAGAGGAAAAGTCTCCCCCTTTACGGATCTTCTAAACTACTTATCCGATTTCAACATTTCTTTCACCTGTTGAAAGCTACGTTATCACTGAGTGCTATAGGCTATCCTACCGGGAGGGACAAAAATCAAAGTCCAGTAAAGGGGCATTTTTAATATAATATACTGTACAAACGAATAAATGTAACTTAAATGTCCGCTAACGAAGTAGTGGGTATTAGCTAGTATTCTATAAAATTCAATGACGTATGTACAATTTTGATACGCTTTCTGAGTTGCAAGTTGCAACAATTTCTACTTTACCAACTAAAATAACCATGTTTTTTAAACTTTTTTAATTTCATGTTTTTAATCCGACCCCGTTAATTACTGAGTAGTAAAAATTTTCGAACAATTAACGACAAATGTTAAATTATGGTTAAAGTAGATAAAATATGTACTTATGTATATCATATGTAGAGTTTTGCAACTATGTAAAGGTATACGTACATAATTTTGAAGCATCTTTAATCCACTTTATTTCAGGTTATTTATTTAATAATAACGTTTGTTGCGCAGTGGGTGTCAACTTATTTATGAAATAAATTGCCTATTTCGTTGATATTAAAAAAAATTTAATTTTTTTATTTTTTAAATTAAGAATGTAGTAGCTTATTTTTAAAAAACAAATAATTATACGAAATGTTTTTTATTGATATTTTTTAGTAAAATTAAACAGGCTAAAATTTACCACAACGTCACTGAGTACTATGTGCCAAAATTTCACCTCCATTGTTAAATACTTATTAAATAATTTTTAAAAATACTTTTTAAAGGATTCCGAATTTTGAAACACTGTCATTTTTCCGATGAATCGAAATTGGTGGCAGTGTCATGTTTTAGGTTTGCATGACAGCATCAGGAGTTGGAAATTTAGTTTTCATTCAAGGGAACATGGATACACTGATGTACCTAGGTATTCTAAAAGAAAATTTGCTGCAGAGTGCTGGATGTGTGCCGAAACTTTCATTCCTACCAGGACAACGACTCGAAATATAAATCGGTAGTGGTGCAGACATGGCTTATATGGAATTGTCCCCATCTCCTGACTTAAACGTAATCGTGAATTTATGGGCGTAGTAAGACGACAAGTCTCCCGTTGATAATGGAAAAACACACGCAATACTTATTGGAAATGCTTTTCTTTTACGATTGCGAAAAATTTTGTGAATATCAGATATTTACTATTTTTTACGGACATACAGTGGGTGTCAATACATTGGAAACTTTTACAGAATTCTGAATTTTCCAATTTTGTTTTTTTAGTAACTTCGTGTTAATTCCTTAAATCTATAATTAACACGCGAAGGTACATTTTTAGTTCCCTTTTTAAGCAATATGCGGGTACGGAGGAGTGTGAAAATTGGCATAGTTATAGCTCATATGGAGGAGAAGCTGAGAATGATAAAATTTATGTTTAATCTGAATTAAAGATATATTAAATTAAATAAAATATTGCTAATAATTCGTTACACCCTGTTAATGCGAATGATTTAAATTGTATATGACACGCCCTGTGTTCAATTGTGAATAGTGTAATATATAGATTAAAAAAACATTGAAAGGAAAAAATTGAATGAAAAAATAATATTTCTTAGATTTTGCACTCGAATTTCGAGTGCTGGGCTATATTAGTTCCTAAAATTATGTGTTCTCTATCGAAAGACAAAAAATTGTTACAAAAAATATAATTAAAAAAAAGTTAATAAACGAAAAAAATTATCTTTTTAGTGATGACAAAACAATGGAAACTTTTAAACCTCTGTACCAGATTTGATTAAAAAAATAACAATAATAGATGGTGTAATAGAAAATGGATAAAATCTTAACCATTATTTAAATACTAGCAGATTCCAGCCCTCGAAATTCGAGCGCAATTCTAGGAAATTTTATTTTTTCATTAAATAAAGACCCTAAAAGTATGCTAATCAATTATAGCTAATTCACAACACAAAAAACAAACTCATTTTTATTACAAACATATTAACAAATTTAATAAACACACACATAGCATTGTATAATTTTATGTATGTATGTTTTAGTTGCAACTTTAAATGCAATTTACTCAAAATAAAGGGAAAAATTTAAAAATCTGTAAATCTGCAAATCGGCTAAAAAGAAATACCTTTCAAGTAATACACGTTTGATCAAAATCTGGATAAAACGGTAGAACAAAACATCAGTCACAAGAAATCGCTATTAATATTATAGATTTGTAGTTTCTGACGTTTTTTTGGAACTGTTATTTTTTTTTTTAATACAATTGTATTTTAATCTTATATTTTACTAGCTGACACGGCAAACGTTGTTTTGCCAAGTAACTTATTTGTAGTGAATATTTTTGTTGTTAATTATGATGATATGTATTTACCATGTACTGGTTGGTCCCGCCCATTTTTCACATAACTTCTCACACTCATCATTCGTGAACTCACACCTACTTTCAAGACTGTACTTCAGATGGTTTTTTTATATGGGAGGTGCCACACCCACTAACCCAATCCTGCACATTTTTGGTGTAACTACTCACATTAGCGACCAATTTACGTGCAGAAAGTTTCAAGACTCTGGCCGTCATAGTACTCTAGATATATGATATGATATTTACCATGTATTGGAGGTGCCACGCCCACTGGTTTGATCCCACCCATTTTTCACATAATTGCTCACACTCATCATTTGTGGATGCACACCCACTTTCAAGACTGTTGGGTTTATAGTATTCTAGATAACTTTTTTGTATGGGAGGTGACACGCCCACTTTTGGTACCTAATCCCGCCCATTTTTGGTACGACTACTTACATTAACAACCAATTGAAGTGCAGAAAGTTTCAAGACTCTGGCCATCATACTATAGATATTTACCATGTGTGGAAGGTGCCTCGCGCACTGGTTTGATCCCGCTCATTTTTTTTCTGAGTACTAACGTTGATAACTTATGAACTCACACTAAGTCCCAAGACTTTCTATGACAGTACTTTAGATATATGACATTAAATATTTACTTTGTATGGTGGGTGCCACGCCCCATTGGCCCGATCCCGCCCATTTTTTCGCAACTCCACAAATTAGTTTAATATGTAAATTTGCATAGTTTCAGATCTCTTGCTGTCGTAGTACTCCAGATATTATATGTTAAAATTAGAGGGTTAAACAATCACTTTAAAAATCCAAAAATCCAAAAAAAACTATAGCCTATTTTTCCTTCCGGATAGGCAGTTACTTACTGTAAAAATTTGAAGACGAATGGTCCAGTGGTGCTGTCTCCTATAAAGGACAAACAAACATACATACAAACACACAAACATACATACATCCATTTTTATTAATAAGATTATAAAACAAGGACAAGAATATAGTTTTGTGAGGATTAACTCTTTGCTCTGTGATCACTTTGGTATATGTTTCTTCATCCACTGTTTGACCGTATATATTGTCTTATTGTTTCTTTTATATTCATATTTGTGTAAAATTTTAAATTCACCATTTCTAATCGTTGGATTTTACTTTTGTAATTTTTCAATTATTTCAGCTTCCGTATAGTTAAAAGTCATACCAGTTATTTTTATACTTAATTGTACTGGGTTGGGGACCCTAAATTCATACCCTTCATTTAGTTCATTTTATATAGCACTTTTTATTTTTTCGCGATCTTCAACATTTTCGGATTGGATTACCACTGATCCATTTCTTCGATTTTCTACATTTATTATTTTTAAATTAACCGGGTCAACTTTATTATTTAATTCCTCTCTTGTTTTATCCACTCCTTGTTTTCCTTTTGGTTTAACTATTAATGGCAATTGTTTATTAACATCTGGCAACATTATTTTGTTTTTAACTGTCTCTGAGTATGACATTTTTGTTTGTTTTTGACTTGTTTCTTTGATTACTTTTTTAATTTCATTACACATGTTGACATTTTTTCTTTTAATGATTTGCATATTTCATTGTTGTTGTTTTTAAATTCATTTAACATCTATATAAGTTTTAAATTTCTTCTACGTTTTTTGATATGATTTTTGTATATTATCAATTTTTTTCACTCTTTCTTCATAGCGCTTTTCAATAGCTTCCAATAGTTGTTTAATTTCACCTTCATTTTGCTTCAGTGACAATTCAAACCCATGTTTATAATCAACCAGATTTTGTTTATTTTTGCTCACTTGCTCTAGTATTTCTGTTAGAACCATGTCAATATCTTTTATATATTGCACACAGTCATCGCACATGAAACGTATAAAATTATTTTTTTTCCAATATACCCATCGAATATTGTTCAATTCCTGAACATTTTGTTTGGCTGTGATAAATTTTATCGCATTTTGATCAATTCCTGAACATTTTGTTTGGCTGTGATAAATTTTATCGCATACTCCCATACATCTTATGCCTGTTTCAAACCGTATTGACGATTTGCATTTGCAACACTCAGCCATGACTGAGTGCTTTTTTGTTTTTTTTATTATAATTACACAAATTTACAGAAACAAGATAGCTCATAGAGACAGTTAATTTAGTGACAAAAAATTTTAATGGACAACACTTTAATTGACTCCATGTCGCGGCGTTGTGAAGCAGTACTAAAATATAATGGATACCCAACGAAATCAAAATATTGACACCAAAAATAGAAGGAAAGTTTTCAATTATTGTATAGTAAAGGTTTCCAATGTTTTGTCAACAGCATAAAAGTTAATAATTTTTAATTTTATTATTTGGGCAATTCACAACAGGTGTTGTATGTTGTATTAAAATACACAATACAATCATTTGTTGTGAACAGTCAGTTGTATTTTCATAGTGTAAAACGTTTTCTTTGGTAATTTTCGATCCAACGAGGAAAGGTCGCTTCGTCGCTTCTGTTATTTCGTATAAGAGAAAACACGTGTCGATGTTTGCTTTTTGGTCATAAGATATACCCTGGTGTTTTAGTTACGTACATTTTAATTTAGAATACAAAAATAATAGGTATATAAATTGTTTTGGTTGAGACTGAAAGAGAAAATATGTAATAAAAAAAACATTATTTGTATTATTTGCCATTTTTATTTTATAATTATTTCTGCCGATAAAATTGTATGAATTTGTTTTTTCTTTTTCATAAAAACTGGCATTCACTTGGGACTGATATGTTATGATACAATATACAACATTTACTAAACATAGCAAAAGAAGTTGTATCGTTGTATCAGTTTTTTCAATAAAAATTACCAACAACAATTTTACACTATTATAAAGTAATACACAATACAACAGATACAACGATACAATACCCATTGTCCACTTGCCCAATTGTTTTCTGAAGTTAAGCTATTTTATGTTAATATTTCAAATCAGAATAGTACTGCTGATGGCCCATTTGTTCGACGTTTTGACGGTCAAATACTGAATTATTTTTGGCGATGTATAAGAGTTCGTGTTGTTCGTGGTAAAGGAGAATGCTCCTACGTCGCTGGCTGTTTTTTCTAATTTTCCCAGACTTCACTGTTTTTTTTTTTTTTTTTTTCAAAAATGTCGTGCTCTGAGATTTTTCTGGTATTTTCAAAGTAACTCTTGAATTTTGGCCGGCCTAATCTTTTACAGATATCGGTACTTTAGAACGCAAAAAAAGCTATCTTTATTAAAAAAATATATATATAAAATATTGCCCACGAAGAGGACTTAATTTTTTAATATAGTTTGCCTGCATCACGGCACCCGATTTTTAATAAAAAATCAAGAAATAACTGTTATGTTACGCTTGAAAAACTAAAAATTAAAAATAACATTTTTTCTGCTCGGAAAATTCAAAATCAAAAAATATCTTTTTTACGACAGATAAATTAAAAATCAAAAAATATTTTATGGTCGAAAAATTAAAAATCAAAAAATAACTCTTACTGTCTGCTCGAAAAAATTTTAAATTAAAAATACTTTATTTCTGTTCGAAGAAATAAAAACTTCTATTATAAAGTCAAAACATTTTATGGAATTCTAATTCACAAGGATCAAAATTGTGTACTTGAATCAGTAAACTAACATTTACTTCTATGTGCTTTCTTTTAAAAAAAATTAAAGTTTTTCCATTTTATTTCCAATATGACTGATAGCCGCCTTTGTTATAATGTCAGAAATGTGAGACATTTCCTGTTTTATTCTTAATGCGTTTTTTTCTTTATTTATTTATTTATTTATTTATTTATTATTTTTTTATAAATATGCTTTCTAACAATCTATAAACAATATTTGTTTTCATTTGCAATATATGTACATATTTATTTTATATAGAAATATAATATCAGTTCTTCTGCGTATTTCTTTCTTATCTCTATCACAATAAGAAAAAAAAAAAAACAATTATAAAAATAGTTATAAAAAAAGAATGCATTTAACGACGATGAAATTCTACAGCCATATTATACTTCTTATTTTGAGTAAAAAAACTTCATATTTTATTAATTGTAACTTTGAATAAAATACCGAATATTTTATTATTATTATTATATATTATTTCTTAAATATTTTTTTATGAAAGTTTTTTTAGTAGTTATTGAAAAAAATAAATTTTTTTTTGTATACAATTTGGCATATATTTAAAGATAAAATAAAGTAATTTTAAAATTCCGAGAAGAACGTAAAAAAATCACACTTCTTTAATATTCGATTTCTTAGTACATAAAGTTATAGATTTTAAAACAATAATAAATTGTAAATTACTATCTCATTGGATAGACATTATTTTTTAAGACTTCTGAAAAACTGTTTGGTATGTAGAAAATTATTGTTTGCATGCACTCAGTACTGATTTTATTCCATTCTTTCTGGAGTCTCTTTTTTAGTTTACTTATCAAAGAAACGGGGTACTCATGAACATGCCTATGGAAATGGTCCCATAAATTTTCGAAAGGATTTATATCTGCAGATTGAGTTGGCGTATCAATAACTTTTCGACAATTATAAAACAACCACTCATTAACAACATTAGGGAATCGTTAAATTATATGAAGAATTTAAAAGTTGCTGAAATTTCCATGTTTTCAATATCCCATCTATGAAAATCAAGTTTACAACGCCTTTTCCGTGCTTCACTGTGGGTGCGATATTTTTATGTGTAAACATATATACGCGCAGGGGGCTAAATTTGTATTTCACAATACAATCACAAAAAGAGCGTAACAAAATCGGTGTGACTTATGTTTGCATTGGTGAAAAAATTATGATATGTAATAACCTGTTTGAAAATAAAAAATTATAAATGAAAAATAAAAAATGAAAAACAAAAAATGAGAAATGAAAAATGAAAAATAAAAATGAAAAATTAAAAATAAAAAATGAAAAAAGAAAAATAAAAAAATGAAAAATAGAAAAATGGAAAACGAAAAATGAGAAATAAAAAATGAAAATGAAAAATAAAAAATGAAAAACGAAAAATGAAAAACGAAAAATTAAAATATGAAAAATTAATAATGAAAAATTAAAAATAAAAAATTAAAAATGAGAAATAAAAGATGGAAAATGAAAAATAAAGAATGAAGAAATTTAAAACAAATAATGAATATAAAAAATGAAAAATGAAAAACGAAAAATTAAAAATTAACCGGTTGAAATAATAAATGATAATAAATATTTTTATATTAGCGGAGCCCCGCAGTTGATGACGCTTTCTGTTTGATTTTAAAAAAGTGGCATAAAAAATCTTTAATTACTATATGTTTACACATCTCCCCTGTGATCGGACCCACATGAGTTTTTTTCCTTTTAGCTCCTCATAGTTTTCCCATCGCTACCAAATAGATTGAATTTGTTTTCACCGATAAAAATAACGTCTCCCCACTATTTACCATCTTTCTTAATATATTCTTTAGCAAATTTCAACCGGTAATTCCTGTTCTTTAAACTAACGAAGGGCTTTTTCGGGCAACTCGGCCGTTGTATAGCGTTTTTTTTATAGTACGTCGTATTGTTGATTCAGGTACCGTCTTTTCCATTTCTGCCCTTACCTCTGAGACCACTTTAGGAGAGCTTAAGAATGGAGTAACTTTTATTTCTGTTACAATAAGGTGTTCTTCCATCTCGGTTAAGTTTTTGGTTGGACAATCTACATTTTGAATTCAATTCTATTCTCATTTTTATATCTTCGAATAATATATAATAATATATATACTATTTCGAATATATATAATATATATATATATAATATTTCGTTTTTCGTAATGAAAAATTACTATTTTTATACCCTATACCAACCATCATGTGGTTTGGGTATAATGACTTTGTGCTGCTGTTTGTAACTACCAAAAATATTTCACCTAGACCCATCTTTTATTATACCGATCGACTCAGAATGACTTTCTGAGTCGATTTAGCGATGTCCTTCCGTCTGTATGTTCGTCCGTCTGTGTGTCCATGTAAACCTTGTAATCAAACTACAGGTCACAAATATAAATACATTTTTGATGAAATTTGATATATAAGCTTTTATCGGCCTTAGGATGAACGCTATGGTGTGAAATTCGGTCCATGTTCAGACCTAGTCCCCATAAAAATGATCTCACTCAAATCGGGTTTGTATGTGTTTTTATATTCATTAATTAGTAGTCCAAAAATAATCCCTATGGGACAATTCTTAGTCATATGCCCCATATAGTGCTGCTTCCCGATCTTCACTTAAATCTATCAAAAAACAAAAATATTGCACAGATTTTTCTCAAATTTGGTATTTTTTAAAATATAAGTGACTTTACCAAATATGGTCAGGATCGGTCCAAATTTCGACCTAGTCCCCATATAAATATAGCATCCGATATGAACTTATTCATATCTGCAGCCAAAAAAATTTATAACAATGCCGCTCAACTTTGGTTTATGCTTACTTTCTATATCGAATTAGTTGGACTGAAGAGATAAGGTCTCTAAACCATGGTATAGGGTATCTGTAGCCGGTCTAGGCCGACTATAATTTCTTAATTGTTTTCTATTCCTTTGATGTATCTTTTCCTTTTTGCCTCATTGCGCTTTTTAGTAAAAAAAAAAAAAAACGACAAAAATGTTTGCTCCTACTTTGTTAACTCCGCTTTTGTAAACCATTTTAGAAAAAAATTGAGGGGGGTTATCATGTTAAAGGTTTGTAAATTAAGGAAACATAAAAGAATGGATATTAATGAAGCGTATTCTTACTTAGAGTAACAGTTAAATTTTTTTTTATTATTCCTTGTCATCAGTGGAAAATAAAAATAGGCCAAAAAGAGAACTAAATATTTGTTTCCGTATAAAAAAAAACGGCAAATTTACTGAAAATTTACTGATCAAAAAAAAAAAAAAATAAAAATTAAAACCGAATATTAATAACAGTCAGTGATGTATATAGAATATATCTGTGGTCACTAGCATTAACCGCCTAAGTCCAAAATTATGATTTCGAGAAAAATTACTGTATATATAAATGAAATGAGGCTTCATTACGGCTTAGGCTTATTAATAGAATATGATAGCATACTCGTACATAACACAAATCGTTCTTAAGTCGGCTTAGGCGGTTATAGCTTGTGACCAAAGATATATGTACATACATATGTATGTAAATAACTAGAATAAAATATGTCACGAAAATGTCAGTCTTATTTATTTAGCTCTATTTCGGCAACCAGCTTGACCCTATATTTGATTGCTGGGGTGATTAATTATGATTGTTATAATTTGATTTCTAATTTAAACATAACATTGCTTTTAAGAAATTTTATTTTTTCAACTACAATATTTTAAGGGATTTAAAAGAATTGTTCTCAATTTTTTGAAAAGTTTCATGGATTGTAATTATTGCTAAAGCCAATTAAAAAAATTGCAGTCCTTGACATTTTGTTTAAAGGATATTTCAAACCCATATGTACATTTTTGGTTCATTAAAATACAATATGCCTAAATACATACACATTTTTTGTAATTTAATTGAGATGGTAACCCATTTTTTAAATCAGAATAAAAATAGAAGGCCAGAGCCTCTTTTTAACCAAACGGTTATAAAAATAAATAATTACAAATATAAAAGTTTTAATAAATACTTAAGTGATTAAATTGTTGTTATTATAAATATAAATAATCATTCTTTAAATACGTTTGTGTGGATTATTTTTTTATATTATTATTTTTATTTAATTAATGATAACGTCATGTGTTTTATATGACAGTTGTCATCAATGCTTTTGCTTTTCCTTTTTTTTTTCTTTGTTGTTGTCTAAATACACATGTTTATATGTTCTAGTTTTTATACATTTATATTTGTTGTTGTGTGTGTGTGTTTTTTTTTATTTAATTATATACATACTTATATCAGTTGTTGGCATTTATAGGTTGATGGGGTTTATTGTTCTTTTTCTCAGTATTGTTGATTTTATTTTAATTGGCTCACATGTATATTTTTAATAGTTTTTTATTATACATTTATAGATTTATACATATTTATTTATGTCTGTATTTAACGACTTCTAATTGTTTGTTTTTGTTTTCTTTCCAGGTAAGACATTTAATTTGGGCTACTATTGATAATAGAAAATGTCGTCATATGGGTTTGTTTATACATAATATAATTATTAGAAAAATTAAAATATGATATTGTTTTACTTTTTTTATCTCTTTAATATCGCATCACATTTTGCAATTGATGATAATGATTTAATCTTGAAACTATGTATAGGTATATGTATTTATTTTATGTTTTCTTAAAAATTAACAAAATAATTTTTCATAAAATTTCTGAAATGAAAAGTTATTGATACTTTTTATGTCAAAACTTTAAATTTTTATTTTATTTTTTAAAAAGTTTTCTGAGAAAGAAATTAATTGCATTATACCTACATCGAATACTCTGAAATATGTGAAATCTAGAACACCTTATATTTATTTCGTATGATTTTACAATTTCATATGAATTAAAAATTTTTTCGAGGTCTCTCTACATACATTATCATTCATATCTTTTGAACGACCAGAACGATAATGCCCTTCAATATCGAACTGGCCGTTATAATAGCATTTAACAGATCTCTTTCTAAATCTACAGTATGTCAAAAAAATCTTTGCACAATAAAAAAAAAATTGAAAATGTTATTTTCATTCAAGAATTTCAACAACAAATTGTTTATATATGTACATAAGCATTTTTTACACACATTTCGTTACTGCATTGGTTCAGGCACATACTTTACAAAAACAACAACAGAAAACGATTTTTGAGCCTATGAATGTTGCCAAAAAAAAATATTTGCATAATGAATGAAGACAACAATAAATGCGTTAATTTTCCGCGAATTTGGTGCATTTCGGTTATTTCATGAATGCTATAACAAGTGACCACATATTTAAATAAAAAACGATAGGAAAATGAACTTGCTACAATATATTATTCAATTGATGTATATATTTCAGTTATTATAAAGGCAAATCAGTCAGGGAATTCACTGTTACGTTCTCTCTTAAAATAAGTATTGAAAATTTGAATTAAAAGGGTCACCAGGCAGACCAAAAAAAGTTACGCGGCGTGTTTAAAGCAAAATAATTAAAACTATTTACGATAAGCTGCAATTAAGCACGAGAGGATTAGCTCTTCAAATGAATAATGATTATGGGCTGAGTTTCACATGAAACTATCCGAAATGTAATACAAAAACATGAATATTCCTCAAGTTTGGCTAGGAAAAAACCCATGCTCTCAGTGAAAACTATTGAAAAACGATTTAAATTTGCTACAGAACACATTTCTGTGATGAGACGAAAGTAATGCTGTATACCATAATGGACCCCAACATCCTTGGCGAAAGCATCTAACAGCACTAAAAAATAAAAATTTAAAGTTTTGAAAACTGTCAATTATGGTAGGTGTTGTATATCAGGCAATGCAGTTAGTATAATCAGGATTTTGAATGAACCAATGACCAAAAAAGTTTATCTTGGTATTTTAAAAAATGAACTGACCGCTAGTGTTCTACAATTCGGTTTGGTGGCCCGGAAAATTCACATAAGTTCATATACAAATTTTATCAAGATAATGATCCGAAACATAAATCTTATTTTTGTAGGTTCAGGTTATTATACAACTGTACGAAAGTCATTGATACACTTGCCACTGATATGAACACTATCGAAAATTTGTGGGTCCATCTAAACAAAAAGTTTAGTAAAAGGTCGCCAAAAAATAAAAATGATTTTTTAAAGAAGAGTGGGAATAAATATCTGCAGAACATATTCCAAAGCTTATTCATTCAATGCGCACGCGTTTATTTGTAATTGATGCTCAAGATGGTCACATAAAATATTGGCAACAAAAAATCCATAGCCGTACAATAAATTAAACATTTTATGCAGCCATTTATTTGACAGCACAGAAATTGAACGCTTGTTCTTTTTTAAAATTCATTAGAACATTTTTTATTGAAGTTGAATTTTTTTGTATTTATATTTAATATGATTATTATTATTATGGTCCTGGTTAAGAGTAAAAGTAAAACGAGGGCTGATGTTTGTCCGTCTTCTTTAAATAACAAACCAAAATATTGAATTGCGATTGATTTTACTTGATATCGAATGCGGTGATTTGGCACCAGCTTTTAATTGGTCACGATTAGAAATTGTGTGAATTTTTAGTTTTTCTTCAAGATATGTAACTCCATAGGAGCTCAATAATAATGAAGTCCGGGGATTGAGATGGCGTTTCCAAAATATGAGGACAATTACATATATAGAAGCCGTCTTTAGACCTCATTTTCCACACTTTCGTTTAAATTGTTCTTAAGTACATACATACATATGTACATATATCCAAATATGTACATATTTATAAACATAATTTTATACCTGCTAATATGAAAAAAAGTTTAAAAATTTTGTTGTTTGAATTAGAAATCAATATTTCTTTTGAAGTTTTTAACTTTTTCTTCATGTGCAAAGATTTTATTGATAAACTGTATTTTGTTTTATTGAAATTTTTAATTATTAAACACAGGCGTTTAACACGAATTATTTCTCAATTAAAAATATTTTTCTGATGAATTAATGACTCAGAATCACAATTTTTTCTTTGCAGATAAATAAATTGTCGTTTCTAATCATGATATAATAAAACTGCTTTGTTGCTTAAATTATTTATAATTTAACACTAAAATATAAAATAATCTTATCAATTAAATAAAAAAAAAAAAAAACTTAATAGACAAAAACAATAATAAACTTGTCTCCATAGTGCTACAATAAAAAAAAAACGCAACAATAATAAAGACAACATTTTTGAAATTCGCCAACCTCGCTTTTACATTCCCACAGCAATAAAAGATCTCTTTTACAAACTAAACGTAATATTTTACTTGTTTATACTGTTATTAATATAGTTGTTTGTAGAGTTATTGTTCTTATTACTTTTTAAAAGCTATTAAAGGGCAAAAAAATACACTATAACTCAAAGAGAAAAACTTTTTCTACGCTGTTGTCAAATTTCAACATTTCTAACTTGCACACTATATACATACATAGTATCATATGTTTTGGAAAAAAGTTCGTACGTACATAACTTTGTATGAATGTTTATACCATATCTAGCAGCAAGCAGTACAGCAACAGAAACAACAATAATAACTTTAAACAAGAAAACAAAAACAATAAAAGTGTAGACTCGAGTCAAAACAATCATGAAAAGCAGAAGAGTTTTTAGCAAATAACATATGTACATACAGTCAAGGAAAAAAGTCTACATACACCTTTCAATTTGGGGTTTTTGGAAAATTTGTTAAGAAAATTAAAAACCTTTTGATGTCGATATTTAAGACATTAGCAAATAAGTTTATTTATAACATAAAAAAAGTAATTCATAAATATAAAGAAAACATAACTAACAAAACATAACAAATTCATAGGAAAAAAGTCTACATACAGCTATGAAACTTAAAATATAATATTGAAACTTAAAATATATTAAAATATAATATTGAACTTAGTATTTCGTTGGTCCACCTTGGGCATCAATCACTGCTTTAAGTCGTCGAGGCATTGATGCCACCAAATTTCCCGTAATATCGGGTGTGATTTCGGCCCAAGCTTTAATAAGAGCGGTTTTCAGTGTTTCACGGCTACTGATATCATATTTTCTTGTTTTTTTCTCTAAAATATCCCAAATATGCTCTATGGGATTTATATCAGGTGACTGTGGTGGTGAATTCAGCTGTCTAGGAGCATAATAAAGAAGCCAGTCTCTGACAACGTGCGCCGTATGTTTGGGGTCGTTGTCTTGTTGGAAAATCCACTGATTTCCAAGACCCAAGTTATCAACAGATGGCTTCAAATTTTGTTCCAATATATTTTTATATAGGTAACGATCCATATTACCGTCGATAAAAACTAATCGACCAACTCCAGATGATGCTATGGCTCCCCAAACCATAACGCTGCCACCTCCATGTTTGATAGTTGGTATAATATTCTTTGGATCAAGTGCAGTGTTTGGTTTTCTCCAAACTTTTAAGCGGCCATCGCTTCCGAAAATATTATACTTACTTTCATCAGTGAAAAGAACCCGGATCCAATAATCTATATCCTTGTCTAGATGCGTTTTAGCAAACTCAAGCCGAAGTTTGCGATTCTTCTCAGAAATAAGCGGTTTTTTGCGGGCTACTCTGCTTTTAAAGCCATTATCATGTAGAACGTTCTGTATAGTTCTTGGATGAACAATAATATTGGAACGTTTTTCAATGTGTTCCGCCAGTTTTGGTGCACTTATTTTCGGATCCTGGTTTACTTCCTTAATAATACTGCTTATATCGCGTCTTGAAAGTTTCTTAGGTCTTCCAGATCGTGCTTTATTTTCAGTGCTATTGGTCTTATTATAATTTTGAATAATCGTTTGTACAGTAGCACGACTCAATTTTACCAGTTTGGCAATTTCCCCGTAAGATTTTTTCTCCTTTCGGAGATTTACGACAAGATTTCGAACTGATATTTGTATTTCTTTTCTATTTGCCATTTTATTACATAACAAAACTTGTTTGAAAAGCTGGTTGTTCTATCAATTGATTGTAATGACCGTAAAAACAAATAAATGAATAACGTAAGCGGGGATTCCTCTGTTTTTACATTTATATTTCTGTGTAATGTTATGAGATGCCACACTGTATGTAGATTTTTTTCCAACTATTTCTTTTAAAATTCCCTAATAATTTCTATATATTTTATTTTTCCTAATCTTTTTTCCTACAAATAATGTTATTTAATAGTGCCCTAAAAATTTACATAAAATCTTTTTCAATTATAGTTTTTAATTCATCAAACACGCAAAATATAAGGGTGTATGTAGACTTTTTTCCTTAACTGTATGTTGTGTGCATATTCGTTTATACGAGGCAGTGTTGCCAAGCATTAAAAAAAAAACACATCTTTATTAGTTCTGTTGCTTCAAGGTAGCATTATATTGAAATATAGCCCGTGATAAAAAGATATACCTAGTCAAATTTTTGATCTATTAAAATCACTTCAGATACAGTTTGATATAATTATATACATACATACATACATACGAAACATTATCACATAGTCGTTATACATATCATCGTTTTTAAGATATAAAGATATCATTATATAAAAATGACGCGGTTCCAGAAATGAATTTATATACATACATATTTAGATCCAATTATATGAATATATGTAAGTACATACAGTGGGTGTCAGCTTCTTTGATGCAGGGCACAAATTCAACTTCATCGTGCATTAACTGCTGAACCAGATATGATACCGAAAAAATAAAAACGCTATTTTAAAGAGCGTTCCTTTTTTAATTCAAAAATGATATTTCATAGATTTTACAGTTTGTTTAATTAATTTTAAATAAAGTAAAAAAACCTATATTTTTACATTGAGCAGCTTATTTAATGCAGTCAACTTTTAACGATATTGATACCGTTGGCCGATTTGTAATAGGTTTTTTTGCTGGATTTATAAAATTGACATTTCTTGAAAAAATAAATACTCTATTTTTACTAAAACCTGAAATATGGGCCGACCCACAGCTATTGAGCAACGGTAGTTAGTCATCCACCACTATAAACAATTAAAAAGTCAATGTGAAATTGCTAAACAAGTGAATATACATCATCTACAGTTTAGCATATTATAAACGGTTTTTGAAAGAAAATTGAGTTGAAGAACAAGGACAGAAAGGCACCAAATAAAATTCTTACTGCGAACGACTGGGATGTGTAAATATAACTGATCCTTCGTCGGTAAACTGAGCTGTTTCCCTACAACTATTCTAGAAGTTAATACCTATAATATGAACATTTAAATAAAGGCTGGGATCGAAAATAGCAGAATAGTGCGGCAATGAAAACGGCATTTGCTGGAATTTTATTCGTGATAAGCAGGTCAAAATACGTTAGTGTACCAAATTTCAGACCGATCGGAGGTGTTCGATTTTCGGAAGTACACCCGATTCTTTTTAAGTACCTATACAGAAATAAATGTCGGAAAACTTAGTACACAATTGTGATCCTAGTGACCTAGTTTTTCGAGAAATGCTTTGCTTTTAATAATTTAAATTTTTCGAGCATAAATAGGTAGTTATTTTATGATTTTTAGTTTTTCGGACAGAAATAAAGTTTTTTTTTCGAAGAGGAAATAGGTAACAGTTAGGTATTTATTTTATTTTATTTTGTGAATTAGGTATGATAAAAGATACAACTTTTATGATCTCTGACTTAAAGCTTAACTTTTTATACCCTATACCACTATGTGGTTTGGGTATAATGACTTTGTGCTGCTGTTTGTAACAACCAAAAATATTTGACCTAGACCCATCTTTAATTATACCGATCGAATCAGAATCACTTTCTGAGTTGATTTAACAATGTCCGTCCGTCCGTCCGTCCGTCCGTCCGTCTGTGTGTCCATGTAAAGCTTGTAATCAAACTGCAGGTCGCAAATATGAATATATTTTGATGAAATTTGGTATGTAAGCTTTTATCGGCCATGGGATGAACGCTATTGAAATTGGTGAGAATCGGTCCATGTTCAGACCTAGCCCCCATACAAATTACCCATATGAAATCGACATAAATTGCCATAAGATCCAAATTGTCATATAGATCTTACTCAAATTGGGTTTGTATGCATTCATTACATCCACTAATGAGTAGTCCAAAAATGATCCCTTTGACCCCATATAGAGCTGCTTCCCGATCTTCACTTAAATCTATTAAAAAACAAAAATATTGCACTGATTCTTCTCAAATTTTGTTTGTACATATTTTTGCAAAATACAAGAGACTTTACCAAACATGATCAGGATCGGTCCATTTTTGGACCTAGTCCCTTTATAGATATAGCATCCGATATGAACTTTTTCATATCTGCAGCCAAAAAAATTAATAAAAATCCCACTCAAATTTGGTTTATGCTTATTTTCTATATCGAAGTAGTTGGACCGAAAGATAGGGTCTCTAAACCATGGTATAGGGTGTCATATAGTCGGTCTAGACCGACTATAATTTTCTTACTTGTTTTTAGATAGTTTAAGAATTTCAATTCTAAGAATTGTATATACATACATACCTAATAAAAATATGAAAAAGGGTTTTCTATGATTATCATAGTTTTAAGCTCATCATAGTTTTATATCATCATGTATTCTGATCCTAAAGGATCTTCAATAGCGGCAAACATTGTCAGCAAATCTATTCATCATTTGTCGTACTTTTAAACTTAATTTCATTTTACTCTACTAAGTTGTTGTTGTTGTGTGTGGGTAATGTGTACATATTTTACCTGTCATTGTTTTTCGCTTTATGTTGTTAATATGCAGAATCTTTTTCTGTGTGTAGATAGATTTTCATACATACGTATACATATGTATGCATGTATGGATGTATGTTTATATGGAAAATTTGCCCTCCATCTGCATTCAGAGATACAAGTCGACACAATATGGTCGGCGGCAAAAACTACAGACGCCAATTTAAAGCAAACAAACATCGATAAATCAATATTTGTATTTATTTTCAAATTATTTTGCCACAATTTCCTCGGTAAGAACTCAAAATATGTATTTTCTAAGTTTTTAAATATCGGCCTAACTTAAAAATCAAAATCAAGCAATTAAAAATTCGGTGGCGGCGCCAAGTAAACTTTACTATACTCGGCTTGGATCTCTGCCTATAATACGTACTTATCGTTAGCTAAAATGCAAAACGGCGTAACTAACAAAAATACAATTTTACAAGAGAAGCAAAAAAACTTTGTAAAATGAAAACTATAATCATTTTTAACGAAGTTTTTTCTAATTTCACTTTAAACACACCGAAAAATTTATTTTTATAGAAAAAAATTTTTTTTTAACCCTAGAAAGTCATCCTTATTTTTTGTACACTAACGTCATCCTTCGTCAGTTTGACTGCGACCTATTTCGAGTTGCTATAAAAAATATCGTGAGCAAAAGTGTTGACCAAAATTGATTTAATTTTTATATTTAGGTAATCTATAATATTAATAGGCTAGGCGAGTTCTTATGCCGAGGTTTTATTCTACAGTTTTATCCCGATTTTGACCAAACAAATATTATTTGAAAGGTATTTCTTTTTACCTGTTCACCAGATTTACAGATTTTAAAATTTTTTCCTTTATTTTGAGTAAATTGCATTCAAAGTTGCTACTAACACATACATAAAATTACAAAATGCTATGTGTGGGTTTATTAAATTTGTTAATGTGTTTGTAATAAAAATGAGTTTGATTTTGTGTTGATTTGTGAATTGGCTATAATTGATAACCATACTTTAGGGTCTTTGCGCTCGAATTTCGAGGGCTGGAATCTGCTAGTTTTTAATTAATATTAAAATAAATTCAAATCATTTTATTATTGTTTCAACTTAAAATTGAGACAAAACAAACAATAAAAATAAGAATAAACTCGAAAAAAAGAACTCTCGTCGTTTTGATCAAGGATGAAGGTGCAGGGTTAATTTGAAGAGTTAAGTTAGATACGAATTTTTGACTTCTGTTTCTCTGAAACACAAAACATATCTACAACAAATAAGTTTTAAAATATAGTTGAAGTTTTTTATAAAATGTAAAAAATATAGACTTAAAGAAAATATACAAATTAATAATTGATTATAAAAAAATTCAGATTATTGATTAAAATAAAGTTTAACATAAGGATTTGAAATATAAGGTTTTTCATTTTTAATTTGAGTTTGTCATATATTCATAATTAAATTCAGTTATATATTTTTATTAAAATTTTTTTTAATATGATTTATTTATTTTATATACACATAAATGCATTTTAAAATTTTTTTGAAATGGAATAATGTCATAAATATAGTGACAGTTTGCAGGCAATAACTTTTTGAGGTCTGCTCATGTAATTGGGAAGGTGCAACAGTTTGAATTCTTTGTGGAAGCTGTTCGTAATCTTCAGTTATAATTCCAGTTGGATCGTATGCCAAAGTACGGATCATATTGACAGTGGGATCTTCCATTATGCCCATTATATTCTTTAAAGTTGAAAAAGCATGCACTTTTTACTAGCCACTTGGGTCTCAAAGAGATACATATGTATGTACATAGAAATTTAGTCAATTTGATATGGAAATGATATTGTACTAACCAACGTTATAAAAAATCTACAATTTTCGAATAAAACCATTTCATAATATTTTGTTGAAAAAAAATATTTACTTACCTAGGTCGTTTTGCATTTATCAAATAAACACACTTGTAGTTACGTTCCTTTGTTTTTTGTTAATAAAAGCGTAATTTTTGACTGCAGAAGCGTAAAATTTTGTCAAGACATGTAGTATAATGGCATTCATAATATTCATTCAAAAAAACTCGATTTTTAATTTTTTTGTTATTTACGCCTTTTTGTATTTTAGCTAACGATATACTGATATACTCTTCTATGGTTTTGTTATTGCAGGCAGTCAAATGTTTTTTTTTTGTTCTTGTTCGAAAATTTTTATAATGAACAAGAGCGAGCAACAAAAACAACGTTTGTTGTCTATACAATCGAACAGTGAGTCATTAATATGAGTGAGAGCGCTTGACTGTCAAACGTCAAACACAGAGACGGACAGTGAGACAGTGATAAACCTTACTTAAACGACCTCAACAAATAACATTCTATAGAATAGCAAACTGAAAAGAAAAAAAACAATACACACATACTCATTTTAAACTTAATTTCTCTTTTTTCCCTGTTCTTCTTCTAGTCCGTTTTCATCATCGTGTTTTATTTCCATTTCTTTTTTTTTTTTTGCCATAATGCAATAATACTCATGTTTACCATGTGTATCAGTGTGTTGATGTAGCCACAGCTATTTTTAATCCACATCTACTTGTTTCTGGTGCACTGCACCCCGTTCATGTGTCTGTCTGGCTGATTAGGTTATCGTTTGTTATTCAGTTGGTCTGTTTAGTTTATCGTTTTTGTCGTCTTTTCGTCCGTCTTGTTTTTGTTATCATTTATCTGGGGTATGTGTGTGTATGGATTTACTTTTGTTTGTTGTTGGTTTTTTTTTGTCATGGGGTGTGTGAAATGCATTTACTTTATTCTTTGTGCTGACGTTCGTAACAAAAAAAAAATATATATTATTTTAACTGCGCGCCAATTTGATGCATACACACATGCATACAACAATTTAAACAACAAATTTTTAATTTACACACCTTTTTCTGCTTTTACAACTATTTTCGGTTTATTATTTTTTGTTTGAGCTTAAATAAGAACATACTTAAAAAAAAAAAGAAAAACAAAGGCAAGTTGTTTGAGGAAACATTTAAAATATTTATATATGTATGTACATATCTACTTATGTATGTACATTTATATATTGTGATTAAATCAGCTGTGTTCTGATATTTTTGTTATACCAAAAATTTTGAAATATCTCAAAGAATTTTTGAATAAAGCAACTTAAGTTTTGTATCCGTATGAAACAAAAATAAAGCAAAAGAAATGTAATCATAAAAAATAATGTGTACCAACAACAATTTAAATATTATACCTGTTTCATGGACAAATTGTGTATGCTCGCATATTTATGAATAACAGTGTACCTAATAATTACTGGGGGCAAATCGTCGCATTCCATATCGACCAAAATCAATCGAAATTCCATATTTTGGTTTATTATTTAAAGAAGACGGACAATCGTCAGACCTCGTTTCACGTTTACTATGAACTGTGGACCATAACTCATTAGCTGTAACAGAGTAAAATTACTCTTAGTATTTTATTTTGAAAAAAAAAAAAAAAAAAAATAATAATTTCGATCGAAAAATATCGATAACGAATGCGGTGACCCCTGTTTTTAAAAAGTCAAATTTTCTCAAATCTCTTAAAATAAATTTTTAAAGTTTATTAAAGGCTAAATTTAATAGCTTAAAAATTAAATTAAATTACATATTAACATTTAGATACTGTTAAGTGTGACATTACTTGTCATCATCAACGTCATAACATTGGCATAACATAAACCTTTGTTATAGCTTTATTTTAGAATCACGACTGCGACTTTCAAGCCTTAAAAAATCGAAAATTAATGCTTAAAATATGCAATAGATAAAAAAAAAAAACAATTATAGATACCTATTTCTGAAAAATCAGTAACATTACAAATGAGTACATTATCATAAACTATGTATTTCAATATTATATAATATAATTAAAAAAAAAAAAAAAATAAATAAAATAAAATCTCCGTTCCATTGTACATTCTATAAAATATTAAATATACCTATGATAATTTTTTCTGTTCTATATACCTACAAATTTATTTTATATTTGTACCATTTGTATAAATTAATAATTATTTATGTATTTCAACTATAAACTATAAATTCTTAAATCATTTATTTTTAAAAATTTATAAACATTCAATATTTAAAAATATCCAAAAAAAATAAGATAGGTATGCACTTAAAACAAAATATGCTAAAATAAGCATTTATAACAACCATCGATGCCATATGGTTGCAAATCCTTTCATTAATATTTGCTTAAAATTGATTATGAGCCACTGAATACAAATATGCATTGGCACAGTCGAAAACTAAGCATTGTCCTTTAAAAATTACTTATTGTAATTAAGATTTTTCTTTAAAAAAAGCCGATTAAATAAATAACAAAAAAATGGCTAAAATTAAATTAAAACGCCAAATATAACCAAAAAACTGCTGAATTAGTAAACTGTCTTAAAAAGGTTTTGTGTTGTTATCACTTCAAAATATATAATTCGTAAAAAGAACAAAATTACTCTCTAATCTTCAAGTGATTTGTACCCAGTTGTTAATATTGATAAAATGTTAAAATTTTTGTGCTAAAAAATTCCAATATTTTCTATCAAGATAAAGAATTGAGAGAGAAAGTTGATAGAGGATTCTTATCGATGTATATTGTTTGACAGATAGCTGCTGCGTCAGTCATTATCAGAGACACACAAGACAAACAGCAACATCTACATATTAGCAACAACAAAGCAGTGACACAGTCTTCTTTTTTGTTTGGTTATTTCTTTTTCATATTGTTGTCTCTTCAATTGGGAGTAGTATTTTTGTACTTTTCTACTGCTTTAATGAAATCGTATTCTATTTGATATGTATGCACATTATAAAATGTATGGTTTTTTGTTGGTGATTTTTTTTACATGAACAGAGCTCTGAAGCAATGTATTCCTGAATAAGTTTTTTTTTGCAAATATAATTTTCAAAAAATAAATAATGTTGGCTTATTTTTGTACTAAAGTGGATTATTGTCAGTAATTTAGTAATAAAAGAAATCAGCTGTTGTTATTACAGTGACTTAAAGTAATAATGGAACAACAAATAAATTAAAATATTAAACAAAAAAAAAATAAAAAACTTCATATACCTATGTATGTAACTATGTAGGTCATTAGGTACGGAAAATAAATTCTTATCATTTCACAAAGTTATTAAAATTTAAAACTAAACAATAAAAACATTATTAATATTTTAAATGCAAAAAAACAACAACAAAAACAAAAATAGCGATAAAATTCGTGTCAAACTTAATATTTTATTGCTAAACCTTTTTGTTTAAGCACAGCTTCTAAACGTTTTGGAATCGAATTAACCAACTTTTAACAATAAGAACTGGGACTAAATCACAGCATTCTTCATCGAAATTTGTTGATCGAAATTATTTTTTTATTATCCAAAATAAAATATTAAGAATAATATTACTCTTTCACAATTACCAAATTATGGCCCTTAGTTAAGAGTAAAAGTGAAATGAGGGCTGATATTTGTGCGTCTTCTTTAAATAATAAAGCAAAACATTGAATTTCGATTGATTTTACTCGATATCCAGAGGGGGGATATTGGCCCCAGGTTTTGATTAGAAATTATGTGACTTTTTTAGTTTTTCTTCGAGATAACTCTATACGTGCTTAATAATATTCAAGTCCGGTGGTTTAGGTGGCGTTTCCAAAATATGAGGACAATTATATAGAAGGCACGAGTGGACTCTATAAGCCTTATGATTCGGATTATTATTTTGATAAAAGTAAAATCCTTAATACCTCCTTTTTCCCCACTTTCGTTAAAGATTTTCTTAAGTATATCCAAATACATAATTGATCCATAATGCCATCAATTATATGCAAGTTGTTTGGGCCTGCAGCTGATATAGCACCCCAAACCATATCTGAGCCCATACCGTGCTTTTCTGTGGGTCGCAAGTTATTCTTTTTGAACTCTTCATTTGTCTGCAAACGTATGGAGCGTCCTTCTGACTTAAAAAAGGTATATTTATTTTCGTCTATAAATAATACATGTTTGCAGAAAGAAAATTCTTTCTCATTATATTTTTTTGCAAACTCCGCACGCTTTTTCTGATTGGTGATGCTTATAACCGTTTTTTTTCTAGCGACTCTGCCATTGAAACCTTGCCAACGACGAACTATACACACTGTGTCTGGGTTAGCTTTCTTTCCAAGATATTTTTTAGCATCAGCCGCTAACTTTGGCACACTTAAATGGAAATTTTCCTTTGTTTGTCGCATTAGATATTTCTCTTCAGAATTAGAAAATTTATTTTTTTGTTCGGTTTCGGTTTATTTTATTTTGGGTTTTTATAACGTTTTAATGCCCTCAGTCGTTATTTATGTGAAGACTTTGTAGCTTCCGTTTTTTTTTTAAATGCTTCCTAAATTCATGTTGTTGACTTTTTCTTGACTTTTTTTTTGTTTTTTTTTTTCGTTAGTTGTTCATTCCACAACAATTTTAGAAACAAAAAAAAAAAATACCAAAAAGATACCTATACAAATTTCGAATAATGAAGAAATTTTAGATTTAATTATTTTGTCCACATTTAATACTGTATGTATGTTACTTTTTTTTAATTTAAATTGCACCACAAAAATTACTTTTCATTCTAAATGCAGAATACGAAAAAACATTCTAACAAAAATACAAAAAAGGTAAAGAGAAATGAGAAACAATCTTCAATTTGGGAAAACGAGACTTTTTTCTACCCTTGTTTCTCTACCCCGTTCTCCCACAAACAAGATAGGCATGAGGTAGGGTGGATAGTTTTCGTCTAAATTACGTCTTATAATTATTTAATTTTTTTTACTTTCAATAATATCTTTTGCTAACTTTTCTTGTACTTAAAATTATTTTCGTTCAATGTTTGCACGTCAAGATTGTTGCTATAAAACTACGAAAAAATATTTTAATTTTTAAGACATTTATCTAAAATCGAATTAAATATTTTTTTTCAAAGTTCTGACAATGTGTGCTAAGTAATTTTTGTTAAATTCTCTTATTGCTGTTTGAAGTGCTGCTCCAAAGGCTGCTGCTGTTGCTGACAGCAACAATAACAGAAGAAATATTCAAGTCATTTATTATGCAGGCGTTGTTGCCACATTTCACATAAATTTAACATATATTTTTTTTTTTTTGTTGGTGTTGCTGCTTTTTCTATTTTTTTCTTCTTTTTTTATTCTTTAACTCTCTATGGGTTCTCATTTCAAACTTTTATAATGTGGGTGTTTTTTTTTTATTATAAAAAGAAATATATGTATGTATGTGCATGTATGTCTTTATGTATGTAGGTATGTTCTCGTATGTTGGTACTTGAGTTTACTGCGTGCGGCATAAAACTTTTTCGGTTCTCATATAAATTAGACAAACATAAGCAGCAACAACAAAAAGGATAACTAACAGCAACAATATACAAAAGGAATACATGTTTACATATTTTTTTCTAGACTCGTGCGGTAAATATCAAGTACAAATGTTATATTCGGTCTGGGTCGGTTATGTGACGCTCTACACAATTAGTTTCGGAAATGGTTCTCACGTTCAAAATGGTCAGATTTTAACTAGTCATTTGCGATAATAGAAAATTAAACAATTTTAAATGACCAATTATAATATGGGGACTAGGTCCAAATAGGTTTATTTGTAAAATATATTTTTGTTTGTACAGATCCAATACTTCTCGAAATAATGCGCTCACCAAATGTTTCCTTCTATAAATCAATTGTCACTCGCGCTGTGTGACATGTTAAGGCGTTGTGCTTTCAACAAGAGAACATGTTTTGGACATGTGAATTGGCCTACAAGGTCCGAAGGGTATGTGAAATCGCTAGTTCACACTAATAAGCCAGAGGTGACTGACGTCATGTAATATTCGCTGCATATAGGCCGCAAAAAACTGATCGAAAATTGGACCTCCCGATTGGATACAGCCTCGGTGGTCATGTTCCAAAAATCATATTCAAATAAAAATGGCAAAAAATTTATTTTCATTGCAATTAAAGTTCTGTACCTCTTAAAATAACCCTTTATTTGATAACAGACACACCACTTTCCACACAGCAAACCATAGAAACATTACTCCACTAAAATAATCCCAGCATGTCGGCTGATATGATTTTAATTACAACAATTTTTGCTTTCACCTGATAATAGCTGTTTTTGAAACCAAAAATTACAGATGGGTTAGAACAATGACATGTCAGTTGACAAATACAAGTTGTGTAGAGGTGGCTTTAGATTCCAAAACAATTCCTGTAAAACAGAACTAAAAATTAAACTTTTCTTCTCATTAAAAGGACCTCGCAGTTTGAGGAACTTTTATGTATGACAAATTTTCTCGTAGAAAAAAAAAATGCGGAATCTAAGGTCAAAACTTGAAAAACAAAGACCGGGATGTTTTATATATTTTTCTAAAGGTATTTGGTGTGCTGAAACCGAGTTTGAACTCAGAATATGTACTTAACATTACGAAATCCTAAACTAAAACGATATTTTTTTCTGATTGCAACTTTCTAGCAGCGAAAAAAAATGTTTCAAATAACTTGATATTCAGATACATATAGTAAACTACTATAAAACATGAAATCAAATAAAGTTGGCAACATTGCACAAATCTCTCGAAAGTGAAAATGTGGTTCATTTTGAAGAACCTAAACTTTTTGTGATAAATTTGTACTCATCACGTGTTTTACTTTACTAAAAGTGACTGAAAAGATGTAAAAGAAAATAATCTCACTATGGGAAAGCACTCAGAGCAAGCGTACAGGTTACGATAAAAGGCACAAAAATGAGACTAATCTTTTTAGGAAGGCATATTATATACTGATAAGAGCAAATCCGAAATTTTCGGCGCGAAAAGGCCTTCAAAAATACGGCGCGCTAAGAATGAATTCTTCAAAGAAAAAGTGTGTTACCAACTCTGTCAAACACGGTGGAGCTTCACTTATAGTTTGGGGCTGTCTGGCGGCAACAGGTGTTGGGAATCATGTTTCTATTAACTCCATTATGGATTACTTAGCCACTTTGAAGGACAATGCGGAGCGCAGAACCTACATGTGTCCGTAACAGACTGACATTTTTTCGTAGATGATATCTAAGATGACATAGTCCAGTAAAGAATCCCATGAAGGTCCTTAAGTCCTTTTTTTCAAGGGAGAGGAGTAGTCTTTTCGATTGAACTTTGGATGGAGTAATAAATCTTTTAGCCTGCCGTTGACCAGGACTTTTGTCCCAGTGTTCGGCAAATTGTGATTCCCTCCACTTCCTCATTTTTCTTTGATGTATCCTGTTGGAACACCAAAGAATGGTTCCGGACCAATGAAAGGACGGCGGGCCCCCCGATTGGCCAGGCAATCTGCCCTTTCGTTACCCTCGTGTTCTGGGATCCAGCATAAAGTTAGTTTGTTGCATCTGCCTAATTGGTTCAGCACTTCGATGCAATCCAAAACAAATTTAGACGTCACGTTGTAGGATATAATTGGATTTAGTGCAGCCTGACATAGATAGTATATAAATGTGCCCTTTTTGTCTTTCTTCTAAGACATTCAGTCCCACATATATAAATAGCGAAAGCCTTCGCTTGGAATATGGATGGGTATTTTCCCATGGGTAGGGCTTGTTGGAAATTGGGACCAAGTATTTTTTTTTTTTTAATTTATTAACCAACACTCAGGGGATGCCCCCTACAGGTGCAGTGCATTGTGTTGATCTCAGGAAAATAGGTTATGGGAACGAGGAAAGAGGAAGTAGTGCTTGTGGATATTTGACTTAAATTTCATTAGATTATAACTGTCAGGAAAGACCTCTGCGGGGAGTTTATACCACATACGACTAGTTCGATTGATAAACGAATTCTCTCTATATTGCGTTGTGCGGTCAACTGGACAATAAACTACAAACGGATGTGATCTACTAGTGAAGCGGGTAGAGCGAACCGAAACTCGGACACTTGGAATAAGTTTGCTAATCTCAGAAGAACATTTCCCATGGTAGTATCTATAGAACAGTGATACACAACCCACATTCCGACGATGTTCCAATGATCAATAGAATTGGATACCCTACTGTCATTTATGAGCATCAACGCCCTCCTTTGCACACGGTCCAGTAGCTCCAAAATAGACTTTGAAGCTCCTGCCCATATATGGGAGTTGTATTCCATTTTCGGTTGGATGTAAGTGGTATAGATTTTAAGGAGATCAGAAGGAGTGAAGTAATTTTTGCACCGTTTTAGAAAACGAAGACACTTGAATACTTCTTTCGACACTTGAAAAACATGCTCGTTCCAACAAACATCATATTGAATTCTCATGCCTAGAACATCAAGAGTATCCGACTCCTCAATATCTATACCACCCATATATACAGATGACATTGTTGAATCCATGGCCCTTTGGGTCAACATACAACATTGAGTCTTCAGCGCATTAATTTCAACCCTATTCGCTTTACTCCACTCGGAGATTGTTAACAGGTCTTGATTGAGTGTGTCATTCATTGTCCGCCTTTTGCCCTCCAACCTCCAAGAGACTTGGCCTACAATTAAAGGAAAATGAATGACAAATGCTGCTGTCATCTGCGAAAGAGTATATAGAATTAAAAGTTTGACCAAGAAGGTCGTTCAGAAAGATAAGAAAAGAGAGGGAGAAAGAACGGAACCTTGGGGTACCCCTGAATTAAGCTGAAACTCATTGGTGCTCGATCTCTGAGAAAACTCGATATAAATCGATTAGATATCAGTGCACCGTGCCACACACGATCGAATGCCTTGGAAATATCTAGAGCAACCACTTTACTTTCGCCAAAATTGCGAATAGATCGACTCCAGCGCTCAGAAAGTAGAGCTAACAGGTCTCCTGTGGAACGATTTCTACGGAAGCCATACTGTCGATCATTAAGAAGTGAGTTGGCCTCTAGGTAGTTCACAAGATGGAAATTGATCATGCTCTCCATCACCTTTGAGAGTGCAGAGCAGATTACAGCGCCCGTGTCCCCATTTGGTTGTTTTGAGCCATCTGTGAACCACACATGAGAACCATGTTCCGGTTCCCATGTCCTATTGGTCTGTAAGCCGCCGGGGCGTTGAAAAAGAGTCGAGCGACCCGCATGTGACCCTTTAGGTTACCGTCTTTCATGCTACCGGATTTCTGAAGTCGTGCAGCACTCATACATGCATCTTCGATGACCGAAGTATGCAGTGGTGTGACGTTAAGCATGGTGCCGATGGCATAGGTTGGACACGTTGTAGTTGCCCCGGTGATACCAATACAGACCATGCGGTACACTTTGTCAGGATTGCCTTAGCATTCGTTTGCTCAACCCTTGGCCACCATGCAAGAGCAGAATAGCTAACCATTGGTTTCACAATAGTCTTGATCGACAAGTAGGTTATGTGGGGCGTTATAGACCCCACGTTCTACCAAATAGAAGTTTACAGGCGTATAAAGCCCTGCTGGCCTTTTTAGTAATTTTATGTAAGTGATTGTTCCATGTAAGGGATTTACCCCTAGATATTTGACCTCGACCGAGAGTCCTATTGTCAAGCCGTTCAGACTTGGCTTCATAATGTTGAGTTTTCTTCGTTTAGTGATGGGTTCATACATAGCCCTTTATTCTGACACCAATTGAGGGTATAATTCAGAGCTAGCTGCATGCGCTCCGATAATGTGTTCTTGTCGAACTAAGGAGTTTACTTTCTTTTGACGCTCACAGTGTCTTGTAACCTGAAACCAGAGCATACTTTTTTAAATGTGTGGCGAACTGTATCAGAATCTGACCTCAGAGTTGTTCTATCATATTGCTCCGGATTCAGCGCGCCAAAGACTTTTAGGAAAGTATACCTTGGTTTCAAATTTCAATTTAATCAACAGAGATTTATTCCAATGTCTGGAGTTTATCAAAATATGTGGGCCTGTGTAATTTCTCACAAAAAATTCGTTTGATTCTAAACTATCTTTGGTCATGATTAATATGTGTCTCTGATTATCTGCTTAAAATACCTCATTTTACGTTTACGTTTGTATGCACTCGTATGTGAACGCCTTTACTTCTTTCTAACAGCTGGCAACTCATTATAGGTATCTTAAAAAAAATATTTATAGATTCTCGTAGCTAATTTATTTCATTTTCGAAAGCTTTGTTTGAAGTATAATGTTGGCAAGTTTCCTTTAAAGGAAAACTTATACCCAACAAACACGTGATGGTGAAAAAATCTAAAGAAAAATAATCAATATTTTTGCAAGTGTGTGTGTGTGTGTGTGCGTTTGTATATGTAGTATGTATTTTTCTTGTTGTTGAAATAGGTTTTGAAACTTTTTGTTTAATTTTAATGAGTTTCCTTTCAACATTATCGTCCATATAGACGATGTGCGTGCGTACTTATGTATGTATGTGTGTATGTATACGCAGGAAAAAGTTTATGTATATTTAATTTCAAACATGCCAAAAAAAAATGTTTTTCACGTTTTTCTTACTAAGTCTAGTTTTTTTTTCACAAGTTTTGTGTTTTTCATCTTCTTCCAAGATCGTTAATAATTTAAAAAGTTTTCATTCGGTATTTTAATGGATTTTTATGCCACTGCTTTCGACTTGTGCTTCTATTTTGTCTTGCATTTGTTATTTTATTTTCAGCTGAATGGTCTTCTTAGACTAACCCATTTTATATGAAGTGCTCTATGTTGGGTATGTTTGTGTGTGTGTGTGTGAATGTTTACATTCAACCACTCGTGTTTTAAAAACATAAAAAATAAAAAATTTACCACCCACCCATTTCATGTATTTTTCTATTCTCTTCTTCACACACACATACACACACCCTACTTAGCTCTTAAAAACCCATTCTATAAATGTTTTTCTTGTGTTATTTTTGTTGTTTTTTTAACTTTATTTTCATCAGCAGAATTTTTTTCTTTTGCGCAACGTCGCAATTTTTTTCTTTTTACATACAATACCTATTTTCCTTTTTTCCTTAGATATTTAATATTTTTTTTTTTATATTTTAATGTTCTCATTTGTTTTTCTGGATCTTTTGTTATATATTTTTTTTTTGTTTTTCCTTGTTCACCAACTTTATGGGTGGATGTCGTGTCCAGGGTCGTAAATTTTGGGCGTATTTCATTGTGTTGTTGTGGGGTTTATGCATAAATAGTCTTTAAAGTTTTTTGTTTATGTAAAAATTTGTAAATTTAAAGCCAAATTTTTGTTATTGACTTTAAGTTTGTTTTCTTTCTGCTTGAATTTAAAATTCATTTTGAAAATTTGAAATATAAAATTAATTTTAAAATTCAGTTTTTTATAAGAAGGCAGTTCTAAATCGACATTTTTAAAGGAATAATACCTACATATGTACATATGTATAATTCTTCAATGAATTTTATTATAAAAAAAGTAAATTTTTGGCAGATAATTTAGTTAATGTACCTATGTATGTTACCTTTTCATATCGAATCTACTATAAATGTACGATTTCGTGTGATTAATTCATGCTGACATAAATCAGAATATCACGAGCTTTAAAATGAAAGTTCTAAAAAAAAAAAAAACTTAAAATAAACAGTATTCAAAATTTGAAGTCATAGGGTGAAAATATTCAAAAAAGGGGAACAATGGGGAAACATTCTCAGACTATGACCTGAAAGAAGTCTACGGCTGCAATTTTATGCGATTTACGAATGCTCGACCTTGAGATAATGTTTATCTTAATTCAGAATAGGTATAAAGAAAAATACACTTTTCGAAAAAAAAAATGCAAATAAAGTGCGATATTTTTTGTCAGAAAAGAAAACGGCAAAAATCTACAAATCTAGAATGTTTTTGTCGAATATATTCGACATCAGGCATTGATTGAAATGAAAAAGTTAACGGCATTTTATGTTTTGCATTGCTTTGCTTATGTATTTCTAATGACTAAAAAAAAATATATGTAGGTATACATATGTACATACATATGTATGTATATAATAATAGTCTACGTGTTAGGTGAGAAATTATTTTTCGCTCGTTATAAATTATTTTTGACACGTAGAGGTTTAAAATTTAATATTATCCAGTATTTTATTATATGTATGTATGTACATATAACGAAAAGCTGTTAGACAGTTTTATAGAGATATAAAATTTTTAAATTAGAGTTTGTGAAATTATTATATTTGTCAAAATTGTATTGTTTTTTTAAAGAAAATTTTACGAACATATATGTACATAAGTACTATTCATTCATGTAAGCAAATTCTCAGGCCATTCGTCACAGAATAAAGCCTAGTAACGAGGATAGAAAACCTCACTTAAAAGACAAATTTAAATCAACCTAGAGAAATAAAATATTAGTTTTTTAAAAAATTTTTAAAGAAATTTAATAACACGTTTTTTAAGTAGGTATAATAATTTTATAAAATCGTGATTTAAACAAAGAAATAAAACATCTTTAAAGCAAGAACTTCTTGCAATAGTAATCTTTAAACCCATCAAACATAACCAGATTGGAAGCCAACATCAAACTATCAAACAAACAACCATATCAAACCAACAACACAACATTGTTTGTTGCCAACATCACACACGACTGACTGGCACAGCATACAACATGTTGCCTACTGAAATTCACCACACAAATACAACCAGCTGGGAGCAACTCATACTGTATGATACTTAAACCGTTTCATAAACAGCAGCCATCATGGATTTACTAACACACAGAAAGAAATTTTCACGAAAATGACAGAGACAGCATGGGATAATGATATATTTTACTCTGTTTGTTGCACCCAGTTAGACGTATATGTTATTATGGCAGCCATAATGGATTTTTCGGAAACGGTTTAAGTAATCAATATAGTTGTCTCTTTTACTCGTTAGTAATTTAAAGCTACATCACAAAATCATGTTTTGATTATACTATTGTACTCTATCGGTTTGATTAAACTAAAAAACAATACAAATTTTTAGTTGTAAAAACTATACAAACGTGGAAAGAAGTGTTTCTATTTCAACAATTTTTTTTTGTTGTTTTTTTTAAATGAAAAACAAGAATAATTCATTTAATATAAATAAGAAACTATACTAAGAAAAATCAAAGTAAATAAAGCTTTTACTACCATTAAGAAGTTACAGATGAAAAAGCGAGATAAAAGCAACAAAATATTTTTTACATAGTTTGGAAGATTGTTAACATGGATGATGCCTGCGAACTTCAGTTGTTACTAAAGGAATTATTTGTGTCTCATTTATTCTAGTCTTCAAAAAAATACTAGTCTGCTTATATGATGCTTTTCTTTTTTGATTGCTTTCTCATAAAATATATACAATGACTTCCAGACTGTAAAGATTTCACCTCTACTGCTGTTTTTTTTATTCAACATACTATATTCAACACCAAGAAGCAGCATTTGTTTATATATATTTTGCAGAAACTCAACATAACAGCTGGCGTTCATCAGTAATTAAATTTTAATCAAATAGAAAAAGTAAATACTTTGAAAATTTTTTAATTGTTATAAATAAGCAATAAACTTAAAATTTTAAAGAAAAATGATGCCAATGCCAGATCCCAGTTCTGCCACCAATCCGTCTTTGCAAACATCTGAAAGACGTTGTGAAAACCCGGATTGTAATGTTAACAAATTAATATCTATGGTTCCTAAACGTAAAACCACTCAATTTATTTCTGAACCAGTGGTCATGGAAAAACCTATGTTAGTTAATGGTTTCACAGCAGTATTTCAAGTTGATGGCAGTTCAGCTAAACTAATGGATATCAAAAATCCCAATGGTGAGGGACAAACGAAAGCCATTTATCGTATAGTGCCCAATTCCCATGTCCATGTGGTAAATTATGTGGTCGTTGACACTGATGAAACATATCTTCGAAAAATTACAGAAAATGATCCAGTTACAATGCAAAAGTTATTGACATCACAAAAAGAAAGTGCAGATCAAATGCTAAAGAAAATAATGTCCGGCCAGGGCTCGTCTGCTACAGCTGCTATGACAACGGTAGTATCAACTATTAATGCAGGTTCTAGCAACTTGCCACCACAGCAAGTAAATAGTAATGCAATGCCTACACCCACAAATGTGACCCAAACTCCTACCCAAGTAGCAGCTTCTAATACAGCACCAAAAGCTTCAATAAAATTACCCGTGCGAATGCATCCTAATTTAAAAATTACAGCAGTCGCATGTGCAGAGAGTGTCAATCCTCCAACAATGCCGTCAAATGTAAATTCTACTACCCCAGCAACTTCATATATAACACCTGTACCTATAACGAGCTTGCAGTCACCATCTGCAATTGTACAATCTTCACCCACCATTAGCTCTCTACTTAATTCCTCACCTTCATCAACAGATACGGTAGACAAGTATGTTCTATTTTATATGTTATTAATGAATAAATATGTGTTAATCAATACGTTTTCGTTTTCCCCAGACCTACCTATGATAAAATGCAAGCAGAAATTAATGATTTAAGACGTACTGTTGCTATGCTCGCCGAAGCTCAAGCTAAAAATCAACCAGCCCAAGCAGGAGGGCCTTCAAAACAACCAGCTAAACGTCCGCGAGTTTCGTTGCCAAAAAACTAACGATTTTCTATACTTTTATGTTTTCGGATTATAAATCTTTTTACATATTTTTTTTTTTAATTATAGAAATGCAAATTTCAATTAAAACTTTCTATTATAGAAATTATTTTTAATGCTACTACAATGAAATACTTTTATTATTGAGTAAAAAATAAATTATTTTTTAAAAGTATATTCTGATAGTCTTTATAAAATTGATATTGAGAAATTTAAATGAATTTGTTTAAAAAAATAGAGAACCAGTTATTAAATTCATATAAATCTAGCTCCTTAATAAAAAAAAAATGGAAAAAACACTGATAAACTCTCTTATTCTTCAATGCTTTGCATGTTTAGCAAAAATACAATGCACGTTAACCAAATTGCTTCAATTGTACAGAAACAATATTTAAATCTTGAATACAAATTTCTTTTAACCTTTAACTTTGGAAGTGGTGGTAAATTTTACCCTCACGTAGTTTTTTTTTTTTTTTTTTTTGTAAAAAAAAAGGTTTCTGAAATAAATTGCCTATTTTGCTAGAAATTTAGTTAGCACCATATTTTTAAAAAACATAATTATGAAGAAATGTTTTTTATTAATATTTTTTTTAGTAAAATTAAAAGGGATAAAATTTACCACCACGTCAATGACTATGTCCCAAAATTTCAACTCTATAGTTAAAGGTTAAAATTTACCTGATTCGTATATAAATTAGTACATGGTACAAATGTTTTTCAATTTTCAGATTATTGAATGTCTCGAATACCCGACCATATCTATAAATATTATTACTTAATATTACCCATAAGTTTTCAATTGGATTTAAGTCTGCACTAAGGGCCGGTCAGACTAAAACTTCAAAATTTCTATCAGTAAAAGACTGTTTAGCTTTATTAGACCTGTGGATAGGAGCTTTGTCCAGCTGGAAGCTAAAATTATCGACATAAAAATGTAACAAGAACATCATCTAACAATCCATTAGTTTTATGTGAAATAGAGAACTTCCTTTATGTCCAAATGCCCCTCATGTCATAAGGGAACTAACTACCTTTTAAATTCCTTGTCACTGTAGTTCGAGTTTATTTACCTTTTTCCTTCCAATATCCTTGAAAACAATCCGGACCATCAAGATTAAACTTCTTGCGTAACTGAATATAATCTTTTTTGATTCCTCTTCCCAAAATTTATATTTTTCTGAAACGCTAAGATTGATGTTTTGTGTCTGGGAGTAAGTTTAGGTTTCGAGATTATTTTTCGTTTGGTTATTCTAAAATCTTCATTCAAAATTAGGTTATTTCATCTAACTGAAACATTTAGAGTTATTCTTGACTTTCTTTGGCCACAACGTATGTTTTCTTAGACTACAAGATGTTTAATTTGTTCGCGTTCGGTTGTAATGAGTATGATTGTTCTATAGGACATTGGATCGTAATTTTGAATTGTGATTTTTGACCTATTTTATTTTAATGCTATTACTCATATTGTGTCCCTAGATTCTCGATATATCATAGTTGACTAAACTTTTTAAATTCGAATAAGAAAATGAAAGCACTATTTTTTTATATTGTGCATAAAGTGCACTTACCAACAAAATATTTTTTATATTTATATTTAAATAATATAAAATTTAATTGTCATATTTTTTTTTAATTTTCCATTTCAAATGAAAACTGAAGTATGAATAAAAGTAATTTAAAATAACGATAAATATAAATTCAAAACACCGCTAACACACACACACCGCGTTGTAAAAAATTAATAAATTATTGGAGAAATATAAAATTTTATTACTTTGTACCATATATGTACCTATTTATTTCTATACCTGTATTAAAATTTTAAACATAAACAATCTTAATAAATCACATGTTTTCTAAAAAAAGCTAAATACGGATTCAATACGACTTTTGAATACAATCTCTGTTAGAAGTAATAAATCTGGCATCCTTATTAATCTAGGGACGTTTGACGTTTGATTGATGTGTAATAGCCGTCACTCGTCCACTTCCGTTTTGTACATACTCTGGCAAAGACTTATAACCTCAACTCAATAAATGAATACTTAGTTATAAATAAAATACACATTTAATTATTGTTTGATTACCAAAAATACAACATTGGCGACGAGGATGGACGAAAATGCATTGAAAAGTATTTTAAAAGCTTTTCAAGAGTCCAATCAACAAGTATTGCAGCAGACCCTGGAAAATAGTTTGGCGTCTATACAACGTGTGTTAAATAAAGAAAACACAAGCGTGCCGGTATTTAGAACATTTGACAAACGAATTGAGAAGTGGAAGGTGTACATCCAGCAGATGGAGCAACATTTCATGGCAAATGGAGTCAAAAAAGATGAGGTAAAACGTGCTTGCTTTTTATCGTGGGTTGGTACGGAAACGTTTGAGCTGCTACAAAAAATTTGCGATGAAAATGTAAGTGAAAAATCATTTGCTGATCTTGTGTCTTTGTTAAATGGTCATTATGTTGAAAAACTACACGTGCTTGCTGCGAGATTTAAATTTTTTTCGATAAAAATGAAGCCCAACCAATCATATGCAGATTGGGTGGCAGAGTTAAAAGGCGCTGCAAGAGAATGTTTGTTTCAGTGTTCAAAAGACAATTGCCATGAGTCTTTAGTAGAAACTAACATTCGAGACATGATAATCATACACACACCACATGATAGGGTGCGAAGTGCAGCATTACAAAAATCAAATCCCTCACTTGAAGAGGTTTTACAAATCGCATCATTATATGAGTCAACAATAAAAACGTGTTTAGAATTGAAGGGGGAGGAAAAAACCTCTGAAGTTAACGCTATTCAGTCAAAGGGTAAGTTTCAACGCAAAAAATATAATCGCAGTGACAACGAAAAAGGTTTTAAATCTTGCCCTGGTTGTGGCGATAAACACCAACGTCTTAATTGTTACCATTTTAAAAACAAAACAAAATGCCGGGTATGTTCGAAAGCTGGCCACATTGCTGCTGTGTGTCAGCAAAACTCGAAAACAAATACTAAAATTACAAAGGGTAAAAAGGAGGAACAAGTGAATGTGGTAAATGATGCTCGAATATCTGCGACGTTCGAAGCAATTAGCTCTATCGATGTAATCAACAAATCGTCAGAAGTATGTACAGTGAACCCTTTGATATATCAACAAAATCCAAAAAAGATGTTAACGGAAGTCCAATTAAATAATCAGATGTGTACGTTTCAAATAGACACGGGAGCATCGTCTTCGCTCCTAGGGCTAGCTTCATATAGAAAGTTGGGAGGACCCAAATTCCAAAGTCTTGAAAAATTATTGCAGGCGTATGGTGGTAGTACGCTAAATATAAAAGGTCGTATTGAAGTTGATGTGGTATGGCAAAACAAACGCAAAAGGCTCCGTTATTAGTAGTTGACAACGAAAAAGCAACAAACATTTTTGGGTTAGATTGGTGTGAAGCTTTTGAGCTGAATATTTCGTTTTCTCCGACTGGTATCGTATTAAATGAATGTAATTTATCTTTCGTAGGTGAGGCATGTCGTGAGAGCTTGATCGCATCGTTAAATCAGCTGTCTGGAAAATTTTCTGATATCTTTTCAACAGAGTTGGGACTGTGCAGGTCGTTGAAGGCTGATATCAAATTAAAAGATAATGCTGTGCCAAAATTTCACAAGCCATATAATTTGCCCTTTTCCCAATATGAAATCGTAAGGGCAGAGCTGAAAAGACTTGAAAGTATTGGTGTTTTAAAATCTATAACAAGTAGCGACTGGGCGGCACCAATTGTAGTGGTCAAGAAACCAAATGGGAAGCTAAGAATCTGTGCTGATTTCAAAGTCACTATTAATCCACAAATCGAAGTGGATAGATATCCGATCCCTCGTATTGAGGAATTATTTCATAAGCTACAAGGTGGTAAATTTTTCACGAAAATTGACTTGAGTGAAGCGTATCTTCAGGTTCAGCCATCAGATATGGCAAAAAAGTTTATGGTAGTAAATACGCCTTTTGGGCTATTTCAATTCCAACGAATGCCTTTTGGCGTGGCTAGTGCACCGGGGTTGTTTCAAAGGCTGATGGAGGAAGTGATAGCTGGGGTGCTGCACAGTGCAGTGTACTTGGACGATATTATCGTGACAGGTGCAACCAATGAAGAACATTTACAAAATGTTGAAGAAATCTTTAAAAGGCTAAAATCTCATGGTCTAAGATGTAAACAGAATAAGTGTGAATTTGCGCAGAGTAGTATTGAATATGTAGGACATATAATTGACAGCAGCGGTATCATACCTTCAGGGAAAAGGGTGGAAGCGATCAAACTCATGCCTCGACCTAAAAATATACAAGAACTTGAATCCTTCATTGGAAAAATAAATTATTACAACAAATTCATTGAACAATTTTCGACGATAGCAGCACCTTTAAATGATTTGAGGAAGAAAAATGTCAACTTCAAATGGACTGAGAAGCAACAAAATTCATTTAATCAACTTAGAGAGGCTATTGTAAAATCAACTAAATTGGTACACTTTGATGATAAAGTTCCAATTGTATTAGCCGTAGACGCATCGAATAAGGGTATAGGTGCGGTTATGTCCCATAAATTTTCAGATGGCACCGAGAGGCCAATAGCACACGCGTCGAAAACTTTGAATACATCACAACAACGGTACTCTCAAGTAGAAAAGGAAGCCCTGGCCGTAATTTATGGTGTAAAGAAATTTCATCAGTACCTGTATGGAAGGCGGTTCGAGCTGGTTACTGATCATAAAGCGTTAACAACACTTTTTCATCCATCAAAAAGGCTACCTATAATCACATTGCATCGGTTGCAGCGCTGGGCAATAGAGCTCTTAGCATATGATTATACTATACGTTTTAAAAAGTCAGCTGATAACGCAAATGCTGACGCTCTTTCGAGGTTACCATCGGGCGAAGATGCTAAATTTGATCAAGATGAAAACAACATAGTAGAAAACGTAAACTCCGTATATCAGCAAACGATCGAAACTTTTCCGTTAAATGCCGAAGTTCTAAAAAAGTACACAGAAGAAGATGAAACTCTAAGGATTGTTTGTAATTACGTTCAACATGGCTGGCCGGAAAGAATTTCAAAAACGCAAGGTATTATTGAACCATTTTTTAATCGTAAATTTGCTTTATCGTTGCAGAGTGGTATATTACTACTGCAAACTGAACATTTAAGAGTTGTAGTACCAGAAGCCTTACAAACTGAAATAGTCAACATGCTACATGATGGTCATTGGGGCAAAAGCCGTATGAAGGAGATGGCAAGACGGTACGTGTGGTTTCCTGCCATTGACAAAGCAATTGAGAAAAAGCACGATACTTGTGAAATTTGTCGTGAATCATTGAATTATCCGAAGCGGGAATTTTCGTCATGGCCAAAACCAATTCAGCCATGGGACCGCATTCATTTGGATTTCGCAGGTCCGTTCTATAATCGAATGTGGCTGATTATAGTTGATGCTTACTCAAGGTTTCCGTATACAATTGAGTTGTCCGCTGCGACAACAACATCTACTATATCGTGTCTTCAGCGTATTATGTCTATTGAAGGACTCCCAAATACCATTGTCACAGACAATGGAACGCAGTTTACGTCTCACGAATTTAAAGAATTTTGCACTAAAAATGATATTCAACACCTTACGACAGCGCCATTTCACCCAGCGTCGAATGGAAGAGCTGAAAGATTTGTGAGAACGTTTAAAGAGGCCTTTACAAAAATTCTAAAAGAGGAGAAAAGTGTGGAAAAGGCGTTGTACAAATATCTAGCTACATATAGGAGCACACCAAACCCGGAGTCAGGAAAATCTCCAGCAGAATTATTGCATGGTCGTCAACCAAAAGTTATATTACAAGCGCTGTTTCCCAAAACAAAACCATGTAGCTCGCAGTCGTCAAAGTTAGCTATTAACGACTTAGTATTAGCGCGGAATTTTTCAAAAGGATCAAGGTGGCTCAGAGGCACGTTAAAGAAAATAATTGGTGCTAATATGTATATTGTTTCAACAACAAAAGGTGACATTAAGAGGCATAAAAATCAAATTCGGCTTTTAAAAGAAGATCTACAGTCACCTAAAGAAGACCAACTGTCAGCTAAATTGGATGATTTTATTGAGGTGGAAATCGAGCCAACTGCGGATAAACCGATAGAAAACCAAGCACCAACAAATCCTAATCCTAAGGTTCGTGTTCAACCTGCAATAGAAACCCCAAATTCAACACATAACGAGGTATTGTTACCATCACTTAGAAGATCAACAAGGGTCCGAAGACGGGTGCAGTTTGATCCAGAAGTCTGGTCTACCTAAAATACACGACAAAATTTTTAAAAAAAAAAAAAAAAAAAAAATTTTGTAATTCGTATCTATATTCCTAGTATATTTTATTATTGTATATTAAATTTTGAATTTCTTAAAATTAAGTCCAGGGGAATGTTAGAAGTAATAAATCTGGCATCCTTATTAATCTAGGGACGTTTGACGTTTGATTGATGTGTAATAGCCGTCACTCGTCCACTTCCGTTTTGTACATACTCTGGCAAAGACTTATAACCTCAACTCAATAAATGAATACTTAGTTATAAATAAAATACACATTTAATTATTGTTTGATTACCAAAAATAATCAACGTTAACGTCACTGCTTTCGTTTCTTAAGAAAGGATTTTGAGCAAGTTGTTTACATAAAAATGAAATATCTTTATAAATAAATAAATTTTGAAAATTATTTTAATAATTTAAATATTAAGCAAAATCATTAAACGCATTTGTGTTTGGAATTCTAGTTGCCATTTTAAAAGTCTTCCATTTATGACATGTACATATGTTGTATCTGTGACCTTTTTGGGACACGCGAACCTGCGTTTACCTGGGCGTCGAATCGTTATCATTCGTTGTCGAAATTTTTCAATTGGATTATTTTTTTTACTTTCCAAAATAAAATACTAAGAGTAATTTAACTCTGTCATAGCTAACGAGTTATGATCCATAGTTAATAGTAAAAGTGTAACGTGATCTGACGATTTTCCGTTTTCTTTCAATTATAAACCAAAATATGGAATTTCGATTGATTTTACTCGATATCGAATGCGACGATTTTCCCCATGCTCTTCATATCCGTTACACTAAAGCTCAAAGCATGATAATAGTTTTTTCTGCAAACTGTAAGCTGGAATGCAAAACGACATAAGTTGTTCTGATTTTCTTTAATGAAATCGTTTTTATTAATCGTATGGGTCAAAAAACGTGATGTGCATCAGAAAATCAACTAAAAACCGATTTGAAGGTTTTTTCAGTGACATCGTTTTGCATTACAGCTAACGAAATATTCCTTAAGGAAGTTTTCGTGCCTGTTCAACTCTTTTTTTTTTCGTAATTAAAAAAGTTATTAAATATCTATTATTAATGATATGTATGTATGCAATCAAATAAAAATATAAATTTTCTAGACTAATGCAACAGAATATCGAAATTTTTCTATACATGTACATATAAAAATTTTCAGATAACCACAAAACATTCCAATGAGCGATATATTTCATTGACTTATTTGAAATAATTTCAGTTTGTGAATCGAACTTGTTTTACACAAAAATCTAATAATCGGCTATTATTCTTCATCTATTGATTTTACAGGCCTGTTTCCGACATTACGTCATCGTATACAAAGGGAATGGGTGGTGGCCTGGGGCCACCACATCCGCAAACTATACAACAACAACAGCAACAGCAGCAGCAGCAGCAACAACAGCAGCAAATGCATGCTCAACAAATGCAACAACATCATCATCATCAACAACAGTTGCATCAGCAGCATCAGCAGCAACAACAACACCAGCAGCAGCAACAACAACAGCAGCAACATCAGCAGCAACATCATCAGCAGCAACAGCAACAGCATCATCAACAGCAACAACAACAACAGCACCACCATCATCAACAACAACAACAACAGCAGCAGCAACAACAACAACAACAACAGCAGCAGCAGCAATCATCACGTTCGGCAGCTAGTCCTTTATCACCTCCACGTCCCGGTCCCGGTTCACAAGCTGCTGCAAATGCATATATCAAATTCAAAACAGATGTCAATGCTGTTCGCGAAGCACCACAACGTTTCATACTGCAAAGTGCATATGGTATTCCCGGACCGGGCGCCCAGTATCGTGAAAGTCCGTACACGAGAATACCACCCATGCCACCGGTACAGGATTACCAAAGGGTGGCAGCCGCATTGGCAGCTGCTGTTGCACCACTGCCTGGTTCAGCTGGAGTGGTGCAAGGAACACCTCCGCCTAGTGTTGGCATTATTAGTGCTCCACACGGTATGGATTCACTGCATTTTGCCCATCCACCTGCCACCCATCAAACAGTATCGACAGGGTCAACGCAATTGCTTAGCAATGCGCCCAACTCTGCTACGGGAGCGAATACGGCGAGTGGCGGTGTTGGAGGCGGTGGTATCATGCCTGGCACTAGTTCCCCCCATAATGTCAACAATGTTCCATCACAAAACAGTGGTGGCAGTGGTGGTGGCATAATTTCAAGTGGGGGTAAGCGCATAATGTTGCAACCAACACATCGCCAACAACAGCCACCACAACAATATTCCAATGAGTATCTGACAAATGCCGCTGTTTCAGCAGCGGCTGCTGCTAATGCTGCGGCGTCGTTAAATCGACACGGGCAACCTCAGGCTCCACCCGATCCGGGTGGACAACAGCCCTATAAGAAATTACGACTGAGTGATGCCACCAATAATATCACCAATTCCAACATCAACACTAATCACCTGCCGCCTACAACACATCAACTACAAAATGTCCAACCACCTCCGCCTAGTCAGCAACAACAGCAGCAACATCTTCAGCAACAGCAACAACAGCATCATCATCAACAGCAGCAGCAGCAACAGCAACAACAGCAACAGCAGCAGCAACAACAACAACGTCAACCTTCACCTGCTATAGGATTGTCACAGGCCCAGGCAAATGCCTTGCGATCTGCCAATGCTGCTAACGCTCATGGTCACACATCTTTGCCTCCTCATACGCATTTAACGATATTGCCGCCAACTCATTTACCCCCGCAACAACAACAACAACTGCAGCAGCAGCAGCAGCAGCAGCAGCAACCACTGCAACAGCAGCCGCATCAACAACAACAGCAACAACATCCGCCACCACCTCAATCGCAACCACAACCAGTGACTATGCAACAGTTGAAAGTGGAAACTCAACAACTACCACCTCCAACAATTGCTAACACACCTCCTGTGAATCGGTCTACACCCACTTCGTTGGGTGTCAACACAACTCTGAATGTCATAACAAATTCTTCGACATCCATAAAATCCTCCGTCTCCTATCCATCGTCAACGTCCATTGCTGTGAATGCAGCCACCTCAGTGACCTCGTCCTCCGTTTCAACGACAAACGTAGCAGCAACTTCGTCTACATCTTCTTCATCGTCATCTACAGAAGCGTATCATCCGCAAGTGGAGGCTATTTCGCCCACCCTGCCCGCTGATAATGCTGAAGAACGAGGTCGCACTGCCAAAGAGGAACTGTTAATGCAAATACAAAAGGTTGACACTGACATCACTGGAGCCGATTCTTCGTTGGAAGTGTTACGCAAAAAGGAAAAATCTCTGTTGGATGTGGCAGCTGCAGCCAAGCAACAAAAGGAACAGGCTGAAGGTGCCAGAAAAAAGGCTGAAGCTGATGCTGAGGATGATGCTGCCAATTCATGGCGTTCCCAAACCTTGGCCCAGAAAATCTATTTGGCGAACCGTAAAACGGCCGCCTCACAACATTCCATACTAGACAGTTGCGGTGAACGCTTTCTGCTGCCGTTATACAATCAACCCTTGGATGTAGAACGTCTAACCGCACTACTTCAGCGTCACCAAGCAGCTATTAGGGGACCCCTGTTGGAACACATACAAAAAATTAAGCAAGAACGGTGGCTGCATCACACTAAAATAGTGGAAACGTATACTCAAATGTCGGCAGAATGGCAAAAACGGGTCGACAAATCTGAAGCGAGTGCCAAGCGCAAGGCGCGTGAGGCAAAAAATCGTGAATTCTTCGAAAAAGTATTCACGGAATTGCGCAAACAACGTGAAGATAAAGAACGTTTCAATCGTGTAGGATCACGCATCAAATCCGAAGCTGATTATGAAGAAATCATGGATGGTTTGCAGGAGCAAGCCATGGAGGTACGGAAGATGCGTTCCTACGCCGTTATACCACCGCTGATGTATGATGCTCAACAACGAAAGTGTGTGTATCACAATGAGAATGGTATCGTCGAGGACATGGTGACAGTGCATAAAGAGCGAGCCAAATTGAATGTATGGACGGCGGGTGAGAAGGAACTATTCAAAGAGAAATTCCTACAACATCCTAAAAACTTTGGAGCAATTGCGGCCAGTTTAGATCGTAAATCCGCGCAAGATTGTGTACGTTATTACTACCTCAGCAAGAAGACGGAGAACTATAAGCAGTTGTTAAGAAAATCACGTCAGCGAACGAGAGCTTCGAAAACATTGCAAAAGTCTCAGCAACAACAGACTCAGTGCATCATAGATTCGCTGACTACAGGAGTGACGACACGTCTGCAAAGAGAACAACAGCAAAAGACGGGAGGACGTTCGGCAGCGGCCGAAAGAGAGCGCGAAAGGGCTGAACGGGAGAAAGCGGCCGAAAAAGCGTCAGCGGAAACAGTCAAAGCAAGCGCAAATAATAAAAGCAACAAAACAGATTCTGCGACAGCGGAAACTGTCTGCGCAACGGCTGATACAACAACTACAGATACTGCAAAAGTGGCCACTACCTCATCGGGTGGTGGCAGCAAAACAACCGCAACATCTTCATCGTCCACTACACAATCTGCCTCTACCACAGCAACAACGACGACAACAACCACATTGTCGACACAACCAACTACAGCCTCTAAGAACTCGGGCGAAAAAGCAGCAACTGCAACCCCAAGTGAAACGGCCACAGATGGTGCTGCTACTACGGGTACAGCGGCTAAAACGAAAGCTGACGATACTTTCCACATTAAATTTGAAGAATCCAAAGTGGACGAACTATCCAAAGAGTTTAAAGCGAAAAAATCCAACGATCCCAATAATTCCGCAGCAGCAACACCAACAACAACGACGACGACAAATACAAGTGATAAAAATAGCAAAAACACTGATACAACTAGTAGTACCAGCATTAGTAGTATTTATGAAGAACAAGATCCTTTAGCTATAACGACAGTCTCGCTGACAGCTACAACAACGGCAATAACAACCACAGCAGCATCATCGTCTTCGTCGTCCTCATCAACTGTTGTGGTGGTCACAACTTCCAACTCAACAACTACACATCCGCCCTTAACAACGCTAAATGGCATTAAAACGTCTTATGCTGCTGCTGCTATGGCACAACAAGTTGCAAATGTCACAGCGACAGCAGGAATAAAAGCTCCCTCTACCACCAATGCGGCCTCATCCATGCCAAAACACAATGAGGACAAGTCATCAACTGTGGCAACAAATGATAAAAACTTGCCCAACATCACAGCCTCGACGGCTGCTTTGGCCACTAAGGATAATGGTAATATAACCAGTAGTAATAGTGCGACGCCGGCCAAATTTACGGCCAACAATAATAACAATAATGTTACAACGCCGACTACCTCAACTACTGCGGGTAATTTCTTGGGTCTGAAACTTAAAGTGGCACAAGTTGAAAGCCTTATGGGGGCAAATAATAATAACAATACAGACTTAAACTCAGATGTTAGGTATGTTACAAAAAATTACGATATCTTTTTTAAATTTCTAAACTCTTCATTAATTGTAAATTGTTTTTTCTTTTTTTAGTGATCCCAAAAAGAAACGTGCTGATATGGACGCTTCTTTAACGAACCCCAATAACACCACCACCACCGCCGCCACCACTATAAATAGCAACCAACAACAACCTCCTAATTCTAATCTTAATACGACTACAAATAGCAATCCTGCCATTATTAAAAACAGCAACAACAACAATAACATCAATCCAAATGATATTCTTACTGGTACTGCTGCTGCTACTGCTACTACTTCTGCGTCTGGTGCAATAGTTGGTGTTAATTTATTAACAACAATTGCAGCTTCAACAAAAGCCAATACTGCAACACCAGTTCATGTTACAGCAGCATCAACAATAACATCAACCTCCTCCACTAGCATAACTTCAGTAGTCACGACTGCTGCTACAACGATAACTGTCATAGATCTAAATGCTTCAGATGGCAAAGGTAAGTGTGAAAAAGTTCAAATACTTGAAATATGTATTTTATATATAAATAATTTCGTACTATATCTTATAAAAAGTGTGGAAAGGAATTGAAAGATATTTTCCGTAAAAAAAAATTATATTTAGCTATTGCAAGAGATTCTGTAGGTTCGGCTGTTTTTTTTTTTTGCTGATGCCGAAACAGCATATTCGTCGAAAAGTATTTTTTTGCCCAAAACTGATACTGAAATTTGTAAATGGCTTTGGTCAACAATATTTATTTTATTCAATACGTTAAATTACACGAGAATTTTTTTTTACAAAAATCGTTATTATAAAAAAAAAATCGTTATTATAAATCGTTATTATAAAATTTCTTGTAGTTTTAATAGATATAAACGTTTATACCCTGACTATAAAGTGGAGTTATAATAAATAAATGACCACTGAGCAAGTCCCTGGGAAAATGAAGCTTATGTTTATCATTCAGATTCAGATGTTATAAAGTAACATTTTTAAAATTTTGAGAGTTTAGGTTATCTGATTTTAGTTGAATTTTTTTCTTTAAGATTTTGGCAAAATCTCTGTCATTGGGCATCAAAATAAGTAAAACTTGTTTGATAAACAGTATCATTAAATGTTTTTAATCTATTATTCGATATTAATTTATTCGTAGTTTAAAATTTGATTTCGAAAATTACAATTTATTCGTCAAAGATTTGGCGATTAACCGAATGATGATCATACTGTTCATTTCCCTGAAATATATGGAAAAGGAATGAAAAAGCTAGGCCGGTTTCAAAACTGATCTCACAACAGTGCATAGTTTGTTGATATTTAGCTCTTAAAGATATTTATATATAATAGACAAAGGAACTAAATGTGATTCTAAAGATCATAACTCAAATTGATTTTCAGAAGTCAAAGTAAAAATTTGTAAGTCAATTTTTATACCCTATTCCACTCTGTGGTCACGGGCAAAGTTTTTGTTGATGTGTGTAACTATCAAAAATAGCTAACTTGGACCTATCTTTTATTTATTTTTATTTTATTATACCCATCGACTCTGAGTCGATTTAGTGATGTTCCCGATGTTTACCCCCCGTTCGTCCGACTTTTTGTCTATCTGTTTGTCACATGTAAAGCTTGTAAACTACAAACTACAGGTCGCAAATATGAATATATATTGATTGAAATTGGTGGAAATCGGTGCGTGTTCAGACCAATCTTCATACAAATGATCCCTATGATATCTACTTATTAAAAAAAAACCTTTAAAACAATGTATAATGTTTAATACTTAGCACGCGTTATTCAAAAGCATTTAAAAAAAAAAGAAAAAACTAACAAAATTCATGTTTTAACGAAAAATTTTTGACTATTAAATATGGACATGACAGATAAATTTTTCGACCTAGTTCCCATAAAAAATAACATCCGATACGAACTTTTTCATTTCTGCGTGCAAAAAATTCATAATGCCACTCAAGTTCGGATTATGCTTATATTCTATATCCAATTAGTTGAACCTAAGATCCCTTCTATAAACTCATGGTAAAGGATATTGTAGTGCATGTAGTACAAATGTGATCTATAAGTTGCCCTCAGCACAATATCGCGTATTCGGTTTAAACTGACTATAGTTTTATTAGTTGTTTTTGTTTTTTAGCAAATGCTCGTCGGCAAACAGTTCGAGTACATATTTTTAGTTTCAGATTGTAAATCACCTCTTTAGGTAGCATTTTTGAAAATTTTGTAATCTCTTGCTATTAAATTATCTTGCCTTTGACTCGTTTTATGGAGGTTTCCGCCTAATTATTGAGTCGTCACGATCTTTCACGATATTTCTTGATAATTTTTGAAATTATGGATTTAGCCATAGAGTATTTCTCACAAATTTTCGTTTGCAGTAAAAATTAACGCTTGTTTTAATCAACTTGGGTACATAAATTTAAAAGTTTCCATTGTTTTGTCATCACTAAAAATTGATTTTTATTTCGTTTATCTATTTTTTAAAATTATATTTTTTGTAACAAATTTGTTACCTTTCCTTAGGCAACACACCAAATTGTGATTTCGCAAAAAAATGCATACATATCTTAGGACTTAACGCGTAATTTTTAAAACATTTCCAGTTTCCAGTGTATTGTCACCCACTGTGTATCGCCCATTTCAATATGTGAGATGTCTTTTGTCTTTCGATTTTCTTCAAGATTAAAATCACACAATTTTATATTAGAACAACAGACTTGACCAGAAGAAGGAGTAGTAAAATTGTTTAAGCCATTATGGTGCCAGCAAGTGTCTGACAAAACGTTGGCGAAAAATACAAAAACTGTGTTTTTAATTACGACCAAACAGCTTACAAAAAATTATTACATTGGTCTACAAACAACAACAATTTTATTCCCATTGTTTTTTAAATTTTAGTAAATAAAAATGAACTAAAGCCATTATTGATTGATCTATAACATCTAAGATAATGATTTAGGGCGATTGTAATGTTGGATATGCTTATGTAGAATTGTATTAACATATTTGCCCTTGATATTAACTTTTCATGAGTCTTGGTCGTTATAGTCAGAATTTGTGAGTAATTTTTTTTTGAGTGGAAAAGGAATTATCTAAAGATTTTGATAAGGTAAGAAGTCTTTGAAATGTTTTGTATTTTAGAAATCTTGCAATGAAACCAGGATGAAAATTTTCATATTAAATTGATATTACAAACGGAAACATAACAAATTAAAGTATTAGCGATTTTAATTTGGAACAGATAGTATATTTCCCTGTAAAATCTTCCACACTTTGCGCAACTTTTTTTGTAGTCTTCAACTCCCTTTTTACAAGAGTCCAATATCGTCACTGGCCTCCGGACAGTTTAGGGGATTTGTCTCACTTGATACAAAAACAACATTACTGTTCTTGTATCACTCAAGAGCTTTCTTAGCATAGTGACATGATGCCAAATCCAGCTAAAAATATGTGAACACATTGTGTTGACTTATGAAACACTCCTTAATATAAATTTCGGTATTTACGGAGCCTATTGTAACAAATGACTTGCTTCTTTTGCAGCAACTGCATATTGCTTGCAATACCAGGAACTTATTTTTTTGAAAATTTCGTCTGCTTTTTGCTCCTAAACTTATCTTCGAAATTTCCTCAGCAGCAGGAATATTTTTTTATGAAATGTGATTATAATTTCCGTGCTCGGTGTTTGGCCTCTAAATTTTTTTTGCAGAGTTCCTATCTGGAATTTTTTCGACTTTGTATGTTTTCAAACCTACACTAAATAGTCCGAGCAGTAGTTAACCATGCTGCTTTTCTACCGGTTGTGTTGGGAGGTCTTTTCAATATGCTTTCTCTCTTCTTGGACTTAAAAACATCATGTGAGCCTTTCATTCTTCTTGAACCAAGTTTCCTATCAATAATCTAATTCTTGTGATACTTTCTAATAACATTGGAAACAATTGGACGGCAGACCTTTGATTTTTGGCAACTTTTTGTATGACCAAGTAGGATTTTGTTGAATATATTTAATTATTTTAGCACGTACTTTTATTCCATCACTCGTTTTGTCATTAAACATAATAGCTGATATATTTTTCAAAGATAATTTTCTCTGAAAAAAAAAAAATTCAAATACCTAATGTTTGTGGAAAAAATTTAGAGCAAAAACATGTGCTAAGATTTTTTCGATCTCACTCCTTATAATGAGGGATGTACAAATTTCATAAATGACTTGGGGCTGTTGCTGTATTTAGATTCTTCATATTCCAGCGCTCGAAATTCGAGTGGAACTTCTAGGCAGCCTTATTTTTCAACTTAGCCAATTCACAAACCAACACTTTTATGGTTTATTATTATTGTGAATGAAGATAACAAACTCATTAACAAACACATTAACAAATTTAATAAAACACACATAGCCTATGTATAATTTTATGTATGTGTTAGTAGCAACTTTAAATGCAATTTACTCAAAATAAAGGAAATATTTAAAAATCTGCAAAACAGCTAAAAAGAAATACCTTTCAAATAATATACGTTTGGTCAAAATCGGGATAAAACGGTAGAACAAAACATCGGTCACAAGAAATGGCCTAGCCTATTAATATTATAGATATATTATCCGTATCTTGTAATGGACTCCATTCACAAATGTTGTTATTTGTTACATAACCAGATATTTCGGCAGTCGGCTCTAAAAATCCATTAGTTTTGTTTAAAACAAAAAAATTCCCATGTCGAATCTTAAACTTGATGTTTTTAAAGTACCCCAAAATAAATTTAAAAAAATACTTAATAAATGCGAAATTAACCCTGTATTTAGGGACTTATAGTAAAATTTCACGGCGAATATTTTTGCGGAACATTTTGACCCCTTAAATCCCTGTTTTAATGGTGTTTTGTGCTCTTTTATGAATGTGCCAGAGCTGGGAAACTTTAACCCCCCTCATATATCTCTGGAAGCAAAGTGGAGGCTATTTCAAGCTGTCTGTAGATCCATCCAGAGCTACGCAGCACAAATATGGGGTGGGTCATTCTTTGAGGAAGTTGACAAATTGCAGATATTTTTTATTAAAAAAATTTTTAAGTTACCAGACTGCACACCCACCTACTGTATAATGCTAGAAACCGGTTTGGATAATTGTCACCTATATACGCTTGATTTGCATTTGAGATACCTATATAAGACATTTTTTGAATATAAAAGTAACATACTCCCAAATAAATTGTCTATGAAAATTCTCGAAAGAAATTTATATTGGGCTAAAGATCTAAATGAACTAGGTAGACACTATGGGCTAGAGTGGGCGATAGAAAACTTTAATATAAATCTCTGGTCTGATGGTTTTGCAAGTTTGTTAAGCCAGATTAGAAATCATAACCACCAAAAAATGTGGATAAAGTCTTTGCAAAGCAATACAAGAATCTACAAGTCGCTCGACCACAACATTGGCAAAACACATTTTAAAGAAATATATGGAAGAAGCAAGATATCATGGAAATTCAAGGCAAGATGTGGTCTTATCGTTCTGAATGGCAATTATTTCAACAGAAACAACTCTAATAATACATGTTCGCTATGTAATCTAAATGAGGTTGAAAATGCAACCCATTTTCTAGGAAGATGTCCGATTTTAAAAGAATATAGGAAAAGATTTTTTGGAAAAGTGGTTTTAACGGAGAATGAAATTATAAACGCTTTAAATGGTGTGGGAGATGAAAACTGGAGTAATTTAGTAAATTTTATTATCAATGCCTTATCATATAGGAAGTTAATATTAAATGAATTCCGCTGATTTGAAAAATTTTTAAAAATTTTAATTTTATTTTTATATTTATGTATGTATATTTATATTAAATTTATATTTATATTTATATTTAAAGAAAAAATTCAAGTCAAACCTCCGACAGACGACGTAATGTCATTGTCGTAAATTCAACATTTCAATTTAATTTATAAATTTTATTGTAAATAATTTTATAAAATCTATCTATCTATCTAACCCCCCCTCAAATGAAATTCAGATGCAAACTTTCAAACGCCGATACACGTGTCTTTTTTTTTGTCTCCTCTATCAAAATTTGTAGGCCGGCCCTTGTAATTTTTTTGTGTTGTACAGAGTAACAGTTTTTTACGGTAACGATATTATGACGATTACGATTTTCAACCTTTTAATTTTAAATGTTTTATTGATTTAAATTTTATTGGAGTTCAAAATGAAATTACAGCAAAATCTGTGATTTATTTTATGTTGGTTTATTAGGCCCAATAAACATCATCGAGATTTTAAATTATCGTTTTTTTTAATAAAGCAACCTTTGACAATTCCACCATAAGGAAACACTTAAAGCAAATAAATATTTGCTTGCCTTATTTTGTCTCTGAGATGCAGCAGAAAATAAAAATATAAATAAGCAATTATCTTAATAAATGAAAAAACAGCATTGGCAGCAAAAAAAAAATACGTTAAAATGGCATAAATTATGCAACAAATTTTTGCGTTCTGTCCAGATATATCATGTACATTGGATATTATGATATCAGCCATGAGTTCAGGTTAAAAATTAAATAGCAGTGAATTTTTTTGGGCAACGGAAGTTTTTCAAATATATGCATGTACAATTTATTATTTAATATAATTTACAAAAAAAAAGAAAATTAAAAATCTCATCTTTTTTTTACTCTTAACGGATGGTTGGCCTGAACATAGGCCTGTTATCTTTTGAATGTCTCAATGAATAATTGATGGCCATAAAAAATACAATCGTTGAAACAAGCATCCAAAAAAAAAATATTACTCTATGAAGAGGCAACCCCTTTAAGCTGTACTTTATAATTTTTTGTTGCATCATGAGGGTGCGTTTTTTTTTAATTCATTTTTACTCTTTAGTTAAATTGCTGGTATTTTTATCAGTGCTATTTAAAAAAGGGTTTCATAGCCTCAAACTACTGCAATGCGTTTATACATTTTTTTTGTTGGTTTAATTTTTTTTATGCAACACAATTCTCATTCGTTCATTTGTCTCCCCAGTGAGTTAATTAAACTCAATTAAATTAAGTTCTTGTTGTTGCTGCTGCCACCGGTAGTAGATGCCTGTCATTTAGTTGATGTTATTTTTTACACTTTTTTTGTGTTCTCCATGGAATGTTTGTGCGAGTGTGTTTTCGGTCGTGTGCTTTTTTCTACTGATTTGGTTATGATTTTTATTTTTTAATTTATGAATATTATAGAATAAACACTTTTTACACAAAGTGTTGCTACTAAAGGTAATTTTTTAATGAATTTATTTATTATAATAAAGCTGACAGTATTCTGTGTTGGGTTTTTTTTTATTATTTTTTTATGGAATTTAATTTAATATTCCAACATTCGATTAAATATTTTTTTTTTTAATTTGCTTAATTAAATTTTAAAGTTTTTTTAAGTTTTTTATCTAACAATAATTGACATCGATATCAATATAATTTCACAATACTTCAATAAATTTTTTCAATTATAAACATATTTGAAAATGAGGAGAAATCTAGGCCAAAACAATTTTTTATGTTAATTTCCGTTTATAAAATATCAAAATTTTTTTGGTAATTTTGTTTTAAAATTTCTCAATTTCAAACACCAATTTCAGTTATTATTTCTTAAATTCATTTTAAAGACTTATTGACATCATATTTCAGCTAAGTGATTAAGGTTTCATGAGTTTCTTACTTTTCTATTTATTAAAAAGAATATATATTAGGGCGGGTCAAATTGTATGGGGCCGAAAAAATCTCCATGGTAGTATGGGCCATAACAAGTATATATGCCTAAGGAACCATGCCTCTAAAATCATTTTCGAGCCTGTCAAAATTTCGATGAATATATTTTCCATAATACTCATTCAAATCTTAAAAAATTATTGAAAATGTGTGTACCGAAGGTTTTTGGGTCGGGGAATCCATTTTCACATTTATATTAATTTTTGACAACCGCCAGGGGTCGTTTTCGAGCATTTTTGTGGATTTTTTCACCATTTTGGGGAAAATTGACGAAATTATTGCACAAATCGACGAATCTTTACTTTCCCATATTTAAAATAGCCAAAAATAGTCAGTGCTGAAAATTATGTGGGATAACTCATATACGACCTATATCGATTTCATTCAATTTAAGTCAAACAATTCGTTTTTTTATTTATTACAAATATAAAAAAGGATATATGTATTATATATGTATATAAAGAAGTATATATAAATTTGTATGAATCTTTTTCAAAACTAATATTATATAATTTTTTTTTATAAAATATAGATTGTTTTTTGATACTCAGGCTTGTTAACATATCTCTATTTTAACTTAGATTGAGGTCGGTTAAGTTGTCAATTGTTTATATTTGAGACCAATTATCCAAAATAATATTAGGAATTAAAAATTTTTGTCGAGAAATAAATAAATATATATATATATATATATATTAGGATGACAGCCATTTTTTTTTTGAATTTCAAGACGTGCGGGTCCGACACTGGATCTAAAACTTTAGTGCGCAAAATTTGAGCCAAATCGGACAATGCTTTCTGCATTCAAAGTTCAAATATGAATTTATATGTAAAAATTATCCAAAAAAAAATCATTTTTCTCCAAAATTTTGATATTAATAATTGCGTTTCAATTAAATTATTTAATAAATCATAATCTAAATTAATGTCAAAGCGGTACGTATTTTTTAGCACTATTTAAAATCTCTAATTTTACTTTTTCAAAAATTTTGTTCAAGAAATTTTCCGAAATAAACGATTGGAATTTAAGGTTTTATTAACAAAATATATCTGATTAAAAATGCCAAATATTGTAGGAATCCTGTTCTTAATTTGGCGAGGGCAGCGTTTTTATTTCAGCGGATTTGAAGAAAAATGTGATTTTTATACTTTTTCAACTGTTAGGCTACATCTTTTCGTGTTTTCATATTTCATATTTTTTTTATTGAAAAAAATTAAATTTTTTAACGTTTAATATTATATAAAATTTATTTTTTATTTTCATTAAAATGATTATTTTATTATTATGATTATTAAATTAAAATGATTTCTATGAAATTAAAATTTTTTTCATGATTTTGTTTAGAATAGAGTTGAGCCACTTCGTACACAGCCTTAAACTTTTTAAAATTATTTTAAAATTTATTGATAAAAGAACAATTAAATTTTCTATTTTGCTAATAGTTTTTATTTTCAATTAAAATTAAAATTTGGTCGTTAAAGAAAAACCCTAGATACAAAATTCAATATTGCGAATATGTTGCTGTAATTGAATATATATATTTTTTATTTATTTAAATAAATTCGTGCGTTTTCTAATATAATGATATATATTTTTTTTATTAATTTAAACATTAAATGCTAAAGCTCGATATGTTGTGTTTTTGTTTGTCACTATCACTTAATCACTACTTTTTGAATTAAAACACTCCTCCTCGGCTTCGACCTCAACACCGTTAACAGTAGCAGCAGTGGAGATAGTCGTCGTCGTAGTATTATCACCTCTATTGTCTGAACTTTGCTGGGCTGCTGCAGCCTCTTCTTCGGCATGACACATTTTACGATGTTTGTGAACAAAATAATAGCTGGGAAATTTACTACCACATGTTTTACACGGATAATATTGAACATTCATATCTAAAGGACGTACTTCTCGTCTCAAATAATCGGACGTAGAAGATGTTGATGATGGTAATGCTGCACCTCCTTGTGTAAACTGTTGTTGTGGCGTTAATGAGGTTGATGGTGATGATGATAATGATGATGCTGCCGCTGCTGCTGCCGGTGTTTGAAAATGTGTTGAATTTCTTATAAAAAATGGACGTGTATTTGATAAATTTGGATGTTTAGTAATTTGAAGTTCACCATTCGTTTTAGCAGATGATTCTCCATTGGACTCTCTCTTTGGCTCGCCCACACATGTAGCCTGTAATGTCAGGGGGTTAAGATGACGTTTTGCATGTTTTTGATAACAATATTGCGATTTGAAAGTGTGTTTACAATAAACACATACGAAAATTTCACTTTGTATTTTTCTACTGGCACTGGTTTTAGCCGACGCTACTCCACAACCACCGCCTCCATTACTACCATTTGAAGTTTCACTATTCTCCGATTCTTCAGCTTGATGTAACTGCTGTTGTTGACTTATGGCTTTTGCCATTTGCTGATGGAACGATAAGGAAACACTCTGCAATGAACGTTCTTGATGCGCCATACCACTTCCAGTACCGCCATGATTTGCTGAGGTTGAACATGATTCTGGTTTATGTCCATAGGCTGTATTGAGTATACGTTTGAAACGTACTGGACCATCACAGCTTGCTACATCAATTATTACCTTATTTGCCTCCGAGGTGTCCAATTGTGAGGCGGGTATTGGTGCTTTGGCCACCTGTAATCCTGAGGAACTTTTTCTACGTCTCTCCGATTTATGAGATTTTTTATGGTGCGATCTCTCATGTTTGGTTTTCGAGTCCCTTTCCTTATCATTTCTCTTGCTTTCTGATATCTTTTTAAATGACAATTTCTTAATTTCAGTTTCTACTATCACTTCTGCTTCCGAGGTAGAATCAATAAATACTTCTACGTCTTCTTCATCATCTAACGAATGAAGATGATTTTCATTATTTATCGATTGTTTATCCAATTCATCCACCTCAATATCCTCTTCACTTCTATTACATTCTTCGATGCTATTCGAATATTTTGTTTCTTGTTGCGCAGTTGGGTTAGAGTTTGATGGTATATTGGTTAGTCCTATAGAATGGCTAATGGGTAAGAAACCAAAGTTACCCAATTGAGGTTTACTGGCTATAGGTCGGATAATTTTGGCACTATTTGTTACCGATTGATGGTTAGTGACAGTTGTTAGAGTATTAGTATTGGATCCAAAATATCCCTCAGATTGTGCTCGAGCTAAGTAAGATCTGAAATAGGTGAAAGAGGGTTTTGTAAAAATTTATTTAAAATTTAAATAATACATATTTAAATATTAAGAATCATTTCACCATTTTAAAATCATATATTGTCCTTTGAAAATATTGCTACTGGTCTAGAATTTTTGTGTTATTATTAATTTGAAACAAAAATATCGAAAAACTATTAACGTCGGCATTCCGCAGGTTCATTAAGCGAATATGTGGTCGATACATCATATGTATGTACGAGCTATTTTGGAATTTTTCTGCATCATTTGAATTATTTTAATTCTCGTTGTTGTGTCTGGAGTTATATTTTCATTTAAATTCAACACAATTTGTATAAATTTATGAGACTAATTTTTAGTCGCATTTTTTAAGTCCACAATTTGTTATGTTTGAATTTTAGGTAAATTGAAATCAAAATAAAATTTATCAAAACAATTTAAATAAAGTTGTTGCTGGTATCTGCCCTTAGAAACGTTGAAAAAGTTTTAAGAATGTCCCAATAATTGTACAAAAACATGCATTTTTCAAAAATTATTAAAGGTAAAAATTCAATCTGAATTGAAGAATTTTTTTTTATAGAAAATCATTTTAGTTACTTTAAAAAAATTCAACATACAGAATAAAAATTAAAAAAATTAGTTTTTGGAATCATATATGTAAATAAAATCTATAAAATAAGTCATTCTCAAACTATATTCGATTATATTTGAGCTAGTATATTTTTATTTTTTCACACCCACCTACAAATTTCCAAAGCTCTTGGCATATGTAAAACATGCGTTGCCAATAATACACCAAATATATTTTCCACATTTAAATCCAAATATCCCGTATACATATAGGTTAATAACGGTGCAAATTGTTCGGGAGTTACATTTGTTAAATATACAATAATATCCGTAGTATTAGCGCCGCCACTACTACGTTCATCTAAACGTATGGCTGAACGCAAATATCCACTGTGCATGCCTAAGACATGGCCATGAGCCATAAAACGCATTGTAGTGGGTTCAGGACCAACCTCCAAAACAATATCCGGTGGTGAAGACATTATATTGGAATTCAAATTTGCTATAGAATTAGACGTTAAAAGGGATGATAATCCTGCCGGAGGGGTAATCACAGAGGCACCTAAAGAAGGTTGATTAGTTTCTTGAAGACGATTTGCAGAAATTGATGGGCAGTTGGTTAAACCTGTGCTACCCGTTAACCAGTTGGTAAACATTATTTTAAGCTGATCTTTTAAAAATCCTTAATTATTATTTTTTTTGTTTGTTTTTGTTAAAAATCCTTAATTATTATTTTTTTTTGTTTTAAAAATTTTATTTAATATCTTTTTTCTATTATTTTTTTTTTTAATTTCAACTTTTTTTAATTTAATTTTTTTGGTTCGTTTTCGTTTTTATTCCTGTGATGTTTTGGTTGTTATCTTCTTGATAATTCGTTTAAAACTGTTAGTAGTCCATCATTTATATTGGCTATTTATACATTTTTGCCTTGTCACAGGACTTCATTCACTTCATTTTAGTTCAATTCAATTCTGTTGTTTTAAAACACATTTTTTTGGCGGTTGTAAATGTGCATAACTAATTGAAACAACAACCATGGTACAATATACTCTCTTGCAATTTATTTAAAAAAAAAAACTTAAGAGAGAAAAATATTTTTAAAAAAATTACCAAAAAAATTCTAAATTAAAAAAATTGGATTTTTGTAAACTTTTTATGTTTTTTTTCTGTACTGTATGTATAGAACTAATAAATATACAACTGATAAAGAAAATTAATAAAAACTGAAATTTTTTTGTTGGTTAAAAAAAAAAATTAAATATTTAAAATTTTTATATTTTTTCTATATAAATTGAGAATGAAAAAAAAAAAATAAAACAGGTTAAGAATTTTGAACAAACATTAAGAAATTTGTTGCATAAAAAACTGTTGAAATTCGTTAAATTTTGTAATAAAAATGAATTTATGGATTAAAAAGTTAACTTATTCTCAAAAAGTTAAAATTAAAAATATTTTTATAAAAACATTGTTAAAAATTAACTACGAATTGATGAATGTTGTTTTAAGGAAATTATAAGGTTTCATTTTCAATTCGTTTCAACTTCTCTTTTAACTCTCTTAAATATTATAAAGCACGTGCTTTTTTGTATCACTGCTGCCTTACGCCCATCCCTTTGGCCACCCACTCACTGTATTTAACAATAAATTACGCTTATCATTTGCTCTTCTCTACAAAATTAGTTTGTTCTCTTTCGGTTCATTTCCAGTTTTGGTTATTGTTTACATTAGAGTTTATAATTTGTTGTGGTTGTTGGATTTTGTACAGACATACTCGTATATCCTTTGAAAACATTACGAAAATAAAATTTTTATTAAAACATGATTTTACTGTTTGTTTTTTTTTTTAGTTTTGTTTTGATTTGACAAAAGAAATAAACCTCTAGAGTCAATTTTATTGTGCCTTTGATTTGCTGATTGTTATTTTGACATAATACTTGTCAGATAGGAAGGGGTGTTTCAATTAAATTTAATAAGCTAAGAAATCACACAAAAATTTAATCTTAAAGATATGGTTTATTTACTTATTATTAAAATTAAGGAAGTTGCAAGGTGACGAAGCCGGCCGATAGTATGTGATATTTTTTTTATCGGGTTGATAAATCATTTATTTAGTTTTCTCGATTTCACAAAATATTTATGCAATGCTAGCACCAATATATAAAGCGTTCCAGATTCAGTGAATCAGTGATGAGCAAAAATATTTATTAAGATTCTGGATTTTTACGCTAACTAATACAATTTTGCATTTTTAGAATATCCTCTATGTTATTTATTTGTATTCGTTTTATTTTATTTATTTTTTCAATTATGACCTTTAGCTTTGAGGTTTACTTGTTTACTTTTACTGCCACAAAACCCATTATCATTAAAATAAAATCCTTTAAAAAATTGTTAAGTTAATCCAAACTGTAAAACTCCTTCTCCTGTGATCCCACTTTACTACAGACAAACAAAACAAAATAAATAAATAAAATAAAATGCACAATATGTACCATGACAAACGACAGCAAAATAAATAAAAGCAAAAACCTGTAAAGGATTATGTTTGCGTTAGTGTAAAGTGTTTTTAATTGTATGTTATCGTTTCGTTTCATTACATACAGGGTAAACCAAAGATCAATTACAAATAGTATTTTCCAACGTAAAATTTTTACTTTTGAATTAAACTTTTGTCGCCAAAAATTCGCATAAAATACTTAGAATCATTATTTAAAAAATTTTTAAAAGACTTATAGAGAAAATAAATTCAGAAAATTTCCTGGCCTTTCTTCAACACTATTTCTGCCGACATATCATGTGTACTTATTCATACTGCGCGAGGTCAAATGACCACTTGGGAAAAAAAACTTACATTAAGGGTTTTCACTCTTGGTGTTATATTTACAACCCTGTTATATTACAACGATTTTATACTACAAACCGTGAACGTCTTTTCCGTGTATATTGTATTGTGTATTGTAAATTAATGAATCAGCTGATTTTTGTTTTGTTTTCCATCAATTTGAAAACTAAAAATATCAAAAAGCATTTGAAGATTAGAAAAATGCCGAAAATGCAGCATTTACCTATCGGTCCATCTTTATTATTTATTTATTTATTATTTTGATCCATTTTTTTATTATTTATTTTAATAGTGACCACAAAATGAAAAATAAAATTAAACAATTGTTTTGGCAGCTCAACGATCAGCCGTTTTAGTCTTGTACATGTTTAGTCTCGTAAATGTTTAGTCTTGTTAATGTACTATACCTTTTACCCTTGAACTTTAACCACAGCGTAGTAAATTTTCATTTCATACATTTTGTTGCGGTGTTGTAAATAATAGTACTTTTACTATATCTACAACATTTATAAGGGTTACAAGGGAACTTTACTACCAAGAGTGAAAACCCTTATTAATAATATAGAATGTAATTTTAATCAATTGAATAGTGAACAAAATATTTACTTTTATTTAAAAACGAATAATACAACACATTTTATGCATTTTCTTCGAATTTTTTACAAATCACAGGTGTGCTAAAGGCACGTTATATATAACAAATTCATAACAAAATTATAAAAACGGTCTTTTGACCATGCGTGGTAGGAATATTGTTAAAGCATCACATCTCACGCTCCATATCGTGGTCGTTTGACCGAGTTCTCAATTCTATATAACTAAGAATCAAGATAACTGAGCTTATCAATAAGGATGTGGTCATGTTAACCGTTATAAAACTTACTTATTTTCAAAAAAAAAAAAAAATAATAAAATCTCTGATTTAGGTAATTATTTAAAACGTGAACTCTAAAATCAAAATGTTTTCAGACTTCTCCTCTTTTCTTGTGAAGTTAAATTTTCGCTCTATTTTTGTCCAAAATCGCTGTACATTTTATTATGCCCACCCTGTTTGAGCTCTTTTTTATTTAACTCTATCTTTACTGTAATTGTATGATGGCAATATAAAAAGGTTTAACATAAAAGAGCACAATTGGATTCATGTGAATATGTGGTAAACACAAAAGATGCTGTAAAACCCAGCTATTAACCCAATTGAAATATAATTGACAAATAATAAGAAAACATTTTAAATTATTATAAAATTTCATTGTTGGTAAGCGGCCAATCTTAGCACATACTACACGGAGAACTGGAAAACATAATAGCGAATATGATTTCCGGGCAGGATAATGAATGAAAATTATATGTGACTATAAAAATAGTGATATATAATGAAGAATTAAAATGGGATTTGTGAAAATTTTCAGAGTATCATTGAAATTACGCAAATTTTCATTAGAGCCCTTGTTATGAGTTGCATTCGATGTGCGATAGACAGCGAAGATAGCCAGCGAAGATCGAACATCGAATGTAAAATTCGTATTATGAGGTGGCAGAACGGTCGAAAATTTCGTTGCACAACGAATTTTCAATCGAACACAATTTTGCTTTCAATGCTGCGATAAGGTGTAAATTTTTTTATTTTCATTTCATGAGATTGATCTGCCTTGTGTGCATTGCCGCAGCAGTTCATCTGTATTAGACAGCAATTCCATAAACACACCTTTGCAGTCGAAAATTTTCTATAAATCTGTAAACAAACTTTCTAAATGATACCCTTGTTAAAAGCTCATATACCTACGTAGTGAAATCCATTTCCAAAATGTTGGAAGCATCTCTCTTGATGAAGCATTCATCTTCATCAGACGAATCATGGAACCATAATTCCATGTTAATAAATAAACAATTAATTTTTTCTTTTATAAATTTATAAACAAATAATATTTATTTATAGTGCCAGCTGATAAATATGTCCTATTGTGAACAATACAATTGAGTGAAATTCACATTAGCGCTATTTTATCCAATGTGCGTCATAATACCAAATGAAAATTCGTTCGATCAGTTAATTCGACCACGATTGAAAATCGAAAGTTGCTCATAACAGATACTTAGAATTCAGAATTTTTTCATGGTATATTAAAATTTCATATTATTAATGAAATAGTTTATAAAATATGTTAAAGGTTCCAATAGCAAACCGTTTCATATAATTTCACAGAAAAAAAAATTTTAATAAATGATACAAATTTCATTGGTTTTTGTTTCGTTTCCATTTTTTTTTATTAATTTTTCCAATTCTTTTATTTTAAATTTTATTCCATTTTTTTTTTTTTAGTTATTAAAAATGTATTTACATAAAAGAACTATACCAGAAGTCCTTATAACTTAAAAAAAACGACTTTTAATAAATTAGTCGAGCTCGAGGTCACGTTTTTGTTTATTTTAATTTTTCTCCTCCAATATTTCGTCATTCTTTGAATGACATCTTCAGGGAGTCTAAAACAAAAACGTGACCTCGAGCTCGACTAATTTATTAAAAGTCATAAATTTCAAAGGTCGAATAATAATTCATCATTTATTAAAAAAAAACTTAATCGCGACTCGAACCCCGATGCCATTAAAAACTAAAAACGTGTGCAGAATGAGTTTTAGATATTTAGACCATAAAACAATTGGAAATTTCATATACTATGATTATAAAAAGATTTTCAATTATTTCTAATTTTTTTTTGAATCGGCATTTAAAATATTTAGGGGAGGAGTAAAATAAAAATTATAAGAGTTTTAAAATAACATTTTTTGGTATTAATTAAGGTTTATCTGAAAGAATAAGTTGTTGAAGTAAGAAACATGAAGTCATAGATCGAATCCTGGTCAGGGTAGAACAAAAACAAAAATATTAGGTTTTAAATTTAAGCAGAATATAATTGAAACAAAACAGGGGGCTAATCGCCATATTCGATATCGAGTAAAATCAATCGAAATTCCATATTTTAGTTTTATTATTTACTCTTAACTAGGGGCCATAATTGGTTAACTGTGACAGAGAAAAATTGTTGTTAGTATTTTATTTTTGAAAATAAAAAAATAATTTTTTTCGAAAATTTCGATAACGAATGCGGCAATTAGACCCCAGAATTTTTATACCCTGTACCTCTATGTGGTCAGGCTATAATAAATTTGTGCTGATGTTTGAAACTACTAAAAAATATTTGATAAAATTTATCGTTAATAAATAACGTTTGAGGTAAATTATTATGTTGTTCAAACAATTCATGGGGACAGAATATTTTGTATTCCCAAAGTTGTTATGTAATTTTTTTTCAAAGATGTTTTCTTTTTTTGTTAACAAAATACCAATTAAAACAAATTGTTATTTTTTATATTTAATAATTCTTTTTGATGATTCCAGTGTTTGTTATTGCTCAAATAAAAGTACTCTATCTCTCATTTTTGCTGCGTAAAATTTGTGGAAATTTTGATTTCTTTCCGAAGCAATTAGACAAAATTACAAACAATCAACTCCAACAGTTTAAAACAAAAACAACACACACACACACACACACAAAAAAAAACAGAAAACGTTAAAATCATTGGTAAATACGATAAAAGCGTGGCTTTTCGTAAAAGGTTTCTACTACTTCTGCTGCTGACACCAACATATTCAGCTGTTGTTGTTTTTTCATAGCTAACTTGTTAAGTGATTGAAATATCAATGGTATTAGCAATAACACCAAACAACACAGGGCCCTCCTCTCCACCAAACTACCAACTTCAACTTTTAACATTTCAATGTAACCGTTATTGTTTTTGATTCAGGGGGGAAGGGATGGTATGCTCGTAGTATACGCGAAATATACCACAACAGCGATGTGTTGCAACAACAAATATGTTGTAGCAGCATCAGTTACAGCAACAAAATACTCCAAATTGCATAAATACCACTAATCACACACACACATCGCATGCAAACAAACAAAAATTATTCACATGGATTTTATATTGTATTCCAATTACACACCAACCACCCCCTCCCTCCACCACTATCCCATAAAATTAACGAGAAAAAGTGTTTTTGTATTGTAGCAAAGCTTATAAAGTGAAAATTAGCGTATGTTTCCATCAAATGGCGTAATGTCCTTGTTTATTATTGTATACGTACATAAGTGTGAGTCCATTACCTTATCAGGATAGCTTATTCGGGTGTGTGCGTGTGTGTGTGTGTGTGTAAAGCATCATCAAAATTTTTGTTGTTTTTGCCGTTAGTAATTTCATAAAATTTTTAACAAAATTCAAATTACGCTAATTGTTGCCACCATAATACTCACTCTTATATAAATTAACGTACATTCGCATTAACAACAGCATCAGCGGTCAAATAAATTGCGTTGTAGTGAATCTTTTTATATTGGGTACATAATATAATTGAAAGATACAAACACACTCGTATATATATTATTTTGGAAAGTTATAAGTGGTAATTTATATATGTATTTACAAAAAAAGAATCCTCTCTAGGGGATTTTTTTATAAATATTAATTTTTTTTATAGTCACCGAATTCAAAATTAGTTATTTCGTATCAAAGTAGATTCTTAGGAACCTAAATTAAAATCTGTATTCTAATCAGTTTATTTAACATATTTTAGAACTTTAAATGCGTAGAACTATTTTTCTATTAGTTTAGCTTATCACATTTATCAGTCTGTCATTCCGTTTGTATCGCATAGAAAAATTAATTTGCGACCCTTGATCCTTATAACAACTCGAGTCTGTCTGTATGTTGAAATCAAGCTCATTCACAAAATAAACCATTTATCTGTGTAAACTAAGGATAATATCGTTTGCCATTATTTCGGGCATCATTAGGGGACACTCCTAAAAAATGCTAAAAATTCAATGTTATAATAATTTAGTATTAAGTTTATCAAATTGTCAATTTCTTCAACTATATAAACAAAATATTTGTTATAAATTGATACATATATTAATGCATTACTAGAAAATATGATTTTTTAATTCAATTTAAAAATTTAAGAATATTGAAATGAGTCTAAAGGTATTCTAATCAATTTAAGCAATTCGCAATTCAACACAGGGCGTGTCATATACAATTTAAATCATTCTCATTAACAGGATGTAACGAGTTATTAGATATATTTTATTTTATTTAATTTAATATATTTTTAAGACAGATTAAATATAAATTTTATCATTCTCAGCTTCTCCTCCATATGAACTATAACTATGCCAATTTTCACACTCCTCCGTGCCCGCATATTGATATATATGTATTTAAACGTAAAATATATATAAAAAAAATATGTATATAAAATCTATATATACCTATTATAAACTTAAAAATCGGAATTTCCGCATAGACGAATTTTTTTCCTGTTTTTTTTTTATTAAATTCCCAAAATTCTCTAAAATAAACATTTCATATCTTCAAAATACGTCAAAGAAATTTATATTTTCACATAGGTTAAAATTTTCTCTAAAATCCTATACTCCATTATACATTTTGCAGCTTCTGTCTGTTAGAGAAAGGGTTTTAGATCCAATTAATTAAATAAAGAAAATAAGCATAAACCGAATTTGAGAAGTATTATTAATTTTTTTTGCCTGCATATATGAGAACTACATAGGTAAAAAAAAAAAAAATGGGCCGATCCTGACCACATTTGGTAAAGTCACTTATTTTTTGCAAAAACCTCTACAAACCAAATTTGAGATAAAACTATGCAATATATTTTTTTTTTATAGATTTAAGTGAAGTTCGGGAAGCAGATTTATATGGCGGCTATGACTAAGGATTTTCCTACAGGTTTTATTTTTGAACTACTGATTACTGGGTGTAATAAACACAAACAAACCATAGTTGACCGAGATCGATATGATAATTTGGATCTTATGGCAATTTAAGTCATTCTCATTTTTGTCAATTGTATGGGGTCTATGTTTGAACATGCATCGATCTTCACCAATTTCAATAGGCTTATATACCAAATTTTATGAAAATATATTCATATTTGAAACCTGTAGTTTAATTACAAGGTTTTTATGTAAACACACAGACGGACAGACACCGCTCAATCGACTCAGAAAGCGATTTTGAGTCGATCGGTATAATACAGGTTGGGTCTATATCAATGATTTTTAGTAGTTACAAACTTCAGTACAAACTTATTATATCCTGACAACATTGTGATATAGGGTATAAAATATATAAATAAATAAGTTTTACTCTGGAACTCAACAGAAGCAAGTTTAGCACTTAATATTTATCGTGTCTATTGTTTGATTTTCACGGTCGATATCTATAATATTAATAGGCTAGGCGATTTCTCGTGACCGATGTGTTGTTCTACCGTTTCATCCCGATTTTGACCAAACGTATATTATTTCAAAGGTATCTCTTTTTAGCCGTTTTGCAGATTTACAGATTTTTAAATTTTTTCCTTTATTTAGAGTAAATTGCATTTAAAGTTGCTACTAACACATACATAAAATTATACATATGCTATGTGTGTTTTATTAAATTTGTTAATGTGTTAATGAGTTTGTTATCTTCATTCACAATAATAATAAACCATAAAAGTGTTGGTTTGTGAATTGGCTAAGTTGAAAAATAAAGCTGCCTAGAAATCGCACTCGAATTTCGAGCGCTGGAATCTGCTAGTATTGAATTAAAGCCCAAGATTAAAAAAAAAATTGAAATATGAAATATATATCCATAAACCTTCTGCTTTTAGTTTTATGCACCCAGAATTCACTACCATCTATAAGTGCTTCAAATTGTATACCGCTAGCTTAGTACCTAGATACAGAGACTTCTCTCTTAGCAATGCAATTTTTGTTCAAAGCAAAATAAAGTTTACGTTCAAGTTCTTATCCGTTTTCCGCTATGACTTCCAAATAGGGAAACTGGTCCACTTGCTTTACGATTTCATATCTGATATATATTTCGTGTTTACTTATTATAATAGTTTAAACATTTTTATATCACCAATTATCTTAATTGAAATATTTAGAATTTTTTTAGAAAATTTTATTTGTAAATTTAGACATACATTTTTTAGAAAAACTAAAAAAAAACATTTGTTACATTTCTAAAGCCACTGCTACTATCATTTAATTAACATATTTGGTTATTATTTTCGATAATCTTTCAATTTAAATGTTTATACAATTGTATTCACAAAACCATTAAAGGGTAATACTTATTACAGTCAAACGTAGTCGTTTTTTGTTCGAAACGTGTAACCAAAGTATTTTTCCTTTGACCTGTAATTAAAATCAACTCAAGCTGATAAAAATCACACACAAAATCAACCCAAAGTCAAAGAGACTCACAACCACAAAAAAAGTTGTCAAAAACGACTACATAAAGAATTTTTGATTGGAAATATAAAAATACAATAATGAAACGAGAGTCTTTAGGATAAATTTAAAAAAAATCAACTTAAGAAAATTCGATCATCGCATAACAATTATGTACTATAGAATCCAAATTCAATAACGATCATGTTATTTATAATCGATCAAAACTCATGTCCCAAATTTCACACAAAAATCGCTATATTTGCAACCAGTAGAGTGATAACAAGGTTATATAGCAAATTCGACTCAGAAAGTGATCCCAAGTTGATCGGGTTATGCTTTGTGCTTTAGGTCAATAAAAACTCATACCCTGATCACCGGGTATGTGTTGCAATTGCTATAGCCCAATTTTTAAATAAGGAAATTAAAAAAAAAAAAATAACGAGAAAACTAAATTGGAAAATAAAATTGTACAATTAATAAGCAAGTAAAATGCTTACGATGAACAAGTCGAAGTTTAAATTTTTTTTCATATTTGTCTTGCATTACAAAAATTCATCTTTTCTATTATGAGAAATTATGATGATCTCGAACCGAACAAAACTAATTATTTGAAATGTATAGTATTTCAAATAGTCTTTGGCAATGTTTTCTAATTACTCCTTACGCTCAATAACCTAAGTAATTATTAAAACTACCTTAAATTCACATATGCAAACACAATAATAACCTCATAACAGTTTCAACAACCTTGCCAGGAATATTTCCATAAAATTAACTATAAATTATTATGATAATACCAACCACAAAAAAAATATTTTATTTATACTTAACTAAAATAAAGTTAGCTAATGATAATTCTACTATGAAGTACAGTCAAACACTGCTAGAACAACCAACTCCTAATGTGAGCAGTATGTTGCGGTCCAAAGACATTATCTGGCTGTCTCAAATTCGTTGAAATATTGTTGCACTGTATTAGAAAAATTTGGCTAAAGATAGATATGTGTGTTATGTTGAAATATAAACAAATAAAAATATATACTAGGCAACTAGGAACATTTAAGTAATTAAGAAATATTTTTTCAGTCTGTCATAACAACATTTAAAAATTTTGGGCTGTTTGATAAATTCAAAGATAGACTTTGAAGTGGAACAGAAATTTTATGAACAGAAATTTTATGGACTAGATGATTTTCCAATTGAGAATCAGAATTAATAAGAACTAGCAGATTCCAGATTTATTTTTTCATTAAATAAAGACCCTAAAAGTATGTTAATCAATTATAGCCAATTCACAAATCAACCCAAAAAACACTCATTTTTATTACAAACATATTAACAAATTTAATAAACACACACATAGCATTGTATAATTTTATGTATGCGTTAGTAGCAATTTTAAATGCAATTTACTCAAAATAAAGGAAAAATTTTTAAAATCTGTAAATCTGGAAATCGACTAAAAAGAAATACCTTTTAAATAATATACGTTTGGTCAAAATCGGGATAAAACGGTAGAACAAAACATCAGTCACAAGAAATCGCCTACCCTATTAATATTATAGATTAATGTTTTCTTTAAGTTTCATAAAAAAAAATTTAGATGGAATAATTTGTAGTAGACACATATTAAGAGTGCATTCATATTAATACGCTATACCACTATGTGGCGTGGGTGTAAGGAGTTTGTTTGTCTGTTGTGTTGTCTGTGTCCATGTAAACCTTGAAATCAAACTACAAGTCGCAAATATGAATTTTTATTGATGAAATTTAGTATATAAGCCTTTATTGACCATAGGACGAACGCTATTAAAATTTGTGAAAATTGGTGAATGTTCAGACCTAACTCCTATACAAATAATTCCTGTCAGACCGACTAAAATGGTCGTAAAATCAAGATTATCCATATACAACTCCTTGTTACTAATTAGGAACACAATGCTAATATGGGAGCTTCAAGAAAATATAATAAAATGTGTTATGACAGAGTTGTATCTTGTTTGAACAGAGTTGTATCTTCTGAAATTATTACGAAGTAAAAGCTGTATGGTATGAAAACTGATTCTAACCACACTGCTCGTAGGCCTGACTTTAGGTGAGTGTGTTAAAGCGCTGACCAAAAAGTGCAAATACGAGTGTATGTGAAAGTTCAGGGCTCAAACCTCACGGCCGCCCTAAGTAGAAAAATTTCATAAAGAAACAATCTATTCAATTATAACATAACAATTATCACAATGTTCAATAAATCGCTGATGAAGGCTGAAATGCCAGAAACCTGTCCGATTAAGAATACAGTGTAGTTATGAATTTTTGAAATATATGCTTTTTTCTTCTCTACCACGCACCATTGAAACAAAATGTGTTATGATTTTGGTACTATTCGTTCTAGTTTAGTTAATTTAACTCCTTATTCTGGAAAATAAATTCTAATTGTATCAAATTAATTAATATTGAGAAAGTTGTGCCCATTATTTTCATGTAAGAGTTATATCAGTCGTGCACATAACTATGGACACATCAGATCACACATCACAAAAAAAAAAAAATTAAAAAAAAATTAATATATTGTTGCGAAACCTTTGTTATCGATAACTGCTTCACATCTGCGAGGAATGACCTTCCCAAGCCTTTTTGGTTTCCGTGCAGGGATTATCAAAATCGCTTATCTTTCACAAGCTAACTTTTTTTTTTTACAACTTGCCATAAGTTGTCAATCGGGTTGAGATTAGGAGCCCTGTGTTTCGAATCATCATCTTGCTGCAATATCCATTTTACCGGCATATTTTTGTGATAAGTAATTGTATTGTTTAGGATTCCTGCATATTGGAACTTGTCCATAACACCTTCAATTTTGTGCAGTGGTCCAACTCCACGGGACGATATAGCACTCCCAAGCTTGATGGAATCTCATCCATGCTTCAATGTGGCCGGATGTACTTTGGATCAAATTTTTTCGATTTTGGCCGGCGAACATATGTTTTCCCTATGGGGGAGATCCTATTAGTTTTTGTTTCATCCGAAATCAAAACTCTGACAATAGGGGTTCTTTCGGGATCCACATAGTCCAGCTTCTCGTAAACGTCATTTTACTGTATTATTTACAGATAGTTTTTGCTTCATTTTAACCAAAGACTGCAACGCTAATCTCATTTGCAGATTATTTTTCGACTCGCGCACAATTTATGTATCTTCTCGATCTGTTGTAATTCAACTACTTTATTTGCGGGTCACCTTCTCTGTAGTCGAAATATTAAATTGCTGCGATGTCCCGGAAAGTACTTCCATTCCAATACATTTGTACAATAATCTTCCGAATACTGACATCACAAGATTTGATTTGATTCATGTCAAACAAGTATTTAATGATTTCCAAATGAAAAAAGAAAAAAATTAAAAACACTCCATATAATCACAACCAATTAAATATTACTTTTAAAATTTTCCTGAATTTGCAAATATAGATAAAATTTATCACCGCTTCTAATTTAGTACACTATTAATTTCACAAATTTTAAAAAACAGCTCAAAGAAAAAGTAACGGTAAAATTAGTGTTGCTATTGGTGAATTTTAGATGAACAGAGCTGAATTATTAAATTATTTGATACTACTGTTCCTAGTTAGTTGCACGTGGCGTCTATATCGATAACATTTGATGTATGTGTGTCTATTATGCCGTCTAATCAGTAGTCCAATTAGGCTAATTTTTAGTCACAGTCCCCATATAAAGCTGCTTCTCAATCTTCAATTAAATCTATCAAAAAACAAAAATATATATTTTTGAGCAAAGTAAGTGACTACTAAATATGGTCATGATCGGTCCATTTTTTGGCCTATATAAAAATAACATAAGATATGAACATTTTCATATCTGCACGCCACAAATAAAAAAAGTACCACTTAAATCTGATTTACACTTATTTTTATATCCAGTTATTGCCTCAGAAAAGTTGGATCCAAGACCCTCTCTCGAAACGTAAAGTATAGGGCTTTGTATAGCAGGTCTAAGTCTAGAGTTACTATTATTTTCTTACTTGTTATGAATAGTTTAGTAATAGTTATATGTATTTGATAGCTTTAGCGTTTAATACCGCGTAGAATTTATTGAACGTTAAAAATAGAAGATTTTAAACTATTTGCAAATTGTTGGTTAGTTTAAATGATGGTGTCTTTGATCTAAACTATAATTTGTGTATATGGGCTAGCTTATTATTTAAACAAAAACCCTCGTGTGTATAGCTCAGCTCTTAAAATCTTCATATGTATATAGTTGTGTTAGCGTAAACAATGATACTTCAAGTTAAGCTATGCAACTTATACCTAAAATATTGTTAAAAACATTTTCAACCAGCAATTTCAATGTGTTTCTCCTACATCCACTCCCACATCACAACATTTACAATCAGTTCTGTGTTCTTTTATCCTTATGTGTTTACTTTTCATTGGTAATGCTGTTAATACTTCTGTTTGGCTTGTAATACTACAAGTATGTAGTAACTGCCTCTGACTGTCTGTTTGCCTGTTAAATTTTGCTGTCTATGGCAAAATAGAACTTATCTCTAATTCTCGCTTTATTCCCGTCTATATACGACTATGTACAATGATTCTTTTTTGCTTACATTTGTAATTAAATTGTTACCAATTAAAATTGCACACTCTTTTGATTATCACCACAATAACAGCAACACGAAGCATGCTACTGTGGCTGCTGCTTACACTAACATTGGTTATGCCAATTATTATGATAACTATTATGAAAGCTATTAGCTTCTTTTTGTTTTGTTAATAAATTATTATTTCATGCAAACTTTTGGTAAAACTACTTGGAATACTTTTTAATCAAGTCTTGTTCGTAATGCTAAAATTTTTCTCAAAAAATATATAAGACTAATGAAGAATCAACACCATTTTCAAAATTAAATAAATTCTCAAAACAGTTACTTGTTGTGTTTAGGGGGTTTGTTCTTGTTTTTTCTTTTCATTACTTTTTTAACCACGATTTTTCCTTTGCAATTTTCTAACAATTTTACAAAAAAATATTTTTTTTACAAGATTTTTGCTTACTTTTTGTTCATTTCCCCAAGGTACTAATTAGCGTACGTAGTTTTATATCAGCTGTTACACAATGTAAACAAACTCACAGTGTTGCTTTGTTAGTAATATATCATATGCTTGGTTGCCTTTTTTTTGTCTTAAAGACTTTAGCTATGTATGTTGACTTTGACATTTTAGTCATTTACTTTAAAATATATAGTATATATATATTTTTTTAACTAAGCTTTTATAACTTTAATATCCCTAAAACATTTAGTTTTATCTATATTTTTTTTTATTAAATGTCAATATATGTGTTAAAGGAAAACTTTTTTCCTTAAGTAGTTTTGTTCGATTTTCTTTTTTTTTCCCATTTAATAATATTAAAAATATATATTTTTTTGGCGATTTGTTTCTTTAGTTTCTTTGGCTTTATTTACTCTTTGTTCTTGTAAAATAAATTTGTAGCTAATGGAATTATTTAATATTTTTTTACTTCAATCATACTCAACAGCTGCTATTTTCTTATTGTACATCATTTACTTTGGGCCGAAATATGACTGGTAAGGCCAATCTTACAAAAAAATCTTAAGAATGAACTAAAATAAAATTTTATTTAAGATTCTAATAATTTTGCCTAAAGCCTAGTATATAATACCACAAAGTAAATAATTAAGATTCTGGTGAACCGAAGCTTTTAATTCTAAAGATTTCTATTATTATGTACAACATGTTTCAGAAATAGTTTTTCTTTTTTTTTTTTTGTATAATTCACAACAATTTTACTACGGAATTGTGTTTTCAAAAAATTTGTTTAAGATTAATATTTTTATGGGTGTATTAGTTAAGAGTTAATATTCTTAGAAAAAGCTAAAGAAAAAAGGTTGCCGAATACAGGATTAAGTACGAAAAAAAAACTAAATCAAAGTCAAATAAAAAGAAAAAAAAAAAAAACATTTTCGAATTTGTCTTTTGGGGTTTTTGATGGTTGAATTCGCCACCCATCGATAAAATCAAACAAATTTTCTTGATTGAATTATTAAAAAAGAAGTACACGAAATTGATAAAATATTAAAAACCACAAACAAGTTCAGCTCTTATAAGACTTATTAAGAACTGTGAAAAAAATAAACATTGAATATAAACTAAATCTCAAGAATTTTAGTAAATATAATTGTTTAATAGAACAAATGCAACACTACATTAACAGAGTTATTTAATAAAGACTTTAAATAACAAAGGTTTCATTAACGTGAAATGTTGACATGTTAAACCGAATTTGTTTACTTTTGTTAATTGATTAAATAAAAAACTGTTGGTCTTAACATTTTGTTTTTAAATAAACACATTTTTTATATTTTATAACGCTTGTGTACTTTTACTTTTTTCATATTATTTATTTAAATTAATTAATTTAGTAACGGGTTTTTTTAAATCCATCCGTTTTTTTTTTTACTAAAGGGGTTGAAATTTTATAAATTATTAATATAAGAGTTGTGGCATGATTTCATTCATTCCTCACCATTTAATTTCTCCTGTTCTTGGTATTTTATTTTTTTTATAAATATGTATATTCATAATTGCATTGAAAATTGCTTCATTTTAATTAATGATAATAAAACAAGTAAGAAAATTATAGTCGGTCTAGACCGACTATACGATACCCTATACCATGCGTTTAGAGACCCTATCTCTCAGGCCCAACTAACTGGATATAGAAAATAAGCATAAACCAAATTTGAGTGGGATTTTTATTAATTTTTTCGGCTGCAGATAAGAAAAAGTTCATATCGGATGCTATATCTATATGGGGACTAGGCCCAAAAATGGACCGATCCTGCCCATGTTTGGTAAAGTCTCTTGTATTTTGCAAAAATATATACAAACAAAATTTGAGAAGAATCAGTGCAATATTTTTGTTTTTTGATAGATTTAAGTGAAGATCGGGAAGCAGCTCTATATGGGGCCTATGACTAAGAGTTGTCCAATAGGGATCATTTTTGGACTACTGATTAATGGGGGGGGGGGGGGCTAGGTCTGAACATGGACCGATTCTCACCAATTTCAATAGCGTTCATCCCATGGCCGATAAAAGATTAAATACCAAATTTCATCAAATTATATTCATATTTGCGACCTGCATAGTGGTATAGGGTATAAAAATCCCCCTATATCACTATGGGGTTTGGGTATAATGAGTTTGTGCTGGTGTTTGTAACTACCAAAAATATATGATCTAGATCCATTTTTTTTTATAAAAATCGACTAAGAGTCACTTTATGAGCCTATTTAGCGATGTCCGTCCATCCGTCTGTCCACCTGTGTGTCCATGTAAATCTTGTAATCAAACTACAGGTTGCAAATACATGTATATTTTAATGAAATATGTATGGTATATCAGCTTTCATAGGTCACAGGTTGAACGCTATTGAAATTTGTTAAAACCGGTGCATGTTCAGACTTAGTCCCCATACAAATGACCAGAATGAGATCGACTTAACTTGCAATAAGATCCATATTATCATCCTGGTAATATTTTGTTAGTGAGTGTTTATTACACCATGAAACGCCAGTTCAAAAATAAAACCTTTTATGTGTTTATTTTTCGACCTAGTCCCCACATTTTTTAATATCTGCTGGTGTGGAAATGCATGGTATAGTCGGTCTAGACCTACTATAATTGTCTTACTTGTTTTATTTACTTTTTTTACCGACTCTCCCTAAGGTGTTTGTTTTTTATTAAGTAAAAACATACTACTATTAATTTTTATGTTAAAATACACTTGCTAAAAAAGTATCCGTACACTTGAAGATTAAATTTTAAACCTAATATTTTGAATTGTGACATTGACAGATTGGGAATTTTACTTGTTTTTTAAAAAATTTGCGGAACGTTTCTACTTAATTTTTTTTTGTTCACAACCCATAGAACGCAGTATGGCAACTAAAATTACCAGAAAAAGTATTCGTGCATTTATAATTACGGATCTGTTACATCGATTTTATTTTAGTAGAAGACAAACTTGTTTTTATAAAGTTTATTAGACTTAATTATATATATTTTGGAAACTATATTTTGATATGACTTCCAAAATCAAAGACTCCGTGCTGACGAGAGAAAAATTATTCTGAAGCTTTGAAATTAGGGTAGATCTTTTCGTGTAATAGCTCGGATCATAGGCAGATACCTCTACTCAATGTAGTATGTCATTCAAAACTACAAAGCCACCAATCAAAATCGTTTTCTGGTAGTACCTCCAAATTAACTGACTGTATCCCAAGTTGGTTCTAAAATCATGGTCGTGTAGCACGTGGAAAGCCATTCATTTCCAAATGTCAATAGAGAAATACTTAGGACTTTGCAGATGAGTATGTGAACAAATCTCCAGAGTTTTGGGAACGTGCGTTATTTTCAGATGAAAGCAAATTTTGCATTTTCGGCAGAAAAGAAAAAAAATTAGGCGAAAAAGTGGAACTGCAATAAATAAAGAAAATCTTTTGCCAACTGTTAAACACGGTGGAGGTGGCACACTATGATTTGGTGTTGTATGGCAGGAAACGGCATTGGTAAATTCGTATTTATTGAGTTTATAATAGATCAAATTGAATACATAAACATTTTAATATAATACAAAATTTAAAACAAAATACAAGACATACGGCGCATAATACCAAGTTGTGGTTGCTCGACATTAGCAAAAATCAATTGATCTTAATCCTATAGATCATTTCTGGATGTTAAAAACGTCATTTTGGATAAGAGGATACTTTAAAGTTGGTTAAGTCGATGCAAAGTTGGCTCACAGAGGCCCTAAAGCGCCAATGATATCCTATAATTTACTATCCTAGCAATATTTACTGTAAATTTGCTTTTTGTTGTATAAATATTTTTAAATGCAAGGATACTTTTTCTAAGGATTTTTTTTTTCGTTTTTTACCTGCATAAATTTGTTAAAGGCAATAAACCTTAAATAAATTTAAAAAAAAAAATAATAAACAGCTTAATAATTTGTTAATTCAGTTTTTATTTCAAGTGTACGGATAATTTTTCCAGTAAGTGTATGTAATTATATGAAACGTATTTTTTTATTTAATTAATTTAATTAAAAACATATAAGTAATAAAATCTGGCTGTATGAAAAAAATCAATTTAAATTAAATTGAAAATCAATATGCATTTATCATTGTCTATTGTTTACTTTAATGCCAATATATAATTATACATTTTAAATTACAATTTGATTTTACATAATTGTAGGATTGGATGTAGTCATACATCTTGGAATTTGTAAATTAATAGATTTTCTAAAGTTTTCTGATCTGAAATCTAGCTAATCAACTCGTTAAAAAATTTATAACTTAATATTTTTCCCCTCATTTCGTAAAACTTTCTACACACTAAGGGATGAAAGTAGTTGTCCTGACCGAAAATGCGGTGGACACAATAATAATTCGGTTACAACAACACAATTCGTTTACTACAACCGAAATTCAGTTACAACGACAGAAATACGGTTACTACAACTAAACTTATTATAATTCTATCTCAACCGTATTGAAGATGTTGCTGCAACTGACCCAATTCGGTTGGAACTCAATTCTAACTAAATTTCCATGTGTGAGTTTGGACAATGAAAAAAGTATGAACGGGTTAAAATGAATACTTATACCTAATACAGAAGACTCATACTCCGTACAAAGAGCACAAATAGGTTCATCATGAGTGTTTGTAGTTGATATCACATTAAAATGTAATTCATCAATAAAACAAATAACAATACAATGTAATCAGCAGATTGCAGAAACAAAATTGAATTAAACGATGATGATGATGATGATGTTTATCATCACACAATGACGATGACGTTGTTGATGATGTTGACATTAAATATCATTACATAGTGAATGGACAACGAATAACAGAAAGGGGAAACATGTTTATATGTACATATACTTATACCTATAGGTCAGTTACAATAATATGAAAATAATTAATTACAATTTTTAATATTAAAATAGTAATGAATCTTAAATATAACTTTAAAGTTCTTTAGATTTTTTTTAAATTCTGTTTTGGGACCAGAAATTAAAATTGTAAAGTTACTACTAAGGAGTGAGATCGAAAATATCGTAACACACGTTTTTCCTATTTAATTTTTTAGAAAGCATTATTTAAAATTTTTTCGGGCAAGTTATCTTTGTCAGAGCACGGATATTGAAATCATGCTACATAAAAATAATAATTCTGCTGGATAATGGACGAAGAAACGTATGTGCTGGCAGATTTTTATGAGCTTCCGGGAAGTGTTGAAGTTTAGGATCCAAAAGCAGGCGAAGTTTTCAGTTGCATTTCTTACAACCGGCTGGCTCTATTAATACCTAAATTTATATTAAGGAGTATTTTCAAACGAGACTCGTTCTTTCATAAGCCAATATAAAGTGTCCACTTAATTGTGGCCTGATTTACAATCCGGTCACTACGGCAAAAAAAGCTCTTGAGTGGTACAATAATAATAACTAGGTTTTTGTAGCAAAGGAGGCAAATCCTCCAAATTGTCCGCAGCTTGGGCCATTGGAGAGATTTTGGGCTCTTGAGAAAAGGGTGTTGAAGAGCAAAAAAAGGTGTCCCACAACGTTACAGGAAGAGGTCCGTCAGTTCATAAGTAATAATTAAATGTATAAAAATTTTATTTTTTGTTGGCTTTAATATAAATTTAAAAAATCAAATCTCTAGCTTCAATGGTTTCCTTATTATTACATTTTACGTATGTTAAGAGATTTTCATCTCATTCCTTATAATCGTGATAGACAGTTAGAAAATTATTAGTGCAAAATTTATGGGAAGACACGAATTTTATAGAACTCAATAAAATTTCTTTATTAATTTTTTTTTTAAGTTATTTAAAATCTTTTTTAGGTTTGTCTTGCATAATTCGCGTAATTTTAAAGACACGTAAAAAGTTACTTGTTTTTATTTGAATAAAATATTAAATAATCCTTAAAATTCTAATACGTAAGCTAGTGATTGTGGCAATTACCCTCAGCATACGTCATCTGCAATTAAATTCTCGAGTTCTTTTTAGTTTTATTGGTGACCGAAGACACGAATCTATATTGTCACTTTCTATCTGGTTTTAATACCAGTTGTTTATATCGATGGCTTAATATAAAAAAGGCGTAACTCAATTTTTTTCAAAATAGTGTTTTTTGTTTATTCTGGTAGACAAATGTCAGATGTACCTTGCCTTAAGTTTTTTTTAAATGAGACATAAAATGTGTCGCCTCTTTTTATTAAAAATTGCATTAAAACATTTTTTGTATCTAAAATTTTACGGATTTTATTAAGTTTTTTCCTTCTCCTGTAAAATAACAAAAAATCGAGTTGCGCCATTTTTATATTAAGCCATCGATATGTGACCCTGCTTATGAAAACACACCTAGTGTTTCAAAACAAGTTTCTGAGTGAAACGCAATTAAAGTTTCCCCCTCTGTGTTACATTTTCATAGTATCTGTGTTTTATATAATTGCATTTTTACATTACTTTCCAATGTTTTTGCGAGCGGTTTCATATGAAAATTTAAGTTTTTTTACATACAAATCCAAAAAAAAGTGAATTCCTGAAATTTGACACACTTAGTGGGTTTTCTTAAGCAGGGTCACATAAGGAGAAAAAATAGTTGTTTGCTTTCTTTTTAATTGTACATGTACATACATACGTTTGTGAATATTTTTTTAATTCTAAATTATGCTATGATTTCCTTGCTGGGTTGAATCGATGTTTGATGGGATATTTGTTTTTTAAAGCCATAAATTTCATAAAATATAAATTTAATTAAAAATATTTAACCAACAAACTTTAGGTAAATACAAACTCCCTTTTGATGACGAAATGTATACATAAATCATATAGGATTTAAAAAAATTACATTTATTTTTTAAATTTTGCTTAATACAACAAACAAGTACAATCTTGCATGTTTACACTTTGTACACACAAACAAATCTGAATTGAATTCAACCTTTTCACCTCAAACTTTGTTTTTTGTTTTGGTTTTTATTCTTTATCTGTCATCTTTTTTTTGTTTCTGTCCACATGATAAATTTGCTGATATTGACAATTTTCTTTTACGTTAGGAGTGCAACGACAATTCTCTATCAATTACTTGCAGTTGTATGAATGTAGGAATGTGTACGAGTAGTACTGAATAATTGTGATGGATTAAAAAAAAAAATCATTTATGTGTAAATAATGTGCATTAATGGAAAATCGTGTTAATTAAATGATATTATAAATGACAACCACAGCAAAAATTACAACATTCGTTGCATGAAAAAGTAAATTCAAATTTGCTTATAAAATCAATGAACAATATTTTGGTCATTCTTATTCTTACGAAAATGAGTGCAATGTAAATTTCAAAAGTAAATGCATAAGTTATCGAAAAATATAAATACATAGTAAAAGTTGTCAGTTAGTGTTGTTTTTTTATACCCTCCACACGTCAGTGGCAGAGGGTATATACAGGTTTGTCATTCCGTTTGTAACGCATCGAAAAACTAAATTCCGTCTGTCCGTCTGTCTGTTGAAATCACGCTCATTCACAAAGAAAGCCATCTAACTGGATAAGGTTACAATAATATCATTTGCCATAATTCCCAGCAGGTTGGTATTGAAAATGGGCTAAATCGGGCATCATTGTGATTAGGTACGAGCAAAAATATGTAAATACCTCTAAAAAAAACATAAAACCCAGTGTGTTTGTTGTAACAGTTTAGTGGTTTTAACATAATAATTGTACAACAACATAAAAAAATGCCACAAAAAAATTATGCATATATATTAACAATACCAAGAAAACAATAAAATAGCTCATATTAGTAGTATTTCCACATATTTTTTTATCGTTATCACGTTTTAATAAAAAAAATCGCCAATATGAAAGAAAAAATTAAAACGGAAAATGAAAATGGAAATTGGAGAATGGAAAATGAAAATTGGAAAATGAAAAACGTAAAATGGAAAATGTAAAATAGAAAATGAAAAATGGAGAATTGAAAATGAAAAATGGAAAATGAAAAAAGAAAATTGAAAAATTAGAAATAAAAATGGAAAATAGAAATCGAAAAATGGAGTATGGAAAATGGAAAATGAAAAATGAAAAATGGAAAATGAAAAACGGAAAATGGAAAATGAAAAATGTAAAATGGAAAATAGAAAATGAAAAATGGATAATAATAATAGAAAATAGAAAATGGAAAATGAAAAAAGAAAATTGAAAAATGAAAAATGAAAATTGAAAATTGAAAAATGAAAAATGGAAAATGAAAATTGAAAAATGAAAAATGAAAAATGGAAAATGAAAATTTAAAAATGGAAAATGAAAAATGGAAAATGAAAACTGAAAAATGGAAAATGAAAATTGAAAAATGAAAATTAAAAAATGAAAAATTAAAAATGGAAAATGAAAAATGGAAATTGAAAAATTGGAAAATGAAAATTGAAAAATGGCAAATGGAAAATTAAAAATGAAAATGAAAAATGGAAAATGAATAATAATAATTTTTAGCCAAGAATCATTTGAATTTTGGTATTCGGATTTAATGTTTCAGTATCGGCAAAAGTTTAAAAGTGGTAGCCGTACTCAACATTGGGTGTAATATAGAGTTTAAGACTAAGGTGGAGGGTATCAAAAAATTCGGCACAGCCGAATTTAACACTCTTACTTGTTTTTATTTGAGATTAGTAGAAATAGAAGGGTTGTACGGCATGAAACTTTATAATTCTGCTCATATGCTTGACTTTCAGTGAATGTTCAAGAACGAGATAGACTAGACATAGGTTCAAACCTTACGGCCAACCTTTGTACTAAATTTCGTATAGAACTTATAATAATAGCCGTTCTGATTAAAATATTCTCAGTGTAATATTTAAGGAGTGAGATCAAAAAACATCGTAACATACATAAAATGTAATAATACGGAAACCATTGAACTTAAAGTTTTGTATTTCTTTTTATTTAATTGAAATTATATTTAAGATTACAAAAAAATAAAGATAATTTTTATAGTTCTAGTCATTATTTATGAACATATGGACCTTTTCTGAAAACCCTCCACTGGCCTGAGCACGCGACAGTTTGAATGATTTGCCTCCCTTGATAGAGAAACCACGTTATTGTTCTTGTACCACTCAAGAGTTTTCTTAGCGAAGTGACAGAATGTAAAGGCCAAAAATGTAGACACATTTTGTTGGCTTATGAAAGGAAGTAGTTTCCTTTGCAAACACTCCTTAATAAATTTTGATATTTATAGAGACCGTTGTAACAAATGATTTTCTTCCCTTCCGCAACTGTATATAGCTTGCCATACCAGGAACTTTTTTTTTTGGAAATTTTGTATGCTTTTGAGACCTAAACTTATCTTCAACATATTCCCGAGCATTAACAAAATAAACATTTTGACCAAAAAGTTGAAAAAAATCTGCCAGTACATACATTTCGTCGTCAATTATGCTACAGGAATAATTTTTTTTTTAAGACACATGATTTCAATTTCCTTGCCCTTTTTTGTTCCTGTCTGGAAATTTTTGGACTTTGCATGTTTTGAAACCAGCATTGACTTTAATTCTACGCACCAAATATTCCCAGCACTGAGCTAACTGGACTGCTTTTCTACCGGTTGTGTTGGGAGCTCTTTTCAATAGGCTTTCTATTTTCTTGGCCTTAAAGAATTCATGTGTACTTTTCTTCCCGAACCATGTTTCCTATCAATGATCAAATTCTCTTGATAATTTCTAATATCTAACATTGGAAACAGTTTGACGGTAGCTTTTTGGCCAACTTTTTTTTAGGACCACGTTGGATTTTGTTGAAAATATTTAATAATTTTAGCAGGTATTTTTATTTCCTTACTTATTTTAATCAAACTAACAACAAATGAACAACGTCGTCATTAAACATAAACAAAGATAACTTTATCAAAAAATAATTCAAATGCTTGCGAAAAAAGTGAAGAAGAATAACTTAAGATTTTTCCGATCTCACTACTTATATGGATTTTTCTTCTCCAGAACACAAAATTGAAATTATTGATTATGATAGAGTTATTAATTTTATTTTTCCGTAAACTTGAAAATTATTTTTGAACAAGGTATTGGCCGCTTGTAAGGAAAATACTTTTTCCCTTAAAAAAAAAAACATTTTTAATCAAAAATAATTGAAAACTGTGGCTGCAACAATAATTAAGAGCAAGAAAACTGTTTATTTATGTTCATACACCTGTATTAAACTGATAATTAATTATTATTACTTATATTTGTTGTTTTTTTATTTTTATTTACCTCATTCCCTATCATCTTCCTTAGCCCTACTCTTTTTTAACCAATACTGCTTTTTTTTTTTGTTTTAATTAAATTTTTTATTCTCTTTTATATACTCGTATACAAATGTGAAAGTTGATCAATTTTTATATTGGCCAGTATATTTGACAGTTGGGTAAATAATAATCATACAAAAACTTCATATGTAAACATTACTCAATTTATACATGTAAAACATGTTGGTTTGTGTCATGTTAATGTCAATTCAATTTGTATATTTGTCCATTTGTCAAGAGATTTTTATCATCATAATATTTAAGATTGGTTTACTTTTAATATCAACATACATACATACATACGTACAGACATTGGTGGTCAAAAGGAGTATATGTTGTTGTAATAGTTACATTATATGACACTAACATATGAAAGTTGATTAGGGGTGTTAATGGTGTATGTAAAATTGTTTTGTTTAGTTTTTTTTTTATCTTATCAATATCTAATCACTAAACAAATACAAAAATTCATTTGATTGAATAAATTCAAATGAAAGAATTTATAAAGTTCGCGCACGAAAAAACTATAACATACATACATACGTCTTCACTTGTAAAAGGTTGCTTAGTTAAAATCATTACATTTTTTAATCATATTAGCCTTGCAAAATATCATGAAATATATTGTCCATATACAGCCATGGACATATAAATAGCCCAAAATTAAATATTAAATAAATGTTAATATTTTTTAAGTAAAAGTACATCAAAATGTAATTCGCGTTCAGCTTAGAGCTTCAATTTCTCTGCTGATTACGGCGCAAAAACAAATGTGCGCATGCAGTCATAGTAAGAAAAGCGAAAAATTAACCACGGCAGATAGTATCCGACATCAGTGTTTGGATTTAAAAATATCCACCAGGCTTGTCAGAAGGTTATTAAACGAGGTAAATTTGGGTGCATTCCAGAAAAAAAAACTATCTTGTCAAAAAAAATATATTGTATATGTTAACATATAATATAATAATAATAATTATTATTATTAATAAATTATTATTATTATTAATAAATTATTATTATTAATAATAAATTATTATTATAATATATTATTATAATAAACTACTTCATTTTAAGGGCTTTACAAATATGGATAAAGCTGCATTTAACAACTCTTCATACAAAATTACATTTTTGCCCAAGAATTCAACAAAAACAAGTTTGGCACTTGATTTTATTGATCGATATATTGTATAAAACTCCAAGATTGTGTTAATTTATGACTTACACTGTACAACAATTGTTGGACTGTTGCGCAGTGTAATTAATCTTGAATTATTTTTCTTTTTTGTCCAGTATTTATTATCATTTATTATTTATTGTGTTTTAATCAAAACAAGGATGATTTTTTTAGAAAGAATGAATTTCTATATGCATTAATTTTTCCTAAACATTTCGTTAGTTTTATTGCAACTTTTTCAACTGTTTATTAAATCGATTTTCGAATTTTTATATAAGGAATCAATATCTATCTGAAAAATGAATTACTCTATACAACAATTTTCGGATTGTTGTATAGTGTTATTAGTTTTTCCTAAACTTTTCATTTAGTTTTTCGAATTTACCTTATAAAAATCTCCAAGGATTGGCGTTCTCAGGCCAAACTTCTTTTATGACCTTTTATATTTTTTTCCTTATCTTGAGGTTTGCTTAGTTTTTCAGCTATAACTAAAGAACCATTGATGAATTCTCATTTCATTCTTCAGTAAATAGCTTCAGCAAATCAAGTTGGACTAATTTTATCGAATGAAATCTTTAAAAAAATTTTAATTTTCCGCCTTTTTTAATCAAAACATAACATTTTCAGGGCGTTTGTTTATTATTTATTGGTTGAGTAGAAGAGAAGTATACGTATTAGGGATATTTTAATTATTAAATCAAGCATACATCGGTATTTTTTATTCCATTTTTTACATGGATATATTTATATATTAATAAAAATTATTCAATTATTTAAAAAAAATCATCAATGATTCTTGAGTTATAGCTAAAATCTAAGCAATTTCTCACCCCCCAGGCAATGATACCGAAAATGTTCCACAGTGTAATTTAAATCATATCTATAATATTAATAGGCTAGGCGATTTTTTGTGATCGATGTTTTGTTTTACCGTTTTATCCCGATTTTTACCAAACGTATATTATTTGAAAGGTATTTCTTTTTAGCCGTTTTGCAGATTTACAGATTTTTAAATTTTTCCCTTTTTTTTGAGTAATTTGCATTTAAAGTTGCTACTACACATACATAAAATTATACATATGCTATGTGTGTTTTATTAAATTTGTTAATGTGTTTGTTAATGACTTTATCTTCATTCACAATAATAATTAACCATAAAGGTGTTGGTTTGCGAATTGACTAAGTTGAAAAATAAAGCTGCCTACAAATTGCACTCGAATTTCGAGCCTGGAATCTGCTAGTACATAATTAAAAATGGACAAAATGAAATAAATTGATTAAAAATTTATAAATAAATAAACTAAATTAGAAATCACAAATTTAAAATTAGGATCACAGAACTTTTTATTTTATGTTTATTGCAATGATGTTTAAATAATTTTGCAGGAAAATCAATCTCAAAATTAAAAATAAATGTATTATATAATATAAAATATAACCAGCATTTTAGTTAGAAAAGAATGTATTGTGGTGGTCAGGCAATCAGAAACACTACTTTATGTTTAATATGTTTTATCAGTACTGATTCCATATATGTAGCTCAAATTAAATATATATTTTGGTTCAAATAACTATAAGACGACTAAGTACTTTATTTCCTACATAAATTTCAAGATGTACCTATATTGTGGAATATAGTAAATACCGTTTAGTCATACGAGTACAATTGGAAACGATCTTTAAAAATATAACAATTTATTCAATATTTTAAACAAAAACACAAAAAAAAAAAAATTAATATTTTGTAAGACAACCTTTATATGTTATCACGTCAGCAAGTCTTTTTGGTAAACTTTCTACCAAAGTCCGGCATCGTGAAGGTGGCATCAATTCCCAAATTTCTGTAATATTTTAAATATGTTCTTTCATATTCTTGGGTTTTTAATTTTTAAACCACTTTCAACGTCTGCCCATAACTTTTTGATTGGGTTTAAGTCTGGACTTTGTGCTGGCCAGGACAAGTAAGTATGTAAGTATGTTTTGAATCGTTATCCTGTTCGAAAATATATGTAACTGGCATATTTTCAATCGAAAATGGTTTCATTACATTATCCAATATATTTTTATATTGGTGATGGTCCATTCGATCATCTATACGATGTATGAGACCAACGCCATACCAACTAAACGCACCCAACCATAAAATTTCCACCTCCGTACTTGATCGTCTTGATGGTGTATCTTGGATCCAAAGATTTGTTTAGGCGCCGCTTTACATACAATTTACCATCCGATCCAAACAAATTAAACTTTGATTCGTCGGCTTCTTCGAATGCAAATTGCAACCGTTTTTTTTTATATCTTTGTTCGAAATGTGCAGCTTTTTACGTGCAGTGCATCGACGTATAACGGTTCAAGCTGAAATATTCATAATTTTAGTTGAGGTCAGAAATGGCTTTACTGGTTCGACAAATTATACTGAGAAGTTTTTCGCGGCATTGGCGTTCTTTTACGGTTCTCACAGCTTCCGGTTCTTTTAAATAATTAAATTGTTCCAAAAACCATTTATTTGGAACAGCAAAATCATTTTGCAATGGCTGACATTGACTGGTTTTCATTTTGAAAGCAGCCCACAATGAACTCCAAAGCACGTGTCCCTACAATTTCCTCAATTTTGGCAAAATGTAAAAAATATATAACAATAATATACTAAAAAGCAATATATACAACTGTAGTGTGTGTATACATGGACTTACAAAAAAAGACACCGACGCTTTATAAAACATCACTGATTACATATGTGAATTGAAAAGCATCGTTTCTAATTGTATGACCACCACTGTATTTTATTTTAAAGTGATCAATATATATTTAGCAATCATTATTTTACCTAAAACATTTTAGAATATTTGAAGCATGAAGAGTGTTTTCGAATTTCTGGTTTTCATTAAAAACTTACATATATATAAAAGTTAAAAATGATTTTAAAAAAGTTGGTATTATTAAAAAAAAATGTCCTGTTTATTGGGAGAAAATCCCGCATTTTATGCTTTGGATAATTATTCCTTTATAGGTTGATGGCTGTTTTTAAACCTAATTTAAATACCACATTTTAAGTGTATTTACTTTTAGTGTTATTTATTTATTTTGTTTATTTTTTTTGTTCCTTTAATTTTCCTTCGTATTAATTAGTAATTCATCATTATTTTTAATTTACTTGCCATTATCACTTAACATGTTATTTCTAACGAAGAAATTCTCTTTTACTTTTGTGTTTTTATTTGAATATCATTAAAATTTTAATATAAACTGGGATTTCAGTGAAAATTAAAAACAAAATATAAAACTGTTAAGTTATACCACCACCAACACCACCCCAATGAGTGAGAAGAGGGTGACTTTTTTTAACAACATCTACGTTGTTGTAAAGCTAATAGACTTTTTTTGTTGTTGTTTTAAGTAAACTGTTGCGTATGGCTTGAATTTTGAAGTGGAGATTTTTATGCTTGAAAAGTTGAAGGATGTTTTTTTTTATAGAAATCAAATGTTAAATATTTTTAATTAAAATGTAGAGATTTTTTCTTCTTTTTTAAACCAAACAAACCAAAGTAATTGTTTTAAAAATATGCACTTTGTTTAACATTAAATTGTCAATTCAGTCGCACTAGGAGTTATAATAGCTAGCTGAATAGTTTATGTTTGTAAAGGACATTATTTCGTTATAAATATTTTCTGACTCAGTGAAGTTTTTATGTTATTTAGATGATTTTTAAAAATTTTTTATAATTAGCTTTTTTTAAGTTAAATGTAAAATTTGCAACGAGAATTACAAAAAGAATGTACTAATTAAGCATAAATCAAGACCACCTGTGTATTCTTTTCTTAAATTTTGCATGGTAACTTTCATCTTTCATTTTATAAAAAACAACGTAGTGTACAAAATATATAACAGATTAATGATGAGATGTTATTGTTCAGAAACTGCCCTTCTTATCAATGGGTGTGGCTTTTAATTTTAAAGTAGCTATTGCCACCTTCTTCAGAACTATTTATATTTTCTCAGTTTCAAACTGTTTCCAATGTTAGATATTAGAAGTTACACATGAATTTTTTAAGGCCAAGAAAATAATAAGCATATTGAAAAAAGCTCCCAACACATCCGGTAGAAAAGCAGTCCAGTTAGCTCAGTGTTGGGAATATTTTGTGCGAAGAGTTAAAGTCAATAAAGGTTTGAAAACACTCAAAATGCAGCAATTTCTAGAAAAGAGTGCTGTAAAAAATTTAAAGGATAAAAACAGAGAACGAAAATTGAAATCGAAATCGTTACAGAAAAAAATACTCCTGCTACATAATGGACGAAAAATATGTAATGACAGATTTTTGGTAGCCTCCGGATCAAAAATTTTATGCTAATACTCGAGGAAATGTTGAAGATAAGTTTAGTTTCCAAATGCAGAATATATTTCCAAAAAGAAGATCCTGGTATTGAAAATAGTATGCAGTGCGGCCAAAGGAGCAAGTCATCGGTAAGGTTTTAAAGGCGAAAAAGACGTATTTTCGTAATAATGAATAATGTTGGATTATTTGTTTCATATAAACGTTATAGTATAATATTTGAAGTATCTTTGAAAAAATTTTCAATTAAAAATTTTAATAATTAAGTCTGTGACAGCGAATCTCCGGGGGCGCCTCGAAAAAAAGTTGTTTTACGGTGAACATCATAACTCGTTACCGGATCATGTGAAATAAAAAAAATCGAAATGCGTTTAAAAGGCGATATGTTTCCCGAGGTAATCAGGAAGTTTTTTTATCTTTTTTTTATCTTTTGGCAGCATTTTGAAGTGAAAAACACGATTTTTTGCTATAAACTTTCGGTGAATTTGTTGTTAAAAAATGTGGGAAAAAAATTATAAAAAGCAAAACTTCTCCTGATTACCTGGTTTTATGAGTAGAAATAGTGTATAAAATTTCAAAGGGATTGGTCAAGTAGATTTTGAGTTATGATATTCACGGACTTCAAAAATGTTGTTTGCGAGAAAATAGATTTAAAGTGTTTAACATATACCACATACCTTATGAGGGCAGGTCGCTTGAAACGCTGTATCTTCGTTAGTTTTGCTCCGATTTAGAGTGTTTGCAAAGAGTGTTTCATAAGTCAACTCAAAGTGTCGACATTTTTTTTTGCCCTATTTGGCATCCTGTCATTATGGTAAGAAAGCTTTGACTAGTACAAGATCAATAACTCCAAATTGTCCGAAACTAAGGCCAGTAGAGAAATATTGGGCTCTTGTAAAAAGGGAGTTGAAAAGAAGAAAAAGTTGTCCCAAAATGTGAAAGATTTTAAACGGGAATTGACTACCACCTGTTCAGAAAAAGTAACAGAAACAACTATAAAAAATTCCTAATGGAAAAGTTTCCAGAAATGGTCCATTAATCCATAAGTGGCGATTAGAACTGTAAAAGTTATCTATTTTGTATTTCAATAAAATAAACAAAATCAAAACTACATTCAATGGTTTCCTTATTATTAAGTTTTATGTATCTCAAGATTTTTTCGATCGCACTCCTCAGCTGCTTTTATCTCAAAAGCTACGCCCAAAGGAGGGAATTTTTTTATACATATACTTTTTTGAACCATAAACTGTTTACAAAGCGTATGCGGAAAAAGGTTCACCACCTCTCAACTTTCTTAAGCGTTATACGCTTCATAATATCTAATTAGCTGTTGTTGTTTATTTTTGAATGTGAAATACAATAAAAGTAAAAAAAAATTTCGGAAATTGTGAATGAAAATCAAATAGAATAAAATATAAAAGTTGTGCAAAATAAAATATTGAGTCCAGAAAAAGCAAGAAAAAATACAAAGAAAGAAAAATAAAATAAGTTTATAATGCGTGCTTTGTAACGTGCCGTGTTAAAAGCTCAAAAAATTTGGAAATCTCAAAAAGCATTGCTGTCAAAACGCTTGAGCTGTCTTTACTACTTCCTTTAAAATGAATATAATTTTAGCATTTAATAAAACTGATTTAGATTTCCGTAACGAAATCTATATATTAATACGTGAAGGTAAATTTTTAGTTCCCTTTTTAAGCAATATGCGGGCACGGAGTAGTGTGAAAATTGGCTTAGTTATAGTTCATAGGGAGGAGAAGCTGAGAATGATAAAATTTATGTTTAATCTCTCTTAAAAATATAATAAATTAAATAAAATATTTCTAATAATTCTTTACACCCTGTTAATGAGTATGATTTAAATTGTATATGGCACGCCCTGTGTTGAATTGTGAATTGCTTAAATTGATTAGCATACCTTTAGACTCATTTAAATATTCATAAATTTTTAAATTGAATAATATTTTCTAGAATTTTCACTCGAATTTCGAGTGCTGGGCTATACTAGTATTATTAAATAAGCGACCGACCCAAAAAAATTTCGCATCATAATTATATCCTACACTATCACTTTGTGTTGATATTTGTAAATATTAGACCTAGATCTCATAGTTAGTCATGTCCTTTAAAATTTCCCTAAGTTACAAATAATCTTATACATCTTGATTAAACTTAAAATAAAAAATAAAATAAAAAAAAATAAAATAAAAAAAAATAAAAATAAGAAATAAAAAAGTAAGAAAATTGTAGTCGGTCTAGACCGACTATACGATACCCTATACCTTGCGTTCAGAGAAAGGTCTTATGTCCAACTAATTGGATATAGAAATTAAGCAGAAACCAAATTTGTTGTTCAATTTGTTGCCTGCAGATATGAAAATGGTCATATCGGATGCTATATTTGTGTGGGGACTAGGTCGAAAAATGGTCTTATTTTCTGTGCAATATTTTTTTTTTTTTGTTAGATTAAGTAAACATCGGGAAGCAGCTTTGTATGAGGGCTATGACTAAGAATTGTCCTGCAGCATTTACCAGGATCTATATCATAATATGGCTCTTATGACATTTAAGTCGATCTCATTTCCACCGATTTTCAGCAAATTCAATAGCGTTTGTTCTGTGGCCGATGAAAATATATTCATATTTCCGACCTACAGGTTGAATTCAAGGTTTATATGGACACAACATCGCTAAATCGACGCAGAAAGTGATTCGGAGTCGATCGGTATAATAATATGATGGGTCTATGTTAAATATTTTTGATAGTCATTATACTCCATGGCCACATAGTGGTCTAGGGTATAACAATATATGACCATTTTTAGTCAAAATCACTAAGTGAAGCATTTACTCGATGTTCGTATACGATATTTATTTTTACCCAAAATTGTTTTGATGAGTACGGTTGAAGTATGACCTTTTTAGACCCATGTGCCTTTCCCAAAAATTCATGCTGCAGTGAATTTTATAGTCGACATAGACTTCTATCATTTTTTTTTTAACAATATTTAGGTAAAAACTAAAATAATTTTATATTTTTATTTTACCCTCCCATCTCTTACAGTTTATTTATTTTTAGTATATATATTTTGTTTTAAATAAATCTATTCGTATCTGGTGGTGGTGGTCCTTCATGCTTGTTTTCTTGAGCCTTTCTGTTTGCCTGCCTGCCATCATTGCTAGTTGTCTGCTTGGTGGTAGTTCTTTTTTTTATATTTTGTTCAACATGTAAAATGGTTTAATTTTTAATAAACCACTTACAATTATTTGCAATTTTCATTTTGAATGGTGGCCATGGTGGACATCATATAAAAATATAAACATTTAAAAATTCAGGACCTTTTTCATGACCTCATGCAAATTTTCATTCTCATCATTCAACATAATGCATTTAACCAGCCAACCAGCCCAACCCACCACCAGCCACCCATTTTATAACAAACATATTTAAAAATTCATTTGATTTCATTGTGATGTTATATTTTAATTTAATTAATTTAAATTTTTCTAATTTTTAATTTAATTTGTAAATATGATTTGTTCTTCGCTTCTTATCGTATCCTTGTTCCAAAGAGATCAAAGTCAATAGAAATGATTCTCTAAGGAAATTTTAGTAAGCAAAAAAAAAAGGAAGTTAGCACAAAGAAATTATAATGGAATCTTTTGTCTACTTCATCTTATGGTTTTGATTTAAAGAAATGAATTTCAAAGTTAATTCCCTTATGTTGTGTGGTGGTAAATTATGATTTATATTTGATATTATTCAGGTACTATTTCAATTATGTTACTATGTAAAACGTTGGAAGACGTTAAATCGCCTTTTAACTTTTTTTAAGATATATTTTGACATCTTGTCAAACGGAAAGTGTATTTCATTGAATGGAAATTATTTTTTTTTTTAATACATAATTTTATTTCTAGCACTCTCTCGCTTTTTATCATCGAGAGAATGATTTTATTACTTTATTATAGCAGTTTGCGTGATTAACATTTTTGTAATATTCTCTCATTCCAGACAAACTGGCCACTTGTTTCGTTTGCAAAGCTGAAAATTGTCCTCGTACTCGCCCTCTCAAGAAAGGTCGTGGTCAACAATATGGTATTGCCGATGATACAATACCAGCCGGTGCGAGGGTGTGCAATACGTGTCAATGTAAATCGGTACGAACACGTTATCCCAATTGTCCTCTGCCCACATGTCCCAATCCCAAAGATCGTGCCAAACGTCTCCGAAATATACCAGCTCGTCTCTATGAACTAGCGCCCGAGGTGCGTGATCCTATTATGCAAGAATTTCAAATACCTGCTCAGGCAAATCGCTGTTGTTCAGCTTGCCTAATGCGTATACGTCGTAAATTGGATCCGCACATCAATCTCACCGACGAGGAACGTCGTACAGATGGTGATGAATCCGACGTTAGTACTTCGTCGTGTGATGAACGTGAACCGGGTGGCAGTGATACAGCCTCGGTGGAGAGTCCAGAAAATCCTCAACGTCACAATTCCCTAACAAAGGATCTCGTACAAAAACCCTTAACACAAATGATCGGCAACAACAATATGGGTGGCATTGCTGCTATAACAATAAATTCATCGTCCACACCCGACAGCATCTCATTATCGAGTGTAAGTGGCAGTGGCGGTGGCGTTAGTGGTGGAATTAATGCCGTTACAATAACAAAATCAGATGAACGCTTATTGCCGCCACTGGGTCATGCGCCCAAAAAACAAAAGACTTCCGAGGAATATGACTCCTCGGCTACAGAAACCGCCGATGAAGAGAATGAAAATTCTCCTGCCAATCGTCAAAGTCCCAAAGTGATATTGAATAGCACGAATAGTGGTAGTGGCAACAGCAATTCAGTCGTAGTATCAACTGCTTCAACTGGTTTGGGGCCACCTCCTCCCACATCATCTGTGAATGGTCCGTTACCTCCAACAGTGGCTGGCGTCGCACCTGGTCAAGATCCCAAACAAGTAAATGTTACATCACGAGATTTACAAGACTTTCTTTTTACAGTCATTGAACGGTCACTTAAACAAAAAGGTCCAGCCCCTTCCAAGCCAACCAATCCACCAAATCCACCCAATCCACCACCCGTACAATCCAATCAAGTTTCAAATCAACATTTGGTTAGTAGCATGGCTAAGCCACCCACGCAATTGCCCGTGGATGCTTCTTCGCAGAACAATAACAACAATAACAACAACAACGTGAATACCAATAGGCGTAGTGATGTCATCAGTAGTAGTGGCCCGACCACGAACAATGGCAGTAGTAGTAATAACAACAGTAACAGTAGTAGTAACAACAATTCCAACAATGATGTAACCATAGTGCGGGAATATCGTAATGATGGCCCCATTAAACATCAACCTCAGGCTTATGGGCAACCCATATTGGTGGGAAGCGGTAGTTCGGCTATTGGCGGTGTTGGTGCGCCAACCAATTCCGCGCAGAACCTTAATATACGACAATCACAAAACCAACAACATCCATTGGTGAGTTCGAATGTTTCGACGGCGCTGGGACATCCAGAAAATTTGGCCACTCTTTCAGTGGTCAATTCGTATATGCCGGGTCAACATTTGCCGCCACCTACTCACGGTATGTTACATCATCAACAGCACGATATTAAGGCTACCATAACGCCCGTTTCGAAAACGGGCAAAACATCGACATCACCGCATGTGGTGCCGCCACTACCGGATACCAACATTTATGCGACTTCTCGTAACAACGAACCAGAACCTCAAACGTTGGACTTGTCTATAAAGAAACCCTCAAGGGATGGTCCCTCACCTCACAATTTATCGAATGCTTCCTCATCGTCCGGCGGAGGTGATGGTGGCAGTGGCGTAACGTCACGTCACCAACAACCACCTATGTCATCGTCGGTTAAGCATGTGGGTAATGCACCAAGCATGTATCGTGGTTCAGAGCCCTCACCTCTTATTGGAGCTCCGCCTAATCATACGTACCTTTATCACCCTCATCCAGCCAGTGTGGGAGTCGGTAAGGTACCACCACCAGGATCTCTTTATGTGTCACAAGTACCTGTACCCATGTCTATAGCACAACCACCATCCGGTGGTCCAGTGGGTAGTGCCTCAGGACGAGGTGGTCAATCTACACAGCCTCCGCCTTCCCAGCCGCCACCATCACATATGCAAATGTCGGTGACACAACATGGCAAGGGAATGGGAGGTGGTGGTGTTAACAAGATGCCACCAAAGCTAAGTCCTCAGTTAATACATCCACCACCATCGCATTCTCATGGTCAGGCACCTTCGCCCTCACAACAACAACAGCAATTGCTGGTGGGTCCCAAAGGATCCATAACTCATGGTACTCCTGTAAATAATACTGCTCAACAGATTATCGTACACTCAGCCCCAGCGGGAGCTACTCTAAGTCCCAAATTTGAGAATTTATTAAGACAAACACCACCCGGTGCAGCGGGAGCGGAAAATAATAAGTTGGGTTCGATAACCCAAGGAACTCCCATACATTTGCCCGCACACTTGGATAGCAAACGGGCTTATGAGTATGCATATAAATCTTCTCAACGTCAGAGTCCAGCTCAACAACATCATCCTCCACCTCCAACACAGCAGTCATCGCCACAAAATGCCTACACAGTTGGTCCCTATACCAGAGCTCCTTATAGTTCCGAGCAAAACCCGGTGTTAAGTACTCGCCAAATTGTTATGCATGATTACATAACGTCACAGCAAATGCAAGGCCAGCAACAACGTAATGTACCACGCAGTGGCAGTGCTAGTTCTGGTGGAGCTCCAGGTTCAGGTAAAGAATCACCATTACCCCGTAACTCCAGCAGTGGACTTGTGTATTATGACAAGGAACGAGGGAGAACAGAGTATACCAGCCGAGCCTCACCAGCTGACCATGCAAATAGGTAAGTTTTTCTTTTCGTAACTTTTTTCTTTTCATTAATATCTTTCATCCTTGTGTTTATGCTTAGTACTCCTAGTCCCCATCGGACACCACCACCACCCAGACAAGGTGTTATACAACGGCACAACACAGGCGGTTCTAAACCACCGTCACCTGCTGCGCCACCTCAAAATCGTATGCATGTAGTGATGTCGCACAATTATCCGCCAGGTAAGACCGTAGCAATAGTAACCCCAGAAAGAGACTCAGGTGGTTGGAAAATTCATTTGGATCCTTTTCTTTTTTTTTTAGCTGGTCACGATGCATTCTCTTCTTTTGTCGATGTAGCAGTACAGCAACCACAATTGCCAGTGCCCTCACAAAAGGATGACAACAAATCTGCTTCGGGTCCCACAGGTCCTCCAGGCTCATCAGTTCCACCACCACCCAATGCTGGTCAACCACAACAGCCACCACCGCCCACTCATCACGATGCTATACGTTATCAAATGAATCGTGATCACCATATGGCAGCTCTGCAGCTGCATCATCAACAACAACAGGCTGTGGCCGCTGCTGCTGTAGCCCAACAACAGCATCAGGCCGTTGTGGCCGCACAACAGCACCAATTTAGACAACAACATGCGGCAGCAGCTGCTGCTGATATGCAACGACGTCTCGAGCAGGCTAAACGTGATCAACGTATGCATAATGCCGCCCTTGAAAGAGATCGTGATATGCAACAGAAGCGTCAAGAACGAGATCGTATCGAGCGTATGCACGTTGAGCGTTTAGATCGTGAGCGAGAACAAAGAGAGCGTGATCGTGAGAGAGACCGTGAGAGAGACCGCGAAAGACGTGAACAGGAGAGGGCTGCCGAAGAGCGAGAACGTGATGGTCGTCGTATGGAGCGTATTTATGCTGGTAATACCGCCACAGCAGCAGCAGTTGCAGCTGCTACGGGACAACAGCCACATTATATACGTGGACCGCCACCGCCAGAAACAGGACCGCCACGATCAATACCAGATCGAGAAAGAGATCCGTAAGTACAATTTTTTTTTTTTTTTTAATTATATCATTTCCGTTGAATTTTGTTTGTCTTAACATTATTTTCTATTTTTAATTCAGAAACAAAAATTAATCGACACAAAAAAATCTTCATTTTAAAGTTTGAAAATTTTTTCTAAACCAAAAAATTCGAAGTTAATATAAAACAAAAAAAAATAATATTTTAAGAAACTCGAATTCATAATTTCAACATATTTTTTTCAAACAATTAAGACTAGGGTTTTATAATAAAATCTGAATAGATTTAATGAATTCTCATTCAATAATGTTAATCAAATTCCCAGCAAAAAATAAAAGCTTTCTCTAGAATAATTTTATTCGATGATTTTGTTCCAAATTATAACGGATTTAGTTCTAGATAAAGCGTTCCGGCGCGTACACCCTTCTATGGAACGATTCTGAATCGCATACTTTAATCTGCTTGTTTTTATTAAATTTTCATAGTTTAGACATCGAAACGTTCAAAATTTGTTGAAATCTAAATTTTTAATTGAATCCAGTCATGAAAGCTGTATAGAAGTAATATATCACTATTTCCTAATCACCAGAGACCGATATAACATAAAAAAAAATATTTTAGAAATTACAGTAAAAGCCCGATTATTCGGCATATACCATTAACCGGAAGTCTCAGTTAACCGGAATTTTAATTTGAGTTTTTTTTTTGTTTTTTTTTATAATTCGGTGATTCACAGAAAATAAAATTCAATAAACTGATGTATAAGTTTTTTTCTTCTGGTACATAATAAGGAAAACAAAAGTAATGAAATCAACAGAAATTCTCGCAAAATTTCTGGTTTTAATAAATCATTCAATTATTCGGAATTTTCGATTATCCGGAAAGCTCTTATCCCCATTTGTAACATTTTCTACATGAAACATAAAAATATTATTTTGTTAAATGTCATTACGAAAATTAATGGTTAAAGTTTCCACACAAAACATTCGAGCTTCATTTTTAATCTTACAGGAATGTCACAAAATTAGATTTAAATCCATAGCTACCTTTCGTTTCCATTATGTGACTGCTATTTCAGATTCCAATCGTTTTTTATTAATAAATGAATATTAAAAGAAATTGTTTTTCCTAAGCAAACCATTTTTCATGTAGCAAACTAAAGAATCAGAATACGGATTAAATTGTACTTTCGAGGGGAAAATGGGTCTGTGACATGCCTGTTAATTTGCCATTGGTTTAATTGTTGTCCATTCTCTCATATTGGTTGTGTCATTTAATTTTTATTTTATTGCTATATTTCTTCCCATTCATTCATTTGCTTTTGCTTGTTGTTGTAAGTGTTTCATTCATTTGTATTCGAATTGTATTTACTAATTGAAACAGCTATCATAGGACTCATGCTGGACAACAACCCTCAGAGGAAACACTTTCCGCCCAGACCTTAATCGATGCAATAATAAAACATCAAATCAGTCAAACGGAACCAAAAGTAATGAGCGTTAATAGAGATTTATCAAGATCGGCATTCGTAAGTATACCAAACAAAAAACAAAAATAAAAATTAGTTAAATATTTAGTTAATTCTGTAACGGATTCATACAATTCAGAAATTTTATTAATTCTTCAAAAAGATTTGTAATTCACAAATTCAAAAAGTTTTAAATTTATCCGTAGTATGCGTGATGCGTGGCAATTTATTTTTAAATTATTTTAGCTAATTTTTATTGAATGGTGCCAGCCAGTATAATCTAAATACGAGTAATGTTGCTATTTGACTAGAAATCAAATTTTTAAATTTATTAAAAAAAAAACGGATTCACGACTTATTATAAGCTTAAAAATACAATTTACGCGATATTCGGCTATGCCCTCCACCTGAGTTTTACGTTTGCATTAATATCCGGACTAATTTGAAAAAGTAAAAATTTTTATAAATTTAATACTAAATTATTACAAAAAACACACTGAGACTCAATGATGTCCGATTTAGCCCATTTTAAATACCAACCTGCTCGAAATAACGACAAATAATAATATTCTAAGTTTATCGAGGTAAATGACTCCTTCTTGAATTCTCGGGATTTCAACAGACAGACAGACATCGCTATAACAATTCGAATTGTTATACGGATCAAGAATATATAAACTTTATGGTATGGGGTCGCTAATTTATTTACCGATGCATTACAAACGGAATGACAAACTGATATACAGTGGTGTGGAGGGTATAAAGAACGGTTAGCTATTATTTCCTTTAATAATGAGTTTATCCTAAGGAGTCCACATGGCAATTATGGTATACCGCACAAAACCTTTTATAGGAGATATAAAAATATGTCTTAGTTTACCATCAGATTTTCATCTAAATCCGTGTCCACCACTTCGAATGCATTCTTTTTAAAAACAGGTATTAAAATGTATCATCAAATTTTCTCATTTTCAGTATAATTCAAGAGATATTGGACCACCACCAAGGCATCCTACAAATGCAACAATATCTTCATTACAGGCTGCCGAAAATAATGGCAAAGCCTCCTCTTCGCCCAATATTATTAATATTGATTTAGACAACGATCGTACAACGGTGGCGTCTTCTTCATCGGCCTCTGCTGGTGGTGGTGGTGGTGTTGGTGGGGTTCATCACGATGTGCTTTCGTCACGTAATTCACGAGGTGGTCCTGCTGGAATGCCGCCCTCGTCACAGGCGCCTCCCCCACAAACGCAATCGAGCTCCTCACAGATGCGAACGAAAAACATAACAATTGGTGAACTGACCGATAAGATTATAGTCAATGATTATCATAATGCCATGCATTTAAGAGCGCCACCACCACATCCAACCAACTTTATGCCCTACATGCAAGATCCTCAGGGTATTATAGCACCCGATATGTGGAAAATGAATCGACGAGTACAAAAAGAGGCAGAAGCGGCTGCTGCGTCGGCTGCTTTCAAAGGTGGACCTCTATGTCCACCACAACAGCAACAACAACAGGTGGTGAATTCGAATTCAAATCCTGCCACGCCTACTAATCAGCAAGGTGGACGTTCCACTACACCAGGAGATGATCGCAACATAATACGTATGCCTCAAGCTCACAGTCCTCGTAAATATATGCAAGAATTTATGATGCAGGCTCAAGATTATCACTATCAACATCAACAGCAGCAGCAGCAACAACAACAACAGCAACAGCAGCAACAACAACAACCAGGTGGTCCCCCAGGAGCGTCGCATGGTTCTTCTATTATGAGAGGAGGACCTTCACCATATGACTCTAGTCCCAGTGGAGTAGGAGGCCAATCTGGATCGGCTAGTGGTGCTTCGGCGGGACCTACGGTAGTACAAAATCATACTTTTGACACAATGAAATATGTACAAAATCGTATAGTTGAAGTAATGCGTACCGAAGATGATCATCGTGCGGCCGCCGGTGGTGGCCAAGTAGGTGCTCCCAATGATCATCATAACGATCATCGCATGAAGGATCCCCACGAACTACGTAAAACACCCAATCAATATGATGATCGTGATGGTGGCAGACGTTCGGCCAGTAGTGATTCTTCTTCAGCCCATCCCTCATCAATGGGTGGTAGTGGCGGAGGATCATATCAACCAACCCCGGTCACAACATACGCTCCTACCACTTATGCCTATCCCTATAGTGCTCTAAATGTTCCAAGTTCGGTGACAGGTTTACCACCACCACCACAAATGTCATTAAATGTTGGCCATCAAATGCCACCCACCTCAGTAACGGGCTCTCACAAACAACCTTCACATGTTCTACACGGCGGTGGAGGTCATGACGTTGGTCTCAATTCGGTGGTAAGTACTACATCAGGAGGTGGAGGTGTTGGTCCTGGCGGTCAGGGAGGATCGGCCAATGAACCTAAACCTTTACTGTCGGCTCAATACGAGGCATTAAGTGATGAAGATTAGTTGTGACTTCAAGCGTCTGGGGGGGTACAACAGAGATATCAAACACAAACCCAGACGCATTCGACACATACTCAGCCACAGCCACAGCCACAGAAGCAACATCAACAATATCATGTTGCCCGATTTTCGACCGATGATGAGTCGTCGACTAGAAGTATACGAAGTCACAAGCCGCAGCAACACTATCAACAAACGCTACAGCAACAACAAACCCAACAACAATATTTTACACGTAATGTCTATAAAACTCACGATTTAACTATAGAACAGCAGCAGCAGCAACAACAACATCAATTACAAAATCAGCAGCAGCTGCAGCAACCACCAACACATTATCAACACCACCACTTACAACAGTCGCAGCAGCAGCAACAACAACAACAACAACAATCATTTAATGGTAATATGAAAAATAACAACAACCTCAATACAAACAATAATAACAACCGTTATTTTTAAGCCAAAAAATTACAAAAACAAAAACAGCGAGCATTTACAAATCAGTGAAAGAAATTAAAGAACAAACAAAATAAGCACAGAAGAAATGCGTAAAGAGAGTAATAAAACAGAACTTTCTCTAACACACTCTTAGGCTTATGAAAAAGGAAATGTATAGAAATGAAATCTAAGAAAACCAAGAAATATAATTAAATTTAAATTTAAAAAAAAAAAAATATTTATATATTTAAAGCTACAATTAATATATATAAATAAATCGACTAAACTTTTTTTAATTTTATTTTCATACTCTCTCTCTCTCAATCTCTATGTATCTCTCTCTATTTTTCACAAGTTTACTGACAAGGATTTTAAACGCTTATCATCATCATAATCTAATCTAAAAAATCTCTTATAATTTTGTAATGTAATTTGTAGATAAAAAAAAAACACAAAAACAAAAAATAAATATAATTATGAAGTTTTCAAAACCGATTTTTAAAAGGAACGGAATAATATATGATTTATTTTATTCAAGTTTTTCAAGTATATTGAGAGTTTTTATTTTTTTTTTATTAATTTCTAAATCAATCATTAAAACAAATTTTAAAGCTATAATCATAAAAAAACACACAAATTAAAAATTTAATGATTATAAAAAAATTTTATAAACAAAAAAAAAAAAAAAAAAAAAATAGAAATATCTATATAAAAAAAAAATAAACCAGTTTTGAATAAAAATAAATTCTCTACATTCTTTTATAAAAATACAAAAACACAAGAAGATTTTTTTAAATTTCTAATTATTTTTTAAAAAATATTTTGGTAGAATAATAATACTTATTTTTTTTAATGCAGCAAAAACAAGCCGTCTGAAACGAATGAAAATTTGTTAACTTTTTTTTATGTCCGAATGATTTTGTTTATATATTTATTTAAGAAAATGGTTTAAAAAAATATTTTAATTTAAAAGAAACTGCACACATTCTTGATATCATTCATTAAAAAACTTCTCAATTCTTAATTTTTTATATCAGGCAAATTTTGTATTTTTAAAGATATAAAACTTGAAATTTGTTTATATTTTTATTTTGTTTCGTTGAAAATATTTCCAGGGGTAATATAAATCGATTTGTTACTTTACAAATATCTCTTTGAAATAATCTGCCAGCAAAGTTATCTTAACTGATATTCTCTTGGATTAAACTTGTTTATGTTATATGTTTCTAATTAGTACTACCTCTATCCATGTTTTGTGTTTTTTCCAATATTAAAATAATGCAAATTCCAATGAAATTTTTATTCACATTTTTTAAATTAACAAATTTTATATTCTAAATGGTATCGCTATGTATTTAGGGATCAAGTCTATAATACTTTCGAATTCAACCAATTTTCGTTTATTTACAGTGATAGAGGAGTAACATAAATACCTTTAAATATACATATAATCATTTTCTATTCAATATTTAAGCACTTTCTAAGTTTGAATAAGTACCCTTATTAATGACAACGGGAAAAAGAGAATTTCGTTCGTTTTTAAATTGGAACTTTGTTTTTTCAATTTATATTTTTCATATGTTTGCTGCCTTGTTCTTTTGTTCTTTTTTTATTACCATAATAAATTTGTTGGAAGTAAAATCATATAAAAAAAGTATATATAAAAAATTTATAAACATCTAACTTTAAAAAAATGTATGTATAACCAACTGTTGGCTGTTTTTATTATTAAACTTATAAAAATCATGAAAAAAAAACCTTATGAAAATTTCGAAAAGGAGGCAATTTTTTTAAACATAAATGAAATATCATTAAAGTTTTTTTTAACACAAAAGTGTAAACAAAAATTATAGAATACAACACTTTAATATTTAAAATAAAATTACCAAAACACTACCTACTTTACATGAAAAAAAATATATATATATAAATGAAAAATATATATATATTTAAAAATGAAAACAAGAAAAGAATGAAATGAAGATACATAAAACAAACGCTAAGACTAATATTAAAAATAAATAAAAACTTAACCACACTTAAAAAAAAAAACAACAACAAAAAATGTACAATATTGTACAAAAACTGAAAAAATAGTTGTTTTTTTTTTCAATAAACATATAATTAAATATTAACATAATTTATAAAATTATATAACAATTACAAACAACACTGTAAATTTTCAGAAACGTTTTATGCTACATACAACAAATAACTACATTATATGAAAATATTAAAAAATAATAATATATATATATATCTTTTTTAAATAAAAAAAAAGAAAAAAATCTATAAATAATTATAAATATTAAAAAACCAATAAACCACATTATATATATATATTTAAACAAATAATAATTATTATTAAAAAAGGGATCTTTAAATTAAATACTTTTTTAGTTTTTTCTTTTCAATGAATTAAAGAAAAGTATAAAATATTTAATTTAACTTAACTTCGTATTTATATTAAAGAAAAACAAATTACTGATAAATATAAAATAACAATATAAATAAAACAAAAAACTAGTTTGTAATTTTGCCTTAAGTTCTAAGCTTAAAAAAATTATGAAAAAAATTCAAAAAAATCTACAAAAACAAAATAAGCTGTCAACAAGAAATAAATAAAAAAAAATAACAAAAAGTTTTGATCATTGTAAAATAAAAAAAAAATTTAATAGTTATTTAGTTTATAAATTAACATTAAAAAAAAGATTGAAAAATTATAAAAAAAAATCATAAAACACTTTTTAGCTTAATATAATTTTTATTATTATTATTTCTTTAACTATATTAAAATATTATTTAAAGAAAAATTCAATAACTTTTTGTAATAATAAAATAAAAAAAATAATAAAAAACCTAAAAAATCAAATTTTTGTAATTATATTAATTAATATCACACTCCCCCTATATAAAGTAAAAAATTAACCTTAATTTCCTTTGTTTATGTTCGTAAGGCTTAAGTTAATTTTAAAATAAAGTTAATTCTAAAATTATGTTTAATTATAATATTTTTTTTTATCTAAGTAGCAATTGTCGTCTGATTTTAGTTTTTTCTCTGTAAGCTTAACAAATTTTTTTATATATCATTACAAAAAAAATTGTTATTTTTCTTAAGTTTTTTTCATAATAAAAAGAAAGAAATATTTTCAAAATTATGTTCATTTTTTTCGTATATTTTCTTTTTTTTTTTTAACAGTTTAGTTTTTTTTAGTTGTTTGCATATTTTGCAATCGAAACTCCCCTAACAACAAAATATATATATATATATATAATAATTTAAAACAAAATAAAATAATATTATTATTTATATTATAAATTATTAAAATAATTAACAACAACAACAAATTACACTTATTACCACATAAACAATTTATTGGTAAACCAAAACCATATACAAAATTAAAAAAAAAACGATAAATATATTAAAAGATAATGTTGAGGAAACATAAAGGAAAAAAAAACCAATCTGAACATAAAAGTGAAAATGAAATTATTAGAAAATAAATTCAAAATGAAAAATATTAAAACAAATAAATGTGTTTTTATTTAATGTTATACATAAATGTAATAGATTACTGTGGAGTGAGAGGAGCAGCAGGATAAACCAAGTGTATTCGTAACACAAGTTACTAAATTTAATCAAAAATAAGAATATAAAACAACTGAAATTACCAATGGGCAGGATCAGGCTCCAGAAATTTTTTTAAGGCAAAGTCTTTTATAAAGAAGAAAGCTAAACTGTCAATTTCTTCTGACTTTTAAGCATAAACATACATTGAAATGAAGCTAGTGGACACAGCTTTCATTCAGTTGTTATAGATAATTTTATGATATAATGGGACGTTTTCGAAAAAAAAATTTAAAAAAAATCCCAAAAATCAATAGGTTCATAATGGGTTAATGGATTTCGAATTTTGAAATACCAAATGGAAGGTACTCAAGTAAGCTTTCCAATGATGTATATATCGCTGAAATCCGAAAAGTAACAAAGTTATGTACAAATAAAGGTCAAAGCTTTGTCGGCCCATAACTCCGAAAATAGGCTCGACCGCAAAAAAATAATTATCCTAAATCACACCACAAGTCTTTATCCCCTCAAACAAAAAAATTAAAGAAATTTGGGAGTAGCCACCAGACTAGACTTAAGCCTAAGTTTTTTTTTTGTAATTCGGGAAATTATACTTTCTGTATACTTAAAAGTAAATGATAAATAAAAAATTACATATTTCTTACCTTTTCTTCAATATTTTTATATTTTATATATGTATATATATATTTTAAGCAACTGAATTTAAATACGTATTTCACATCGATTTCAATTGTGAGTAAATTTGACAGTTCAATTTCAAAACTTCTCATATGCCTATTTTACAGAAACACTTTTTTTTCTCATTTTTCCAATAAATGTGACAAAAAACGTTGCGTGACAGATATTTCTCAACAAAATAAAGTTACCGAACCAGTCGAATGCGAGAAACAATATTTTGTGTCAGTTCGAAACGTTTTTGTTTCCGATGTGAGAGTTATAGAACATGGCTACCGGTTTGCAATGCCAGCATCCTTTTGGTAGTCTTTCAATTTATTTCAAAAAAAAAAAAAAAAAATACCACAATGAAAAAGCATGTTCACTACTATCTCAGAAACCAGAATCGTCACTGAGTAACATTAACGCCACAGCTATATATTGGAGTGGAAAATTGCAAAAGCTACAACCAAAACAAAGAATGTTCGCAAAAAAAGTCATCAATGACATTTTATTTGAAGCAGAGGTGGGCACGCTGAACAGAAATTCTGTACAGATAAACCAGTATTCAATATTAACGGTAACATCACCGGAGCCAAATGATGCACATCCCATAAGATATGAACACTTTGTACTAATATCATCGGAGTCAAATATTTTCGCATCCGCACCTTCCCCAGAATATGTTTTTGTGTCTCAATCGAAAGATTGATATAAAATCACTATTTTCTACTTTTAATGGTCAATAAAAACATGATTTTCTTCAAAAACTACTAATAAAAATTATTAAAACAAAACTTACGTTTTATTAGTTTAATATGCTTACTTTAATATAAGGATGTACATTAACGCTTGACAAGAATTTTCGACAGCTTGGCTTATAGATTGCCGGGACATAATGGCTGTAAACAGTAAATTTTTAAAGTATCTGTAAAAAAGAAATAAGATAGGAAATGGTAAAATAATATACATTTACAATAAAATATACATATATGTACATAGTAAAGACTTACGCGCCTGTTGCAAAGAAAGCCCAATTCTAAATATTCCCAGGGAAATGAGTCCCGGGGAATTCATTTTTCCCGAGAATAAATCCTCCTATTCTAAACAGGCGGGGAGAAGAATAATATGGGAGAGAGAATTTCGATTATTCGAAGACAGCTGTTTTGCTTCAGTTGTTTTGTTTTGTTTACAAATTTAAAAATTTTTGCGGAAATTAAAAGTAAAACTTTTTTTAAATCTTTAATAAATTAAAAATAAATACAAATAATGTTCAGTGTAGCGTTTCTGATGGTAGCTGAAGCAGAAGAGCAGCTGCAGGACAAGATGGAGCAAAACATGCAACATCAAGGTTCGCTTGCATTGTGTTTAAAAGAACATGAATTTGTTTCTTGCTTTGGACCTGAAAGCAACAGTAATGCCATAATAATATTATTATACAAAATTTTAAATGATATATATTACTTTTTTTCATAAAACTATTAAACACATACATTTTTCGCAGCACTCCCTCTCAATTTTTTGGCGGAATTATTCCCAAATTATTCTCCCTTTTATTGAAATTCAGAATAGCTACTTTTTTCCCGGGGAAGAGATTCCCATTTTCGAAGTTCTTTTAGAATAAGGGTAAAGGGAAAAGAGAAAAAATTCCCGGGGAGATTTTATTAAGAATAGGGGAACAGGGAATAGGGAAAAAATTCCCAGGGAATTGTTATTGAGAATTGGTCTGAAAATAATGAAGGGTAAGTTCCAACTTTTTCTTTGCCGGAATTGCTGCTCTCATCACTGTGTTTTTCTTCATTAAAAATGGGGTAACTAATTTCAAAATGTGTTTAAAATTATCATTAGATATGCGGAAATAATTTTCAAAATCGTCTATTTCTTTATAAAATGTGTTCAAATGAATAAGCAATCAAAATAGCTAAACCGGCTTTATTTTGGTATAAAAAATTGCTTAGTTTTTCGCCTTTTAGGCTATTTTGGCGCTTTTTGTTCATCATTTTAGAACCACGCAAAAATTCTCGTATGACATTTCTGATACGTATATTAAATTTAACGCCATAATTGCAAAACAAGTGCCATCCATTTGTGAAATCCTATTTATAATATTTTGTGGTCGCCCTGTTAATTGTTAAGTGTTAACATGCTTTTGTAGCTATTTTGTTATTAGTGTTTGTAAAGAAAAGTTGACAGCGGCATTTTCTGCGAATTTACGTGTGTAGATTTTATAGTTTTACCAAAAAATCATAAAATATTCACTAAAATACATTAAAAGATTTGCTATTAAAATAAAAGTGATATATTCAATGTGTAAATATTAAAAAAGAAAAGGAATGGCACCAACAATAAACAGTGCAGCAGTGCCACCCGAGAAAAGGCCAGCCAGACCCGCTGAAAGAAAGTGAGTTATTTTTATCTTGATTAAAAGCAAATTATTCTTTGATTTATATATTTTAGATCTGAAATTATATGCCGCGTTAAATATGGCAATAATTTACCCGATATACCATTTGATCTGAAATTTCTGCAGTATCCCTTCGATAGCCATCGTTTCGTACAATACAATCCAACTTCATTGGAGCGTAACTACAAGTATGAAGTCTTGACTGAACATGATTTAGGTGTGACTATCGATTTAATTAATCGTGATCTATATCAAGCCGATCCTTACGCTCAATTGGATCCAGCCGATGAAAAGTTGCTGGAAGAAGATGTCCATGCTCCACATGATTCGGTGCGTTCTAAACAACATTCTCGCAGTGTTTCTTGGTTGCGTAAATCTGAGTACATTTCCACGGAACAGACAAGATTTCAACCTCAGAATTTGGAACAGGTTGAAGCTAAGGTCGGTTATAATGTCAAGAAATCATTGCGTGAGGAGACCCTCTACTTGGATCGTGAGGCTCAAATCAAGGCCATTGAGAAAACATTCGATGATACCAAACATGAAATTACAAAACATTATTCTAAACCGAATGTGGTGCCCGTGGAGGTCTTTCCTGTGTATCCAGACTTCAAAAATTGGAAATTTCCTTGTGCCCAGGTTATATTCGACAGTGATCCGGCTCCACAAGGCAAAAATGTTCCGGCTCAATTGGAGGAAATGTCACAGGCTATGATTCGTGGTGTGATGGATGAAAGTGGTGAACAGTTCGTAGCCTACTTCTTGCCCACTGAGGGTACTTTAGAAAAGAGACGTATCGATTTTGCCGATCAAGTTTTGTACAGGGACGAAGAAGACTACGAATATAAAATTGCACGTGAATACAATTGGAATGTTAAGAGTAAAGCTTCAAAAGGTTACGAAGAAAACTACTTCTTTGTTATGCGACATGATGGTGTGTTCTACAACGAGCTGGAGACTCGTGTCCGTCTAAATAAGAGACGTATGAAGGTTGGCCAACAGCCGAGCAATACTAAACTGGTGGTTAAACATCGTCCTTTGGATGCTAATGAACATCGCATGCAACGTTATCGTGAACGTCAATTGGAACCACCTGGTGATGAAGATGAGGAAGAAGAAATGGAGGAGGATGAAGAGGACGATATTCCACAAACACAGCAGCAACAACAAACTCAAGAGCCGGAGCCTGATAAGTTAGCCGAAGAAGAAAAACAACGAGAACGTAAATCTCGTTCTCGTTCAAAATCGCATGCCAAATCTAGATCTCGTTCAAGATCAGGATCTGCTTCTTCAGAGAGATCAGGTTCTGCTGCTTCTTCACGTTCGCGTTCACGTTCACGTTCTAAAACCAAATCACGTAGTCGATCTCGTTCAAAATCAGGCTCAAAATCGCGTTCTAGATCGGCCAGCAAAACGCCATCCAGATCAAGATCTGCTACACCAGCCGGATCGCGGAAATCTGGTTCTCGATCCCCTTCGGGATCACGCTCCTCAAAATCGCGCTCTCGATCACGTTCTAAAAGCGGTTCACGTTCGCGATCCCGAAGTGCTTCTTCTGGCTCTAAATCTCCTTCACGTTCTCGTAGTCATACACCAAGTGGTTCGGGCAGTGGCACCGCCTCAGGCAGCGGTTCTGAAGCAGAAGATTAAGAGGTATTTTATTTTTTCGTTTTGTTTTATTTAAAATAGTACAGAATTTTAATTTCCACATAAATTTATATAAAATCTAATAAAAATGACAACAAACTAGATATTTATTTCTCCCCCTATTTCTTTGCTGGTAATTCCAAAGAAATTACACTTAATCTAGTGGATTGTGTTAGTTTTAGTTCTGAGGCAGCTACCGAAAGTGATGATCGAGATGTAAATAATTCTGTAATAAGAAAGATGATAAGATAATTAAAATCGAGTTTTGTCCTCAATAAAAATACTAAACTCAAAAAATTTTCCAAGTTAAATTTAACTTTGTCTACCAAAATGTAATACCATTTTTTATACGATATAGGGGTTATCACAGCCTTGCAAAGTGAAAGTCGAGCTTTCAATATAATTTTTTTTTGTTGATTTTCTCGACATCTACAAGAGGGTTAATTAATTAATTAAACCTTTACAATTTTTAAAATCTCAATAAATTTTTCGATATTATTTTTGATATATTTCATCAAACGTTCATCTCTTACACAAGAAATTCCAAATTAATGTGCTATACAAGAATTCTATCTAAAATTGCTCGTAACAAATTTTCGTAATGTTCTGACTTTTGACATGTTTTCATTCCTCTAATTATTCTAATCGAAAAAAATGAGTCAAAAATATGCGAAATTGAAAGATGGAACACGAAAATATGGTAAATCGCTTTATTTCATGTGAAAGTCAGAACAGTGGTGATTGTCTAAAGTTTTTTTTTTTTTATTAAACTTTAATTTTAACTGGCAGATTCCAGCGCTCGAAATTCGAGTGAAATTTCTAGGCAGCTTTATTTTTCAACTTAGCCAATTCGCAAACCAACACTTTTATGGTTTATTATTATTGTGAATGAAGATAACAAACTCATTAACAAATTTAATAAAACACATAGCATATGTATAATTTTATGTATGTGTTAGTAGCAACTTTAAATGCAATTTACTCAAAATAAAGGAAAAAATTTAAAAATTTGTAAATCTACAAAACGGCTAAAAGGAAATACCTTTCAAATAATATACGTTTTGTCAAAATCGGGATAAAACGGTAGAACAAAACATCGGTCACAAGAAATCGCCTAGCCTATTAATATTATAGATAATAAAATTTTATTCGTCTTACCTTTCGATGAACTAATCGACATTGCATCGTATGACTTATCATTTGCCAGGAGAACGAACTCCTAGACTTTTGCAACATATGTGGCATCTTTAAACCACGATTTAAAATGTTACGAGCTATTTTAGGACCCAACACACCATCTGTATAAGACATATCACCTAACTGATTAAGAATATTGAAATTACGTTTTTCCAAATCCCTTAGATCTAGGTCGCGATCATAAATTTCCAAAAATTCACTGCTAATAGCCCTCTGCTTAATAGCTTTGAGAGCAGTCTTAAGTTCACGTTCAGCTCGAGTCAATTTAGTCTTTTGATCTAGCAATTCCTTTTGCAGTCTAGACAACAAGGCAGTATATTCAGCTCTGAAAAGAAACAGGTTTGTTGCTAAAATTTCTTGGGAGTTTTGCTGTTACGAACCAACCTCTTTTCAGTTTCTTTAGCAAATAATTTTTCCAATTCCACTTTCAATTCCAACGTAAAGAATCCAAAGAAGCACAATAGTTGAGTTGCAGTGATTTTAATTCAGCAATAGCTTCCTCTGGAAATTGATTTAAGTTTTTTTTTTGTTTTGTTTTTGTTCACTAATTCTATATTTTCAGACTGAATACTTGCCTCCTTCATGTAGCTTTTGCACTTGCTTACGATAAGCATCATTACAATTATTTAGTAAGGCCAAAGTATTTTGTAAAGCCTCAATCTCTTTTTCCGCTTTCAAAACTTGTTCATTAAGCTCATTACCCTCATCCAGCAGCATTTGTTTCTCTTGTGCTGTTTCTACCCGCAGCTGAGTGGCTGTTATCAATGAACCATCTTCATTTTTACCCAATAGCTTGGAAGTCAGTTCAAATCTAGCCTTGACAGCATCTATCTTTTTGTTTCTATCCCCTACATCAGCTTTCAGCGTACTCAGTTCTTCCATTATGTGTTTTCGTTTCAAATTCAATAAATCCATTTGTGACTTTATTTCAACCAAACGATCTTTAATCGTGCGTTCCAAATGCATACGATGCTTAAACAGATTGTAAGTGCCCTCATTACATTGTTCAATTTCACTTTCAAATTCATTAGCTCACATTTTCAATATTCTCAGTTCAACTATCAGCTCTTGCTTGCGTTTGGTTTATTCTTTGACCTCCCTCACTATAGACTTGAGATTCTTTAATTTTAAAATTCACCCAATCCAATTGTTTCATATCGTTATTATAAATAGTTGTCAGTTTTCGCATATCGTCATTAAGTTTTTTATTCTGCATTTGGGTGGCTTGCATATTTTTTAGCAGCTTGCTATGGCCATCTTCCAGTTCTTTCAAAATGTCAAGATTTCTTCGTTCGACTTCGGGATCGATAATGCCACCTTGTAGCAGGATTATGTGTCTTTCCATTTGAAGACTTTTAAAGACCTGAAAATAGAAACCGATGCGTTAATTGTCTCTGTATGTAGCTATCTGTTAGACATTAATGCTCTCTTTTAGAAACAACGAGTACATATTTGATGCATACTTACAATTTCGTAATTGTTTTCCGTTTGTTTTAATATGTCCTTTTCAACAGATTGCATATTTTTTTCAATTGCGCTCATATTCGAAATAATGCCACGATTGTTTACCTATTGTTGGACTATAGACAACTTATGTAGTCTATACTCACCGACAGCGCAGTATGTTCTTCCTTAAACTTAGACAATTGTTGAGATGAACGAAACTTTAAAGTATTTATACGCTCGGTCTCTTTATTGACTTCCTTTTGTGTCTTATCCTCAACCTCCATTAATTCTTCCAAAGCTTGCAATCGTTGCTGGGCGCTCATATTTTTGCTATTCATATTATTAAAACGATCCTCCAATATCTGGATAACAACTTCCGAACGTTCTAATTCAATTAAAAGATTTAATTTCTCTCGTTTAAAACGACGATTTTCCACCCGTTGTTGTTGGACACGATTAGCTAGATTTTGCAATTCTTCGGTAATAAGTTCAACTTAAGGGGAAGAGGGAATTTTTTAAAGAGGGTTTTTGTTTTTACCTCTTGATTTTTTAATATGATCATATCGCTTAATTTTTGTATTTGTTCTTTTTTATCTGAAGTATCCGTATTCAAAACTTCTATGGCCTCTTCCACTTCACGGTTATTTTGAATTATATCATTCAATCTGTTGTCGTTGGTCTTTAATTCTTTGGCCTTTTGATCGGCTCTTCGGCGACAATCAATTAAGGCCATTTCAGTATTGCGTATATATTTCTCTCTTTGGCTCATTTGTTCGACCATTTGTCGGCGTTCAGCATGAGCGTTACGTTATAAATTGGCAATACACTCCAAGGTGTTTTCTAAAGTCTTTTGCTCATTATACATTTCGATCAGCCTTTTGCGATTACGTTCAATTGTTTCGTTTAATTTTTGACGTTTTTGGTTTTGTTGTTTGGCTTGCAATTGATCGTCTTTATAATACATTTCTATAAGTTGATATCCCTTATTTCCATCTTCCATAGCCTGATGCCATTCGATCAAAGTCGTTTTAGCCCATTTTATGCGTTTGCACATTTCCTCTGGGGGGTGGAAAAAAAAATGTTTTAATCATAACATATTTGGACGTTGCCCAATACATTAACTCGACTTTCTGATTTATGAAAATGTTAATGCCAAAGCGCACGATTGACGGTTAACTGTTTGCATTCAAAATTAATTTCTGTAATAATAAAGTGGCCTTAATGACGTCAATCCTTATTTATTTATTTTATTAGACTTATAATTGAAATTATCAGCTAATATTATTTATGGGCAATAGCAACACAGTCCTTCAGCTCACTATGATATTTATAGCTATGTTATTAGATTTCATTATAAAGATTAGATATTTTGATAATCTTTGTTATACCCTCCACACCTCAGTGGTAGAGGGTATATGTATATAGGTTTGTCATTCTATTTATTTTCTTGATCATTATAACAAGGGAAGTTGATTTAGCGATGACCGTCTGTCCGCCTGTCTGTGGAAATCACGATCACGCCGTCAATATCTAAGCTAGACCGTTCGTTTATATAATCGTTTGTATAAAATCGTTTATTAACATCTCAAAGGAGTTGCTATTTAAAATCGTCAAATTCGGTCAAATGGGTCACGAGTTATGAATGAAACTTTGAAAAACTCTTGAAAAGATAAAATTTTTCAGTGTGTTTGTTGTTTTTCTTAAGATATGTTGTATACGTTGTAAATCTTCTTATTGTTGAAGTCATTGCAGTTGTGTGTATATTAATACTGCACGTGTCACATTGGCCTAAGCAAGTATCACCACATATTTTTTATCGTTAAAATTAAAACTTAAATAATAAAAACTAAAAATTAATAAAAATAAAAGTTAAATATTAAAAATTCAAAATGAAAAATGGAAAATGAAAAATTAAAAATGGAAAATGAAAAACTAAAAATGAAAAACAAAAAATGGAAAATGAAAAATGGAAATGAAAAAATGGAAATCGTTAAAATTAAAACTTAAATAATAAAAACTAAAAATTAATAAAAATAAAAGTTAAATATTAAAAATTCAAAATGAAAAATTAAAAATTAAAAATGGAAAATGAAAAACTAAAAGTGAAAAACAAAAAATGGAATATGAAAAATGGAAAATGGAAAATAAAAAATGAAAATTGAAAAATAAAAAATGGAAAATGAAAAACAAAAAATTAAAAATTGAAAAATAAAAATTAAAAATGGAATTTTGAAAATGAAAAATGGAAAATAGAAAATAAAAAATTAAAGTTGAAAATGAAAAATGAAAAATGGAAAATTGAAAATGGAAAATGAAAAATTAAAATTGAAAATGGAAAATGAAAAATGAAAATTTGAAAAATGAAATTTAATGCGTATGGTCGTGATTTATTGTCTTCTTGTAAAACTCAGTTTACAGCTACTTTTTCTTTTTTCCTTACTTTTGTAAAACATTTTTAATAAAAACAAACAACTATAAAAAAACAACAAAATTAAACGCGTGCGAGCGAGTGATGTCGATGCCTCTGCTAGTCAGAGCATGACTAAAAAAACAAAACCAAACAGTTCTCAGAGAACTGCAAATCAAAATTATTATGCACCTCTACAAACAATCGACGATCAAGATGACGAAGTTGTTATCGATACCACCGTAAAAGTTAAAATACCACCAATAACTATACTTAAATGCAAAACAGAGCAAGTCCATGAAGTATGCAGAATATTAAATATAAAAGAATATTCAATACGAAAAATATCTATTGGTCTAAAACTTTTCTGTACCAATAAAAAAGACTTTGACGACATTTGTGAGTCATTAACAAAAACATTTCAATTGGAATATTTCACATATGCCACTAAAAGTGAAAAACCCTATAAAGCTGTCCTTTTAGGTTTGGATAAAACAGACCCAAAAGTAATAAAACATGAACTTACATCATTAGGTTTGAAATGTTCTGATGTTAAAATCGTTACAAAAACGAGAGAAAATCGTAATGAAATAGTTATATATATTGTGTATTTCGAACATAAAACTATTACGTTAAAGGAATTGCGGGAAAATTACTCGGTCATAAATTATATTAAAGTCAGGTGGGAGTACCAAAAGCCCAACAAGTCGAGGGTGACACAATGTTATAACTGTCAAATGTATGGACACGGTTCAAGTAAATGTAAGGTAAAATCATTCTGTGCCCACTGTGCAGGGGAACACAAAACTGTAGAATGTAACGCATCTTTCGAAAAATGTGCAAATTGCAATGGTCCTCATAAAGCCATGTCTCTCGAATGCCCAAGTAGAGGTACCTACATGCAGATACGACAGCGCACACAACCGAAAACGCGCAGGGTAGCCAGTCGAACATATAATACCACTGCAAATTACAATGGTAACTTCCCCAACACGTTAAACCAAAATGTTAGGGCAAACGCTCCAAATTTAAATCATAATCTACTATTCAGTACTACAACAAATGGTACTAATGGAAATAATAACACAAACAACATGTTTTCTATTGAAGAAATAAAAGATCTTACGTTTGAACTGATTTCTAGACTAGGAAATTGCAAATCTAGGGAAGATCAATTTAAGGTTGTAACCGACCTAGCTTGTAAATTTCTTTTTCAATGAATGCGAAAACCAAAATAGTATCATGGAACGCACGAGGAGTACGCAACAAAAAATTAGAATTGTTTCAGTTTTTGGAAGAAAACAATGTTGATGTCTGTATGTTATGCGAAACATGGCTTAATGAAAATATTTCAATAAGAAACCAAAATTACTATTGCTATAGAAATGACCGTCAAGAAGGCAGAGGTGGGGGAGTAGCAATTCTTGTTAAAAAAAATATTAAACATCAACTATTACCTGTAATAAATACATCATTAATTGAAAATGTAGGTGTTATAATCCAAAATGTTAATGATTTTGTACACATCTACTCCTGTTACTTTCCAGGGGGTTCATCGGGACACGACCAATCTAAAACACAAGCCTTTACTAATGATCTTCGAAAATTAACAGCATCAAATCATAAATATATTATAGGGGGCGATTTCAACTGCAGGCACAGCTACTGGGGCTGTATAAGAAACAATTGTTGGGGAAATATATTGTATGGAAAACTGCAATTAAATCAAACCCAAATAAATTTTCCCCATGAACACACGTACATACCATCAGATCCAAATAAACAAGGGTCTACTCTAGACTTTTTTCTAACAAATGTAGCGATTAACATGTCTGCAGTTATAGTGATAAATGATCTAAGCTCTGATCACCTACCTATTAGTAGTGAGATTGATTTAAGCTGTGTTTTTTTGGATGATCTATACTACGATTTTAATAAAGCTAACTGGACCCGATTTTCTAGGTTCATTAAAAGAAATCTGCCAAGAGGACGTGAAGTAAGTGAAATAAATGATTGCACTCAGATCGATAGCATGATAAATATTTTCAATGGATACATTAAAATAGCAATAGAAAACAGTGTGCCTAAACGCAGAATTACACCATCGTCAAAACCATTACCTCATAACATCAAATTGATGATACAAATTAGGAACAGATTCAGGCGGAATTGGAAACGTTATAGGGATAGTTATGACCACCAACAAATGGCGAGACTGAACAACCAGATCACAAAAGAAATAAATGACTTTAAAAATAAGTCCTGGAATAGTATGCTGTCAACATTGGATAAATTTTCTTCTTCGTTTTGGAAAATTTCTAAAATGTTAAGAAAGAAATCTAAAAATATGCCGATACTTAAACAAAATAATGAAACGTATTACACCCAGCAAGATAAGTGTGAAATCTTAGCTCACAATTTTAAAATGAACCATTGTCTTTCATCTCATCTTAGCGATACAGAAACTGTTTTAGAAGTGAACAATACAGCAGACTTCGTGCGATCAGCGGAAACAAGTCCTCAAAATTGTTACTTCGTAACGCAAGAGAAAATAGCGCAAATTATTAAAAATTTAAAGACGAAAAAGTCACCAGGACTGGATCAAATTAATAATAAATGCTTAAAAAAGCTACCAAAAAAAGCTATAACATATCTTACCACTATCTTTAATGGATGTTTAAAACAATGTTACTTCCCAAATTCCTGGAAAATATCCAAAACAATAGCAATACCAAAACCAAATAAACCATCTAACTCACCTCTTTCATACAGACCAATAAGTCTGCTTTCTGCTGTGAGCAAAATATTGGAAAAAATTATAAAAGAAAAATTATCTATATTTATTGATTCAAATAATATACTTCCAAGACAACAATTTGGATTTAGAAGTGAACACAATACATGCCAACCTTTGAAAAAAATCAGGAATTTGGTCAAAAATAATTTTAGAAATGGAAAATCATCCGGTATGGTCCTGCTAGACATAAAAGCTGCTTTTGACTCAGTCTGGCACGATGGCCTCATTTTCAAATTAAAAGGAAGTAACTTTCCTTTGGAAATAATAAAAATTATACAAAGTTTTTTGCATGGCAGGTCGTTTCAGGTATATTTGGGTAAAACTTGTTCTCAACAAACCTACATATCAGCAGGTTGTCCGCAAGGCTCATGTCTGTCACCAATATTATATAATATTTTTACATCAGACATTCCAACCTTCCCAAATTGTACCACTTCAATCTTTGCAGATGATACTTCAATATTAAGCTCCGATCTTCACGCAACTAGCATCGTTTCAAATCTACAAAGTGCATTAGTTGAGTTAAACAAGTACTTTAACAAATGGAACATCCTAGTAAACCCCGAAAAAACGCAAGCCATATATTTTACGAGGAAAAGGAAAGCATGTTTTATTCCACAGTCACCGCTCAGGTTTATGAGCCATGATATTTCTTGGGAAAGTAAAGTTAAATATCTTGGAGTTATTCTAGATACCAAATTAAACTTCAATGAACATATACACTATCTGCTCGACAAAATAAACAAAACTACACGGCTTATGTACCCACTGATAAACCGGAATTCTGATCTAAATACTGATAACAAAAAGCAAATAATAAAAGCTATCTTCCATCCCATCATGTTCTACTGTTGTCCAGTTTGGTCCACTGCTGCAAAATGTCATATCAGTAAGCTACAAATAGCTCAGAACAAACTGTTAAAAATGATATTTCGACTTCCCTGGCATTACTCCACCAGACGTTTGCATATAATTGCTAACATCGAACAAATCAATGAAAAAATAAGCAGATTGACTGAAAATTTCATAAGAAGATGCGAACTGTCTCAACATTCCCATATTAATGAAATACTTTCATCGTAATTTTACCCCCTTATCCAATCCTAAATTTTATCTTATACCCCTCCTTCAAAAAGGTTTTTTTTTAAATTTTTCCTCCACAATTAATAATTTGAAATGTAAATATTAAAACTAAAATTTAATTACTAAGTAGAAAAGGAACATAGTCCCTAAACTCTTAAAATATATAATCAACTGTAAATACAAATAAATGTTATATGTATATAAATAAATTAAAAAAAAAAAAAAAAAAAATTAAAAATTGAAAAATAAAAATTAAAAATGGAATTTTGAAAATGAAAAATGGAAAATAGAAAATAAAAAATTAAAGTTGAAAATGAAAAATGAAAAATGGAAAATTGAAAATGGAAAATGAAAAATTAAAATTGAAAATGGAAAATGAAAAATGAAAATTTGAAAAATGAAAAATGGAAGATGGAAAATGAAAAATTAAAAATAAAAATTAAAAATGGAATATGGAAAATGAAACATGAAAAACGAAAAACGAAAAATTAAAAATTGAAAATGAAAAATTTAAAATGAATATGAAAAATGGAAAATGAAAATTGAAAATGGAAATTGCAAATTTGAAAAATGAAAAATGGAAAATGAAAAACAAAAAATTAAAAATTGAAAAATTTAAAAATAAAAATGAAAATCGTTTCATGATCAGACCTAGTCCCCATACAATGACGCCTATGATATCGACTTAAATTGCTATAATATCCAAATTATCAGATAGATCTCGGTCAAATTGGGTTTCTGTAAGTTTATTGTATCCATTTATCAGTAGTCCACAAATAAAGCATATAGCCATCGCACCATATGAAGCTGATTCCCGATCTTCACTTAAATCTATCAAAAAACAAAAATATTGCACAGATTGTTCTCAAATTTGGTTTCTATATGTTTTTGCAAAAAATAAGTGACCTTACCAAATATGGTCGTGATCGGTCCATTTTTCGACCTAGTCTCTATATAAATATAGCATCCGATATGAACTTTTTCATATCCGAAGGCAAAAATAACAATTTCAATCAAATTTGGCTTATGCTCACTTTTTATACCTAATTAGGTGGACCTAAGAGACAGTGTTCTAAACGCACGTTATAGGGTATCGTATAGTCTGGTTTACCTTTTTTACTATTTGTTTGATAGGCGTGTTAGTGGCATAAAGTAAAATTCTAAATAGGATTTCTCTTCGAAGAGCATATTATTGATAGGAGTTGAAAGCAACGCGCAGTAACCGAATAAAGGTAAACCGTAGTTGACTTTGGAGGGCTTTGTTAATTGATATAAGGATATTGTATTAAAATCTCGGACTTGAGAGGCACTTTATAATGTTAAGCTTTTGTGTTAGTGAAGGTAGTCTATGTGTTCGTTCCATTTATAACGTTTATTTAAGTATGCCGATAATTGAGCAGTTCAATAAGTGAATATTGATAGTACAGTTTTTAAGTCTACAAATATGTATGAATTTACATTTAGTGTTTCAAGAGTATGTTTGTTGTTTGCTATAACGAAGAGAAACACAGATAATGAGAACCCTGAGTTATTCCATTATTAAGCGGAAAAGCAGAAGAGTAGCAGTTTTGTATTCTTACTGTAATTTTCCTCTTGTTCATTAAATTTATTATGTATCTTATAATCTTTGAACCTACTTTCCAATTAATTAATGTTTTGTGACGAGAGGCACTTAGCAATTTGGTAGTCTACATAAAATAGACTATCAATTGCCGAACTTCTAAAACCGAATTGACGGTTTTAAGTAGTTTGTTGGTAGAGACAATCTATCATTAGCCTGTTGGCTATTATTTTATCTAAAACTTTTGATAAACAAGGGTTTAAAGAAATGGGGTAATATGAATTAACAGTTTTCTTTTTTTTTTTTTTTTTGTTAGATCCAAGGTTGAGAATTGAAATAACAACGTTGTTTTTAAATTTCGGGGAATGTAGTTCCAGGATATATTATAAAGCTTCGCTACTCTGATTATCATATTGTGTATTAACAGTTTCAACATTTGATATGAGATACGATTCATTCCGGAGTTTTTTTCCTTTTAGTTTATGCTGTGTTGAGATTAACTCAATGAAGGTTATATTCGATTCGATTCTAAGTTCCACGGGGCATTTTTAGTTGTTTGAGGGATTTTGTAACCCATTCTTTTTATTTAATTGAAAGATTGTTGAGTATTTCGAATCAGAAGACTTTTCTGATAGCAATTTTCCAAATTCTTTACTTATTTCAAATATTTCATTTAAAATTATATCCGAGTTGTCCAGAGAGAAGATGAAGTGTATGTTCTGTGTGTATTTATAACCAGTAAAATTTCCAATGTTCGTCCAGATTTTATATTAAATTAAAAAACTTTTCTTATTTTATTTATACACCGTCAGCGACTATTTAAAGTTCGCTCTTATTTTCATTTTTTGAATTTGATTTCACGAAAAAACTGTTATAGCCAACTTTTGCTATGTTTTCAACTATTATTTAAAAACAAATTAAAATAAACTAGTATAGCCCAATACTCGAAATTCGAGTGCAAATTCTAGGAAATATTATTTTTTCATTCAATTTTTGTCTTCCAATGCTTTTTTAATCTATATGGGGGGTTTCATGTGAAGTGCATCAACTTTTGAAACCGATGTCTTCCGATCGGGATGAAATTTGGACCAAGGTTAGTCCTATTGGATAGTAGTTTAGACACAATTTTTCAATAAGATCGGTCCAGATCTCTCTGAGTTAGAGGGGATCAAAATTTGACATTTTGGCCAAACAGGTGTTTTTGCTCATCCATGTAACTTATTACCTATTGTTCTTAGAAAATTTTCTCCCAAATAGTTTAGATAGCTATTTCTTCAATATTTCGGAAAAAAATACTTAAAAAAAAAAAAATTTTAGACTTTTTTTTTGCTAAATTAAAGCATTTTCCAAAAAAGGGTATTTTTTTTTCCATAAGAAAGCTTAGGATTTTTCCTTTAAGAGCTTTTTGGTCGCTTAGTGGAATGGGAGTGGGATATCTATCAAAATAAATGGTTTGTAACTCAAGACAACGGTTTTTCAATTTTTCACAAATGCACTATTTTGAATTTTTTCCTATTTGTGTCTAAAACCTTACAAATAAAACTTATACTGAGAAACTAGACAAATTAACCTTTCCGAAGGTATGTAACATACCTTCATAACATAACACAAGAGAATGGTTATCTGTAACCTGAAAGAGTTATTTGCAACATTTCAATCTGAACACGAGGATGTTAGAATTGGCTTCACGAAATTAACCCAAATGAGGCCAAAACATTGCGTTTTGGCAGAAAGCAGCGGAACTCACACAGTATGCGTTTGCATTTACCATGAAAATGTTAAACTGATGTTGAAGGAAATCAACTTAAAGTATTTAACAGATGATTCGGCAGAAGATTTACACGATTACCGCGATTGCATTAAATTGACTATGTGTCCTAATGCAACAACTTCTTGCCACTTAGGTGAATGTACCAATTGCCCGAAAACCACATTCATCAAAGAAAATTTAATCAACTCTTTAGATCGAGAATATATAGAGGAGGTCAAATTTGATTCTTGGATTCAGACTGACAGATGCACATTGAAAACAATCATTTTAAATGTGGATGATTTTGTGGAAGAAATGTGTACAGGATTGCTAAACTTGAGAAACCGTGACTTTTTAGTCAAAGAGCAATGGTCATTCTTCAAGGATTTGAAGATACATTTGAAGTCTGGTGAATTCGTTATTTCATATGATTTCGCAGAAAACTATAAATATGTTCTTCAGGATGCCATACAAGCATTCCACTTCAATAACGACCAAGCAACTATATTCACAGTAGTTATTTACTACATGAAAGATGAAAAACTGGAACACAAAAGTATGGCAATCATATCCGACGATTTAAAACATGATACCGTTGCAGGTTATGAGTACCAGAAGAGAATACTAAAATTTCTAAAATCTAAATTTACAGTAAAGAAGGTATACTACGTTTCGTCAACATTTTAAAAACAAAAGTAGCTTGGCAAATCTTATGGCCCATGAAAAAGATTTTGGAATGCCAGCTGAGTGGCATTTTCATCCTACTGCTCATGGTAAAGGAGCATGTGATGGTATTGGAGCAAACCTTAAAAGAAATGCAGCGAAGTATAGCCTCCAGTGCTCTCATCAAGATCGCATCTTAGATATAATTAAGATTAAATTTTAATAAATTATTTATCTTTTTATTTTTAATATTATTATTATACATTAATTTAATTATTATTAAAAATAAATAAAAAATAATAATTTTTCAACATTTCTATAGAAAAAAAGCAATTTTTTTCCTGAGGTTAACATATTCTGGGTATTACTGTATCGAGGGTATAAAATTTAAGTTAGGTATGCTATATACGTTCGGAAAGTTTAGTTTATCTAGTTTCTCAGTATAAGTTTTATTTGTAAGGTTTTAGACACAAATAGGAAAAAATTCAAAATATTGCATTTGTGAAAAATTTAAAAACCGTTGTCTTGAGTTACAAAACATTTATTTTGATAGATATCCCACTCCCATCCCACTAAGCGACCAAAAAGCTCTTAAAGGAAAAATCCTAAGCTTTCTTAAGAAAAAAAAAAAAAAATGCCCTTTTTGAAAAAAAAAATGCCCTTTTTGAAAAAAAAGGCAAAAAATGCTTTAATTTAGCAAAAAAAAAGTCTACAAAAAAATTTTTTTTTAAAGTATTTTTTTCCGAAATATTGAAGAAATAGCTATCTAAACTCTTTGGGAGAAATTTTTCTAAGAACAATAGGTAATAAGTTACATGGATGAGAAAAACACCTGTTTGGCCAAAATGTCAAATTTTGATCCTCTCTAACTCAGAGAGATCTGGACCGATCTTGTTGAAAAATTGTGTCTAAACTACTATCCAATAGGACTAACCTTGGTGCAAATTTCATCCCGATCGGAAGACATCGGTTTCAAAAGTTGGTGCACTTGACATGAAATCCCCCATATATAAAATTTATTAATATTTAAATGAGCCTAAAGGTACATACATATGTTAATCAATTTTAGCAATTCACATATATTGCGTCTTTTAAAATTTCGCTCCTGCAGTAATACTAAGTTTAGATGACTTCTTAAACAAAATGAATTCAAAGGAAATTCATTTAAAATAAATTAAATAATTAAAACAAAATCAATTTATGAGGCACTTTATAACGACGAATTTCTTGAAATTTCCATAGAATATTTTTCACAAAATTTCTTTTCCTTCTGACTAGACTGGTTTTTAACTGTTCTCAAAACATTATTCTTGCCATTATTTTATAATAATCTTATATGTAAAAATGGATGTATATTTGTATGTATGTATGTTTGTCCTTTATAGTAGATTACACCACTGGACCGATCGTCCTGAAATTTTTACTGTAGGTAAGTGCCTATCCGGAAGGAAAAATAGGCTATATTTTTTTGGATTTTTCAAGTGGGCGTGGCACCTCTCATATTAAGTGATTTTTAACATCTAATTTTAACATATAATACCTGGAGTACTATGACATCTGTAGTTCTGAAACTATGGAAATGGGCGTGGCACCCACCATACAAAGTAAATATTTAATGTCATATAACTAGAGTGTAAATAAAAAGATTAAGTTGTTATGGGTTTTCCAATACAAATGATAAACCGACTGAGCACCATGTTTACCACTGATTGATAACTGCACGATATCCCTCGTCCAAATTCCATTGTTTCGCCACTTTATTGCCAGCTAACAACAAATAACCAAGGAGATTATCATCTACCTCCTCCGACTGCGATAGCATAGCAATTGGTTTCCGTGGTATGACATCATGAAACGCCACACATTTATCATCTTCATATATGAAATTGCATAATATTTCTTTACGCATAATTTTTCCGAGGATTGTATCATCAGCAGGGCCCGCTGATTGTGGCTTTTCAACTTCACTTGACATTTCAACCTTCAATGTCACAGGCAGGTTATAAAAACTGTGAAATTACATTAAAACAAATCTCGAAACTTTCTGTATAAACCGCCGGTAAATTCTCAATATCCTTATAACAAACCGGCTCTTCTGTTTGCAGTATTATTTAATAGATTTACTTAATTTTATTTTAATTGATTTTTTTTGTTGAAATTTCAATAAATTTTTTTTTAGCAAAACGAAGAAAGTCTTCGTCTGGCATGGCTATAGTATTTGTAGCTACAAATATGCGACACACTGGAATTGCTTTTCTCCAATTAGTATCTTACTTTTTTATTAGCGCCACTTTTGCAAAAAGTTCTTCAAAAGAATCTTTGCTCATGTGAACATAGTTTTGAAAATCACTTTCAGAAGAAACTTCTAATTCTTTCAATAAGTTTTCTTGACCTAGTATTTCCCGATTAAAGTACCACTTTTTAGACCAGTTTAGACCGTTTTTTTGTTCTTCTCTTTTTATTGCTATAGCAAGCAGAATATAAGCGCAGAAGTTACGCACCACGCTTGCCTTCTAAATAATTAGAAAATTAAAATAATATTGTATCAATATTAATAAAAGTCATCCAAAATCTTAAACAAAAATCAGTCATATAACAAAATAATTTTCACCATATTCTGTCAGTCGTCGTCGTCGTTGTCACTTTGAGACACACTTTTTGTCATAATTTTTTACTTTAAAGGTAAAATATTTTAAAGTATCAAATTTAGCGTCGACTCAACGTGCATCAACGTGACGACGACATCGACACTATGTCAGTGAATATTATTATAATAATAATTATATAAAAATTAAAATTTAATTTTTATTTTACATTTTTTATATTGACAGTTTTTTATATTTTTATAGAAGAAAAAAGCGTTTTTATACTCACCTCAGACTAACTTTGTGAAATATATTCGTGATGAAGTGCAAATTGTAAATATTGAAACTTCAATTTTGAGAGCTGGTGGTTGGTTTGTTTTTATAAAATAAACTGAAAATAAAAATATTAAAAAAAATCAATGTGAGTCCGATCTTGTAATTAAAATTTTTTAATTAATTCATTATTAATTAATTATTTAATTATTATTTATTCATTCTTTATCATGAATTAATTATTTTTAATTAGTAGATGTTTACACATCTCCCATGTGATCAAAATCACATTTGACATTTAATAGGGAATGAACAACTAAAGAAAATTTTCCGATAAAATGTCTACAAAATGTAAATTTAATAAATTTTACTTACCAACTACATATATAATAGAATTAGGAAAATTGCATGAAATTTTTCTAAAGTCAATAGTGCTTATTTAGGAGACGAACCAACACTATTGAAAATAGTACTTAAAAATTTTACAAATTAAGCAACTCTGTTTTGTGAAACAGTTGTTTGTTTTTGTATTAATTTAAGAAAGTGAAGATATTTGCCTATTCCAGCAAAAACAAACAAAATATTACATTATTATTTTATGGAAAAAAAAAACCAATGAAAATGGAAACTGTGTTATTAACAAATATTAAAAAATTATATGATAATGAATTATATAGTAGCGTAATTACAGCGGTAAGAGAAAACAGTACCGAGTGAAGGCTGACATGGTCAATAAAATGAAATGTACATAATTTTCCCATTTAGGCTAGTTTATTGAATACGCTTTTACAAAATGATCGTTCCCTGGCTACTCCAGAATTGGAATATCAAGTCCTATTGTTTCATTCTAATTCCTGTTATCAAGAGAGACAATTTCATATGGCCATCAAACAGTTAAATGCCGCCCTGTTGATGCGTAAATTTATGTGCCGCTATAAAAGTGCTCACTTAACAGCCATAGAGTCAGCTTATGAACATTTTAATGAAACTGAGACTCGTTATAGATTGGCGAAATGTCATAACGACCTGGGTGAAAGCACACAAGCAATAAATGTTTTACAGGCCTTACCGGCCAAAGTACGCTCTCCCAAAGTACATTTATTTTTGGCCAAGTTAATACAAAGAAGTGGTTCCAATTCTACGGAAGCTATATTAAACTACAAGGAGGTGTTGCGTGAATGTCCTATGGCCTTGGAAGCAATTGGTAGTCTTTTGGAATTGGGAGTAGATGGTATTGAGGTTAATTCGTTGGTTGTTAATGGTAAGTATATGATATATTTCATTTGTCAATAGTTAACCCATTTTTTTAATCTACACGGTAGTAGGTACTGTGCCCAAGAACATTGAATGGCTTAGCACTTGGATAAAGGGTCATGCCCAATTGTATAGTCGCAAACATTTGGAGGCTTCTAAAACATTCCAAAGCATTAATGATAAAACTAAATTTCATCAAAATGAACATCTCATCACTTTAATAGGCAAATGTTTCTATTATTATGGGAATTCTATACAAGCTCAACATTATTTAGAAACAGCTGTCATGTTAAATCCATACAATTGGGACGCGATAATGCCGCTTTCGGTGGTGTTTGAATACAATCAAAAGTTGCAAGAGTTAGAAAAGTTAACAGCACAATTGACTAATGTTCATGAATTTACTTCGGGCCATTGGTTTGTTTTGGCTCAGAGTTGTTATGCCAATAGTAGGTTGGAAAAAGCTTCTTCATTTGCTAATAAAGCCTTATCGGTTAATCCTCGCAATGTTGAGGCCCAGTTGTTAAGGGGTAAAATATTTTTACAAATAAAACGTCATAAAGATGCCATTTATTACTTTAGAGCTGCTCAGTGCATAGCCAATTATCGTTTTGAGGTTTATAAGGGTTTATTTCATTGCTATGTTGGCATGAAGCGAGCCAAGGAGGCTCAAACTATGTGCGCTATGGCTGTTAGGTATTTCCGTGAATCTCCTAGAAGTTTGGTGGTAAATTGACAGTAACTTTTTTTTGTCTTAATACATATTTTTGTTTTTTCCACGCAGATGTTTGCTCGTACTCTTATTAGTTCGACACATCCAAATGCTAAAAAAGGTGCCAAAAAAGTTGTTAGTAAAGCTTTGGAGATTGATGAACATTATGCTCCAGCTGTAGCCCTTATGGCAGAACTCTGTCATTCGGAGGGCGAAACACAAGAAGCCATAACACTGCTCAAAAAACAGGTTGTCAACTATCCGCATTTTAAACTCTTCACAATGTTGGGTGACATTTTGGCAACTGAGAAAGATCTTAATGGTGCCTTGGAATATTATACTATAGCTTTAAGTATGGAACCCACATATCAAAGGGCTTTGGATGGAGTGAATGCCTTGGGCAAAGCTAATTGGGCTGGTAACAAAAATGAACAAGATGCTTCAATGGCCTCATCGACAAATCAAGATGAAGAATGGCCTATAGAATGTGATGAACCCTCAATAGAAGTTGTGGAATTGTCATCGCCAGCCGTAGCCCATGATGACAATGAATCAGATACGTTTTCTGATCCATTTTGGCAAGATGTTGATGCCGAATTAACAAATTAGTTTTAAAATCATCATTTAAACATTGCTTTTTTTGTTTAATTGTTAACTTATTAATCATTATCATAAAAAAAACTTTATACAATACTCATTCCCGTTTGCAATTTTCATTTCTTTTTATATTCAAATAGCAAAAATACAGTATTTACGATTATTATTTAAAAAGTTTCTTTTTTGATTAATAGCAGGTGTTGATCAGGTTAAATGTTTTAAAACAACTCTTCTATGAGAAAAATAATCCGAATCTAAGGATTAAGTTCTCAGTTGTAAAGAAAAATCTGTAAAATAATCATATTTGAAATATTTTAAAGTATTATAAATACTATTAAATAAACTAAATTGTGTAATTTTTTGTAGGAAAACATCTAAATTTTTAAATTACATTTTTTTTTGGAGTAGGGCTTTATGAGGTCATTAAGAAATATTTATTTTATGGGCAGTCCATATTTTCCTCCCTGACATTGATTTCTATATAACTGTTGTTTAGTATCGGATTTGAGCAATATATCTCAATTCGAAATCCATTAACCCATTGTGAATCTATTTCACATTATGCATTTTTGTTGTTGATTATTTTAAAACTTGGCGTTATCTCATAAAACGAGCGATATAATGCATGTAATTACAAAATCTGAATAAAAGCTTCGATCAAAGCTTTGTTTTATGCATGTTTTTACCTCTTAATCCAATCGGAAGCGGATATATTAGGGATTTTACTTATATATATTTTAAGGTTTTTTTTTTTTTTGAAAAAATATATTGTTATTTCTAAGGTAACACGACAGAATATCAAATATCTTTTGTGGTTACTTAATTCATTTAATTTTTTATACTATTATAATTCTTTTTTCAAAATTATGCTAACAATGTGTTTGAATTTGAAAATAATCGGAAAAAGGAATGAAAAAGTAAAAAAGTGCGATTGTTTTTCCTTTGACGGATGAAAATGTTCCGCAGATGGATACTCTTTTATGTTTTTTTTTTTGTTGGTATTACTATTTTAAGCTCCGCAGCCAAAAAATCTTTAGAAAAAAATAGTGACTTTCAATTTATGTAAATATATCTTGCTGAGGTGTATGCGTCTGTAATAATAGATCTGTCTGCGTACTTTTCCAGTAGCAAATACTCAGTAACTTTTTTTGTGAGAGTAAGAACAATTTTACTCTCTCGGTTGAAAATATCTCAAAAAGTATGCAGACAGCATCCAGTGAAATCTTGTAAGAAAACAGCTGATCGGTGTGTAAACAAACAATTTGTCCCACAAAGTTCTGCTGGTTCTATCGGTTCTGCCATCTCCAATCCACTTGCATCACGGTCACACTGTATATTTGCACGTTTCTAGCATGAAGTAAAATGTTTTGTTTATTATAATTTATGATAAACGTTAAAAATCAACACAATTCTAACTACTTACCTCTGCCATTGTTAAATTTCAATTTTTATTTCACAAAAATTATTTCATTCAAACAGTAAATAAAAACAGCTGTTCAAACTAGTTGCAAAATCTTGCAAGCAGAAATTTTTCCAGCAACATTTTGCAAGTTCTCTAACTTTCAACTGTCAAAAAATTATCTTTTTGGCTCTCTCGCTGCAAGAGATTTGGAGTACGCAGACAACATTTTGCACAAAATGATGCAAAATATGTGTACGCAGACAGACCTAATTTTTACACAGTTTTTTTCTTTTTGTGTAAATATTTTTGTCAACTGTAGTCAAGTTTTAGTTTTTGTTATTTTTGATTTTTTTTTATAAATATTTTTTACGTCCAAGAAAAAGTAGATATCAAAGAATCACCCACAGTACCTCCGCCATTTAAATGGTTAATGTGTCAAATTTGATCTTAAATGAAAGCTCCAAGTCTAGAACAAAGAAATCAATTTTGTTTTTAAACTATAACTCTATCACAGTCAATTGATGATGATGGATTTGCAAAATGTGGATATTGATGATTAAGAAACCTTAGGAAGAGGAAGATCTTATAACAGTTGATCATAGCAACAAAAACAAAGCGATGAAAATGTAATTCAACTTACTACAGCTAATTTTAAATGTTGCTACAAGTGGGGCATCTATATTAAAATTTAAATGTATTAAGATTTGTAAAAATGGGAAACTGAAGAAAAAACCAGAAACATTAACATAAAATCAATTTAAGAGCATGTTAATAAACGACTGTAACCAATGGATTAAGATGCGTCAGAAGTGTTGTTCGTATTTAGGGATGAAAACCATGGTGGCCCAGTCATTAAAGTGCTCGCTTATCCACTCGTGTTTCAAAATTGAATATATATTTTATGGACTTTCTTGCTGTTATTTTTATTGAATTTCTTTTAAGTTTTACTTTTGTACGGAACACTAAGATTTTTTCATTTTACATACATGGATTTTTATCACAAGTGGAACGCATACTCAAATTTACTAGGCGCCTTTTTTTACAAGATTTTCTTTGGAACGTCTAACAAAGAGATGTGTGCACACTACTACAAAGCGGTTAATTGAAATAAACTGATTTAAAAAAAACCATATCAAAAAGAAAATAATTTTTGAGTTGGCTCATAACGGGTTAACGACTTATATGCCATTTTAAGACATTACCTATTATGGTATACATGTTTCGAGACAACTCGCGATTCACAACACAATTTGATCTAAGGGGTGATAATTTGAAACCGATCGGAATCATGCCCTTAAAATAGACTTAAGCCCTTCTTTTTAACATATGTATGTATTTCAGAATTTTTTTTTTTTATAAAAAAAATAGTTTAATTTGCATTTCATATAAACGATATTTAAAACATTAAGTTTCTTCCGTCACATCCTTTTCTTCATTTTCCGTTGCATTTGTTTCTTTCTTGGACTTTTCTTTTTTGTCTTTTACAATTTTACGATATGCTTCCAAATCCTTTGTCAGCGGCTGCACAAAACTTTCGAACTCTAACTGTTTTAAAGCGTCCAAGATGTTGGTGGCTGTGATAGTTTTATGATTTTGTTTACGTGCCAGCGCGGTTGAAGAGGAGGTAAGAAAGATGACAAACACTGATGCGGCTCTTGCAATAGCAGCTCTGGCCTCTTTTGAAACATTAGCACTGTCTGGTAGACCTTCTTTTATAAGGCGTGTAATAACAGCATTTGGTAGATTTAAATCTTCTATACGTTCGACCATATTTTTTTTTTTGTTTATTTAAATAACTCAAGAAAATTTACGACATCCACTCTGTTAAGCTTGTAAATTCCAATGTATGCATGAATTTTTGGCGCATAAAAGCATTCGATTATTTTCTTTTCAATGAGAAATGAGGTGGAATGGGGAATTACCAGATGTTTCAGTGTTGCAGTAAAATATGGAAAATATTTTAGTGTCGCATTTAGGCGCATTAAAAACGAAGGAGATCATTTGAAGCTGTTTTTAAATGTAACAAGAACTTTATATTTCCATATAAACTGAGCAAACATTAAAGCTGCGTTCACACTACGTGCTTTGCTTGTGTTTTTCTTAGTTTTTAGCACGTGTAATTTGTACACATAGTGTGAACCCTTTCAAACATTGTTTATGTACAACACATTTTGCAAGACATATGTAAATTTTTCAATTAGAGCAAGTTCTATTTTGGCAAGACAAACATATGAAAATACAACTCTGCTTGTGGCGAAAGAAAAAAAGAGTAAATTATAAAGATTAATATTGAAAGAAAAATAAATTGTTTAATATTAATTAACAATTAAAAAATATATAAAACAAATAACTTTATTTTTAACAATAAATTTTTCTAAATTCACAAATTAAATCAGCTGTTGTTTACATTTAGAGGTTATGTCATACGGAAATACATATGTACGTTTGAACGCAAAAATTATGAATCGTATGTAAAACGCTAATTTTGACACACACACGGAATTACGTATGGATCGTAAAACTGAATTTACATATGGAAAATACACATAGTGTAAACACACCTTAAATGATATGTTAATATATTGGCAACTTTACTAGTAAAAAAACAATATGCGCTTTAAAGATTTTGATAAAATCGAAAATATAACTGAATTACATAATAATCCTTTGTTATGTAATATTGAAAAGCAGTGTTGTATCAAAGAACTTTTAAAAATGAGAATTGACTTGATTGATAAATGGGGTTGAGTGTTGGAAAAATATTAATGAAGCTTCATATTCGAAATCAAAGAATGAAATACTTAAATTTTATTCGGTGGTTGGGTCAACATATATTTCTGAATATTTAAAAAATAATATATGAATATTTTGTATAGATTTTGATTATAGTGCGTTTACATCTGAGGAAAATCTAGTAGATTTTAGTAGAAATCTATTTCAAAATCTATACCGTTTACATCTAACTTTTTTAAAATTCTGTGAGATTTTGTTTCCACAAAAATAAACAGCTGATTAAAATAACACATACAACTAGAAATACCAAATATATTTAAAACAACAACAAAATGAAAATATGGAAAATTCTAAAAAGAAACAGATTTTATTTATATATGAATTAAAAATTAAAAAATCACAGCAACAACAAATTCATTTTCCACAATTATTATTTAGCAGATTGGAATGGGCACATGTCAGTATAAAAAGTTATAACTTTTCAATTAATAAATATTTTTTTATTTTCATTTTTATTAATAATTAATATTTTTATTTCCTTTTTAAACTCTTCCTTTTAACTCATTCTCTCTGTCTGTCTGTCGTGGGGCAACCCCATTGCCCTTTATCCAATTGATCTGACACTTGGTCCATAGTCTTGTTGTGACTACAGATTAATTTTGGGGTAGTTACGGACAGTCAAGCATAGTCACGTTCAGTCACGGAGTGATCTAAATGTAATTTCTCCTCATCCGATCGATCTGAAACTTGGTCCATACACTTGCTGTGAAAAAAGATTAACTTTGACATAGTCACGCACAGTCACACATAGTCACGTACAGTCACGGAGTGATCTAAATGTAATTTCGCCTCATCCGATCGATCTGAAACTTGGTCCATACACTTGCTGTGAAAAAAGATTAACTTTGACATAGTCACGCACAGTCACACATAGTCACGCACATTCACGGAGTGATTTGAAACCCATTTCGCCTCATCCGATCGATCTGAAACTTGGTCCATACACTTGCTGTGAAAAAAGATTAACTTTGACATAGTCACGCACAGTCACACATAGTCACGCACATTCACGGAGTGATTTGAAACCCATTTAACCTTATACGATCGTTCTGAAACTTGTTCGATAGACTTGCTGTGAAAAAAGATAACTTTGACATAGTCACGCACAGACACACATAGGCACGCGCAGTCACGGAGAGATTAGAACCTTACTTCCCCTCATAAAATCGGTCTGAAACTTTGTCTATACAGTTGCTGTGAAAAAAGATTAACTTTGACATAGTCACGCACAGTCACGCACGGTCACGGAGTGATTTAAAACCCACATCCCCTTATCCGATCGATCTGAAACTTGGTCGATAAACTTGCTGTGAAAAAAGATTATATTTAACGTAGTCACGCACAGTCACGGAGTGATTTAAAACCCATTTCCTCTTATAGGATCGATCTGAAACTTGGTCGATAAACTTTCTGTGAAAAAAGATTATCAGCCCAATTACGAATATTCTCAAGGAATTTCTTTCCCACGGAAAATGCTTTTCTCGAGAAAAAAATCCTCCAATTATAAATTCCGCGTGAACAAAAAAATGAATAAGTGGCATCATCGAATTTCGAAGCCAGTTGTTTTGCTTATTGACAATAAATTTTCAATTTTTTTTGTGTGCAAACGCAAATTAATTTATTTTAAAGAAAATAAAATAAAATGTGAATAGCACTGCTATGATGCGAGCACTTGTGGAGGAAATTAATGTTGTAGAATAACAACAAAGAAATAGCCAAAGGATTGCTAGAAGACAATTGTGGGCTGAATCTATGGAAACCGTAATCAATACCTGAATTGGCTTTCATTAAAATTAACAAAAGTTGAAGTTGGGCTTTATTTGTGATCTTCGACCTACAAGAACAATAAAACATTTATTTTTCTAATTTAAATTTTGTTTTATCAAAATATTTCTTACATTTTTATGTAAACTCCCGTCTGTTTTGCAAGGGAAATTTTTTGAGGGAAAAAAACAAATTCAAGTGCATTGAGAATAACTACTTTTTTCCCATCGAATTTTTTTCCGAAGGAATTTTTATTCATAATAGGAGAAAAGGGAGAAGTGAGAAATTTCATGCGGAATTTTTGTTTAGAATTGGCTTAGTCACGCACAGTCACGGAGAGATTCAAAACTCATATGCATAACGAGTTTTAGTAAAAACTTTGTTTTTACCGGTTAAATTATTATTCAACTCGTTTGCTTTTGTTTTTGTTTTTAAATGTCAATTTTCCAGTCACTGCGTTGTAATTTTCTACTACAATATTAAAAATACACATACATATATCATTTGGTAGTCCCAAGTTTCACAAGATTTTGTGAGATTTTTGCCAAAATCTCTAGATTTTGTTTTGTGTGGGAAATCTAGTAAAAATGAGCTAAATTGTGCTCGAAATCTCGTATGTACTAGATTTTGCTTAGCTGTAAACGCACTATTAGCTAATTATTAATAAATAAAACTTTTTCTGGAAAATTTCGAAGGGCTTAGTTTAGCTGCAATCTTTTAAAAATTATGTATATTTTAGGGGCAGGACACCGATCGATAGCAAATTTTCTCTACTCATAAGTCCGAAGAATGCTTTTAATTAAAGAAGAGATTTTTTTTTTTATAAATAACGAACGTTCGAAAACACTTACATACCCGCTTTTGCCCATCAAAATAGTTTTTTTTATATAAAAAAAAGATAAATCCGCAGGATGAAAAACCAAGATTTTGATGCAAAAATTGAAGTTAGTGAATCTTAGTTTCTAAAATTATTTTTGGAGAATTTTTTAATGCAATATTCTTAGAAACGTTTCGGGATTTTTTTGGAACGAACAATCTTTCTGAATTAATATCACTTCTCTCGTTATATCACTTATGCTGAGACTATTGCTGGATTTCCAGGTAAAACATTTTTAGAGAAATTTTGATAAAAATTGTTGAAAGTGGTTAAAAGTGTACTTTGTATATTTGAAAAACCAGAAGTTTGTTTTCTTTAAAAAGCTGGATGAGTCTTATAATATCAGGATAATTCACTTAAATGTGGTATGGTTGGTTAATAAATGTATATTCGGATATAAGGACAGAAAAAACGTTTATTTGGATAAATACATATATTAGAATAAAGTTATGAAAAAACCAAAATATTAAGATTAATTTAATTTAAACTTGACCCATTGAATGAATTTAATTTTTAATACAATTACTAGGAAATTTTCATTACTTGTTTGAATGCGTGCGTATCTACGAATAATTAAAAAATAAAACTGTTTATGTTTGAACTTTTCGATTTATATTAGTTAATAAAATGATATTAATTAAAAAATTTTTGTCTATAAATTTTAATTGAAAACATTTCGATTGAGTTGAGTTAATTGTGGTTTGTGTGGCTCTTTGTTTGTTATTGCTGTTTTGTTTAAAAGGACAAAAAATAGGTGGTTAATGTTGCAATCAACAAATGTTGTTTAGTTGACAGCTAGTTTGTTTTTTCTTGCTATTATCATTGTTTTTTTTTTGCTGTTATTGTCGTTTTTTTTTACTGATCGTATCCGTGTTGAATTGTCGCTACAAATTGTCATGATTGTTGTTGACTGTTAACACACACAACATTACTTAAAAACAAAAACATTTTGAAAGAAAAAAAAAGTACGAATAAGAAGTGTACTTAACTAAGTTTTTTGTTGATATCCAATTTTCAAGCATTTTGTATTGTTTTTATTTAGTTATAGTAAGTTAAGCTGAAGTTTAAAACATAGATCGCTCCCGGCACCCAGTCATTCAGACATTTAAACTACCAAACATAAGTCGTTTAAGTCAAAGTAACAAAAAACGAACGACCAACCGACAACGACCTCATCATCACGACTTTTGTTTTAAAATTCTGTTGGTTGTTGTTGCCGATTTTTTGACATCGCGGTGTTTTTTTTTTTTTTTAATTTGTTGTTATAGTTGTTTAACTTATAGTTTCTTTTTTCCTGAAGAATATACTTAACAACAAAACAACAACAATTACAAGAGCACGTGACGTGTAGTCCAATTTTAATGCATTTTTTTTTGCCACTATCCAATCAATTGCAAATTTTTCTTCATTTGTCTTTGATTTTAATAGTTTCTTTAGAGGTGCTACCATAAACATGCAATAACACAAAACTCAAGTTGAAATGGAGAAGTTATTTATTATTTGTTTTGTAAAAAATATATCACTACAAATATTTTGTAATGTGTGAAGTGTAGATACATTACAAAAAAAAAATATATATAATGCACATTATGTTTATAATTTACTATACGCGTAGGCCGTACTATTTATCACCCCGTGACTGTGCGTGACTATGCGTGACTGTGTGTGACTATCTTGAAATTAATTTTTGGCCATAACAAGTCTATGGACAAAGTTGCAGATCGATTGGCGTGACTGTGCGTGACTATGTCAAAGTTAATCTTTTTTCACAGCAAGTGTATGGACCGAGTTTCAGATCGATCGGATGGGGGGAAATGAAATATAGATCACTCCGTGACTGTGCATGACTACCCTAAAATTAATCTGTAGTCACAACAAGACTATGGGCCAAGTTTCAGATCAATAGGATAAGGGGGAATTGGGTTGCCCCACGACAGACAGACAGACAGACAGAGAGTATGAGTTGAAAGAAAGAGTTTAAAATGTAGAAATAATGAGTTGTAGTGGGAGATGGGAGAGTTACAAAAAATAGTAAGTAACGGCGTTGCCATTTTTTCATGTAAATGGGAGTATTTTTGCGGAATGTTAAATTTTATTTTTTGTTTGCTTAAATTTTAAACTGTTTTAGAAATCATGAAATACTTTATAAGACATAAACTATAAATTACGTTTGTACAAGTAATAAATACATTAAATAAATAAAACTATATAATTATTAATTTATAATTCGTTAAGTATGTCAATAACAATTATATGATTGCATTAAGAAATAAAAAGTCAAAAAACTCCCACAATATTATGTATATCCCAAAAACATCGTAATACACCCAATGTAGAATGGAGGCGCTAATTCATAATAAAGTGTTAAAATTACAATCAAAAATAATATTTAACACAACATTACAAACCGAAACAGATTGGATTCGGTTAAAAAGAGTAACAATAGTTACAAGCGGAACCAAATGTAACATTATTCGAAAACCATTAAAAAAATTGTTCAGATGATGTTGATGATTATGACATTGCATTCATTGGTGATGACTTCATCTTCAGCAGCAAAAAGGAAAACACAAGTTAATCCTTGGCTTGTGTTTTATTATTATTACACGGCCAACACATCGAGTAAAGATGTTGGCGATGACTGCAGCAATGTTTAAAGATGTTGTTTCTACGAAAAAAAAACACTGTATGACGATGACTTGAAGTTTAAAAGATTGTGTTATGGTTGTTGTGTACATAAATGTGCTGTTGTTGCTTGTTACTGTTGATGCTGGTGCCATATCAAAAAAACATCACTACTGCCACAATAATAGCAACAACAACATTTACATTAATTAAATGAACAAGTGGAGCCAAACAATCGATCGTAAAGAAATTTATACAGTGATTTGATTTCACAGAACTTGAACCTTAAGTCCTCTAAAACATACAAACTGGATAACATTGTTAATGACTTATCAAACATTTCCCTGAATTCACTGTGCATTAATACTACTAAAATGCAATGCAATGTAATGAAATCGATGAAGTGTATGGATGAATCGTGCTCGTGCTTTAAGTCGGCAATTTTAATTTACTTAACCATCCTTTAAGTCATTTCGGTTTAAAATTTTCTTATTGCTGTTGATAGCTTGGTGGTGGTATTTTGTTTCATGTTATATTGTATGGCCGTTAATATTCATTTTTTTTTACGTCTGCCGACATTTACAAATTAAGACATTTTCGTACTGTCCCGATCACACTAAAGAAAAGAATCAAGTCTCCGAACCAGTGAACCAGCCAATTTAACCGCCACTGTTGTGAGGGTAATGATGTTAATTAAAATGTACAAATGTTGGTAGTTGTTGAATGTTGCGCTTACTGCTTGCTGCTTTTGAAACTTGATACTCCTGTTGACGTTATTGTTGGTATTGCTGCTATACTGATTTAACAACACGGATAACAAGACCGCAACTAAAAGCTCTTGGCTAATAGTTGCTGTCACATCAAAATAAAAAAAAGAGAAACGAATGAAAATAATTCTACCAATATTGACGTTACATGTTCATACGTAATTGTAATTTATTGTTATGCAAGTGTGTAATTAATTCGATTAAAAAGTTAGCGAAACATGAACATATATCAACAATGTCCAAGCAAGATTCACTGTAGAGCCAAGGAATTAAAGGAACATTTGATTTAAAATGATAACAGTGTTCAGAGTCTAAGGATATACAAAGCAGTATTTTTATGAAATAACGCGGCTGAGGGTATATACATATATCAGTTTGTCATTCCGTTTATAACGGAATGTATATGTATATTCTTGATCCTTATAATAATTCGAGTCTATATAGCGATGCCCGTCTATCCCTCTATTCATCCGTTCGTCTGTCTGTCTGTCTGTTGAAATTTCGCTAATTCAAAAATAAACCATTGTTTCGGGTAGATTGGTAATTAAAATAGAGCAAATCGGGCATCATTGTACTAAGATATGACCTTAAATATGGATACAACTATAAAAAATTGACGGCCGAGATGTCAGTTGAGACAATAGTTTGTTGTCAGTTTATATGACATAGTGAAAACCAGGCAATAAGTTAATCAAATTGTTTACTTTTTCAAATATTTTTTTTTTTTTACATTCTTTATAAATAGTGCAAAAAAGTCCAGATATTAATGTAAACGTAAAACACAGGTGGAGGGTATCAAAGATTCGACATAGCCGAATTTAACACTCTTACCTGTTTATTTTAAAATCGTTATTTCTTTATCCTAAGGTAATACCTTCGATTTTGTATAATTTTCTAATAGAAAAACATTTTTAACTGAATCTAAAATATTTTTTAAAAATTTTTTCGATCTTGATCATTTTAATGATTGAGTTAGAAATTAATTAAGCTCTATATCAAATATTTTTACTTTAAATAAGGCAAAAAACATTGGCACATTTGTGTCAAAAATTGATCTATATTCTGCATGACAAGCTATACAGCTATACAGCAAAAAATTTAAATATTTACATTTTTTTAAAATTATTATTAAAAAAATAGAAAAAATATTTTTATTTAATATTAAATAATCATGCCTTTCTTTTAATTACTGAAATATACTGAATGATATTTTTTCTTTACATTTATTTATTTCGTTCACAGCCCACAATGTCGTTAGAATAATATCAACAAAAATGTGGCAACCTTGTTTTTTACTAATCCTTTTTAGTTCTCTAATCGTTTTTCTTAATTAAGTCGTAGTTATGTCGTAGGCCGTGATTTTTGTTAAATAAATATAGATAAAGTAATGTGTTTATTAAGAAAAGTGTGTAATCTATTAACTACTGTAATTAGTTTTATAAATTAAATGTTTTCTAAGTAAAATCTTTCAAAAAAGTCAAACGTAAATTGAATTAAAAAAGTTTATCTATTTGTTGAGCTTAATTTATCAATGTCATAAATCATTGATGTTTTTGATGTTACATTGACATTTGAAATCTCTCTATTTTTTAGTGTACATACATGCATATGCATGTACTCTTTCGGTAAAAGTCAAAATAATATTGCCGGTCGTGTCTTTAATAATAATAAAAAAAAAAAATGAAAACCAATTTAAAATTGTTTATTTTGTTATGTGGAAATAAGAGTAAAAAATTAAAAGTGCTCGTATTTAAAATCAGAATTCGCAATAATTAAAATTTCTATTCAATATTGTTGCAATATAATTTTTGTTCTGTGTGTTTGCTATTCGCTTATCGTTGTTATTATAAGAATATAAAAGAAAGATAATCTTTGAATTAAATAAGTGTTATTTGTAAATAGAAGATGGGTTTTTACTCACGATCTAGCTCAGTGTTGCCAGTCAACCGCCCTAGATAGGGCGATTTTTATAATACAGAATACAATACTAAATATATTGATTGCAGTTAACTTTGTGCAAAATTCAAACGTTTAAAATTATTTAATCTATAAAGTAGCTTAGCTCGCCGAAATACTAAGATTACTTGGAATACAAATTTTGTAATGTTTATAGTAAAATGTTCACTTATAGTGCGTTTACATCTAAGGAAAATCTATTTCAAAATCTATACCGTTTATATCTAACTTTTTTGACATTTTGTGAGATTTTGTTTTCACAACAATAAATTGCTGATTAAAATAAATCATATGAACGAGAAATACCAAAAATATTCAAAACAATAGGATATGGATTTTACTATTATATTATGCATCAAGAATGAAATAAGCACAAGCTGAAGTAGAAATTTTGCGAAAAAACATTAGCATTTGTAAAATGTATTGTTTGAACAACAAAAACAAATGCATTTTGCACAATTATTATATAGCAGATGGGAATGGACACATATAAGTATAAGAAATTACAACTTTAATTATTAAATATTTTTTTATTATATACTCGTCTTTTTTATTAATAATTATTATTTTATTTCCTTTTTATTCAACTTGTTTGCTTTTGTTTTTGTTTTTAAATGTCAATTTTTCAGTCAAAAACATGTCAATTTTTCAGCCGAAGTTTGACAAGATTTTGTGAGATTTTGCTAAAATCTAGTAACGAGCTAGATTTAGTTTTTTCATGGGAAATCTAGCAAAAATGAGCTAGATTGTGCTCGAAATCTCGTATATACTAGATTTCGCTTAGATGTAAACGCACTATTAGACTCTAAAAGATTTACAAAAACAAACTATTGAAATTTTTGTATTGCATATTTTGCTTTTATAAAAATAAAAATTTCTTAATGATTAATATTTGTAAAATATTGTTAAATATTTTTTTTTAAATCCCCAAAAAATAAAATAAATTTTTATTTCCTAAAAATTCTCCTAAATTAGAAGATAGACTAAATCTGGCAACACTGATATATTCTGCCTATTCTGCAAATATAATGTCGGTCAATTTTCACTAATAACATTTAATAAAAAGTATACGTATTGAAAGAAATCTGTATAATTTTGTGAAATAAAATTTTTTTTTTCAAAGTTGAAGTGATAAATGCAATATTTTTTAAAATCATCAAAAGTGTAGACCTAAAAAAATGTAAATAAAAAAACACATCACATCGAGTTGTGGAAAATATTTGTACAATCTTCTGCCAACTGGTAAGTGAATCGTTCATATTTTGTCATTTATTTTATTAATTGTGACACTATATTCTAATTAAGGTGCTACACGACGTGTTTTTTTTTACATATGTACTGTCAAATTTTCCCACTGCAAAAGTTGTACACATCGTGTGATACATATGAAACATTGCATATGTTGAATACCTGTGGAAAGTCACATGTAAATTTTTCAATTAGAACAGGTTCTATTTTGACATGACAAAACATATGAAAATACAACACTGCTTGTGGCGAAGAAAAAAGAAGTAAATTATTAAGATTAATATTAAAAGAAAAATAAATTGTTCAATATTAATTAACAATTAAAAAATATATATAATATATGTATGTATATAACTTTATTTTTAACAATTAATTTTGTAAACTCACTAATTAAAAAATCAGCTGTTGTTTACATTTAGAGGTTGTGTCATACGAAAATACATAAGCAAGTGTGAAAGCAAAAATTAAACTTAACATAAGAACGCATGCAGAAAGCTACATAACCTAACTGCATGCGGAGCAGCAATACGAATTTTCACTTATTCGAAAATAAGAGATCGCAAATTACTACTGATTTTATTTTATAAATAATTTTTTTAATAACACTTAAAGTATAGATGTTATATAAATCTAGTTTATTTATAAACTTAACTAAACTATAAAATTGGCTATAAACAAAAATTTAAAGATCTGAATCTTGGAAATATCATTCGAAAATTTTGGTAACTGATACTCTGAAATTAATGAAAAATCGATTCTATATGAATAACTTTTGCGGATAGCAATTATTTATTTTAACATTTTTAATTTTTTTTTTAGTAGTATTTATTATACTTTAATTTAAAACTAATAATTAATATTTAACAATTTTTATACAACTTCTTGATTTGTGTTATTATATCTTAAAAAATGTGTGACATTTCTTTTAAAAACATTAACATTTCTTTCAAATTTGACATAGTTAGGTAACGTATTATATATTTTTAGTCCCTTGAAGAAGAGAGATCTTTGCATTGCTGTTGTTGTCACCCTTTGTAATCTAAAGTTTTCCGCGTTTCTTAAGTTATACGGTTGAGCTTCTCCCACGTACATCAGTTGGTCGATCAAGTATTCTGGAGCATTACCCATTTTCATCTTTTGGACAAAATTCAACGTATTAAATTCTAATCTTTGTTGTATGTTTAGCCATTTCAATGTATCTAGCATATTTTGGATGGGAGTATATCTGTTACATTTTAAAATAGAACGTATAGCCTTATTTTGAAGTTTTTGCAATCTTTCCAATTGTGTTGTTGTGCAGCAGGTATACAGAATTGTGGAGCCGAATTCAAAATGAGGTTTTATCATCGTGTTATACATATTTATTGCCGTTGTTATCGATATTTTATTTCGCACCCGTTTAAAAAGCCGATTTTTTTTCCAATTTTCTTACATATGTAATCGACGTGATGTTTAAATTTTAAGTCTTTATCGATTATGAAACCCAGATATTTTATTTGATTAACTTTTTCAATTGTTTCATTATTAATTTTAAAAACTGTGTTACTGTTCATGTTTATTTCCATTATTTTAGTTTTTTTTTTCATTTAGTTTTAATTTGTTCATTTTCAGCCAATTGTTTATTTTGTTGATATCATGCATTATATTATCTTTACATTGTTCCTCTGTATTTCCTTGAGCATAGATCAGTGCGTCATCAGCATATAGAATTATTTCGCATTTATTTAAAATATTGGGCATATCATTTATATATATTATAAATAATAGTGCTCCTAATATAGAACCTTGTGGCCCTCCAATTATATTATCAATTTTATCCGATTTAACACCATTAACTTCCGTAATTTGTTTTCGATTTTTCAGATATGAATGCTCTTTTGGGGTCCAAGAAAATTGCCATTATCTTATTATTTTTATTACAATATTTCCATTTATTTATCACATAGTTTACCGTTGTTTCGCATGAGTATTTTTTTCTGAAACCAGATTGATATTTTGGAAACATATAGTTTTCTTCCATATAGCTTTCCAACTGTTCTTTAGCAATTTTTTATATAATTTTTTCAAATGTTTTTAAGGTGTTTATTGGTTGGAATTCTTCACATTTGTTTGTTTTGGCTATTTTTTCTGCAGGTGTTACCATAGAATACTTCCAATTTTCAGGGAATATACCAGTCTTGAAAGATTTATTTATAATGTAAAGCATATTTTTACCAATAATGTTTCAATTATCTAAAACTATCTTAATTGAGACTTTGTTAAAATCTTGTTTGTTCTTTAGGCATTTGCATATGTTTTTAAGTTCTATTAAAGATATTGCACGAAATTTAAATCTAGAAAATATCACAGGTATGTTGTTTGTATATTGCACTTTTTCTATTGCATCCGTTATTGATTTAATACTATCAACAAAATAATTATTAAATTGGGTAGCGATTTGATAGTCATCCTTATACTCTATATTGTTAAACATCACATTTTTTATCACATTGGCATTTTTCTTAAGTACTAAGTTTTTTTATTTCATTCCACATTTGTTTCTGGTCTTTGGAATTATTTATTTTGTTGTTAACATATTTGTTTTTTTCATTTTCAATTTTATTTTTATACATAATTCTTATTAATTTATATTCATTCCAAGCAGATTCTGTATTTTCCGTTTTAGCGATTTGATATTTAATAATTTTTTCTCTTTCGAGTATTTTTAAGTCTTCGTTGAACCATTTGTTAACATCGTTCTTTATATTCACTATTTTTTTGTTTGTAAATTTTTTAATCGTATTTTCGATACATGTGTCAATTATATCTACGTTCTTATTAACACTATAATTTTCATTATATTCTAATATTGCACTGAGTTCTCTATTGAATAGATCCTGACTATAATCAAATATTTCAATTTCTTTTCTATTTCTTTGGTTTTGATTTTCATTTTTATATCTATTGCTTCATGGTCTGATATTTTATTGGCGCTATTGATTTTCGTTGGTATATGATCATTATTTGTTATAAAGTAGTCTATTATTGTTCTCGAATTTTTTGTGATTCTTGTATATCGGTATGGTAATCCTGAACTAAGAAAGTTAAATTGTGATAAAGCTCTTAAAAAAATAATAAAATTAAAATAATTATCAGTTTTAAAATAGATAGGACTATTAAAAACTGTTGAAAATAATAATTTATATTAGTGAAAAGTGAAGTTTTATAAAATAAACAAATATTTGAAGTTAAAAAAAAAAAAAAACATAACCAGTCAGTAATGGCTGAATGCAAAAAATGCAAAACATCAATTCGTGGTGAAACCGGGATTAGATGTATGGGAGTGTGTGATAAAATTTATCATAGTTCAAATAAATGTTCCGGTATCGACCAATATTCATTAAAAATACTTGAAGGGAATAATTTTATACGTTTTGTTTGTGAGGACTGTATGCAGTACATACATAATGTTGATATGGTTGTAAAAGAAATACATGAAGATGTGCACAAAAATAAACAAAATTTAGTGGACTATAAACATGAATTTGGTTCGTCATTGAAAAAAAATGAAGACGAAATTAAAAAATTGTTGGAAGCTATTGAAACGCGTTATGAAATAAGGATGAAGAAAATTGAGAAAGTTCAGAAATCATTTGAGAAAAATGTTGAGGAAATTAAAAATTTATATAGCTACATAAATGAATTTAAGGACAACAACAAAATAATGTGCAAATCAATTGAGGAAAAAAATGTAGTAATGTGCAATGAAATAAAAAAAGTGATCAAAGACACAAGTGAAAAACAAACAAAAATGTCATACTTAGAGGCGGTTAAAAACAATGCTGTGTTGCCAGATTTAAATAAACAATTACCACTAATAGTTAAGCCCAAAGAAAAACAAGGAGTTGAAAAAACAAAAGAAGAGTTAAATAATAAGGTCGACCCGGTGAACTTAAAAATAATAAGAGTAGAAAATCGAAGAAATGGAACAGTTGTAATACAAAGTGAAAATGACGAGGAACGAGAAAAAATTAGAAGCGCAATACAAAATGAATTAAATGACGGATATGAAATTAAGGTGCCCAGTCCAACTAAATTAAAAGTGAAAATAATAGACATGACTTTTGAATACAAAGAATCTGAAATAATTGAAAAATTAAAGAAACAAAACAGAATTATTAATAATAGTAAATTAGAAATTATAGAAAGATACCAATATAAAAGAAACAATAAAACACTATATGGCATAAAATTAATTGCGGATAATGAAACATACAATAAATTGATCAAAGAGAAAAAGGTAAATATAGGATGGGAAAGATGTAGGGTTTTTGATGGAACGGAAATAATACAATGTCTTAAATGTAAGGGATATAATCATCTTGCAAGAGAATGCAGAAACCAAAAGGTATGTTTAAAATGCCATGGCAATCATAAGACTAAAGAGTGTGATAAAGAGCAGATCATAAAATGTATTAATTGTGTGCGAATGAACATTAAACTAAACATGGGATTAAACGAAAATCACCTAACCAATAACAAAGAGTGTCAAATTTATCAAAATAAACTTAATATGAAAAAGAAGAGAATTGGTTTAGTAATGTAACAATTAAAGAATATCCGTGGACTATACACAAACGTACAAGGCTTAATTAATAATTTTAATCAGGTGGAAGTAATTGCTGCAACGGAAAACCTCGAATTTATTATTTTATCGGAGACACATTTAACCAAAGATATTGAAGACGGTGAAATAATGATAGCAGACTTTGACCACATAGCGTCTTTGTCTAACTCTTCACGGACTGGAGGTGTAATTATATACTTTAAAAGATCATGGAGAATGACAAAAATATTCGAGAAAGTTGAAAATTTCAAGTATTGGATATTAGTTTGCTTAGCAGAATATGATAACACACGTATGTTAATTGCAGCAGTATATAGATCACCGAGCAGTACGGAGGCCGAATTTTGCGAAGTTTTTGATGAAATATTAGATGAAATCTGTGATAACAACTATGATATAATAATATGTGGAGACTTTAATATAGATTGGTCGCAAAATGTTTTTTATAAGAATAGAATTGAAAGCAGTTTAAATGATAATGGATTGAAACAAATCGTAAACAATTATACACGGGTAACAAAACATTCCAATACTATAATTGATTATGTTATAACAAATAGCCATAATGTGACGGTAGAAAATATTTGCAATAATAATATAGCAGATCACGAATCTTTGTACATAAATATTGAAAATAAATACATTAGTCAAAAGGAAACAAATATTAAGGCTCAAGATATATTTAAATATAATAAGAATTTATTCAACAGACAATTATATGCAATATTAAAGTATAACATAGATAATGGTGTAAATGAAAACGCAGTAGTGTTGGATAAATCTCTTGAAGAAGTGATCAAAAAATTTACTAATAAGAAGACAATACAACATACAAATGGTGCAAATAAGTGGTTTAATAATGAACTTCGTGTATTAAAAAGAGAAAAAATTATAAAACAGCAAATCGCAAGGTATGAGAACACTGACGAAGCGTGGTCAAATTATAGATCGATAAGAAATGTATATAAAGTAAAAATTGAAAATGAGAAAAACAAATACATAAATAGTAAAATAAATAACGCAAAAGATCAAAAACAAATGTGGAAAGAAATAAAAAACCTAGTATTTAAAAAGAAACAACCTGTGATAAAAAATGTGATATTTAACCATATAGAATATAATGATAACAATCAGATAGCTAGACATTTTAATAATTATTTTGTCAGTAGTATTAAATCAATAAGAGAATCGATTGAGAAAGTGCAATACGTTAACAACATAAAACCAATAACACACAAATTCAAATTTCGCGCAATAACGAATTTAGAACTTAGGGCCATAATAATGCAACTAAATAATAAACCAGACTATAACAAAATATCGAGAAAAATTATAATTGATAATTGGAACATAACGGGAAATATTTTGCTAAGTATAATAAATAATTCTTTAAAATATGGAGAATTTCCGGAAAATTGGAAGGAAACAATGATAACACCAATTGAGAAGATAGCAAACACAAAGAAATGTGAAGAATATCGTCCGATAAATACATTAAAAACGTGTGAAAATCGGTGGAAGAAAATAGAAAAACATAATAAAATAATGGCAATTTTTTTTGGACTTTCAAAGAGCATTTGAGACCATAGACAGGGAAATAATGTTAAAGAAACTTTATATGTACGGAGTACAGAACACCGAGCTAAAATGGTTTAAATCATATTTAACGAATAGGAAACAAATTACAAAGGTTAATGGTATAAAATCCATTTCAATTGAAAATGAGTTCGGTGTTCCGCAGGGATCAATATTGGGTGCACTATTATTTAGTATATATATAAATGATATGCCCAACATATTAAAAAAATGTGAAATTATTTTATATGCGGATGATACTCTCATATACACGGAAGGAGATAACGAGAACCAATGCCAAAACAATATGACGCAGGATATAAAGAATATTAATATATGGTTAAAAATGAATAAACTGAAACTAAATGAACAGAAAACAAAAATAATAGAAATAAATATGACTATCAATACAAACTTTATAATAAATGGTGAAATAATAGAAAAAGTGAGACAAATAAAATACCTTGGTTTCATTATTGATAAAGAACTAAAATTCAACGATCACATAGAGTATATTTGTAAGAAAATCGGTAAAAAAAAATTGGTTGTTTCAAAAGAATTAGGAATAAAATATCACCAATGACAGCAATAAATATATATAATACCATGATAAAACCACACTTAGAATATGGTTCGACAATTATATATATATGTTGTAGAGCAGCACAACTGGACAGACTACACAAATTGCAAAATAAGGCAATGCGGACAATTCTAAGATGCAACAGGTATACACCAATAGCTATAATGTTAGATGCACTCAAGTGGATGAGTATAAAGCAAAGATTGGAATTAAATACTTTAATGTTTATACAAAAAATAAGAAATGGTAATGCGCCAGAATATTTAAGCGAGCAACTAAATTATGTAGGAGATGTACAGCCGTATAGACTAAGAAATGCTGAAAATTTTAGAATACAACGAGTCGCCACAACGGCAATGCAGCGATCACTTTTCTACAAAGGACTTAAATTATATAACTTAATTCCAAATAATATAAAAAATGAGAGAAATGAATGTGTCTTTAGAAGAGAATGTGTAAAATTTATAAGAAATAATGTGTTTTTATAGAGCTAAAATTGAAAATTAAACTATTTATGAAATATGTAAACATTGTGAACATTAAAAGTATTAAAAATACTGATAAATAAAATTAATAAATAATTCCAAAAACATAGGTTATAAAGCTTATGCTGCAACAGAGCTTATCCCGTGGTTCGTACCAGGGATGAGTAACCTCTAGCATATGCGGACCTATGCAGGGTGGATTTATTTCTATTATTATTATTATTATTATATTCGTTTACTATCTGCTTTAGTCCATTATCATGCAAAACATTTTCCAGTCTGCTTTTATATGTTTCTTCTTTATTCCAATCGATGTTGAAATCACCTGCTACTATTACATCATAAGTTGTTTCAGATATGTCTTCAATTAATTGCTCAAAAACTGTACAAAATTCTGTTTCACTGCTACTTGGTGATCTATAAACCGCCATTATTACGATTTGTTTTTTTTTACCAAATTTGGCCACGTAAGCACTAATCCAATAATTTGGTCGAAAGTTTTTTAAAAAATTTGTGTAATGTTCCACAGTTTTTTAAAATATATAGTAAGTCCCCCCGTCCTTTTTGAGTTTGACCGTGTACTATATTGATTATATTAATTTTAATGATTTACATAGTCGAAAGTTCATATATAGAAATACAGTGGGTGACAATACATTGAATACTTTACAATTGCCAATCTTATTTTTTTGCGAAATTACTCTTTGGTGTGACTCATAGAAAGATAACAAATTTGTTTAAAAAAAAAATTTAATTTAAAACAAGTAATAAAATTATGTCGGTCTAGAGTCAAGACCGACAACCCTATACCATGCGTTTAGAGACCCTATTTCTTATGTCCAACTAATTAGATATAAAAAATAAGCATCAACCAAATTTGAGTGGCATTGGAATTAATTTTGGTTGAAAAAGTTCATATCGGGTGCTATATTTGTATGGGGACTAGTTCGAAAAATGGACCGGTCCTGACCATATTTGGTAAGGTCATTTAATTATTTTTAAACAATACAAACCAAATTTGAGAAAAATATATGGAATATTTTTGTTTTTTGATAGATTTGAGTGAAGATGGGGAATCAGCTTCATATGGTGGCTATGACATAAACCCAATTTGACCGAGATCTCTATGATAATTTGGATATTACGGCAATTTAAGTCCATCTCATAGAGGGAATTTGTATGGGGACTAGGTCTGAACATGAACCGATTTTCAGCAATTTCAATTGCGTTAATCCTATGACCGATAGAAGTTTATATACATACTAAATTTCATTGAAATATATTCATATTTGCAACCTATAGTTTGATTACAAGGTTTACATGGACAAACAGACGGACAGACAGACGTCCGTCCGCTAAATCGACTCAGAAAGTGAATCTGAGTCGATCGGTATAATAAAAGATGGGTAAGGTCAAATATTTTTGGTAGTTATAAATATCAGCACAAAGTCAATATCCCCAGACCGCATAGTGGTAAAGGGTATAAAAATTGATATAGGTATGCCAAAACAATGGCAACTTTTAAAATTCATTACCAGAGTCGATTAAATCAATGTTTTTTAAATTCAATTGTATTGTTCAATGTTTTATATAATTATAATTAATTATAATTATAAAATAATTATAAAATAATTAATTATAACACAAGGGAACAAAATTGAACTTTTTTTGTGTTGATTTGAAATTTATAGCAAATTTTTACTAATTTGAGGTCGCTGATTTCAAATCTGCACTTGGTTTTTTTCTATCAGCTCGACTTTTCGAGATATACCGTTATGTTCAAAATTAAGGCACTTCCGCTACATATATTGGAATAACTTGAAAACGGTTCACCATATTAAATTAAAAAAAAAATCCGAAACTCGCAAACAATATTCTCTTAAAGCCGTGCTTACTTTTATTTTTAAATTTTCCAAGTAGTTTTAGAGATATCGTTCAAGTTTTGAAAAAAAAATTAAAATTTTTAAAAAAAAAACATTTTTTTTGTTCTTTAAAAATTCCTAAAAAATAAAAATGGGACAAAAATCACAGTTTTGGTCTACAAACAGTTAGCTAAATATATTTCGAATAAAATGAGCTTTATTTCATTGCAATCGGTGCACAACTTTTGATTTTGTTCACGATTTACTGAATTGATATAAATCGCGATTTCCATACAAAAATAACATTTTCTAATGTGTAAGTGTTTGTATGTAATAAGTTAGTTTTTTATGATTCTAAGAATTAAAAAAATTAAGTAATAAAAAAAGATTATTTCATTTTTATGGTCAGCTATACTTTTTAATTTAACACAAAAAGAGAATTTTAAAGAAAAACAAAAAATTTTAATACACAAATATTACAATGAAATTACAACTCATCGAAAAGTTTTCTTTTATAAGATTTTCTTAAATAACCTTGTTTAGAGGGATTTGTTTTAATGCTCCAGCAATAGTCCGCCATCATATGCTTATCCCAGTGACCCCGGTACCGCTCCTCTATAGTGCGGATATCTTGATGGAAACGTTCACCTTGTTCTTCACTGAAGTCTCCAAGATTTTCAGGGAAACAATCCAAATGACTGTGTAGGTAGTGCACCTTAATGCTCATATTACAACCAAGCTGCTTGAAATGTGACAACATGTTATCCACGTGGTCCGAATAGTGCTCACCCTTTTTGTTTCCCAGGAATATCTGTCAATATCTGTCATGGAATTACTAAAATTTTCATCATTGATTAATTTTTTGATTTGAGGGCCATCAAAAATGCCAGCTTTCAGTTTCTCCGAACTCAAATTGTTGAACTTTTTACTGATATATCTAAAACAATCACCGTCCTTGTTGAGAGTTTTGACAAATTGTTTCATAAGTCCTAGCTTGATATGGAGAGGTGGCAGTATTATGCGATCCCTGGGCACAAGTGGTTGATTAACTATATTGTGGTTTCCTGGAACCATAGCTTCCCTCGAAGGCCAGTCTTTCTTACTCCAGTGTTCAGATCTGGCTCTGCTATCCCATAAACAAATGAAACACGGATATTTTGTGTAGCCACCTTGTTGGCCTAGAAGAAAATTCACCATTTTTAGATCCACACAAATTAGCCAGCGGTGTTCGTTGTACTTTATTTTATTTATAACTGAGGCAATTGTAGAATATTCTTCTTTAGCTTTAGTTGAATGTGCAATGGGCAACGAACCCAATTTATTACCGTTATGCAGAAGTACACATTTTAGGCTGCGTTTAGAAGAATCTATAAATAGTCGCCAGTCATTTGGATCATACTCCTCTAATCCCATCGCTGTTACTAAACCAGGAACATCTGAACAATAAACAAATTCATCATCTTCGGAAAAGAATGGAAGTAAGTTTTTTTCTCTGTTACGGTAGTATGAAATTGTTGTTCCTTGGGTTAACAGATTTTTTTGCTTTAATCGAGAAGAAAGAATTTCAGATGCTTTTTTAGAAAGTCCAAGGTCTCTCACTAAATCACTAAGCTCCTCCTGATTAAATTGCTCGCGTTCAGAAGAAATATCTAAATGCAAGTCATCTGATCCAAATTCAGAAATTGGTGAAGGAACATTTTGTCGTAAGTCGTGGAAATTGTGTGTAGATGTAGATGGTTGTGGTTCTGAATCCTCACTAGAGTACAGGACTGGTTGGGTAATAGACAACACGTTAGGATAAATCCATTTAGACCGGTTTGTTTTATTAATGCCTGTTATGTTGACAGCGCAAAAATAACAATCATCATAATGATTCGAAGGTTCCCGCCAGATCATTGGTGTTTTATACTTGAAGTGGGTCCGTTGCTTGTTTGCCCATAACCTTAAATACTCTACACAGTTTTTACATACAGTATTAGGAATCCAGTACTTGTCACGGGTTTCCATGGTAAATCCGAAGTAGTCAAAATAAATTTTTTTAATAAAATCTGACACACTTTTTCCATTTTTTATAAACGTGTATTCGCCACATATGTTACAAAAATAGTTGGGATTGATTTTACAGGTGTTTCTTGACGTAGCCATTGCACAATTTTGAAGTATATATCAAAGTAACACAATTTTCAATAAATAACACACGGGAACAAAATTGAACTTTTTTGTGTTGACTGATTAAATGTTCAGTGTAAAATGATTTATATTTTTTGTCGTTATACTTTTCGCTTTCGTAAACACTTGTTGAATGAGAAAAATTGGTTGAATGAACCCATATAAATACTTAGTAGTTTTTTACTGAAGTACCAAAAAAAATTATATCCACAATTTTATTGACAGTCACTTATGAATGAACACATGTGTTCAGGGGAATTCCTTTAAAAAATCATCCGTTACCAACGGTAAACCACACATCAATAAAAACAAGTGGACTTTTCTTTTTTCTCTTTAATTGACTGTGAACTGACTAGGTGTCATAAAGGGACAATAAAATTTATAGGCGTTATGAGTTTGCTACCGCAACCATAAAAATGAAATAATCTTTTTTTATTACTTAATTTTTTTAATTCTTAGAATCATAAAAAACTAACTTATTCATACAAACACTTACACATTAGAAAATGTTATTTTTGTATGGAAATCGCGATTTATATCAATTCAGTAAATCGTGAACAAAATCAAAAGTTGTGCACCGATTGCAATGAAATAAAGCTCATTTTATTCGAAATATACTTAACTAACTGTTTGTAGACCAAAACCGTGATTTTTGTCCCATTTTTATTTTTTAGGAATTTTTAAAGAACAAAAAAAATATTTTTTTTAAAAAAATTTTAATTTTTTTTTCTAAACTTGAACGATATCTCTAAAACTACTTGGAAAATTTAAAAACAAAGTAAGCACGGCTTTAAGAGAATATTGTTTGCGAGTTTCGTATTTTTTTTTTAATTTAATATGGTGAACCGTTTTCAAGTTATTCCAATATATGTAGCGGAAGTGCCTTAATTTTGAACATAACGGTATATCTCGAAAAGTCGAGCTGATAGAAAAAAACCAAGGGCAGATTTGGATTCAGCGTTCCAAATAACCTTAAAAACAATATTCAGTTCTTAATCAACAGAACCATTGTTCCCTTGTGTAATTAATTATAAATAACTGAAAGAGTTAAAAACAAGAATAATAGATGAATTTACTGCTGATCTTAAGCAAATGAAAATTTCTGAGAAATATTCTATGAATAAATCCATAATTTCAAAAATTAACAAGAAATATAGCGAAAGGCGTACGTTGGCGACTCAACATTTAGGCGGCAAACCTCGTAAATAATGGAGGAATGTTTGTATGACGAATGTTTGTAGACTAGACCCAAAATATACAAATAAGTTAAGCTTGGCGGTGGCAATGTTATGATATAGGGATTGCTTTTTGGGCCAAAGAATGGAATTAGATATAAGCAAATTCGAAATGATGTAATGTATCGATACGCGGAAAAAAGTAAGCCCCCCGGCTTGGAAGTTTCAACATGACAATGATCCAAAATACACCTCGAAAGTTGTAACCGAATGGCTACAATCTAATGCAGTTAGTGTTTTGGAATAGACGGCCTAATCACCAGATCTTAACTCCATAGAAAATCTATGGGAAATTATAGATCGAAAAAAACGGACACGAAATTACACAAATGAGGCAGATCTCATGGAAGCAATTAATTAAGATTGGTAAAAAATTTCTAAGGATATTATCAACAATTTAATTGACTCCATAACTCGGCGTTGGGAAGCAGTACTAAAAAATAATGGATACCCACCAATGTTCCAACGTTTTGTCAACAGCATACAAATTAATACTTAAGTGTTGTTCTTTTTTTCCTAAAGTTAATCTATTTTACGTTAATATTTTTTCTTTTCTAAATAAATAAAACAGATCTTTAAATTCATAAAAGAGTTTTTAATTTTATGATCCAATTTTTTTGTTTTTATTTTGTTTCCTCTGTATTGTCACTCACTGTATAAAAATTACAATCTAAGTACAATCTTTTCGAAATATATATAGAATAAAAAAAAAAATTAACAGCTATCCTTCCCCCCTTAAGAACACCAATATGTCATGTCATGTCTTAGAATCTGTCATTCATTATGTAAAAATATATATTATTTATAAATTCTAATGACTTAATAATTAATATTATTTCCACGAAATCAACATCAAATGTGATTAATTCAAGTTGAAGAAGTTGTTTATCTCTGATGTTGTTTGGTTTTTAAGAATCCAACTGTCAGTCTGAATCAATTCAAGTATTAAACATTTTAATCTTCCACCTATTAAGATTATGACACGTTAACAACAATCAACATGTTAAGGTCAAGTTTAAAATTTTGTTGTTGTTGTTTTTTAGAAATGTAAAAAGAACAAAAAGGGGAAAAATAAATAAATTTTGACAAATTGGTCTTTCGCATGGGTATAATTTACAAAATGATGTAATAAATCATGTTTACACTCTCAAGAAGTTTAGGTGTTGTTTATTTCTTTGTTTCTGTAACAGAAAACATGCTGGTCGTAAAAAATGGGCTAACATAATTAAAGACCAACAAAAATATAAATTATGACATGCTATTTAAGTGTGAATGTTGAACATAATTTTTGGGACTATAACATTTTATGTTATTTTGTACAAAAAGAGCTCCCTCCAGCGCACAACAAGTGTATTTAAACATGTCATGTTTTTATAATTTACGCATGCGCAATACATAATAATTTTTGGCAAGGAAGAAGATATGTAGATATATTTTTTTTAAACGGTTTGTGGTAAATTTAAACTTAACAAATTTATTAACAATTAACATGATACTAATTTGAAATTTGTATGCATATTTTGATTCCCTGAAGTTTTGTGAATATTTTGAAATTTACCCCAGAAGAATTTTCTTTGCCAAAACGAAGAACACCGTTTACTTTTTCTCCATTTATCAAAAAAGACTTGAAGTTGAGTTTTTTGTTTTTAAACTCCTTCTTTTAAATCATACTCTCTGTCTGTCTGTCTGTCTGTCTATCTGTCTGCCATGGGGCAACACCTTTCCCCCTCATCCAATTGATCTGAAACTTGGCCCATAGTCTTGTTGTGACTGTAGATTAATTTTTGGGTAGTGCCGCACAGTCACGTATAGTCACGTATGGCCACGCAGTGCTTTAAAACCCATTTTCCCTTATCCTATCGATCTGAAACTTAGTCGATAGATTTGCCATGAGAAAAAGATTCACTTTAACATAGTCACGCACAGTTACGCATAGTCACGTATAGTCACGCCGAGTCACGAAGAGATAAAATCTCACTTTAAGATAGTCACACACAGTCACGCGAAGTCACGCACAGTAACGGATTGATTTAAACCCCATTTCCCATCATCCTATTGATCTGAAACTTTGTATTGTCCACAGACCTGTTGTCACCAAATATTAACTTAAAGATAGTCACGCCCAGTCACGGAGTGATTTAAACCCCATTTCCCCTCATCCAATCAATCTGAAACTTTGTCCACAGACTTGTTGTCACCAAATATTAACTTAAAGATAGTCACGCATAGTCACACCCAGTCACGGAGTGATTTAAACCCCATTTCACCTCATCCAATCAATCTGAATCTTGGTCCATAGACTTGTTCTGACCAAAGATTAATTTTAAAATAGTAACGCAAAATCACGCACAGTCACGGAGAGATTCAAAACTGATTCAAAAATAAGCAAAAGTTAATACAGATAAGAAATATATTGATGAAATAGAAACTTTATAATTTTTATACCCTCCACACCACTGTGCAGAGGGTACATATATCATATCATTGTCATGAATTCGCCACCACATAAAGCATATATATTCTTGATCCTTATAACAACTCGAGTCGATTTAGCGATGTACGTCCGTCTGTCCGTCCGCCTGTCGCATTTACTTGGGAAACTTATGTTAATATTATTTGTCACTAGCTGTTTTTACCCGGTCTTGCCCGGGATAAAAAGGCCTTTGACTTTAAAAAAGGTTCACTATGCATACCAGGCGCTGAGTACTTAGTCCCCAATGAACAAATTCCCCAATAAGATGAACTTTCTCCCCAAATATTTGTATGGGCAGTAAATTCATTTTTTATTTTAATTCAAAATTTTTGGATTTTTTAATTTAGAAGTTTTTTATAAGATGCTGCAGTAAAAATGCTTCAAAAATAAGCTGCGAAACTGCTTTAAGTTTTTTTTAAAAGTTTATTTATAAACATCAAATATAACGGAATCGTTTGCAAATAAAGGAATCAGAACTTTTAAAAATTGAATTACTTCATTCAATAAGTGATCATCATTGAGCAGAGACGTCAAATTCAAGTTTCAAAAATTAAAAACTAATGCGACGTTTAATATTGCGTCGCAAGGTTTCTTTAAGCAACTGCTTATAGTATATGTGTGGCCTATTTTGATCAACAGGAAATTATTTCACATACGTAGATAAAATTTATCATAAGACATTTCACTGAGCTGTGTTCCGCGAGCGAGTCGCGTCCGCTTCCGCGCGTTTGGCGGTTACACCCGTGCTGCCGCGCAGTTCTCGTTAACTTATTTTAATCGCCGCTTCCTCGCGTTTGGCAGCCACACCTGTGCTGCCGCGCAGCTGTTGCCAACTTATTTTAATTGTCAAAATATATTTTTGGGATCATTCCGATATTCTAGCTAAGCTGTATTCCGCGTGCGCGTAGCTTCCGCGCAACGAAATGAGGCTATTGAAAAGAATACCTATTTTAAATGCATTTACTGTAGGACATATGTATATTGAGAGCAGTATGCAAATTTTCACTTAAATAAATATTTAACAAAATTCATTAAATAAAAATATGTAAAAATTTAAGAACGAATTTGGGGAGTAAGTTCATTCTTTATTTCGTTAAAAAAAAATGGGGAATTTGTTCATTTCTTTAAATCTGGGGAATTTGTTCACCGTGAAGTTATTCCTGTGTAAACCAAATTTCTTAGAAATCCGTTGAAAAATACAAATTTGTATAGGGACGAAATATACCACACAACAAAAAATGAATTTTATATGAAAATTGGGCGTAAAAGTAGGCGTGGTCGGTAAAAATCATATGGCGACCTTCCCTAGCATATGTACTAAATTTCGGAGAACAAATATACCAAAAAACAAAAAATGAATTTTATAAAAACCATTGAAAAATAAAAGTTTGTATAGCAATCAAATAAAGAAACAAATAAAAGGAAAAAAATAAATTTTTTTTTTACATAGAAGTGGGCGCAAGCTAGGCGTGGCCTGTGAGAAGCATATGGTGACCCTACCTGGATTATAGAGTTCGTATGATCAAATTTTAGACATCCCTTGAATATTAATAGGCTAGGTGATTTCTAGTGAATGATGTTTTGTTCTACCGTTTACCCCGATTTTGACCAAACGTATATTATTTGAAAGGTATTTCTTTTTAGCCGTTTTGCAGATTTTCAGAATTTTAAATTTTTTCCTTTATTTTAAGTAAATTGCATTTAAAGTTGCTACTAACACATACATAAAATTATACAATGCTATGTGTGTGTTTATTAAATTTGTTAATGTGTTTGTAATAAAAATGAGTTTGGTTTTTATACCCTATACCACCATAAGTGCCACTAGGGGCTGTCCTCAGGGAGGCGTTCTATCGCCACTGCTTTGGACCTTGGTCATAGATGAGCTGCTGGAGGAACTTAATGAGTTAGGATTCAGGGCCTTGGGCTACGCAGATGATCTTGTTATCTCTGTCTCCGGCTTTGACGAGAGGACAATATCGGAACGTATGCAACAGGCTCTGAATTATACCCTCAATTGGTGTCAGAGAAAGGGGCTATCTATGAACCCATCAAAAACCATACTGATACCCTTCACTAAACGAAGAAGATGCAACCTTATGGAACCAAGTCTGAATGGCTTGAAAATAGGGTTCTCGGACGAGGTCAAATATCTTGGGGTCACCCTGGATAAATCCCTCACATGGAACGGCCACTTAGATCAAATTACCAAAAAGGCCACCAGGGCTTTATACGCCTGTCAAAGGCTATTTGGTAGAACATGGGGCTTAAAGCCCCACATGATCTACTGGTCGTTTGAAACTATTGTGAAACCAATAATTACCTACTCGGCCCTTGCATGGTGGCCGAAGGTTGAGCAAACTAAAGCAAAAGCAATCCTGAACAAGGTGTACCGCATTGCCTGTATTGGTATCACAGGGGCGAACAGAACGTGCCCAACAGATGCTATCGGCATCATGCTTAACATTACACCACTTCATATTTCGATCATTGAAGATGCGTGCATGAGTGCCGTACGACTTCAGGATTTTGGTAGCATGAAGGACGGTGACCTAAAGGGTCACATGAGAGTCGCGAGGCTCTTCATCCACGACCCGGTGGCGAGAGTCACGGACAGAATGTTACCAAAAAATATATTCATCAGGGAATTTGAAACCATGATATTGGAACGGAGCACATGGACCAGTGGGACCTGGGAACCAGAGCAAGGTTCTCATGTGTGGTTCACAGATGGCTCAAAACAAACAAATGGGGACACGGGCGCGGGCATATTTGGTACCAACTTTCAACGTGCCTTATCCATGGGTAAATACCCATCCATTTTCCAAGCGGAGGTCTTCGCTATTCTTACATGCGTGACTGAATGTCTCAGAAGAAAGACAAAAAGGGCACTCATTTATATACTATCCGACAGTCAGGCTGCACTTAAGGCAATAATGGCCTACAAAGTGACGTCCAAACTGGTGCGGGAGTGCATCGAAAAGCTAAACGAATTAGGTAGATGCAACAAATTAACTCTATGCTGGATTCCGGGACATGAAGGACATGCAGGGAACGAAAGGGCCGATTGCCTAGCCAATCGAGGGGCCCGTCGTCCTTTCATCGGTCCGGAACCTTTCTGTGGTGTTCCAATGGGATACACAAAGGAAAAAATGAGGGAGTGGAGAAAATCACAAATTGCCGAACACTGGGACAAAAGTCCAGGTCAACGGCAGGCCAAGAGATTCATAACTCCATCCAGTGTTCAATCGGAAAGACTACTTGCCCTTGATAAAAAGGACTTAAGGACCTTAACGGGATTCTTTACAGGACACTGCAATCTTAGATATCATCTACGAATGAAAGGACAATCTGCTATAGACACATGTAGGTTCTGCGAGCAGGAGGTGGAAACAGCAGAACATATTCTCTGTGAATGTCCAAGACTAAGTGGTAAGAGAATCCTTGCACTTGGAGGATACATTGTATCCCCCCGGGACATATGGAAACTAATGCCAAATAGGGTAATTGGCTTCATAAGAAGCCTTAATCTTTAGGACAACCATGGGCTGCACAAAAGATCAAATTGGTCGCAGTGCGTTTAGCCTTCCTTATCTTATCTTATCTTATACCCTATACCACTATGTGGTTTGGGTATAATGACTTTGTGCTGCTGTTTGTAACAACCAGAAATATTTGACCTACACCCACCTTTAATTATACCGATCGAATCAGAATCAATATCTGATTCGATTTAACGATGTTCGTCCGACCGTCCGTCCGTCCGTCTGTGTGTCCATGTAAAGCTTGTAAGCAAACTGCAGGTCGCAATTATGAATATATTTTGATGATATTTGGTATTTAATCTGTTATCGGCCATGGGATGAACGCTATTGAAAGTGGTGAGAATCGGTCCATGTTGACACCTAGCCCCCATACAAATGACCCCTATGAAATCAACATATATTGCCATAAGATCCAAATTATCATACAAATCTTAGTCAAATTGGGTTTGTATGTATATATTACATCCATTAATCAGTAGTCCAAAAATGATCCCTATTGGACCACTCTTAGTCATAGGCCCCATATAGAGCTGCTTCCCGATCTTCACTTAAATCTATCAAAAAACAAAAATATTGCACTGATTCTTCTGAAATTTTGTTTGTATATATTTTTGCAAAATACAAGAGACTTTACCAAACATGGTCAGGATCGGTTCATTTTTGGGCCTAGTCGCCATATAGACATAGCATCCGATATGAACTTTTTCATAGCTGCAGCCAAAAAAATTAATAAAAATGCCACTCAAATTTGGTTTATGCTTATTTTCTATATCCGGTTAGTTGGGCCTGAGAGATAGGGTCTCTAAACGCATGCTATAGGGTATCGTATAGTCGGTCTAGACCGACTATAATTTTCTTACTTGTTTGTGTTGATTTGTGAATTGGCTATAATCGATTAGCATACTTTTAGGGTCTTTATTTAATGAAAAAATAAAATTTCCTAGAATTTGCACTCGAATTTCGAGGGCTGGAATCTGCTAGTAATTTATTATTAAGTTTATCAAATTGTTTACTTTTTGAAATATTTTGTTTACATTTGTTATAAATAGAGCAATATGTCCAGATATTAATGTCACGTAAAACCCAGCTGAAGGGTATCAAAGCTTCGGCATAACCGAATTTAACACTCTTACTTGTTTAATATTGATAGTGATTGGATCCAGTCCAAAACTTATTTGATTGTAAGATATGTATACAGGGTAGTCCCTCTAGTGCTTGTATCTTGAACTACTGGTTATATTGAGCATCGCTACACCAATGTCAGCTGTGTTACAAGAATTTAGTATAATATATACGGTTTACGAAATGAGCCGACTTACGCTTGAACAACGTTGAGAAATATTAAATACTAGATGTAACCCGGTGTGCTTCGCTACATATCACGGCGCTGACTCAGGCCCCAATGAACAAATGCCCCAAAAATTTGTATGGGGTTGCAGTTGTTCATGATGAACGAATGCCCCAATTTCTATGATTTTTGGGGCACAAGTTCATTTTTTATTCCAATTTGAAATATTTTGGCACATTTGTTCACTTTTAATTTGTAACTTTGGGACCTAAATTCATTTTTTTCCTTTTACAAGACACAACAGCAAACACCATCCTCCTGCAAAAAAAGTAAGCTACACGAAACCCGTTTTGGGTTATTTTTTCTGTGTGTTGTTGTTTCATTTACTCTTGTAAACTTCGCAAAAATATAACGGATTCGCTTTGCAAATCGAAGGAATCAGAACTTGCACACATTGAACTTTTTCTAAATATATGGTGGTGGTAGTGGAAAAATGTTGAGAAATGAATTTGGGGTGTAAGTTCATTTTTTATTTGGTTTTTTGAAAAATTGAGGATTTGTTCATTTGTTTTGGGACCTTTTTTTTTAAATTTTGGGCCACTTGTTCATCGGGAACTTATGCCCCAATTTTTTGGGAGATTTGTTCATTTTTTTGGGGGCATTTGTTCATTAGGGCCTAAATTTATAAATTCCCATTTAAATTTATAAACTCTTGATACCGAAATATTTTTAGTCAAATTTTTCTGGGATTGTTTAAGTTTCTTAATATTTAACATTTTTAAGATTATTTTCAAAGTTGAAAAAAAAAATTATTTATAAAAAAACAAGTAAGAGACTATGCCGAATCTTTGATACCCTCCAACTGGGTTTTACGTTTATATTAATAATACAAACAATATATCTGAAAAAGTAAACAATTTGATAAACTTAGTATTAAGATATTACAACAAACACACTGTATTTTTTAGCATTGTTCGGAGGTGTCTCCATACTTTAGACCATATCTTAGCATAATGATGGCCGACTTACCTCATTTTAGATAGCAATCTGCTCTATATAATGACAAACAATATTATTCTATGTTGTTTCAGGTAAATGGTTTATTTTGTGAATGAGCGTGATTTCAACAGACAGACAGACGGATGGACGCAAATTCATTTTTCGATGCGTTGCATTCGGAAAGAAAAACTGATATATATACTTTTTGCACAGTGGACTGGAGAGTATAATAAAATAAAATAATTTTGTTTGTACTATAATAATCTTTCAAAACAATGTCGAATCTAACACAAGTAAGAAAATTACGATACCCTATACCATGCGTTTAGAGACCCCAACTATATACGATACCCTATACCATGCGTTTAGGTCCAACTAATTCGATATACTAGCAGATTCCAGCTCTCGAAATTCGATTGCAATTTCTAGGCAACTTTATTTTTCAACTTAGCCAATTCACAAACCAACACTTTTTTCGTTTCTTATTATTGTGAATGAAGATAACAAACTCATTAACAAACACATTCACAAATTAAATAAACACACATAGTATATGTATAATTTTATGTATGTATTAGAAGCAACTTTAAATAAATGCAATGTACTCAAAACAAAGGAAACAATTTAAAAATCTGTAAATCTGAAAAACAGCTAAAAAGAAATACCTTTCAAATAATATACGTTGGTCAAAAAAGGGATAAAATGGTAGAACAAAACATCGGTCACAAGAAATCGCCTAGCCTATTAATATTATAGATAAAATAAGCATACACCCAATTTGAGTGCTATGCTATATTTATATGGGGACTATGTCGAAAAATGGTCCGATCCTGACCATATTTGGTTAAGACACTTATTTTTTACAAAAAGATATTCGAACCAAATTTGAGAAAAAAACTGTATATTATTTTTGGTTTTTAATAGATTTAAGTGAAGATCGGGAATCAGCTTCATATGGGGGCTGTGACTAAAAATTCTCCTATAGGGTTTATTTTTCGACTACTGATAAATGGATGTAATAAACATAAACAAACCCAATTTGATCAAGATCTATATGATAATATGGATATTATGGCAATTTAAGTCGATTTCATAGGGGCCATTTGAATGGGGGCTAGGTCTGAACATGCACCGATTTTCACTAATTCGCAATATCGCTCATTCTATGGCCGATAGAAGCTTATATACTCAATTTCATCAAAATATATTCATATTTGGGACCTGTAGTTTGAGTAGAAGGTTTACATGGAAACACAGACGGACAGACGGACGGACGGACATCGATAAATTGACTCAGAAAGTTATTCCGAGTCGATCGGTATAATGAGAGATGGGTCTAGGTCAAATATTTTTGGTAGTTATAAACATTATCACAAAGTCATTATACCCTGACCCGTCTGCGGAAAATTTCCCGAAAACAACTTCTCGAAAATAATTTCCCAAATACAATTGCCCGAAAAAAATTGCCCGAAATAACAATCCCCCGAAAAAACAATTCCCCGAAAACAATTTTCCGAAATTACAATTTCCCGATAACAATTTCCCGAAATTACAATTTCCCGAAATTACAATTTCCCGAAATTACGATTTCCCGAAAAAAAATTTCCCGATTCATACGATTTATTGAAAAAACAGTTTCCCGAGTATACTACTTCTCGAAAAAACAATTCCCCCACCCCGCACCTCGCCCTTTCTCTTCCAGCCTCCCTCGTCATCCGGACCTATTTATTGGAGTGTCATACGCTTATTTTTTCATTGTGATTTTGAACACTTCGGTATTCAGACTTCCCGACGGATAATGCTCACTCCATCACATCATGCCCATGCAGTAGCTGCTACGGAATCGCTACCATCTTTCATATCGAAGTTTTTTAGTTATTTGGGTGTTAATACTCAGTTACTATGCCACTCGAATTCCTGGATAGCGAAAAAGTTAAACCGAGGTTGCTTTTGAATAGTTTCTTGTATCATGACGACGGTCAGTCCGTTGATAGCGTTTATTGGCGTTGTAACCTTTATCGAGGAAAACATTGTACCGGTAGGGTCATAACAATCACAGTGCCGAAGCGGCTTTCGTTGCTAAAGAAAAAATAGTTAATGAGCTGAAAGATCTTGCCCGGACCACTACATCAAGTGGTCATGAACTGATTGCTCGCGCTTCGGCTAGAATTTCTGATGATATTGTTTCGGAAATGCCATCAACAAGCTCTTTGAAGAAATAGTAATTTCGGGAAATTGTAGTTTCGGGAAATTGTGTTCGGGAAATTGTATTTCGGGAAATTGTAATTTAGGGAAATTGTGTTCGGAAAATTGTAATTTCGGGAAATTGTTTTCGGGAAATTGTTTTCGGGAAATTTTCCGCAAATCACCCTGACCACATGGGGTATAAATATCCTTATCTGTTATTGATATAATGTTATTGTTATTACATAAAATGTAATAATAAGATAACCATTGAAATTATATTAAAGCTTACAAAAAATATCTTAATAGTTCTAATCACTACTTATGGACCCTTTTTCGGAAATCCTTCCATTAGGATAATTTTAGTGGTTTATGTAATTTTTTGGAACAGGTAGTCCATCTCCGTTTAAAATCGTCCACATTTTGTGAAGTTTTTTTTTGTGTTCTTCAATTCTTCACTGGTCTTAGCTCCAGACGATTTGGAGGATTTGCTTCCATAGGTACAAAAACCACGTTATTGTCTTCTTTCTTAACATAGTGACAGGATTCCAAATCGGGTCAAAAATATGTGGACACATTTTGGTGGTTTATGAAAGGAAGGAGTCTTCTTTGTTTGCAAATTTAATTGGGAATAAACATTTTTAGTGAAATTCTTGAAAAAAAATCATGTGAGTCCGACCACAAGGGAGATGTGTAAACATCTAATAATTAAACATCAACATCATATTTTCCAGTGCATAAAAAATATGTCGATTATGCTGTTTTCTGAATTTCAATTGATGTTTTCTGAAATGCAATTGATGTTTTCTGAAATTCAATTGATGTTTTCTGAAATACAATTAATGTTTTCAGCAATTCAAATAATGCTTTTTGAAATTCAATTGATGTTTTCTGAAATTCTATTTATGTTTTCTGAAATTCAAATGATGTTTTCTGAAATATAATTGATGTTTTCTGAAATACAATTGATGTTTTCTGAAATTCTATTGATGTTTTCTGAAATTCAATTGATGTTTTCTGAAACTCGAATGATGTTTTCTGAAACTATATTGATGTTTTCTGAAATAATTAGTCATTTATTGTTCGGTTTAAGATCATGTATATATTTTTCTAATGAAAGAAAGATAATAATTTTTGTAATGTAAGAGAAATATTAGAAAAAAATTGAAGACAGCGCTAGATGGAGTAGCTACTTTCGAACAAAGCGACTTGTTCATCGTCAGCATCCTTCTGCCTATTACTTCAACTCATGCTTAATCAACTATTTAACTCAACATTTGAAAGAAAAGAACATGAGAAATGTTTTTCTTTTTATATACGAGAGTTTGTATGAACAAGCTGAGCTTTTCTGAAATTCTATTTATGTTTTCTGAAATTCAAATGATGTTTTCTGAAATACAATTGATGTTTTCTGAAATACAATTGATGTTTTCTGAAATTCTATTGATGTTTTCTGAAATTCAATTGATGTTTTCTGAAATTCTATTTATGTTTTCTGAAATTCAATTGATGTTTTCTGAAATACAATTGATGTTTTCTGAAATTCAATTGATGTTTTCTGAAACTCGAATGATGTTTTCTGAAATTATATTGATGTTTTCTGAAATTCTATTTATGTTTTCTGAAATTCAAATGATGTTTTCTGAAACTCGAATGATGTTTTCTGAAATTCTATTTATGTTTTCTGAAATTCAATTGATGTTTTCTGAAATTCAATTGATGTTTTCTGAAATTCAATTGATGTTTTCTGAAATTCTATTGATGTTTTCTGAAATTCAATTGATGTTTTCTGAAATTCTATTTATGTCTTCTGAAATTCAATTGATGTTTTCTGAAATACAATTGATGTTTTCTGAAATTCAATTGATGTTTTCTGAAACTCGAATGATGTTTTCTGAAATTATATTGATGTTTTCTGAAATTGTATTTATGTTTTCTGAAATTCAAATGATGTTTTCTGAAACTCGAATGATGTTTTCTGAAATACAATTGATGTTTTCTGAAATACAATTGATGTTTTCTGAAATTCTATTGATGTTTTCTGAAATACAATTGATGTTTTCTGAAATTCTATTGATGTTTTCTAAAAATTCTATTTATGTTTTCTGAAATTCAAATGATGTTTTCTGAAATACAATTGATGTTTTCTGAAATACAATTGATGTTTTCTGAAATTCTATTGATGTTTTCTGAAATTCAATTGATGTTTTCTGAAACTCGAATGATGTTTTCTGAAATTATATTGATGTTTTCTGAAATTCTATTGATGTTTTCTGAAATTATATTGATGTTTTCTGAAATTCTATATATGTTTTCTGAAATTCAAATGATGTTTTCTGAAACTCGAATGATATTTTCTGAAATTATAATGATGTTTTCTGAAATTCTATTTATGTTTTCTGAAATTCAAATGATGTTTTCTGAAATTCTATTTATGTTTTCTGAAATTCAAATGATGTTTTCTGAAATTATATTGATGGTTTCTGAAATACAATTGATGTTTTTTGAAATCCTATTTATGTTTTTTGAAATTCAAATGATGTTTTCTGAAATTATATTGATGTTTTCTGAAATTCTATTTATGTTTTCTGAAATTCAAATGATGTTTTCTGAAATTATATTGATGATTTCTGAAATACAATTGATGTTTTCTGAAATACAATTGATGTTTTTTGAAAGACAATTGGAAAATGTTTAGAAAGGAACATATCATAATATTTTCACAAATACAATCAGATAAAGTCACACCTATTTACACTTCAGCTCACACCGATGTGTTACGCTGTTTTTGCGATTGTATTGTGAAATAGAAATTTACCCCCCTGCGTGTATAGATGTTTACACATAAAAAAAAACCATTTCCGTAAAAAAAAAAAAAAAAATAGCATGCTATCTCGACAACCCTGCTAAAAATCCGATTTTGTCATTGATTCGGCTTTTTGATCACCAACATTAGTTCACGATAGCCATGACGAAAATCCAAAATAAAAATCGAACAGTCGCGCTCTTCAATTCATTCGGAAACTTTTCGACATAACCTTTTTAAAGATATTAGCAGAGCCCAGCCCTCGATATTCGAGTGAAAATTCTAAGAAATTTTATTTTTTCATTCAACTTATTTCTTTCAATATTTTATGCCACCTAAAAGTGGGCTTTCACAATTCACAATTCAACACACGGCGTTTGATATGCAATTATTATAATGAAATTCGGTTGCGCTATTGCCGTTATCTATGTCCAAGATTATTTTTCAATTAAACGCTTTTCATAACAATTTTTGTATAATTTTATGTATGTGTTGGTAGCAACTTTAAATGCATTTTACTCCAAAAACTGACAAAGTTATATTGGTCACACGAAATCGCTTTACCTGTTAATGTTATAGTTGTTTTATTATATACTAGTATAGCCAAGCACTCGAAATTCGAGTGCAAATTCTAGGAAATTTAATTTTTCATTCAATTGTTTTCTTTCAATGTTTCTTTTTAAATTATATATTAAAAAATTATGAATATGTTAAATAAAATTCATCCTAAAGGTATGCTCATCAATTTTAGCAATTCACAATTCAACACGAGGCGTGTGATACGCAATTATAATGAAATTCGATGATTGCGAATTGGCTAAAATTGATTAGCATACTTTTAGGTTCTTTAGATACAGCTTTAAATTGACAGGATGTAACGAATAATTGGAAATATTTTATTTTATTCAATTTAATATTTTTTAAAACATATTATACATAAATTTTATCATTCTCCTCAATATGAACTATAAGTATTGCTAAATTTCACACTCCTCCATATCCGTATTTTGCATAAAAAGGAATAAAAAGTTTTCCTTCCGTATTAATATATAGATAATGAAATGAATTTTTTCCTTACCTTATATTATTTAAAAGCCAATAAACAACAATTGAATATTTTAAAATTTTTTTATTTAGTTTTTATTTATTTATTTAATTTTTTTTTTGATTTTTGTTGTTTAAATTGTGTCGCACAATAATATTTTAATTAATAATAATAATTAACTGCAATAATTCGAATAATTTTGTTTTATTTTCAGCAGAATACATTTGATTAACCATAAAAATAATTGAATTAGTTTTTGTTGTTGATGTTGTTGTTGTTTGTGTATTTTCAATACACTTTGCAAATATACATTTTCATTAATATTATTCAATTCTCATAATAATTAACAACAAAAAATAAAAAACATAATTGACGATCAAAAATAAAATTATTTAAAAAATTAAATCAATTTCAAAAAATAAAATTATTAAAAATATTAAAAACTTACAAACAAATTTTAACATGGTGATTTTAAATAACAATTAAATTGTTGATAAATATTTCATTTATTTTATACATAATTCATAATAAGATTTGTGTTGTATTTGTTGTTTTTAATTTTAAAATATATTATGCAATCTTTAAGGTTTAATGCAAAACAAAGTTACACTTTTATTTATAAATTTATTTATTGGTTTATTTTAAAAATTTCATAAAATTTTAAATATACTTTTTTTTATTATTTATTTATGTATGTATTTGGCTTATGTAATGTGTTTAAAAGCTTTGAAATTTTATTTAATTTTATTTTTTTGTAAATATTTGGGAATTTAATTGGGAATTTCATTTTTCATTTAGGTCTGATATATAAATTCCAAAACATTTACGATTTCTTTTTGCGCTCAATTAAGAGTTGATTTTATTTACTTTCTTTTGTTAGAAGTTAAAAACATTATTTTTTGTGACAAGTTTTTTTTAGTAAAAAAAAAAAGTTTAGATTTTTTACTTTTAAATTTGAGTATAGGAGGAGTATATTTTGAAAAAGGAATTATTAAGGGTTATAGGTGTAAAATATTGAGTATATGTTTAGATTTGTTTTTATTTTTGATTTTGTTTGTTTTTTTTTTGTTTTTTTTTTATAAAAATTAATTTTATTTAAACAAAATATTATTAAATTAAGCACCAAATAATCGGGTCTGTTCTGAAATTTTTCAAATTTAAATTTTAACAAAAATGGTGGTTAATAAAATATCTTGAATTTAAAGTTTTTATTTTGAAATATTTTAATTGAATCAATTTTTTAAATTTTTAGCTTAAGTTTTCCTATCAATTTCCAGAACAGGCCTGTACATTATTTTTATATAAATGTTTATATTTTGTTTTTTCTTACTTAAAAAAAGAAAAAAACTTAAATTCTAAAAAAAAAATAATATAAAAAATTGTCTTGAGACATGTGCTTAAAAAATAAGTGTCTTCTTATATTTTCATCGTTAAAAATTAAAATGTTACAACTGATTTAAGCATTTAATATTTTGTTTTAAGCCATAGTAACTAAAAGGATCTTCTTACTCACAACCCTTACTAGTGAAAAATATTTAAAAATTAATTTTAATATATTTCATACCACGCTGGACCTTCATTTTTCAATATATTTTATAAAAAAAAATCTAACTATTATTTTTTTCCTGTTTATTTTTTTCCCCTACATAGATGAAAAAAATATAAAAAAAAAAAACAAAAAAAAAATTTGTTACCTTTAAAAGCCTTTTTACAATTAAATGTTTATTTTCTATTAATTGTTTTACTTTGCCTAAATTCAATCTTTTCTATGCAGCATTCGATTTAGTTTTTTTTTTTCAAATAATATTAAAAAAATCTTATTAAACTAAAAAATAAAATCAAAATCTTAGCAACTAATAATAATAAAAAAGTATTGCCAACCCTGTTTTTTTTCCAGCAGGGTTCCTAATTTTAGTCTCCAATTATTAACTAATCTGTTTCGTGCAAAAATACATTTCATCTTCTTTTTTAATTTTTAGATTAATACTACTTTTACTTTACTAAAAAATGTTTAGGGTTTTTCAAAAATTTCTAGAAAACTATTTTTGTTTTATTTAAATGTTTATGATTTTTTTCTAAAATATTCTATATATTAAGTTAAAAATCCAAGTATGAAATTGTTTAAAATCTATTTGATATAAATGTGTAAATGGTGTTGTTTATAGGCAATTTTTTTTTATATGATTAATTTTTTATAAGACCTGAATTTGAGGCTAAATGGAAAGTTTGAATTTTTTCATTTTATCTTATTTCTAATTGGGGATAAATGCTTGATTTATTAAGGGGGAGTTTTTTGGTTTTTTTTTATAATGTTCAGATAAGCTTTTTTTGTTTTTTTTTGTATTAAAATTATGGCAGTCTCTAAGTATTTATACTTTTCTTTACAAATGTATTCGAGTAAAATTATAATTTTGGATATAACCGATTAAAACCTTAAAACTTCACATAAAGTGGTTCCACAAATATTCTAAAAAAAAATTATTGAATATATAAAAAATATCGATATTAAATCAATGAAAAATATTGCAAGAGTTAAATAAAAATTTACAAACTGTGACAGCGCACACCGTGGTGAAATTGACGAGCTGCTGAATAAAAATACTCAAAAAAGAAATGAAAATAGGGTTTTTTAGCACTATATCACCGCTTTAAAAAAAATTGCTAAGGGAATTTTTGAGATATGGCGTTTTGAGCGATTTTAGGCAAAGACAATAGAATTTTTTGGCGATTTTTTTAAAACTAATATTTTGGCTTGAAAGTACTCAATCAACCCTACTGAAAGGAAAAAAAAATCATTGAAGCTATTTCAAATAACGGCCATTTTATTTTTTGGGATTTTTTTTTTTGGTTTTATGTGATATTTTAATTGTATATTTTTTAAATTATTTTTTTAATATACAGCCCTGTTCTTGAAACGTTATTATTTGAATAAGAGTGAATTTAAAATCACATGAAATTGAAATTTTGGGTTTCTTGAAACCACTTTTTTTTATTTATTTAATGGAAACATATGTTTGAGTTAAGAACCATATGTTTGAGTTAAGAACATATGTTATCTAGAATTCGAGGTGCCATTTGGTTCTTTATTCAGTTTCACAAAAAACTTTTAACTATTTTGTGCATGTTTTTTCCTAAGTTTATAGAAAAAGTATAAAGAAAAATATTTTCTTTTAAAATAACAACTTATTTGTACATTTAATTTTTTTTTTGTTCTTCAATTTCATTCAATTAAAAATGACTTTTCTATTTTTAAAAAGTTAGGCATCACCAAAAAAATTTCGATATTCAAATAAATTGGATTTGACTGGCATCACTACTGTTTCGAACATATGCAAAAAATAAAAATATGTGATTTGATGAAAAAATTTTTTTTTTTAAATTCCTTTATTTGCAATAATTAGTGCATAAAGAATCTATGTTATAATTGAAAAAATTATAATGGAAAATAGATTGTGTAAATAAAAAGTTTTTATTAAAGTTATAGAACAGCATCATCGCAAAAAGTGTGTTTTATTAACATCGACCACTTATTACGAGTTTTTTTTAAATCAGCGCAAAATGTAGACGTTTTTTAAAATCGTTTTTTTTTTCATAAAATTAATGTCTAATTTTTTAAAATAATGACAAGGTTCAATAAAAAACATGTTAGAGTTTAAATATCAATAAGTTTTTTTTATTTCTTAAGACCTGCTTAGTAGAAAAAAAAGGGCATATGTTTTGATTTCACAAAACCTTTTCAATGTTAATTAAAACGAGAAAAAATATTCTTATTGAAATTAGAGAATAGCAAAAAACTCGTAGATTTAAGAATTTTTTCATTTACGAGTTTTTTTTTGTGATAGTGGTTTCAAGAACAGGGGTGATAGTGTTCTTTTTTTTTATATATTTTTGTGTTTTTTTTCTAATACACGCCCACTGATAGGAGACCTCTCACTTTTGTAGCTCTTAGGAGATTGAACCTTCCTGAAATTTTTACAGAGTCTTACTGTGTGTCTAGAAGGAACTATAGACTACAAATTTTTTTAATATTTTTACTGGGCGTGGCATATCCCATAAAGAGTAAACTTTTAATATCATATATATTTAGTACTGCGGCAGCGAGAGCTTTGCAAATTTGTGTGAGTTCAAATATTATTAATGTTAGTAACCATGCCGGAAATGGGCGGAATCGGAGAAGTGGGCGTGGCACCTCCCATACAAAGTAATTATTCAATATAATATACTTCGAGTACTATAACAGGGAAACCTTTGCAAATTTGTCTGAGGTCATCTTTTATTAAGGGGAGTAGTCGGATAAAAATGGGGGGATCTCACCAATGGGCGTGGCACTCCCATGCAAAAAACATTAAATGTTTGGAGTACTGTAATAGTGAGCGCCTTGGGACTTTGCGAACGAAATATAGATACATAATATCATATAACTAGAGCACTTTAAAAGGGAAAACCATGATATTTAGTACAAGTTCATCAGATGTTAATGTGAGTATTCATATAAAAAATGGGCTGGATATGATTAGTGGGCGTGGTACCTCCTTTGCAAACGAATATGAAGTACTATGAAAGTGACAGGCATGAAATTTTTGACAAGTACATTAATTACCAATGTCAGTAGTCGTGGAAAATATGAGCGGAATCGCCAAATTCAAAAATCACCAAATATAAAAATCGCCAAATTTAAAAATCGCCTAAATCAAATATCACCCAAACCGAAAATCGCGAAAAATACAAATCTTCAAAAACAAAAATCTTCAAAATCAAAAATCGACAAATCAAAAATCGCCAAAATAAAAAATCGCTAAAATAAAAAATTGCCACATGACATACTCAATTTAAGGCCTAATCGTTAATTGTTGCCGAATTTAATTTGGAAAATCCATATTTTTCTTATAGGTGCCGAAAAAATTGAAAATTTTTGCATCGAATGAAAAACCAAAAATATTGTATATAAAATAAAATGTTTCAATTGTACAAAACAAATTTCGCACGAAAAATTGATTAAGAAAATATACACGGCATAGTATTTAATATAATTAAATTAATAATTCATTTATTAGTTTAAATTATTATTAATTTAAATATAAAATTAATTAGAAAAAAAAAACTAAAAAGTATATATAGAAAAAAAAAAATATGATTGAAACAAAAAAAAAAAAAACAAATAAAAATTAACATTAATGCAACAAAAAACAAGTAAGAAAATTATAGTCGGTCTAGTCCGACTATACGATACCCTATACCATGCGTTTAGAAACCCTATCTCTTAGGCCCAACTAACTGGACATAGAAAATAAGCAGAAACCAAATTTGAGTGGGATTTTTATTAATTTTTGGCTGCAGATATGAAAAAGTTCATATCGGATGCTATATCTATATGGGGACTAGGTCCAAAAATGGACCAATCCTGATCATGTTTGGTAAAGTCTCTTGTATTTTGCAAAAATATATACAAACAAAATTTGAGAAGAATCAGTGCATTATTTTTGTTTTTAATAGATTTAAGTGAAGATCGGGAAGCAGTCTATATGGGGCCAAAGGGATCATTTTTGGACTACTCATTAATGGCTGTAATGAACGTATACAAACCCATTTTGAGTAAGATCTATATGACAATTTGGATCTTATGACAATTTATGTCGATTTCATAGGGGTTATTTGTATGGGGGCTAGGTCTGAACATGGACCGATTCTCACCAATTTCAATAGCGTTCATCCCATGGCCGATGAAAGCTTATATACCAAATTTCAACAAAATATATTCATATTTGCGACCTGCAGTTTGATTACAAGGTTTACATGGACACACAGACGGACGGACGGACTCAAAAAGTGATTCTGATTCGATCGGTATAATTAAAGATGGGTCTAGGTCAAATATTTTTGGTAGTTACAAACAGCAGCACAAAGTCATTATACCCAAACCACATAGTGGTATAGGGTATACAAATTTATAAATAAATGGCCGTTACTCGAAAAACGCTCTAACGATTTTTTTCCTTTCAATACGGTTTATTGAGTACTTTGAAGCCCAACTTTTTTTGTTAAAAACAATAACAGCAAACATTTTAACCAAGGTTGTCAACGCTAAGTGACAATGAATGATGTTTAAAATTAATAAGAAAATTAACAAAAATTTTAGGCATTTTCGTGCTTTTTTAAATCGAAAACAATTATTAAATGCAATCAGCATGAATGTAAATACATTATTTTGCTTGTTGTTGTTCACATGTACAAAAGAAAACAACAAAAAACAACAAGCAAACAAAAATGTGTGTATATCCATGGCTGATAGTCGTACATATGCACTTGTTCTGTTATGTATCAACATTTTTCATTACTTTTAGTTATACCCTATACCACTATGTGGTTTGGGTATAATGACTTTGTGCTGCTGTTTGTAACAACCAAAAATATTTGACCTAGACCCATCTTTAATTATACCGATCGAATCAGAACCACTTGCTGAGTTGATTTAACAATGTCCGTCCGTCCGTCCGTCCGTCCGTCCGTCCGTCCGTCCGTCTGTGTGTCCATGTAAAGCTTGTAATCAAACTGCAGGTCGCAAATATGAATATATTTCGGCGAAATTTGGTATATAAGCTTTTGTCGGCCATGGGATGAACGCTATTGAAATTGGTGAGAATCGGTCCATGTTCAGACCTAGCCCCCATACAAATTACCCATATGAAATCGACATAAATTGCCATAAGATCCAAATTGTCATGTAGATCTTACTCAAATTGGGTTTGTATGCGTTCATTATATCCACTAATGAGTAGTCCAAAAATGATCCCTGTGACCCCATATAGAGCTGCTTCCCGATCTTCACTTAAATCTATTAAAAAACAAAAATATTGCACTGATTCTTCTCAAATTTTGTTTGTATATATTTTTGCAAAATACAAGAGACTTTACCAAACATGATCAGGATCGGTCCATTTTTGGACCTAGTCCCTTTATAGATATAGCATCCGATATGAACTTTTTCATATCTGCAGCCAAAAAAATTAATAAAAATCCCACTCAAATTTGGTTTTTGCTTATTTTCAATGGCCAGTTAGTTGGGCCTAAGAGATAGGGTTTCTAAACGCATGGTATAGGGTATCATATAGTCGGTCTAGACCGACTATAATTTTCTAACTTGTTTTTTATATGGAATTTTATCGGATTATCTTTACATTTTCGTACGTTATTCTTCACCTATTTGGTCTATAGAATCGAAATTGAATACCAAAGTGCTGCAGATTATGATGAACAATTTAAGCCTAAGTAGTGCGATACACTCGACCTATTGCGGACAGGAGAATGTTCTCAATAAACAGACAGATAGGCACCCATCGCTAAATCGGGTTTTCCTTTTATAAACATCGAGAATATATATAGTTAATGGGGTCGCTGGAATTTATTTCGATAAGTTACAAACGGATTGGCAAACTGATTTATACCCTCTGCACAGTAGTGTGTAGGGTATAAAATACAAACAAAAAATCGTTGAAAGGTTCTATTTAAGTCTTCGCGAAAAAACGCTCAAATCGCCATATCTCGAAATTTCCCTTAACTATTTTTTTTGAAAGCGTTGATATAGTGCTATCAAACACTATATTCATTTTTGTGGAGTAATTTATGCAGCAATTCGTTAATTCCGCCCAGTTGTCCTACTTTGGAATAACGCTAATATTCGTTAACAAATTTGGAACGCGTCTCATATGAATATAAAAAATGAATAATTTCAAAAGCATTTAAATATTAAGATAAACAAAATTATCTTTTCTTGGAAAACCAGTTAAAGCTAGTATTAACAGACATTTTGTCGTTTTTACCATTTATCACCTTTTTTCATAAATTGGTTAAAAAAATGCGTTTTTTTTTAAATTGGAATTTTACTCAATTTTACCTTCTAACTTTTTTTTTTGATAATTGCTTCTCTTAACTTTATATTATTTTCTCTCACAACTTAGACCTTCTTCTTTTATGCAAAACTGATATTTTCTTAAACGCTAATGTTTTCTAGTTAATCTTTGAAAGCCCACTATCCGACGGATTTGCGGGGACATTCTTTGTTAGTAAAGTTCAGTATGTTGGCGCACTGGCGCTGGAATCTTAGACAGACCACGGTCGCGACGTGGCGACACTATGACGGACATATCTCTCGAATGATTACTGCCACAAGAGCTGGCCGCCGAACTGCGCTTCGATAAAGACTTAGTTGGTGGCGAACAACTAGTGGAACGTTCCAAAGTGCCATTGCTGTGCACCCAAGCTGTGGTGAAATCATCATATTCTGGCTTTTTGTTGTTTTGAGAACGTGTTATTGCTGTCCCTGTACTTTGTACCTTATTATTAGTGGTTGAATACTGCAAGAGTAGGGTCTTCATTTTTTCCAAAATCTGGGCATCATTTTTAGCACTACTGGCTGCATCCAATAGCTGTTGGGCCAATGGTGAATTTGCGTGATTTTTCACCGGTGACGTAGTCAACGAAGTCGTACAACCCTTAATTCTACGACCATTACTGTCGTATAAAATATGTGATGATCTTGTTTTAGCATTGCGATCAAATGGTGAGTTTGTTGTTGTTGCATTTAATGTTAGAGTTTTGGTTGGTGTATTTGCTATAAATGTATCACTGGTCAGTGTAGGTCGTTTTCTACCACCACTCATTGCAGTTCTACCACTCCAAGTATTAGTGACGTCACGTCCAGCCACAGCTCCAACTGTTGCTGCCGATGATGAAGGTGCTGGTGATTTACTTTTCCTAGACTCGTTTGTCATACCAAATGAGGATGGTGGCTTTCGTACCGAACGATATACCGGCTTGCCACGACCGAATACTGCCACTCCAGTGCGTGATGGTAAATCTTGTAAACTTCCCGTATTACAAGCGCTATTATCCATGCTGCGTCTTCTTTGTGGCGTAGCCATCGGTGAAAATGGAATTTTACTTTTGTTTGTTGTTGTTGCTGCTGCAGTTGCCGCTACAATATTTGCATCCTTCGAGATTTTTTTGTTTGTTGCCAACACTTGAGTAGCATCGCCATCAATAACATCATTGCCAATGAGTTTATTTGCAAATCCTGGTTTCCTTAAGCCGGTATTTTGGCCTATATCCACGGTTATTTCATCGTCTGTGATGAAAACACCCGATTGTTCAAATTTATTTTCTGTTTGCGGTTGCAATGAATGTGCTACATTCAAAATGGCTGGCAATGATTGTGGCCCATTATCGTCAATGATGTGCTCATGTATGATGTCTTCATTTTGTGCATAATTGTTTTCCATATTTTCAGGAGTTTTTTGTGATGTTGTTGCATCTTCACTCGGCGATATTTGAGAATCACTTGATGTTTGATCGTGACGCACTAATGAAAAAAAAGAGAAACATACAGAACAAATTATAAAAATATAATAATATTAATTTATATTAAATTTCTATTCTCCGAATTTCAGTTTATATATTTATGTAGATCAGGCCCACAATTGTTGGTCGGATTTTCTCTTTGTTGTTATTCTTATTGAAACTAACGTCGATTTAAAACGAAAATAAACTTTCGTTAAAATTTACCACGAATGTTCTATTTCACTAAACTAAGAAATATTATATATATATAATTTTAGACCGCTAGCTCCTGAAATATGGCGTCACGAAAAGTGAAAAAAATCATTAAAAAATCAGTGAATTGGTCTAGAATATCTGCGTTTCCCTTCAAAACTTTTTATTTTCTAATTCCTATAGTTTTTTCGGACAGCGGTCGCACAGTTTTTGGTACACAAATAGATTTGCCACTTACAGGAACTTCAATAATGAAACAAGAAATAGAATCCGCCATAATATCACTAAAAGATAAAAAATCCACTGGCCCTGACGAGATTCCTTCTGAAATACTAAAACTGATAGATACGGATAATATTGAGCTACTAACAAAGTTGTTTAACCACATTTTTGTTAAAGGAAAATATCCGCAAGACTGGCTTAAATCCACATTTATAACCATACCCAAGAAAAACTGCGCAAAATCTTGTAACGACTACAGACTTATAAGTTTAATGAGCCACGCCCTGAAAATATTCTTAAGAGTAATTCACTCCAGAATATACTCAAAATGCGAAAAGAAAATGGGGGAGTCCCAGTTTGGGTTTAAAGAAGGAATGGGTACCCGTGAAGTGGTTTTCTCTCTAAAGATATTAGTCCAAAATTGCAGAGATGTACAAAAGGATATTTTCTTAATGGACATCCTGATGTCAGTCGGTAGAGATGACAAGGAATTCCGATGTTTCAAAAGTCTTTATTGGTACCAATCCGCACAAATTGAGGTTAGTGGAGAGCTGGCTGAATGCATTTCAATATCGGGAGGGGTTCGGCAAGGTTGTATACTGTCCCCACTATTGTTTAATATATATTCCGAGAGGATCTTCCAGGAATCAATAAACAACATACCTAGGGGTATTTTTATAATCGGCATATATACAAATAATATTAGATATGCCGATGAAACCACAATACTGGCTGATAGTATTACTGGCCTTCAAGATTTAATGAATAGACTGGTTACATATGTGACCTTCTCCGAGAAAAGGGACCTAGTGTGTCAAAAAACGGGTTATATCAAAAACGGTGGATTCTGGTACCTAAAAGGGTGTAGAAACTTTAGATGCGTTTTTTTCTCAAAACTTAATTTTCACACATCCCTTTTCTCGGAGAAGGTCATATATAGTGGAATATATGGTTTGAAAATAAATATTCGGAAAACCAAATATATGGTTGTGAGCAGAAAAATAACTACGGCACAACGAATTTAAAAATACAAAACTTTTCCATCAATGACCAATGGGACGGATCAAAAGAAATACGACGAAGGATAGAAATGACAAGAGATTAATTCTTCAAATACAAAAAAGTTCTAACGAGTCATGATACGAAAATACGGTTTATCAAATCATATACCAATATATATGGTCAGTACTACTGTACGGAATGGAGGTATGGATCATTAAAGCGACTGATGCGAAAAAGCTAGAATCCTTCGAAATGTGGATTTATCGACGGATACTAAAAATACCATGGACCGATTTTATATATAATAACGAGGTACAGAGAAGAAGGCATCGAAATAGAGAGCTCATAACAACTATAAAAAATGAAAAACAGCCTACACATATTATGAGAAATCCAAAATACGGATTGTTACAAACCATCACGAAGTCGAGAATCGACGGAAAGCCTTCTAAAGGAAGAAAAGAAAAGGCTTGGATTTCAAATATTCAGGAGTGGACTGGATTCCGAGATGTAGAATATCTTCTAAAAAAGAAGATCGAGATCGCATATGAAACGATGACATGTATAATAACTTTATTTGTAGCTTACTGTTGCTTAGTCAGCTCCATTGGGGTCCAGTCGAACTTAAAGTCCCTAAAGATTTCCATGCCAGATCCGCCAGTGCCGGGCGGCTAAAGTATCTCCAGCGGGGAATTGACAAAGGAATTCTGATGACGTTTCCTCTTCTTCTACATAGTGGCAGCTTTCGTTATGCAGGATTCCTATATTGCGGGCGCCTAAACCGAAATATGCTCCAAGGCTCTTAACTACCGAGGCAGTCTAATGATTTTTCTAGTACGGTGATGATCGCAAACCGTATTAGAGGTTCATGATGCCATCTCTCTTCGGCAACTTTATATGGAATGATTGTTATTGCTGGTTACTCGTATTGAGCGACTTGTTAGGCATGTGATTGATCTCGTCTTCATCGAGATTAGTTTGGCATGTTCGCCTAATTTATAGATAATACAGTTTCGAGTTATATGTCTAAGTCAAGCCTCACAAATAAGTATAAAATTCGAATGTCTCTCTATCTTATTCATAGCCACGCGGCATTTTGGACAATTTTCGATCTGCTGGCCACACCCATAAGGAACTTGAGGCCCGATTTTTTTATGTGTGAAGATACAGCCATCTCTGTATGATATCCGTTGATACCCTACCAGAATTATAACCTGTCAGTTGGCCGAAATTTCGGCCTGAAACCCGTTATACTAATCAGGTTCCAGAACAATCCGACCTGAAGTATAGATGGCGGCAGTAGTTTGAAAAAATTACCTTGCTGAAAATTGGCAACCTTTTGAAACATATCGCTCATTTGCGAGAAGACCAGCATAACTCAAAAAACGTGATTTTTGAGTTAATGATGCAGAGATATGGGTCAGACCGTAATCTAAAACATATCAAAAAACGGTATTGGTATCTGTTTCTCACATAGAGTGGCGACCAAAAGTGTTTTGTACTTTACTCAACAGTTAGGCACAATTTTAAGTGCATTTCTCTCGGTGTCGCTTTTGTGAGTTATGCCGGTTTTCTCGTACATGAGCGATATGTTCTCAGTTTCAAGGCGCCACATTGTTCACTATTTTTTTCTTGGAGCCATCAAAAGTGGACTCAAATGGGAGAATCACGAAGACAGTTCCATGTACAGGCAAGGTTAGGTGTCTGTGGCGAGTGGCATTATTTTTATTGATTATCTTCAAAAAGGAAAAACAGTCAACGGCGAGTACTGTGCTAACTTATTGCAACGTTTAAGAGATGCAATTAAAGAAAAATACCGCATTTAGCGAATAAGAAATTGTTGTTTCATCAAGACAATGATGAAACATCCACTATTGCGATGGCCAAATCCCATGAATTAAAGTTCGAGTTGCACCTTATTCCAGATTTAGCTCCCTCGGATTATTTTCTATTTCCAAACTTGCAAAAATACTATAAAGTGGGTATCGAAGCTATTGAGCATCGCTGGGAAAAGTGTATCGAGCGAAAAGGAGATTAAGTTGGAAAATACAATTTTTCACAAATTTGTTGTGTGTTCTTTGTCAGGTCGGTTTATTCTAAAACCGCCTTTGTACAACCTACTCGTCCATATACTTTGTTGTAACCATCAGTGAAACTCTGATGTGTCTTCGTCGAAATATCTACACTTTCTGGCCATTTTATTTATCCAAATTCAAATTACGGTGTGAAATATTTAAAAAAAGTTATATTTTTAAAAAATACATGTTGTGGCCGAGTATTTTCCCTAAATTGGTGCTAAATTTCATTAATGAGTTCCTATTTATTCCAAAGTTAAAAAAAAGAAAAGTGAAATCGGGTAGAATTTTTTTTTTAAATTTTAATTTAAAAAAGTTTTGAAATCGGTTTTTGATAAGAAATTTGATATCTGTGTATGTCTGCATGTCTACTCACCATTATTGTCAGCGTCATCTATTGAAGCTTGGCTATGTACGGATTCGCGCTTTTGAGCATTTGATTGTATGACGCCCAAACTGCGATATCCCTCATCACTGATTTCACTGCCATTATCACTGATATTTTCGAATTTATTTGAACTTGCACTCCCATCTGAATTTTGTGTAGACCCATGAACCGATGTAGTTTGATCAAAATTATCAAATTGCACATGGCTACCACTACCATTACTATTTTCCGAAGTAATGGGCAAAGATTTAGGGCCGTTTCCATAAGATTCCAAAGAAGTTTGCTTTTTACGCATATCGATCAAACGTCTAGGACTGGGAGACATTGAACGTCTGGCCACATTTGGGGATGTGAAGGACGATACACCGGCCGCATGGGGATGTAATTTATCCATATTTAAATTATGGTCAGATTGATGATTGTTGTAGCGACGTTGCTGTGTGGTAGGACTAGGACTGCGATTTTTATTGAGGCTTCCAAAACCGGGGGACAATAGCGACGGAATAGTATGATTGTTCGATAATGAGGTATTGGCGTTATTCGAATTTGTATTATTTCCATTAATGTTGGAGGCAATTTTACGTGTTGTTGGTGGTGATCTGAAATTAGAGAAAAAGAAATTAAATAAATAAAAATTGGTATTGGTTTGAATTTCATGGGAATGCGAATTACAGAAAATGGGTTAATACGAGGGCGGTTTGATAACTCTTGACTCTTAAATGTGACTTTTGGAATAAAATATTTTTTTTCTGCAAAAAAAAAAGTTTAGTTCAGCATTTTTCCAATTTTGTTAGTTCGTCGTAAAAATAGGTTTTCTCAAGGTCCTCGAAATAAGCGTTTATTTCAATGATTATCTCCCAATTCGACCCAAATATCATACCGCCGTGCCAGTTTTGCAGGTTGAAAAACAAGAAATAGTGTTAATCTGGAGAATATCGAGGATGGGGTAGCAGTTCGCATACACACACATTTATACGCCGTTGTGTTGTCATGGTGGCAGATCACTTTTTTCTTTGGCAAATGCGATAGTTTTGGCTTCAAATCAATGTCCAATCTATGCAAAAGCTGCGAATTATATTTGCCCAGTGATAATCGATGTGAATTACATCGCATGCATACGAAATAACTGTCGCCTACTACTACTACTATTTTGACGGACTGTTAATTGATCTGTATCTGTTGTAAGTAATCCATATTTTAGCCACGCTTACGAAATAGTGAAAAAATTCCTGCGTTTTTGGGTTGAAATTCGCCAAACAGTCCTTTGAAGTGGTCACAATCGCGGCACCTATCGCGCCGTTAGCTTTTTCGTGTCAAATGTGATGTACCCGCTCAACTGAGACGAAAATAGCCTCAGTCACCTCACGCACTATCATTCCCCGATCGTCCAATATTATTACATGTATTTTATCGTCTGCGGAAAATTTGCCGAAAACAATTTCCCGAAAACAATTTCCCAAATACAATTGCCCGAAAACAATTGCCCGAAAAAACAATTCCCCGAAAAAACAATTCCCCGAAAACAGTTTCCCGAAATTACAATTTCCCGAAAACAATTTCCCGAAAACAATTTCCCGAAATTACAATTTTCCGAAATTACGATTTCCCGAAAAAAATTTACCGAAATTACAATTTCCCTATTTTTAGTTTACAACTTCCCATATATTCTTGATTTCCCTCATAAAAAAACTTGCTGAATACGATTTTCTTGAAAGAACAATTTCCCGAGTATACGACTTCTCGAAAAAACAATTCCCCCACCTCGCACCGCGCCCTTCCTCTTCCACCCTCCCTCGTCATCCGGACCTATTTATTGGAGTGTCATACGCTTATTTTTTCATTGTGACTTTGAACACTTCGGTATTCAGACTTCCCGACGGATAACGCTCACTCCATCACATCCTGCCCATGCAGTAGCTGCTACGGAATCGTTACCATCTTGCATAGCGAAGTTTTTTAGTTATTTGGGTTGTAATACTCAGTTACTATGCCACTCGAATTCCTGGATAGCGAAAAAGGTAAACCGAGGTTGCTTTTGAATGGTTTCTTGTATCATGACGACGGTCAGTCCGTTGATAGCGTTTATTGGCGTTGTATCCTTTATCATAACAACGATACTATAAAAAAAGAGAAAAAATCGTTAATGAACTGAAAGATCTTGCCCGGACCACTACATCAAGTGGTCATGAGCTGATTGTTCGCGCTTCGGCCGGAATTTCTGATGGTATTGTTTCGGAAATACCATCAGCAAGCTCTTTGAAGAAATAGTAATTTCGGGAAATTGTAGTTTCGGGAAATTGTGTTCGGGAAATTGTGTTTCGGGAAATTGTAATTTAGGGAAATTGTAATTTCGGGAAATTGTGTTCGGGAAATTGTGTTCGTGAAATTGTAATTTCGGGAAATTGTTTTCGGGAAATTTTCCGCAATTCGTATTTTATTGATGACGTCTTTTGAGCGACCTGAACTTTCGGCGTCACTTGTGCTAGCACGGAATTCAGTAATCCACTTCTGACCATTTAAATTGATGATGCAAAGTTCCAAAGGGTTTACCAAGCCTTTCCTCGGTTTTGGTGATGGTATTGTTCCGCAAAAAAATAATGTTTTACGAGCACACGAGATTCAATTTCATCCATTTTGGCAAAAATTATTTAGGTTGTCTGCTTTCAATGGTTGTCAAACACAAACTAAAAGGCGCAGTTTCATCAAAATCTTACAGTAGTCTATTACGAGGATGGTCCCAGAACAATCTGACCTGACAAAGGAAACAGCAAAAATTTGGGAAAATTTTTCTTTAGGTCTCAACATAATTTCCTTTTAGCCCGATACACTTCTCACCGATAATCAATAGCTTCGATACTCTGTTAGTATCGACTCATCTCTTCAGACTCATCCTCTTCATTGTTGGCAAATCTTTTAATACCGAGCCATTTTTTCAAGTTCCGAAATAGAATATAATCTTGCGAATAAGGTGCGTCATGAAGCAATTGGAACTTTAATTCATGGATTTTGGCCGTCGCAATAGTGGATGTGTGAGCTGATGCATTGACTTGATGAAACAACACTTTCTTTTTCACCAAATGCGGCCTCTCTTCCATAATTTCATCATTTAAACGCTGCAATAAGTTAGCAGATGAAGATAATCGATAAAAATTATGCCACTCGCATCCCAAACAAAGAGACGCCATATCCTTAACTGCAGATGGAACTCTCTTCCCCTTCTTCGGATACGATTCTTCCATATCAGTCCATTGTTTTGAATGTTTTTTATCTCAGGTGTGAAGTGGTGGACCCATATCGTATTCATGGTTACGAATCGTCACTGATTCTGGTCTGTTATTAGCAAACGCGGTATTCATCTTGCGGACACCTTTCTCATCTTCAAATTTTCGGTCAATATGCGATGTATAGCATTTTTTTAAATTTCTACCAGTTCAGCTAGCTCATGCACATACATTCGACGATCATCTAATGCAATTTTGTGGATTTTCTTAACCGTTTCTGGCGCGGCCACCTCGACTCCTATGGATTTCATCTTGGCAGCTCATATGGTCTCATTTTAATTCTGCCACCCATTATTTTATAGTCGAAAACAAAGGAGCAGACTCCCCCAGAGTAGAATTTAGATCGGCTGAACTGAGACCTTTCATATAAAAGTATTGAGTTCCATAACGATGACCAATTTTCTTCATGTTTACAAATTCACTGAGATCGTTTTCTTTATACGCCTTAAAACTTTATACATATCTTTGATAAGGTTGCCATTTTTCACGAAAGTAATTTTTTTCAAACTACTGCCGCCATATATACGTCAGATTGGGTTGTTCTAGGACCACCCTCGTAAAAGGTGGTATTTGACAGGAGCTGTTTTGATTTTTAATTAACTACGATGAAAGTTCAAAACATCGCTGTATTGTCAAACTGCCCTCGTTAAATGTTTTTGTTGCCTTCTATAACTATTAATTAAGTTTTAAATATAATATAAAATAACTATTTGTCTTGTCTCTATTAGCTTCAACGGCTAATCGCATTAGTTCCATTTCATTGACAACAATTATCACACTAAACTAGATCTAAAGTAACCCCCTTGCCACAAATTAAGACAACAAGTAAAGAGCAACAACTATAGAGGAACAACAACCATTAATTAAATTTATTTTTTTTTAGAAAAAAAAAAAAAAAAAATTAAAACTCGTTTATTATTACGTTTTCACTTCGGTTGTTAATTATTTCTTTTCAATTTTAATTTACATAAAACCCTATTGAAAGTTCAACTAATCTTTGCAATTGTTGAATTCGTTCAAAGTCAGTGTAAATTTGAATACATACTCCATTAGCTCTATTGGCAAGCCGATATTACAGGTTGATGTCTTGTCACCTCACAACTAATTACAGGCTGTCAAATTCAAATTTGCATCTGTAAGATTATTTTATTTTTTTTGCATGAATCGAGATTAAATTACAATTTTTTTAAATGTTAATTTGTCAACATAATTTTTATCGAATCACTAGTTTTAATAACAGAAACACATTTAAATTGTGTTTTTTTTTTTTTCATTATTCTAAAATCATTTCTCAATCAACCACTCCCCATAATTATATGGTCGGTCTATAAAGATCATAGAAAAACAAAATATTGATCAATTTTTAATATTATCATGACGCTGACGCTGTTGATACGAGTAGTAACGTTGAGGCATGGTGGTGGTGCTGATTTAACCAATCCATTTGTCATATTCACTTAAAAGATGCAAGCCAATGTGTGTGCTCAGATGTTTGTGCATACGATAACATAAATGCAGAGTTGGTTGTCCAACATACGGAGCTTAAATATTGACTTTTTGCATCACTTAATAAATGGTAACTCAGTTAACATGAAAATACTCATTTCGGATTTATCAAACTAAAGGGTGTTTTTTTTAAAGGTTCACAACTTTGAGTTGGTAACACTGCAGCTGATAGTTGCTTTTTGTTTAAATTGGTTTGCCATTTTATCATGGATAGACTTACACGAGAGCAACGGTTTACAAATTGTTGAAATTTTCTAGCAATTAAATTGTTCTGTTCGTCAAACTTATCGTGCACTTCATCCATGTTATCCTAGTCATAATCGTCCATCAGAACGGCTAATTCGAATAACTATAGATCATTTTTGCACCACATTTACTCTTAATGGTAATGTGAATCCCGTAACACGCCAAACAGTGCACACCGAACAAGTAGTAGCCGCCATCCAGCAAAGCATTGAAGAATGCGGATATTTCCATCCACTTTATCCAACATTTTACGAAAGGATCTTAGTTTGTGAGCTTTTACAATTCAACTTGTGCAAGAATTAAAGTCAAACGGCCATTTTATGCGCCGCCAATGCGGCCAATGGGCTGAAGCACAAATTGATATTAATTTTGATTTTCCATAGAAAAATTTGTTCAGCGATGAAGCTCATTTTGGATTGAATGGACACGTAAATAAGTTAAATTGAGGTGTGAAGTGATAGACCCATGTCTCATCAATGGTTATAAATCGACGCAAAAACTCGGCTTCATTGCGGTGAAACATTTTCACGACCCTGTTTTTGTTCCATTTTGAGTAAACGTAGAACCTATCTTGCGGACAGCTTTCTCATTTACAAATTTTCGGTCAATATGTGATGTATATCACTTTTTGAAATACTTATTATTTCAGCTAGCCGACGTTCAGCCAATACCAATTTGTTAATTTTCTTAACCTCAATTGGTCGACCATTATGTTATTTGTTTCGGCTGCTGTTACTTCCTCGTTAAACTCTGCAGACTCCCCTAGAGTAGAATCTAACTCGGCTTTAATATTGGTTGGACTGATACCTTTCAAATGGAAGTATTGAATTATGGTGACCAAATTTGTTCATATTTACAAATTATTCAAAAACGTGGCGCCTTGAAACTTAAAACATATGTTTTATAAGGTTGCCTCTTTCCACCAAAGTAGTTTTAAGCAAACTACTGCCGACATCTATGCGTCAGGTCGGGTTGTTCTTGGACCGCCCTCGTATATAAACTTATATCGCCCATAGGATGAACGCTATTGAAATTAGTGAAAATCGAGTCCTGGCCCCATACAAATAACCCATATGGGATCGACTAAGATCGTCGTAAGACCACCCACTTATTTATCCATTTTAGTCATAGTCCCAATATAAAGGTTATTCCCGATCTTCACTTAAATCTATCAACACACAAAATAGTAAATACTTCTATAATTTGGTTTATATTTGTTTTTACTAAATTTGGTCATGATCGGTCCATTTTTGACGTAGTCCCCATATAAAAATAATATCAGATATGAACTTTGATAACAGTAGCACTAAAATTTGGTTTATGCTTATTTTCTATATCTAGCTCTTGCCTCAGAAAAGTTGAATCCAAAACCCTCTCTCGAAACGCATGGTATAGTCAGTCTAAACCGACTATAATTTTCTTAGTAGTATCGATTTATACTTGTTTGACTCATATAAAAATGTTCATTTATATACGAGTAGCAAAAAAATTAAATAAAATCAGAACATTAATTATATGAAGCTCATCAAAAAGAAATACACACATTTTGTTTCTGATAATTTTTAAAGCTCTTTAAAAAAAAAAAAAAAATCATGTGAGTCCGATCACAGGGGAGATGTGTAAATATCTAGTAATCAAAGATTTTTTATGGCACTTTTTTAAAATCAAACAGAAAGCGATCAACACCAGGGGCTCTGCTTATATAAAAATATTTATTATTATTTATTATTCCAACTGGTTAATTTTTAATTTTGCTTTTTTTATTTTTCATTTTTCGTTTTTAATTTTTCATTTTTCATGTTTTATTTTTCATATTTTATTTTTCATTTTTCGTTTTTCATTTTCATTTTTCATTTTTAATTTTTAATTTTTCATTTTTTATTTTTCATTTTTAATTTTTCGTTTTCATTTTTTATTTTTCATTTGTTTTTTTCATTTTTTAGTTTTCATTTTTCGGTTTTCGTTTTTCATTTTCCAATTTTTATTTATCATATTAAATTTTTCATTTTTTATTTGTAATTTTTCATTTTTTATTCTCATTTTTCGTTTTCCATCTTTAATTTTTTATTTTTCATTTTTTATTTTTAATTTCTTATTTTTCATTTTTCATTTTTTGTTTTTAATTTTTAATTTTTAATTTTTAATTTTTAATTTTTAATCTTTAATTTTTAATTTTTAATTTTTAATTTTTAATTTTTAATTTTTAATTTTTAATTTTTAATTTTTAATTTTTAATTTTTAATTTTTAATTTTTAATTTTTAATTTTTAATTTTTAATTTTTAATTTTTAATTTTTAATTTTTAATTTTTAATTTTTAATTTTTAATTTTTAATTTTTAATTTTTAATTTTTAATTTTTAATTTTTAATTTTTAATTTTAATTTTTAATTTTTAATTTTTAATTTTTAATTTTTAATTTTTAATTTTTAATTTTTAATTTTTAATTTTTAATTTTTAATTTTTAATTTTTAATTTTTAATTTTTAATTTTTAATTTTTAATTTTTAATTTTTAATTTTTAATTTTTAATTTTTAATTTTTAATTTTTAATTTTTAATTTTTAATTTTTAATTTTTAATTTTTAATTTTTATTTTTTAATTTTTAATTTTTAATTTTTAATTTTTAATTTTTAATTTTTAATTTTTAATTTTTATTTTTTATTTTTTAATTTTTAATTTTTAATTTTTAGTTTTTAATTTTTAATTTTTAATTTTTAATTTTTAATTTTTAATTTTTAATTTTTAATTTTGAATTTTTAATTTTTAATTTTTTATTTTTAATTTTTAATTTTTGATTTTTAATTTTTAATTCTTAATTTTTAATTTTTAATTTTTAATTTTTAATTTTTAATTTTTAATTTTTAATTTTTAATTTTTAATTTTTAATTTTTAATTTTTTTATTTTTAATTTTTAATTTTTAATTTTTAATTTTTAATTTTTAATTTTTAATTTTTAATTTTTAATTTTTAATTTTTAATTTTTAATTTTTAATTTTTAATTTTTAATTTTTAATTTTTAATTTTTAATTTTTAATTTTTAAATTTTAATTTTTAATTTTTAATTTTTAATTTTTAATTTTTAATTTTTAATTTTTAATTTTTAATTTTTAATTTTTAATTTTTAATTTTTAATTTTTAATTTTTAATTTTTAATTTTTAATTTTTAATTTATAATTTTTAATTTTTAATTTTTAATTTTTAATTTTTAATTTTTAATTTTTAATTTTTAGTTTTTAATTTTTAATTTTTAATTTTTAATTTTTAATTTTTAATTTTTAATTTTTAATTTTTAATTTTTAATTTTTATTTTTTAATTTTTAAGTTTTAATTTTTAATTTTTAATTTTTAATTTTTAATTTTCAATTTTTAATTTTTAATTTTTAATTTTTAATTTTTAATTTTTAATTTTTAATTTTTAATTTTTAATTTTTAATTTTTAATTTTTAATTTTTAATTTTTAATTTTTAATTTTTAATTTTTAATTTTTAATTTTTAATTTTTAATTTTTAATTTTTAATTTTTAATTTTTAATTTTTAATTTTTAATTTTTAATTTTTAATTTTTAATTTTAATTTTTAATTTTTAATTTTTAATTTTTAATTTTTAATTTTTAATTTTTAATTTTTAATTTTTAATTTTTAATTTTTAATTTTTAATTTTTAATTTTTAAAAAAAATAAAAATAACAAATCAAAAAATTAATAAACAATATAAAATACAAAAATATTAAAAAAAAATAAACATTAAAACAATAACCTATTTTAAAATTTTAATTTTTAAATTTTTAATTTTTAATTTTTTTAATTTTTAATTTTTTAATTTTTTAAATTTATTTTAATTTTTAAATTTTTAATTTTTTTAATTTTAATTTTTAATTTTAATTTTTAATTTTTAATTTTTAATTTTTAATTTTTAATTTTTAATTTTTAATTTTTAATTTTTAATTTTTAATTTTTAATTTTTAATTTTTAATTTTTAATTTTTAATTTTTAATTTTTAATTTTTAATTTTTAATTTTTAATTTTTAATTTTTAATTTTTAATTTTTAATTTTTAATTTTTAATTTTTAATTTTTAATTTTTAATTTTTAATTTTTAATTTTTATTTTTAATTTTTAATTTTTAATTTTTAATTTTTAATTTTTAATTTTTAATTTTTAATTTTTAATTTTTAATTTTTAATTTTTAATTTTTAATTTTTAATTTTTAATTTTTAATTTTTAATTTTTAATTTTTAATTTTTAATTTTTAATTTTTAATTTTTAATTTTTAATTTTTAATTTTTAATTTTTAATTTTTAATTTTTAATTTTTAATTTTTAATTTTTAATTTTTAATTTTTAATTTTTAATTTTTAATTTTTAATTTTTAATTTTTAATTTTTAATTTTTAATTTTTAATTTTTAATTTTTAATTTTTAATTTTTAATTTTTAATTTTTAATTTTTAATTTTTAATTTTTAATTTTTAATTTTTAATTTTTAATTTTTAATTTTTAATTTTTAATTTTTAATTTTTAATTTTTAATTTTTAATTTTTAATTTTTAATTTTTAATTTTTAATTTTTAATTTTTAATTTTTAATTTTTAATTTTTAATTTTTAATTTTTAATTTTTAATTTTTAATTTTTAATTTTTAATTTTTAATTTTTAATTTTTAATTTTTAATTTTTAATTTTAATTTTTAATTTTTAATTTTTAATTTTTAATTTTTAATTTTTATTTTTTAATTTTTAATTTTTAATTTTTAATTTTTAATTTTTATTTTTTAATTTTTAATTTTTAATTTTTAATTTTTAATTTTTAATTTTCAAACAGGTTATTACATATCATAATATTTTCACCAATACATTCATAAGTCACAACGATGTTGTCTTACGCGTTACATGTTACGCTGGTTTTGTGATTGTATTGGGAGAAAAAAAATTACCCTCCTGCGCGAATAGATGTTTAGACATAAAACAATATGCTTAACAAAAGTCTTTAGAGTGTCAAAAATTTCTGGTCTGAATGAAATTACAATTCTCTATGGTCCTCATGGTTGCCCCTTACTGTACATTATCGACATTTACCTCTAAAAATATTGTAAATGTGTGTCGACACACATAAACTTACCTTTCAAATATCACCTGTGCCTTGTGTAGTTCGATACCATTTGTTTGTAGATTGGCTCGCGGTATTAAACGTGCTGCCACCGATGAACGATGTTGGGCCTTACAACGACAAGGATCATGTTTATCCAAGTAGTGAGAGAGTGTATCCCAACCACCGCCAACACGCACCATAACGTGTGAACGTAGTATCTGTAATAGAAGACATAAGAAAGAGATGAAAATGAAAAATTTGTTTTTCATAAATTGTTTACACAAATTAATTTTTATCAAAATTGAATGATCGCCCAGTTGAGCGAAGTTGTATACGTGTGTGTGTATGTGTGTGTGTGTGTGTTTGGGATTTGAAATTTACATTGTGTTAACTATGGGATTTGCGAGATGGTTTATTGAAGATAATAAATATGTGGAAGTAATTATTCTTCAATAAATCATCAATGATAATTGGCTAGAGAGGAGAGATGCTGTACGAAGAATAAATTACACAATGATTTGTCTGATAGTTTGCATGTGTTTAATTGTTTTTTGTTTTTTTTTATTTTTTTGGGTGGAAAATTATTATGAATTTGAGAATGATTGACACATGTTATTTACACATGAGCTTGATAATTTGATTGGACAGTGAAGGAAAAAAAAATTTTATTAACGAATTTAGAATAAGGGCTTGATTTTGAGGTATTTTCCTTAAATATTTATATCCTGATAATTATAAAATGCTTTTTAATAATTTAAGATACATAAAGTATTGCCTATTTATAATTACTAGCAGATTCCAGCTCTCGAAATTCGAGTGCAATTTCTAGGCAGCTTTATTTTTCAACTTAGCCAATAACAAACTCATTAACAAACACATTAACAAATTTAATAAAACTCACATAGCTTAATAATTTTACGTATGTATTAGTAGCAACTTTTAATGCAATTTACTGAAAATAAAGGAAAAAATTAAAAAATCTGTAAATCTCCAAAACGGCTAAAAAGAAATTCCTTTCAAATAATATACGTTTGGTCAAAATCGGAATAAAACGGTAGAACAAAACATCGGTCATAAAAAATCGCCTAGCCTAGTAACAAGGTGTAACAAGTTTGTGCTGATGTTTGTAACTACCAAGATCAGTTGACCTCGACCCACCTCTTATTATTCCGATTTAGCGACGTCCGTCCGTCCGCCTGTCTGTCTGTCCGTTCGACTGTATTCAAACTACTAATCGCAAATGTGAATATATTTTGATGAAATCTAGTGTATAAGCTTTTATCGGTCGCTTTTGGAATTAGTGAAAATCATTGCATGTTCAGAACTAGTCCCCATATAGTTAACCCTTATCAGACCGACTAAAATGATCGTAAGATCCAGATTATCACATAGATATTGATACAATTTGGTGTATATGTGTATATTATAATCAGTAGTCCAAATTGGGTCCATTATCCGATCGCGAGTGGATAATGTTTTAATTTTTTAGATGTACCCGTTGAAGAACATGTTCTATTTTTTTTTTAGCAATACACATGCAAGAAAACGAACTTAAAATAATGCTACACTCAAATCTGTGTGGTTTATGTATGTTCGAAACAAAAAATATGTGATACGAGTAGAAAAATGTTCGTATAGATAACAAAATATTAAAACGAAGCACAATCATGATTATGTTGGGCACCGTACAAAATTTAGAAACACACATAATTGATATGAGAATAAAAATATGTGTTGGCTGCTTTAGAACAGAACATTGTGTGTTTCATGTGTGTATTTTCTGAACCTTGCTGTTAAGACAACATAATTGTAGTCATAGTGAACCCGAATTCGAAATTGCTATATATTATTATTGCTATGTGGTATTATCCTGTTCCATAAGCGAATTACACGTATCTATCTTTGCATTATGCTTGTATTGAATTGCGGACAAATAAGAGCATAAGTTGAAACAGTGAATATCGATGCTAGGTAAGCTGAGAAACCAAATTTATATGTTCTTTGCTAGGATGTTTTGTATAAAAAATGTTTAATTTTTTTTATCAATTGTGCATCAATGATAGATAAATCTGCTCAGAAGTTTAAAAATTACATAAATTATGAAACAAATTTCCTTTTTTTTAAATTTACCTAAAATTTTTTGCCTCAAACTTCACACGATGCGTCCCGTTTTAAAAAATAAGACCTTTAAACTATCTTGGAATTTGTGTTATTCTAAAACTGGATTCAATCTTTGGTTCTGGTTTTACTTAATATTCAGTTATAGAAAAATATTTATTTTATAACTGCGAACATGAAACTTGTTTTGATATTCTAAAAACATTTCAAAAACTCCAAGCTCTTAGAAAGTGACTAGTATTTTATAAAAACACCTTCGAAATTTAATAAAAAAAAAAACATTTGCAAAAAAAATTTCATATACAAATTTGTATCTGTTTATCGATTTCGTGACATACGAAATCATCAACAACAATAAAATTTCCATATCAACAACTTCTCCGTAAAGTAGAAGTGTTAATAAAATCACAATATTTATGGTCAGCAAGTTAAGTTACTTCACACACACAACGACACACAAACACTCAGCACAGACTAAATGCAATGATGATGACGACGGCGACAATGACTACTACCCCATTAGTGACTGCATTCGGCATTAAAATATATTGTGATACATTCGTATGCAGCCATTTAAAGATATTTAAGATCGATACTCGTACTTATCCACGTACACGCACACACATCAATGTATAAACAATAAAACAATACATGTACAACAAAATAATAATTTCTGTTAAATAATTTCTGTTGATTTTAGTTGATTTTCTACATATAGAGAAGTGGATGATGATTTCGTGAGGTGTTTTCGCAAAATCACTAAGTAACAACAATAATAATATGATAATAATAAAAATATTTTCATTCGCCATAATAATGTCAATTGAAGATTTAATAGTGATTTGTATTTATTCACATAAATACAAACTTTTTATGGTGCTTGTATTGTCCAATTAGGTGACAAACAAATGAAGAAATTGTTTAACATTTTTTTGTGGACAAAAATTATTCAATAAAATAAAATGTATGGCATAAGTATTACAGAAAATTGCAATGGCTTTTGTTGGTAAAAAAAAAAATACTTACACGAACGAATATTAAAACTTTTGTATCGCCAATACGATATTTGCCCTCTGATACACGAACCATGGGAAATTGTGATGGACACGTACATTTTTCCACTAAATCTCTGACCTGGAAAGAAAAGCAATAAGAATTAATTAATATTAATTTGTTGTTCTAGGTTCATAAAACTTATGATGCTTTTAAATTTAAGTTTAACTTTTTGGCAGCGAAAATATTGTTCAATAGTAATATCATACCCAGTCAACAATTTAAAATCTTTAAAGATTTTTTAAATTCGATAATACAGGAGACTAGAAGATTTTCCCATCTTATATCTGAAGGTAGTCTCTGTTATTGAATCTAAATGTGAACAACCTAAATGTGAATAAAGTGCACTATTTTGGCATTTTCAGATTAAAATAACTTTTAACTTTGATACTCGTTAATTTTGCCAACAAATTCACATTCCTAATGGATTTCTCTTTACGGAAAGGCATATACAGTAGGGTGGGCCGATTTGTAAGCACAAAAATTTGTCGATATTGTGACATCGATTTTTCGATAGCTTTTGGCATGAGGAAAAAAAAATTCCGCTGCGACACATCAAAAAAATCATTTTCGAGGCGTCCAAATTTCAATTTTTTTACTTTTCTCAACTTTTATTTTTAAGGTTTTTTTTAGTAGCTACTAAAAAAAATCGACTGATTTAATTTTTTTTATTAAATATTACCTTTCCAAGGTAAAATTTTGTGCTAAAAACGATGGCGACATCAGTTTTTCAAAAAAAAATGTTTTTCTTGAGGTTTTGGACGAGTTTTTGTTGAACTCTTTCTTAAAACTCTTTCTTTTAACTCATACTCCCTGTCTGTCTGTCTGCCATGGGTGGACCCCATTCCCCCTCATCCAATTGATCTGAAACTTGGCCAATATTCTTGTTGTGACTATAGATTAATTTTGTGGTAGTCACGCACAGTCACGCATAGTCACGCGCAGTCACTGAGTGATCTAAATGTCATTTCCCCTCATGCGATCGATCTGAAACTTAGTCCATACACTTGCTGTCAAAAAAGATTAACTCTGACTTAGTCACGCACAGTCACGCATGATCACGCACATCACGTAGTGATCTAAAAGCCATTTCCTCTTATCCGATCGATCTGAAACTTGGTTGATAGCCTTGCTGTGAAAAAAGATTAACTTTGACATAGTCACGCACAGTCACGCGCAGTCACGGAGTGATCTAAATGTCATTTTCCCTCATCCGATCGATCTGAAACTTAGTCCATACACTTGCTGTGAAAAAAAGATTATCTCTGACTTAGTCACGCACAGTCACGCATAGTCACGCACAGTAACGGAGTGATTTAAATGTCATTTTCCTTCATCCGAACGGTCTGAAACTTTGTCGATAGACTTGCTCTGAAAAAAGATTAACTTTGACATAGTCACGCACAGTCACGCATAGTCACGCACAGTCACGGAGCGATCTAAATGTCATTTTCCTTCATCCGATCGATCTGAAACTTGGTCGATAGGTTTGCTCTGAAAAAATATTAACTTTGACATAGTCACGCATGGTCACGCACAGTCACGGAGAGGGTTAAAACCCATTTCCCCTCATCCAATCAATCTGAAACTTGGTCGATACACTTCCTGTGAAAATAGATTAACTTTGACATAGTCATGCGTAATCTCGCACAGTCACGGAGAGATTAAAACCTCACCTTCCCTCATCCAATCGATCTGAAACTTTTTCCATAGACTTGTTGTGGCCAAATATTAATTTAAAGATAGTCACACACAGTCACGGAGAGATTCAAAACTCATATGCATAAGGAAAGAAAGAGTTTTAATAAAAGCTTTGTTTTTATTGATTAGATTATTAACGCGTTAATTTTTAAGGTTTTTTCGCCGATTTCAGATAATTTTTTAAATATATCCTATCCAAGGTAAAATTGTACGCAGACGGACATCACTATATCGATTCGAGTTGTTATAAAAATCAAGAACAGATATTCTTTATGGGGTCACAATTTTATTTTGTGATGCTATATAAATGAAATAACATGATATATACTACCCTCTGTTCAGTGGCATGGAGCGTATAAAAATTTGGAATAAACGATAGAAAGTTTTTAAGATTATGTACATTTTATTTTATTTTAAAGCAAAAAAAAGAAAAAGAAAAATAACAAAAATCTTTCACATAAAGAAAAATTCGAACAAAAAGACAGCTTCACAACTAATTTCGTTTTCGTAACTTGAATTTGTCGTTCCAAAATTTACTTTTGAGAACATCACTTATTACTTTTGATAACATCGCTTTTTCGGCACTAAGCGCCCCGGTAGGTGAGTAGGTAGCGTGCCCGCCTATCATGCGGGGGTCGTGGTTTCGATTCCCGCTAGAGGCTTTGGTGTGTCGCTGCAAAAAAAAAAAAAAAACTTGCCAAAATTAGAATCTGCAGACAAGCCACTCGGCTTCGCGGAACTAGGCTTAAAAAAAAAATATATTAAGCATTGTAATTTAAAAAAAAAAAAAAAAAAAAAAACTTCATTGATCCAGCCAGCTTTTCTAACAATACACCTTTTCAAATCAACGATCCCAAACTGAAATTGGTTTCGAACAAAATTCAAGTACATGATAAAAAAAACTGCATGCACCTTTAGAGTAACCGTCAATTTATTTAATGCACAAAGATTAAGGTATTTTTTTTTAAACCTCAATATACTTCGCTGCATTGATATCCAACTTTTCCCCAAAACAAGACTTTACAACCAGTTTTTAAAAACTTCAGAGAATAGTAAGTATTCGAGAAGAATAATTTCCTCAAGAAAACCAATATTTCTAGAGGAAGATCAAGATCAAAAGTTCCTCCGTGAATTATATCCTTTTGAACGATGCAAGAAAAAGAAAAAAACAAGTAAAAGTATTAAATTCGGCTGTGTTGTGAACACGTTATTATAACACTAAGAGACAGAAAGCGTTAGATTTCAAATTACTATGGTGAATGATGTTAAAAATTAATAAGATAATTAACAAAAATTTTTTGTATTATTAAATGAAATCAGTATAAATGTAACAAGTAAGAAAATTATAGTCGGTCTAGACCGACTATACGATACCCTATACCATGCGAAGAGACCCTATCTTTCAGGCCCAACTAACTGGCTATAGAAGATAAGCATAAACCAAATTTGATTGGGATTTTTATTAATTTTTTCGGCTGCAGATATGAAAAAGTTCATATCGGATGCTATATCTATATGGGGACTAGGCCCAAAAATGGACCGATCCTGACCATGTTTGGTAAAGTCTCTTGTATTTTGCAAAAATATATACAAACAAAATTTGAGAAGAATCAGTGCAATATTTTTGTTTTTTGATAGATTTAAGTGAAGATCGGGAAGCAGCTCTATATGGGGCCTATGACTAAGAGTTGTCCAATAGGGATCATTTTTATACTACTGATTAATGGATGTAATATATACATACAAACCCAATTTTGTATGATAATTTGGATCATATGGCAATATTTGTTGATTTCATAGGGGTCATTTGTATGGGGGCTAGGTCTGAACATGGACCGATTCTCACCAATTTCAATAGCGTTCATCCTATGGCCGATAAAAGATCAAATACCAAATTTCATCAAAATATATTCATATTTGCGACCTGCAGTTTGATTACAAGCATGGACACACAGACGGACGGACGGACATCGTTAAATCGAATCAGATAGTGATTCTGATTCGATCGATATAATTAAAGATGGGTGTAGGTCAAATATTTTTGGTTGTTACAAACAGCAGCACAAAGTCATTATACCCAAACCACATAGTGGTGTAGGGTATAAAAACATACATACAATTACATTCTTCTGTTTGTTTGTTCGATATGCATATGTTCTATACATGTTACGTATAAATATTTTTCACTATGTTTAGTTTTTTATAAGAAATCTTAATATATATATTTCGTTCCTCACCTATTTCGTCTAGAGGCTCCAAATACAATAACAAATTGCTGCAGATTATGACGAACATTTTAAGCCTAAGCCTAGTATGACCTACTCGACCTATTGCGTATAGGGCAGACACACATACTGACAGACAGACAGACAGACAGACGAACATCTCTAGATCGGTTTCTCATTTTACAGTTTATGGGGTCTCCGGATTTTATTTCTATACGTTACATACGGATTAACAAACTGATATATACCCTCTGCATAGTGGTGTGGAAGGTATAAAAGAATAAAATGGCCGCTCCAACGATTTTTTCTTTTTCTTAATTTTAATAGGGTTTTTTAAGTATTTTCAAGCCCAACTTTATTTTTTGTTGTAAAAATTAAGGGGTCTTCGCGAATCTCAAAAATTCCCTTATTCCCTTAATTCAAACCCTATACTCACATTTTGTGTGTGAATAACCTATTTGGAGCTGTTCTGCCTTTATATTGAACAGGGGTTTCATGAACGTACCTCTAGATTATTTACTAAATAGTAGACGTACTTAATTTTACATTTTCCGCAATTTTTTTTTGCATTTTACCCTCGTAAAAATGTGTTGATACCAATTCCTGAACTTTAAAAGATGTACGCCGCACAGTGGCTGAAAATCATTTTTCATTGGCCAAAATTCTGTAACTTTTGAACCGATCAAAATATTTTAGTACTGTTTTTTTTAATAGATAGATAGATAGTTGATCTTGACTCAGTGTGAATTTCATTTAAATTGATTGAGTACTTTTTAAGGAATTCTAGGTCAAAGTTTAACTTTTGATTTTTTTTAACTTTTAGCGTGATATATGTTTTTTTTTTATTTATTTTTATTTATTAGAAAGTGTCATATTTGGAGTTAAATAATTATTATAAACATTTTTTGTAATAATGAAATTTTTTTAATGCTTACACTCAAAAAAATTTTTACACTCAAAAAAATTTTTACACGCAACAAAATAGTAAAATTCACTAGAAATTTAACTAGTATTACTAAAAAATTAAAAATGTTTGCTATCAAATTTGCAATTTGCTGACACTCAAGGAATATTATTATTACTACAGAAAAATTTATTAGTGTTTGCTGCCTAATTTGTTACACTAGCTAAATAAATCTGCTAAACATTAGCGCAATGATTCTAATTTTTTTTTTAATTTTGATATGAAAATATGGGTTCTTATTTTTTGAATCTTTCTTATCTATTAAAACATTGCATTCATATGTGGGAAACCTTTTAAGAATAAAAACTGCAATAGATTTAAATAGCATTTGTAACAATGGTAGGTTCTGTTTATTATTATTTTTTACTAATACTATGTTTTTCGTACTTAAATAACAATGAAAGGCAATTATAATTATTATTCATTAGACTCAAGTATTGATTGCAAATATTCCATATTTTGTTCTGTGCTATTTCTGTTCTTTAGTAGTTTTTTGGCTTCTTCATCTAAATCCCGATGTTCCACTTTCCATTGATTTCGAATACTGGAGATGAACGGATCTGACGTTGCCAATAATATATTAAATAGATCTTCATTTGTGGAATTTCGTGACATTTTTCTAGTATTGTGCTGTCTATAAAATCTGTAATCCTTGTTCCTTTTTTCCTGAGCCTCCTCTGATAGATCTCCAAGTGGCACCAAATGATATTTAATGACATCTTCTCCATGATAAAGGATTTTGTGGACTGTTGCAGACATATTTCTCCATGGGTAGTTGGTTGTATATATTTTTGCAGTTTCCTTAGCATAATCTCCAAATTTTCTAGAGTCAATTTCTTCATTGCACGCAAGTACTTCTAGGATTATTTTAAATCTGAAAATAAGGTTTAAATCCACTCCTGTTATTTCAGATGCTGTTTCTGGATCTGAAAAGAATCTTCTTGCGGTATTGCCATCATTTGTATTGCCTGACCCTTGTTTTGGCTGATCTATAATCAATCCAAATTTGCGATATTCATCTTGAACATGTTTCTTTTTTGAACTTCTTAACTCTTTGTTGGTTTCGTTGTTTCTTATTGATCCTGAAGGCCCGAAATCCAAATCATAACTGATTTTTAGTATGTGTTCCATAAGTCGTATTCTTGCATGTAGTGGTGATAATCCAAATTCGAAGGCATCGGTATTATCGAATGATTTTGTCGGGACTTGGTTTAATTGGCTTGATGTTGCTTGGCATATAATGCAGCTGGATGCAGCCTTCGTGTTAGTCAAAGCCTGACCTACTTTTCCATCTATCATTGTCAGCACTAATTGGTAGCTTACTTCAATTTGCTGCCCATCTAACTGTAATTGTAATGGCTGTAGTGTTGCTATTTGGGCCTTGATATCACTAACTTCTTTGTTAATGGCATCATGACTTTCTTTTTTGAATTCAAATTTGATTGGCCTGCAGTATTTCGTAGAAGATGGTGTCTCATTTTTCCAAATATCCATTGTTTGCGTTGTACTACTCGAAGGCTCCGAATCTTCCAAAATCTTTTTCAATCGCAATGGTACAAATGATACCATGAACATATCTGAGTCCGAAATATTTTCACATACAACTTGTTTGTATTGTTTTTGTCCCGAAGAACCATCACATCCCCATTTACAAAATAGAATTAACTTTGTGTTTCCATATTTCTTTAACTCAGTTCCTGTTATTGATTGTAGCAAGCGTTTGGCTGTGTGATCAAGTAAAGATTGTAGTTGTACTTCTGCCGAAATTGGTGTGATTGTAATAGTGTCCTTTGATGGCAAACAGTCTATTTTAGCAGCTGTTATGTGATGATATGCTGGATACATATTTGAGCCTTTTTCAATCGCACGCAATCTGAGCTGAATATATTCGTGTTTTGGTAATTTCAAATCCAGAAATAATGCTAATGCCTCCTCATTTGTGAACTGTTTTGCATCGCTCGGAGTTGGTATACTTTTAAGAATTCGCTTTGTTCTCACTGGACTAGCATTACAAGTTTTTTCAATGATATCCACTTTTGTTAATTGGTTTTGTGCTCGTAATTGATGTAGAAAAGATTCTTTTATATTTGTAGAACCAATTCCTCGTTAAAATTTTTAAGTTTCCGCCTCTTAGATCTATCGCTGCAGTTGTCCAATGATTTGCGTGGTCTTCCAGCCTTATCTAGCTTTGCTGTTTCTCCACCAACATTAAGTTGGCCTTCTAACCAGTTTGCACTTTTATTATAAAACTTTTGTTTACAGTAGTTAACTTCTTTCAATCGTTTTTTTAGTACTTTGACGAAATTAGATAATTGCTCTTGTATTTCGGTACTAGACGAATTTAAGTTTAATTTTATTTTAACGTAACTAAGAACATCTTCCTGGTTTTTGTTTCGAAAATACTCTTCGGCCAGTTCTTTATAACTAAAGTTCTCCATATTTTTCTCAATATTTTTATTTGCGTCTGTTATCACTTTTTTATCACTTTTTATCACCTGCGAATATACGTCCGTACACTTGAAGTATTAACTTATTATTGAGTAATCCCTTATAGAATCCGTCATTTTATACATTTTTAGGTACATGTTATTCACACATTGATCTTTAATTTCATAGCAGGTAGTACTTAAATTGAACAAAACTGCACTTGTTATCCAGACTTCAATATCAGGTAAAACTAATTAGTTTCTCGCCAATATGGGGTGGTTTTTTATCTTTAGTGGTTTAGTGCCGCGATTATTGACAAACTTATAAAATTGTTTATGACTTTGGTTGACCCTTAAATTTGACAACAGGTAAATTAAGAAAGAGATCATTTGTTTACTGTAGAACCTATTGTGATCATTTTATGACTTATTTTTTTGCTGATCAAAACAAAGCCAATAAACCCTTTCGCAGGTATTTTATTTAATTATTTTACTTTTACGTAGTCTAAAGTAAAAAAACAAAATTTTTTTTAGAGTAATTTTTTTAGAGTAATTTCATTAAAATGAAAAAAGTGTTCTACCGGGGGCTCGTGGGGGGTGCAAAAGTATATATAGGGTTAAACAGGATACATTCGCCTTTCTCCGGATGGTATACGTTTCTTGTTCCCTTACTTCCTTTAGAAGTTCTATTCCACTAAAGTTTAAATTTGAGAAAAATATAGTGGTTTCATAAATATTTCATAACGCCCCTAATATCAAACGTTAGAACTGTGACTACTTACAAAAACTAAAGACTATAATCCTACTAACATTATAAAAAAGACCGGAGGCCAATATCGATGATAGCTTGCGAGTAGTAACCATTTATTTTTGATAAAAAACAAAAAAAAAACACCTTTTGCTGAATTAAAAAAAACAGTTGAGTTTGACAGCATGCCACGCCCACAATTATCAATAGTTTAACCTAATTTTTTGGCTACCTTAATCTGGATATATAAGCTACAAAAAGGAGTAAAAATTTTAAAAATCGATGACAAAAAAAAATTTGACTTTTGGCCAATGAAATCAAAATTTGAGCCACAGTGCGCCGTCCCATGTTAGCAATATGCAAATCAAAACTAAATTAAGTTATGGAATACGATCAACTACTCTAAAACTAAATGTAATGTCTTTGCCTTTTTTGAAATTCTCGTTACTTCTGATCTGAGAAAAAATTTGCTAATGATAAATGAAATAAGCTGTGAGACTAAAAATCCACATGATGATTGTTTTTCTCTTACTCTCTTATAATTGAAGACAATTTTATATGTTTTTTTTGTACCGTCAGTATTAAGCAATGTCAATCATAATATTTCGATTGGTGTTGATAATATTTCAGTTATGTTCGTGAAACCAGTCTTTATATATGCTTCTAAATAAATTTTGAATTTTGTCCATGCTATTTTTACGGCTTCTACATTTCCTGTGGCATTGAAAACTTCCGTGTCGTATCTATACCGAAACCTGGAGTGCTTCACGGACCCAGGGCTATTTCAATAGTTCTGTCTAAGGTTGTAAAACATAGTTAAAAAAAAAATCATTTCTTGATATAGTACGATGTCATGGATATAGTACGATGTCATTGCTTCTTAACCTTACCGACACGATTAGGGAGATCTTGTTCCCCTCGATCTATCTAAACTTTTCTTTTGAAACGCATATTGATACATTGTGTTTTAAAATTTGGAGTACTTTGCGTAGGATTTATTCTTCCGTTCTTTACAAGACAAAAGTTAGCACATGTGCTTCTGCATATTACAGGTTTTGTCAAACGTTTTCTAGGATTCTCGTTTGAAAAGTTTGTGAAATGTCGTAACTTGATGTTCTTCTACAAGGTCGTTGCCTCTACGTAGGAGCTTTATTTTTACTTGATCAAATAAAAATCTTCTGTTATTTATTCAAAAAATTCGACATTCTGTGTTTGAGAAATCGTTTGTTCTCAGAATAGCCCGATGTTGGACTTATCTGTTACTTGATTTAATTATTCTTATAATATTATTTTTATTCTTATAATAATAATTTTATTACTTAAAATAAGAGCTTACGACTTTGACAATAGCCGTCAGTCGGGAGAGTGAAATCATGTGAAATTACTTTTTATCTGTTTTTTTTAATATTTAAATTCTTCAATTAGTCTTTTTCTATATTTAAAAGCGTTGATGATAAATTGAACCAAATTATCATATAATCACCGTTTAAAATTTCAATAATTTGACAAGATTATATATCCAAAGTATTGATATCTAATTGTTTTTAATATAAAGGAACATATTTTTGAGCTGCTGCTGTTATTTAATTTGTTTGATACTCTTAGCTTTTCCAACAATTGATTGCATTTGTGCCTCCACATAGTATGACATAGTTTCGGTAATCATTCTAATCAGAAATTGGTCGCATAACGTGTTTAAATTTGGAACCCATAACAAATTCTTCTTTATTAATTTCAGTTTATGAGGTAATCTGCTCGTTTCATGATCAGAAAGAGTTCGTCCGATGTATCGCATATGTAATTCAAGAGTATAAATGTGAGCATCCTGCATATTTGTCTCCAGCATGAGGATATAAGTTGGTGTAAAATTAGGCATGTTCAAAATATTTTTCGTAAAATACCGTTGGAGTTTGTCTACTTCATCAAACAGCGAATGCCCCCACACACTTGCGCGCCGTAAGTTTGAATAGCACTGCACACAGCCTGGAAAAGTTGACATTTTGCACGCATGGATAAACATTTTTTACTTGGAAACATATTCCAGGTTATATTTACGTTGTTCTTAGCTGCAGTATTTCAGTTCTCTGTATGTTGTTTAAAGATAATTTTTGGTGTCAAATTCATCCCTAAGTAACAGAAGCCAGACGCAATATCGATGGCATTACCCTGTTCAAATTCGGATAGTCATCCTAATGCTATTTTGAAGCTCACACCTAGAGTACTCCACCTTCATTATAAATTGCTTTTTAGTATTTTATTTATATAGGTTAGGTTATGTTGAAAAAGAGGAGCCATGTATACACATAGCTCATATCCGTTTTACCCGGATATACACTTAAGCCAGAAAGTCGGCTTGTTGTGCGCTCTACATCCTCGTGCTCATCCGGTAATCTACTCCTTATTTAACTTAGGAATTCGGTCTCGACAGCAAATCTCCTGAGTGTTTTCCAGCGTATCCCCCTAAGAGCCGCTAGGCCTGGTATGATGTCGTTGGATAAATATCTGACACTTGTTCCCGCAAAAGCAGGACAGAAACAAAGGTGGTGTTCTAGGGTCTCGTCATCCTCTCCACAAGCTCTGCATGTGGCCGATTCTGCCCGTCCTATACGGTATAGATGAGTTTTTGATGTGTAAACATCTATACGCGCAGAGGGGTAAATTTCTATTTCACAATACAATCACAAAAATAGCGTAACACAAATCGGTGAGAGCTGTAACACAAATCGGTGTGTGACTTATGACTGACTTATGATTGTATTGGTGAAAAAATTATGATATAAAATTGTTTTTTATGCCACTTTCTTAAAAGCGTCATCTATGTATCACTTATATACGTTTATATTGGGATATTTTTAACGTTTCACAGCAAAGGGTTGTTGAATTAGCTGAAACAGTTTTTGCTATAAGTGATACATAGATGACGCTTTCTGTTTGATTTTAAAAAATGACATAAAAAATCTTTAATTACTAGATGTTTACACATCTCCCCTGTGATCGGACTCACATGATTTTTTTTTTATTTATATATTTAACGAAAGTATTTTATCATATTTTGGGCATTCGTAGCAAAATTGAGTTTGTTTCTCTTGTGGCACTGAAGCTTGGCCGTAATTTCGCGATATAATTTATAAAAAAAAGTGTTTTGTAATTTCCAAATAGTGATAAAGGAAAGTATATTTTTACTTCACACTTTATGCAGAAAAATCAACTATCTTTTTTTTTCTTAACGAATTTTTCCTAGCTCTCGGTTCAAGGTTGCTAATCATTCCCCTTTGGTTGTAGTACAAGGAAATTCATTTGAAATTTTTTAAACCCATTTTTTGATTTTTGAGGTTGCTCCTTTGTAACGATATCACAGATCAGCTGAATTGGAAAATGATCTGACCATATATGATTTTCTTAATAAGCTCTGTTGATATTGCGCACACATCGTTAACTGATTGGCCAACGTTATTAATGAACGTAAAATTAATATTATAAAGTCATAATCATCACAAAATTCCATGAACTGTCTGCCATATCTATTCACCAATTTATCTTCAGATTTTCTATTATCATAACCATATTTATACGAGCTGCATAATATATCATCGTATTTTTGTAGTAATTCACCATTTGTAATATTTAAATCGCCAATGATTAACGGATTCTTTATAACTTTTTTCTTAACTTTTGAATGGAGAAGAATTTTGAAATAAAATTTAGCATTTTGAAATTGGAGAAGTGAACGAACTTACAGAATTTACTTGTTTTTGCTTGACATTTTTATCCTACATATAAGTCAGGAATAATATTATACTTAATTAGTTGATATAAATGGTCTTAAAGTTGAAACTAATGGACCATATAGAAAATCATCTATACGCATTGCCCTAGAGAAAATTCTGCTGTCAGATTTGGATTCAGCATAAAAACCTTTTTCTGAAACTACCTTCAGATATCAGTTGGAAAAACAAAAACCTTAAATTGCTATGCAATTTTTTGAACATTCTTCAATAATTCGAAAAGATATATAAATGTTAAAGAAGTATAAAATTTGCGGAGCACAGTTTCAATAATACAAATCTCTTTTATACTGAATGATGTCTTGATTTCAAAAGGTTTCATAACTAGTAAAATATTATATTTGTTACCCAGATGTTTACTGGGTATAATCAAAAATAGACTTTAGTAAAAAATTCACCACCACCACCCCCGCCTATAACTTCGCAAAGAAAATAAATTTTGCCAATTTTCATCATCACTGTCATATTTAACTACAAATGACTACAATTTGTACTTTTGATAAACCCATAAATTTAATAAGCATTAAAATATCTACAATCTCATATATTCCAAATAAAAAAAAAAGTACCTTGTACATGAAGAAGGTGCCGGCTACAATGGAATACTAAATAGACTTCCAAAGCAAAACGATCTAAGGAGATGAAGAAGAAAAGAAGCAAAGGCATCACCATCTAAGGAGCGATCACGCAAAACTATTAATTTTGCATGATGGTAAATGTCAGATTAGGCGAAAATTCATTCAACATTGTTGTTGGCTAAATATTAATTTAACAAATCGGCATAAGAATTATCCCCACCACCAACATCACTACCGCCACCAACCAACCAACTTCCTAGTGAGGTTGCTAAAGCTTGGATATGAGGAGAAACCTTTCTACAAACAAACCAAAAACTAAAATGGCATACGTTTCGTTTCGTATTTTGGCTCAAAACGAAAGTCAAATAAAAGGTCAGAACTTAATGTGTGTTTTTGTCTAGATGAGTTTTTGAATTAAAAGCGAGCCTTTGTAATGCGCAACAACGCAAGAAAAAACCCTCTGTATATTGTACATATTTGAACATGATCCACCTTCTCGTCGTCATCATCATCATCAGCTGCAACATCATCTACAACAGTAGGCAGGCATATTGTACATTAGAGAGACACTATCGCAATGATCGTGTTTTAGGTAGAAATGATCCTCGTACATAAATGCACTTTGTTTGGCGCTACCTTTTTGGCAACATTGTTGAACCTTTAAATGGCCCGTGTATGACTACCTAACTGAACTATAAATGAATGAACAATACTAACCAAACCAAAAACAATCAGCATAGTCAGAGGTTCGCAAACGATAATAATCGTTTTTCTTTACCACGAAAGGAAGGTTTATTGGTATATATTGGCGAAAGGACTAACAATAAGTCTACCGTATTTTTTTTTTAAATAATTTTATTATAAACTAACACTCAGGGGATGCCTCCTATAAATACAGTGCATTCGATTGATCTCAGGGAAATAGGTTATTGGAAGGAGGAAAGAGGAAGTAGTTTTTGTGGATATTTTACTTAAATTTTATTCGATTGTAATTATCAGGAAAGACTTGTATGGGGAGTTTATTCCACATACAGCTAGTTCGACATATAAACGAATTTTCTGTGTCATGCATTGTGCGGTCAACTAGGCAATAGAAATGGATATGATATACTAGATAAGCGCGTAGAGCGAACTGAAACTCGGGCACTCGGAATGAGTTCACTAATCTCAGCAGAACATTTTCCATGGAAATATGTATATAACAGTATCATACAACCATACTCACTGGACACTGTGTAATAGGGCGGATGGCTGAACGCATAGGTGTCCCGAGAGCTGACTTCTGTAGGAGCTGTATGGATGTGGACGAGAAGGAGTCAGTGCAACATTTGCTGTGTGAATGTCCAGGACTGAAGGAGCGGTGCCTTAGATATATAAGGCATAGATTCTTCGATAACCTGGGCTGCATGGTAGACGTTCCACTCGGCGACCTTGCGAACTTCTTGACGGAATCTGGCTGGTTCAGGAGGGACGCATAACGGACGAAAGGCGTCTTTTTAACTTGTTCTTTTCTTTTTTTTTTATTTTCCATACCCCTTACACTATATATCTGTACTCTTTATTCTCTCTTCCTGTCTCTAGCTTGCGGTACTTTCTAAAGGATATCACAATGGGCCATATGGCCTCCGAATGTACCCGCCTTCGGGCGGGCGACACATTCAACCTAACCTAACCTGTCATACAACCAGCATTCCGACGATGATCTAACGAGTCGATAGAGTTGGAAAACTTACTGTCATTAATGAATATCAACGACATCTCTTTTACACGGTCCAGTAGACCAAAAATAGACTTTGTGGCTCCTGCCCTTATATCGGAGTTGCATTTAATTTTTGGTCAGATGCTAGAAGGAAATCAGAACAATTAATTAAGTAATTTTTGCACCGTTTTAAAAAAACAAGATACTTGAATGCTTCTTTCGACACTTGAAAAATATGTTCGTTCCAACGAACATCGCATCGAATTCTCATAATCAGAGTATCAAGAGTATCCGATGCCTCAATACCTACAATACAAATGATATTATTGAATCCAAGGGTATATGGGTCAACAAACAACATGAGGTCTTTCGCCCATTAAAATCAACCCTATTCGCTTTACACCACTCACAGATTGTTAACAAGTCTTAATTGAGTGTGTCAACCTACAATAGGATTGTTCTGCAATTGAAGGAAAATTAATGACAAATGTTGCTGTCATCTGCGAAAGAGTAGCTAGCCATGAATTAAGCTGAAACTCATTGAATGAAACTCAATAAAAACAAATGTTGTGCGATCACTGAGATAACATGATATAAATCGAGAGAAGTCAGTGGCGACCCCAAAAGCAGTAAGCTTTGTACTAAGCGATAGAACGCCTTGAAGATATCTGGAGCAAATAATTTATGGATCTATGGATCAACATCAACGTTCAGAAAGCTAAGAAGACTTCGGTAGAACGACTTCTGCGGAAGCCATACTATCGGTCATTAAGAAGTCAGTTGGTCTCTAGATGACAAGATGGTATTGCTAATAATCGGTTTATTTTAAAATCTCAATTGTCAAAAATACTAACTGAAAATATAAACTACAGATAAATGAAGATGCGATTCAGAAAATTTCTATACAAAGTCTGAATGTGCTGGAGAGGTTTATGCAGTTATGTATGATGCGTATTGAAAGAAGATGTGCAGATATATATATAATATTAATAGGCAAGGCGATTTCTTGTGACATATTCTACACCTTTAATTACTAACTGATTTTGACAAAAAATATACCATTTGAGAGGAATTTCTTTGCAGATGTTCACCATATTTACAGATGTGCACCATCTGGTTAATTTTTTTTAAGTAAAATTCATTTGAAGTAGCTACTAACACAAAGATAAAACACATATTTAAGCTTCAAATAAAAAACTATACATTGCTGTGTGTGTGTTTATTAAATTTTTGTTGAATTGGCTAAAATTGATTAGCATACCTTTAGGCTCTTACAAAATTAATTATGAATGAAAAAATAAAATTTCCTAGAATTTGCTCTCGAATTTCGAGGCTGGGCTCTGCTAGTTATAATAGTTGCGCTCATCATTGACTCACTGACTCTGTAACCATGTGATTGATAATTAATTATGCAAACTTATCTATTTCAACAGAGAAATAAAATCGAAAAATGAGCTAGAGCAGCTAGAGGACCCCATATGAAATGAGCGGCAACTATTTTTAGGGTTGCTAAATCGAAAAAAGAGTTTCGCGGGAAATATAAAATCGCTTATATCTCGAAGACTAAACGTTGAACAGCAAAATTATTGAAAAACTAGTCTATTTTAAACGGGCTACAGTTAACTATCATTCAGAAATTTTGGAAAGTCGTTTAGAAATCTAACGCTTGTCGTACAGAACCGATTAGTAATTTGGCTCAATTTCAATCGTTATAAAATCCAATTTTTTTTTTTTTTTTAAACACCAAATAGTTCATTTTTAGGTTAATTACTTCTTAAGTTTCTCATTTATATGAAGGCTACCACTTAATATTTATCATCAAAAATTGATCAATACACTCTTGCAAGCCTCTGCACCAATTCTCGAGGCTCTTTTGCCTCGTCGATTGAGGTGTCCCAAAAATGTACATTTTAAACGAGTCAATTGTTTTTTTTTGCTTATTTCTCTGAAGACTTCTGCCAAGATAATGAAGTTTGTATCATTTCGAATTGATTGCTCTACGTTACGATTTGCGGAAAACTTTCCGAAAACAATTTCCCGAAAAGAATTTCCCGAAAACAATTTCCCGAAATTACAATTTCCTGAACACAATTTCTCGGAATGACAATTTCCCGAAATTACAATTTCCCGAACACAATTTCCCGAAATTGCAATTTCACGAAATTACAATTTCCCGAAATTACTATTTCTTCAAAGAGCTTGTTGATGACATTTCCGAAACAATTCCATCAGAAATTCCGGCCGAAGCGCGAGCAATCAGTTCATGACCATTTGATGAAGTGACCCTATGTACCCTACCGGTACAGTGTTTTCCTCGGTAATGGATACAACGACAATAAACGCTATCAACGGACTGACCGTCGTCATGATACAAGAAACCATTCAAAAGCAACCTCGGTTTATCTTTTTCGCTATCCACGAATTCGAGTGGCATAGTAACTGTGTATGCAAGGTGGCAACAATTCCGTAGCAGCTACTGCATGGGCAGGATGTGATGGAGAGAGTGAGCGTTATCCGTCGGGAGGTCTGAATAACGAAGTGTTCAAAGTCACAATGAAAAAATAAGCGTATGACACTCCAATAAATAGGTCCGGATGACGAGGGAGGGTGGAAGAGGATGGGCGCGGTGCCGGGTGGGGGAATTGTTTTTTCGAGAAGTCGTATACTCGGGAAATTGTTTTTTCGAGAAATCGTATGCAGCAAGTTGTATTTTCGGGTAATTTTTATTTTTTTTATGGGGTAAATCAAGAATATATGGGAAGTTGCAAACTAAAAATAGGGAAATTGTAATTTCGGGAAATTGTTTTCGGGAAAATGTTATTTCGGGAAATTGTTTTCGGGAAATTGTTTTCGGGAAATTGTAATTTCGGGAAATTGTATTCGGGGAATTGTTTTTTCGGGAAATTGTTTTTTCGGGCATTTGTTTTCGGGCAATTGCATTTGGGAAATTGTTTTTGGGAAATTTTCCGCAGAGGCTACGTTACCCTAAAGGCATGCTGCCAAATTGTCCAGTTTTCTTCTAATATATATGGTCCAATTTCATTTGAAGTATTTCGTTTAGACGAACGGTCTAATGTGCATAGATCCATGATTTTTTCGGTATCCAATACTTAGTCATTTTAAGTATTCATGGAATATTAAATGTATGTGGGTGGAACATGAATAAATATCATGCTATATTAGATTATGTACAGCATTGATAATTTCTGGCAAATGACGACTATGATGGAATTCGGTAAACCAGCGACACCTGGGATGGTGTTTCATCACCAGAAGTCGAAGCGAGTTACCCGGCACTCTATTATTGGATACTTGACGAAAATCATAAAAATCATCGCACGAAAATTTTCACGTTGCAATTCCATTTTTCACCGAGATAAGTTTTTCAAGTTTCCGTAAAAGAAAAAAAGAAAACAGCAGTCGTATGACGGAATGTTCTGAGCACGTTATAATTAAAAACGGCGAACTTTACGATGGTGAAGTCAGATTTGACGTATCTATGCCGGTGCTGCCCTTCCTCAAAAAATAAGTAGTAAAATTCTTGTATGAGGCCTCCCATTGCCTACCACTTGAACGATTAACTTCAAATCACATAGAAGTAAGGCTGCATTTCCAATAGTTAGACCCAAATTGGCCAACTATATAAATTAACTAAATGGGCCCATATGAACAACATAAAGTAAGTTTGCGAGAAATCTCCCCGGATATCGTTAGTATATATTATAAAATCTAATGATTTTTTTTTTGTGATACCGAAAAGTAAAGTTTCGGAGGTTCATTCCATTAATTTTTTCTTATGTTCCATTGTATTTGATTAAGAAGAACACGACGATCTATTTAGAGGAACTATACTGCTGTAAAAGCATAGCGTTTGCAAAGTAAACTTCAAAGGCTTCGATAGGATTTTGTACATTTAGAGTGTTTTAGTTGTCCTTTAATTAGAGTAGTCATCAGATAACTGTTTATGATGGCACTATAAGAAGCTGTTATATCTATAATATTAATAGGCAAGGCGATTTTTGTGACCGATGTATGTTGGTCAGTTTTAATCCTATTTTGACCACACATTCTTCATTTGATAAGTATTTCTTTTTAGCTGTTCACCAGATTCACAGATTTTTATATTTTAAAATTTTTTTTTTGATTAAAATGCATTTAAAGTTGCTACACATACAGTGACTCACAGCTTATTTCATTTGAGACAATATTTTTATTTCTTATAAAAAAACAACAACAATGCAATTTGTTATCTTCTTCGTGTAACAAGACAAAAAACAATATTTAAAAATGTTTAAAAAAAAGAAAAAATATAACAAAAACAAAAATTCATACAAAATCAAGGGCACAGATTATTTCGTGTGTATAGTAAATTTAAAAACAATTACTTAAAAATGAAAAAAAAAATTGTGAATTAATATTTGGTGGGGTAACCTTCTTAAACGAGAATTCATTGAAGAAACTAATTTTTTCGTGTAATCCGGGGAAATCTTATACCATTTAGTTTTAAGGGCCTCTTTTAGGTCTTTTATGTTGGATATGTTATAGAGTCTGATTTTTGTTTCAAGCAGATGCCATACATTTTCATTTACATTAATGTCTGGTGATTGGGGTGGCGTTTGGAGCACATGTGGACAATCCCAAATCAACCATGTTTGGACTACACGCGCCTTGTGCTTTGGGTCGTTGTCTTGATAGAAGCTGATATTCTCTCTTATGCCCAATTTTTCCGCACTCTGATGAAATTTCCCTTCAAAATTTTTAGGTATTGAATTTTGTCTATAATCCCTTCAATAAAGTGCAAACTTACAACTCCTGATGCCCACATGCACCCCCAAACCAGCACGTACCACGTAAATTTTGAGGTTGGAGCTCCGTATTTGGTTTTCTCCAAACGCAAACCTTTCCATCACACTCAAATAGGTTATATTTACTCTCATCAGAGAAAATAACTGTACCCAAGAACGAGTCTGGCTTTCCAAGGTACTCCGTTGCGAACTGTATTCTAACCTTTTTATTCTTTGCGCTTTTAAAAGGGTTATTTCGAGCCGTTCGACCGTGAAAATCATTGTTCCGAAGAATTCTGTGGATGGTTTCAGGGTTGCTCTTTTTTCCAATGTACTTTTCCGCTTCCGCAGCTAAAAAACTTTTCCTACAATACACCTTTCATCAGCTTCATTAAATATCTTATTAGGAGCATATCTGACCTTATCTGCCATGCGCTTCTTGCGTACGAAGCGCTGTATAATATATTGGACTGTTGAAGGGCCCAAATCAACAACTTCAAAGATTTCCTTTTGGGTTTTGCCCACGATTCACGCCTTTCAATTGAAGTGCGTCGACCTGATATAATTTCTAATAGTACATTAAGCAGGTACAAAACATATTATGAGTCAATTGAAGTCATATATTACTCTCAAATAACTGTTAATTGAAACACACGAAATAAACTGTGACGTAGATTTTGAAAGTGGTTTTTTGTTGTTGCTATATTTTTTCTTCTGTGAAAATATTTTTGAATTTTGTTTTTGTCTTGTTACACGAAGAGGAGAACAAAATGCAAAAAACTTGCATTGTTGTTGTTCTTTTTCAATAAGAAGTGAAAATATTTCTCACACGAAATAAGCTGTGAGTTACTGTACATAAAATTATACAATGCTGTGGGTGTGTTTATTAAATTTGTTAATGTGTTTGCAAAAAAGCCCTGTGTTGAATTGAAAAATAATGTTGGACATAAACCAATAACGACAATAAAAAGTGTTGAATTGTGAATTGGCTAAAATTGATTAGCATACCTTTAGGGGACTTATAAAATAATATACTAAATGAAAAAATAAAATTTCCTAGAATTTGCACTCGAATTTCGAGGGCTGGGGGATCTTCTAGTAATCATTATTAGTTTGATATCGACTGTTCTTAAGTCCAATTGTAGTTAAATTTATTTATAAATTCTTCTTATTATAATTTGGTATTGAGAAACACTGATCACATCCCTATCAGTCCGATGTTGTATGTGTATTATGGCATGATGGCAGAGGTAGTGCCCCTCCATCTGGGTATTGCATAAATTCACGCGTTTCGACAGATCTTTCTTGCACTCGCGTAACACTGCACGTATGTATCATTGTCTAAACAAATAATGCAACAAATAAGCTCTACAACAACCGTTTACATGAATTCGCATAGACGAAACAACAACAAAAATAAATAAAATAAATAAAAACATACACACAACACAATAACATTAACGGCTTCTTTATAGTCTGACCTCTGTACTCCTGGGGTTTTTTTTATTTCTTCCACAATATCTTTCTGGTTTGTTTGGAGTTGCTTTCCTCAGCTTTATACAGTACTATGAAACTGAAGTCCATCTATTGGTTGGGGTCTTTAAATCACAGTTTTCAACCTACAACAGCAGAAGCTGAAGCTAAAGCTAAAGCAGCAGCAACAACCAACAATATCAACAACAATGATCGTGTTTTACTATATGCTCATATTGTGTACGTGGAATTAATACTCGTACCTATAGTTCATGTTTTTCTAACTTTTTTGTTGTTGTTTTGGTTTGTATCATAAGGATTTTATTTTTTTATTTAGTTATTTTTTGTCTAAATATCGCATTTGTGGCATTAACAACTCAAAACGACTTAGAAAAATTGGTCGTTTAATGTTATGGAAACGATTAAGAGTTACAGAAAAACAATTACATTTTATGTTAAATCGTGTTGATGCATAATTTTCTGAACGATATTAAATTTGGCCATAGAAATTTCTATAACACACGCAACATTGAGACAAAGAGATTAAGTTTTATTTATTGTCTAAGGTACTCGTTAATTTTAAGGAAAAGTTGAATTAATTTCTTGAAATTCAATTTAAATGACAAAAAAAGTATTTTTATACTGTATAGAACTCTGTGGACAAAGTATAAGAAGTTTGTGCTGATTGTAACTATCAAAAATACTGGATCTTTCATCATAGCTGTCGACTTAAGATAGTTTTCTGACACGATTAAACTTACGTTTCTCTTTTTGTACCTCGACGTAAACATTATATGTAAGCTAAAGGTTGTAGATATTAATTATTTCTACGATATATGACATATTACTACATAAGGTGAAAATGCGTGGCCTAACAATAAAAACTAGTATAGCCCAGCACTCGAAATTCGAGTGCAAATTCTAGGAAATACTATTTTTTCATTCAATTTTTGTCTTCCAATGTTTTTTTTAATCTATATACATATATAAAAAATTTATTTTGGCAATTCACAATTCAACACAGAGCGTCTGATATATAATTTAAATCATTCGCATTAATAGGGTGTAACGAAATATTAAAAATATTTTATTTTATTTAATTTAATATATTTTTCAGACAGATTAAACATAAATTTTATCATTATCAGCTTCTCTCCATATGAACTATAACTATGTCAATTTTCACACTCCTCCGTGACCGCATATTGCTTAAAAATGGAACTAAAAATTTACCTTCACGTAGTAATACATAGAAAAGTTTCTTTTTGGATTTAAGTTCATAATCTCCATGAATAGCATGGAATAGCATGATTGTCAAACGTGTGTTTCGATATGACTTCTTCATTAGTTTAAAATTTCATTCGCTTAAGCCATCTTTTAGTTAGTCGCCTTTCGTGTAAAAAACATGTACTTAATTTTATGTTAATCGCATAATTAATTTTATTCTTTAAACGGAGAATCAATAAAAATTAGCAGATTCCAGCACTCGAAATTCGAGCTCAATTTCTAGGCAACCTTATTTTTCAACTTAGCCAATTCACAAACCAACACTTTTTTGGTTTATTATTATTGTGAATGAAGATAACAAACTCATTAACAAATTTAATAAACACACACATAACATATGTATAATTTTATGTATGTTTAGTAACAACGTTAAATGCAGTATACTGAAAATAATGGCAAACATTTAAAAATCTGTAAATCTAGAAAATAGCTAAAAAGGAATACCTTTTAAATAATATACGTTTGGTCAAAATCGCGATAAATCGGTGGAACAAAACATCGGTCACAAGAAGTCGCCTAGCCTATTAATATTATAGATTACAATAAAAATCAACGTCGTTTGTAAAAAACAATTGCTAGAGCAGCTAGTGTGCGACGGCATAAGAATATATAAGGAACAACTGACCATCAAAAGAAAATCTTACTGTGGTACAAAAAGACAGTAGAAATCTGAAAAAATAAAATGGATTTTGTCCAAGAATCCGAATGTCTCTGCTCGGACACTTTCGTAACGAAAGTTAAAAAGGAGGCTGAGATTAGAAATTAATAAAAAATTAAATGCGAAAAAACGAGCTAAATTTCTACAAAGGGATTTTATACGAAATTTTAAATGTCGAATAATGGATGATGAAACGAACGTGTTGGCTGACGTTTCACGTTTTTACCAGGTCAGGAGTAAATTAAAACGTGATATAAAAGCTTTATTAATAAAAAAAAAATAAATATTAAAGAAATAATTTGCTTGTTTTAAAGTTATAAGTCAAAAAGTGTGTTATATTTATTTTATATGCACTCCTTAGTAGTCTCTGAGAACCAAATCTGAAGAATTCAGGGAGTGAATATGCAATTCCTGATGCAGGGAGCTCGATTTTTCCATAGCCAATACGGATGAATGAATATTTTTGGTTAATTGTTAAAGAACACATCCATTGCGCAGCGACCTTTTTTTATCGTCTGCGGAAAATTTCCCGAAAACAATTTCCCAAACACAATTGCCCGAAAACAATTGCCCGAAAAAATAATTCCCCGAAAAAACAATTTCCCGAAAACAATTTCCCGAAAACAATTTCCCGAAATTACAATTTCCCGAAAACAATTTCCCCAAAACAATTTCCCGAAATTACAATTTCCCGAAAACAATTTCCCGAAAACAATTTCCCGAAAACAATTTCCAGAAATTACAATTTCCCGAAATTACAATTTCCCGAAATTACGATTTCACGAAAAAATTTCCCGAAATTACAATTTCCCTATTTTTACTTTACAACTTCCCATATATTCTTGATTTCTCCCATTAAAAACTTGCTGCATACGATTTCTTGAAAAAACAATTTCCCGAGTATACGACTTCTCGAAAAAACAATTCCCCCACCCCGCACCACGCCCTTCCTCTTCCACCCACCCTCGTCATCCAAACCTATTTATTGGAGTGTCATACGCTTATTTTTTCATTTTGACTTTGAACACTTCGGTATTCAGACTTCCCGACGGATAACGCTCTCTTCATCACATCCTGCCCATGCAGTAGCTGCTACGGAATCGTTACCATCTTGCATAGCGAAGTACTTTTTTAATTATTTGGGTTGTAATACTCAGTTACTATGCCACTCGAATTCCTGGATAGCGGAACAGGTAAACCGAGGTTGCTTTTGAATGGTTTCTTGTATCATGACGACGGTCAGTCCGTTGATAGCGTTTATTGGCGTTGTATCCTTTATCGAGGAAAACATTGTACCGGTAGAGTCATAACAACGATACTATAAAAAAAGAGGCTCTTCACAATCACAGTGCCGAAGCGGCTTTCGTTGCTAAAGAACAAATCGTTAATGAGCTGAAAGATCTTGCCCGGACCACTACATCAAGTGGTCATGAGCTGATTGCTCGCGCTTCGGCCGCAATTTCTGATGGTATTGTTCCGGAAATGCCATCAACAAGCTCTTTGAAGAAATATTAATTTCGGGAAATTGTGTTCGGGAAATTGTATTTCGGGAAATTGTAATTTAGGGAAATTGTAATTTAGGGAAATTGTGTTCGGGAAATTGTAATTTCGGGAAATTGTGTTCGTGAAATTGTAATTTCGGGAAATTGTTTTCGGGAAATTGTTTTCGGGAAATTTTCCGCAAATCCTTTTTTATACCGAAATATTGTATAAACACAATATATAATGAGCCATGATCGGGAAAATAGCTTAAGTGACGTGATATTCGATTTTCGTTTCTTGATGAAAATCGAATTTACAGCAAAAGCAATTTGACATTAAGTGTACATTGCGTGGATGTGCTTATATTCTCCTAAAAATTGGTTATTTTCGCGTTTATGGCTCGCTAACACGATCACGTTCTGTTGATATTCTTAATAGCCCAGCTCTCATACGATCAAACATAGTTCACCTAATGAAAATTGCATTTTGTTTAAGAAAAAGTTGCACTTTTCTCTAATAAGTGTACTTTTGTACGTGTTCCAAAAAAATTCACTTTTTTAAATTTTATGAAGATGAGTCTTTTTCTTGATTCACTGCTGTTTTTCATTCATGAATAACATGCGTATCAAAAAAAGAAAAAAAACAATGATGCACAAGCCATTCAGTGCTGAAAGTTCATCACAGTTGTACGACTATCCACAATTCGGCAGGTGAGGTGAATTGTTTTCGAGTGTAAAACTGTATGACGGTACGTCCTTGGCTTAATCCAGCTCACACCTTCTTTATCATTGAATATTAAGGTTATGATTCGCCATAATTTTTATCAATCCATTACTTCGCTTAAACAGTATCAAAATCAATGTTTAATAATAACACGGAGCTCGTGGGAATCTTCTTTTTCTCAAACTTCAAATGTAACAACAATATACATATAAAGCCTTACATTTTTTTTTAATGAATAAATGCCACGATGGTAACCATCTACCTTGTTATGGTAATGGTTACTACTTTGTTATGGTAATGGTTACTACCTTGTTGCTACTAGTACTGCGATCTGTATATGAGGCCAAGGACTTTTCACCCAATACAGGGATGAAACTGGTAAAAAAATTGGCAAATGTTTAGTTCCATCAACATAAGCTTAAAAATAAACATTGTAGGGCCAAATTCATAGTTCCCAGCATCCCACTATCTCTAATATTAATATGCAAGGCGATTTCTTGTCACATATTCTACATCTTCAATTACCAACCGATTTTGACAAAAATATACCATTTGAAAGGTATTTCTATGCAGATATTCACCATGTTTACAGATGTGCTCCATTTGGTAAAATTTTTTTTTTTGAGTAAAATAGATTTAAAGTTGCTACTGACACATACATAAAATAGATATTTAAGTTTCAAATAAAAAACTATGCATTGCTGTGTGTGTGTTTATTAAATTTGATTAACATAATTTAGGCTTTTATAAAATTATTTATGAATGAAAAAAAAAAATCCTAGAATTTGCAATGGAATTTCGAGTGCTGGGCTCTGCTAGTTTACATAAATTTATCTTAAGATATACAAATAATATATAACTGTTTCACTTAAAACATAATCTAGCTCGGAAATCGTTTGTAGTTGAATGTAATGGTCGTTAATTAGATTTCGATGTATTCTGATTTGCGGTTGCTTTTTGAGGAACTACAAACGAATTAGCGACCACTACACTCAACTACAAACGATTTCCGAGATAGATTTCGATGTATTCTGATTCCGCTCAGTTTTCGCGAAACTACAAACGAATAAACGGTCACTACAATCAACTACAAATGATTTCCGAGCGAGATCTCGATATATTCAGACTTCCGCTTAGGTTTCGCGAAACCACTAAAAATTAGCAGTCACTACAACCAACTACAAATTATTATAGAGCACGTTTGCTACTACAAACGAAAATTCCTTCACTACAATCAACTACAAACGATTCTCTACATGAATCAACCATTGGATTTGAGTGCCTTCAAATCCGGGGGATGGGTTTTTTCAAATTAATATTTATTACTACAATCAACTACATACAAAATTCTGTAAGAATCGCAAAAACAAATCTCGATTTTCAAAAGTCGGGTGCCAAGTTCACAGAGGTAATGAATTTCGTTGATGCAGCGCTGAATTTCCTCCTACAATCCACGACTGGTTGTGGGGTTGTTGGCATAAACATTTGACTTCAAATAACACCGAAACGAGAGACATCAGGAATAGGAAATATGTAATGCAAAAATTAAATTGTTTGACGGGTTGAATGGCATGTGACACCGACTTATTGAAAATACTTATCGTCCACATCAATATCATCCAATGCAGGCAGAAAGAACTCTGTTATAATGTCGCGATATCAAGTACCATCTTCATTTGGGAAGTGTGGCCCAATGATGATCCAAGCCCAAAATCCGCTTCAAACAGTGATACGCTGTGGATGCATTTGTTGTTAATAAACGCATGTGTTTTCTCTGAAATTTTTACGGTTAACGAAACTATCAAAATGATAATGTGCTTTATCGCTTAGAATGATTTTGTTCGAGAAATCAGCATCCACTTGTTAATGTTCAGTAATCCATTCAACGAACTGTCTTCGCTGTGCATCGTCATTGGGCGTTGAACATTATAAGCGTGGAATATACCCCTACGCTGTATAGAGCTTCTCGAAATTTGCCGAATTGCAATTCCTGAGTTTTCACTAACATAGTTACGAACTGCTTCTATACTGATGTATGTCTAGCCGTCTGCGGAAAATTTCCCGAAAACAATTTCCCGAAAACAATTTCCCAAATACAATTGCCCGAAAACAATTGCCCGAAAAAACAATTCCCCGAAAACAATTTCCCGAAAACAATTTCCCGAAATTACGATTTCCCGAAAAAAAATTTCACGAAATTACAATTTCCCTATTTTTAGTTTACAACTTCCCATATATTCTTGATTTCCCACATAAAAAAAACTTGCTGCATACGATTTCTTGAAAAAACAATTTCCCGAGTATACGACTTCTCGAAAAAACAATTCCCCCACCCCGCACCGCGCCCTTCCTCTTCCACCCTCCCTCGTCATCCGGACCTATTTATTGGAGTGTCATACGCTTATTTTTTCATTATGACTTTGAACACTTCGGTATTCAGATTTCCCGACGGATAACGCTGACTCCATCACATCATGCCCATGCAGTAGCTGCTACGGAATCGTTACCATCTTGCATAGCGAAGTTTTTTAGTTATTTGGGTTGTAATACTCAGTTACTATGCCACTCGAATTCCTGGATAGCGAAAAAGTTAAACCGAGGTTGCTTTTGAATGGTTTCTTGTATCATGACGACGGTCAGTCCGTTGATAGCGTTTATTGGCGTTGTATCCTTTATCGAGGAAAACATTGTACCGGTAGGGTCATAACAATCACAGTGCCGAAGCGGCTTTCGTTGCTAAAGAAAAAATCGTTAATGAGCTGAAAGATCTTGCCCGGACCACTACATCAAGTGGTCATGAACTGATTGCTCGCGCTTCGGCCGGAATTGCTGATGATATTGTTTCGGAAATGCCATCAACAAGCTCTTTGAAGAAATAGTAATTTCGGGAAACTGTAGTTTCGGGAAATTGTGTTCGGGAAATTGTATTTCGGGAAATTGAAATTTAGGGAAATTGTAATTTCGGGAAATTGTGTTCGGAAAATTGTGTTCGGGAAATTGTAATTTCGGGAAATTGTGTTCGGGAAATTGTAATTTCGGGAAATTGTTTTCGGGAAATTATTTTCGGGAAATTGTTTTCGGGAAATTTTCCACAAATCATGTTTAGCATCACCAATTGATTCAGTCTGATTGAAGAGATTCACAGTTAACAAAGTTAGATCAAATATTTGAATTTTGAATTATTTTTAGAATACTTAACTGTCAGCTGGATGTCAAACTGTCTTCTTTTTTCGACTATCAGGAAACGATTCAAATCTTGAGTGGATTTTGGGATACCCTTTTCGTGGCTATCTTAAATTTGGATTATGCTTCTATTCTATGTCAATTAATAATCATTTTTGGACAAGGCATTTTTTCTCTCTAGAAATTCATGATGTTCCTACAGGTTTGATCATTTTTTGTTTGGTTACAGAACCCATGACTAAACAGCGAACATGAAATTTTTAAAAAGTTCTGGTGGTTTCGATCACATTGAACGTTTTTGAATGACACGATTTGTATATACTTCGTAGGCTACCATGCCGTATTATTGTTTCATCTAAAGCTATGTATTAATTTTGTTTTTATTATGCCCCCCATTCCATTTGTAATAATTAGAAAAAAATCTGGGCCCATAATTATATACATTAGTGCTCCTTATAAGAAGCAGAGTTGATATAACGATGTCCGTCTAAAAGTCTGTGCAAATTACGTTCACGTCTTCGATAGGTATGGCGGGTTGCTAATTTGTAGTGCAAATGATTTACTGACATCTTGAACAGGTAGCTATTTAAAATCATCGAAATCGGTTCAATAGGTCCCGAGATTTTAAAGAAAGTGTAAAAAACTCTTGAAAAATAAATGATTTTTCTATGTTGTTCTTGTTATTGTTGTTCTTCTAAATTTTGTTTTTTGTTAGTGACAGCTGATATTGTTAATGGACATATTGCTGGCCATTGCCAAAAAAAATTATTTCCATTTACTAGTCCTACAACAATTTTCCTCGATTTTGTGTTAAAAACATAACGTAACAAAAATGTATATGCCATATAAAAATAGATATAATATCATAAATAGGCTCCAACATAAGTAGTGGACTTATTTTACACTTTCACACAAATTTCCAATAAAAAAAAAACGGCTTGGCTTCCGGTTTACACTCTTTATTATAAAGTCGATGTTTTTTGTACTTTTTAACAACTTTGGGGGCAAAATGCTATATTTCTTCTTTTAATTTAAAGCACTTGACACTCGAATTATAAAAATTATTAGAGAAATCGTTCATAATAAATTTGTTATTAAACTTTTCACCCCGCTAGTGAAGTATACGATTTGAAATTCATAAATTTTTAAACAATTCGTAAATATGCCTTTATACATAATTCCATAATTAAGTCATAATTAACTTAATTAAATGCATTAAACAGAAAAAAGTGCATCACAAAAAATATTATTTTTTTTTATATTGTTTAAACATATAAACGATCCCACGATTTCACCATCTGTTGTTGTGCTAAAGCGAATAAATGACTGATTGGTTATTGTATACCTTTGGAGCTCATTACCTCATAATTGGTGGTTGGTTATGGCAAATGTTGTTGTTGTTGTTGCTATTGTTGTAAACGCGATTTGTAAAAAATTCCATAGTGAAATTGTACAATGGATAGTTGTGTTTTTCCAACACAAAAAAAAAAAGAAACAAAAATATGCATTATTAGCAATTTTTCTGGTATGTTTTAAATTAAATTAAAGTTAAAGTTAAGGAAAGCTATTCATCATTCAGCGAAATGCCTAGTGGCGACAATGTGTTGTCAAAACTTAGCAACACCATGCAGCACCAAGTGATCAAAATGGCAGCAGCGACAACAGCGCTAGCTTTTAGCAATCAACAATAACTACCAATGGCAATAGCAACAGCAACAACAATACAAAATAGGTATTGTCAATAACAAAGAAAACAAGTAAGAGTGTTAAATTCTGCTGTGCCGAACCTTTGATACCCTCCACACAAGATTATAACCCAGGTTGTCAACACTAAGAGACAAAAAAAGGGCTAGATTTCACATTATAATGGCTGCATTTTTTAAAAAATTACTTTTGGAATTAATAAGATCATTAACCAAAAATTTAGGTAATTTCGTGATTTTTTAATTGAAAGCAATTATTAAATGCAACCAGCGTAAAGTAAAGTAAACACGCACAATTACATTTTTGTTTGTTCAAAGAGAGTAAGAGTATAACAAGATACACTAATTCGTTCACATGTAAAAAAAACAAAAACAGCAATAATGTGTGTATGCATCGCTGATAGCCGTAAATATCTTTATACACATATATTTTGTTATACTAAATTTTATCGGAAATAAGAACCTGAGTAGTGAAACGATTGTACTCATTGTTAACCCATTAATATAAAAAATATTTTTAGAAAAGTCCAGTTTATTTTTTTTTGTATAAAGAGCACTCAAGAGAACGGTAAAAAAAAATCAGAAAAAATTTATTTATTTATGTTTTAAGCACCTTAAATCACAATATATACAGCTAGGTCTGAAAGGGTTAAAATTTTATAAGGCAAATCCATACAAAATTTTAAGAAGCAATACAACAACCACAACGAATAAAAAACTCACATTTATCGATAAAGTTGAAAAAAGGAACAAAATTAAAAAAAAAGTCTGCATACAAAAATGAAAAAGTGGAACCCAGTGTTTGATTTTTCCACTTCAATTTAGTGACATTTTTCAATTGAATTTATTGGTCTGACTACTCAAACATTTTTTAATATTTAAAAAATTTTTTTTTCGCAACGGATCGAAAACAAACTAATGCTACCGGAATAAAAATAAATGTATACTTGTGGAACTAAGGTAAAACCATAAGAAAAATTGGTGAACCAGTAGAAAGAACATATCCCTCTGTCCAAAAAGTCGTTAATACCTACAAAGGAATAGAGAATTTTTAGCCTTTCCATATTAACTGAAAGAGGAAGGCGTTTGTAAAACAGTTTGTATAGCCTCAAAATGGCTGAAAGCGTTAAGCTAAAGTTTAATAAACCTATTTGTGATGACACTGCTATCCAGCCATTTCATTACAAAACCGACAAAAACGAATAGCCTTTACAAAAGACCACATAAACAAGCCACCAGAGTTTTGAAAAAAAGATAATATTTTCTGATGAGAGCAAGTATTGTATTTTTGGAACAAAGAGACGGCAAATAATGTGAGAAGAACCAGGTACTGCACTGAATCTATATACATATTTATATGTGAAGAAAAATCTTTGTGACCGTTTTCAAGCAAAATGCGCGAACAGAGGAGTGTGAAATTCGTCGTAATTATAGTTCATATGTAGGAGTAGTACAGAATGATAAAATTTATGTATAATATGTGTTAAAAATATATTAAATTAAATAAAATAAAATATTTATAATAAAACATTTTTTAAGAGCCTAAAGGTATTCTAATCAATTTTAGCTAATTCACAATTCATCGCCTGTGCATTTATTTCATTATAATTGTATATCACACGCCTGTGTTGAATTGTGAATTGCAAAAAAATTGCTTAGTATACCTTTAGGCTCTTATAAAACTATTATTTATTAATAAAACCATTTATATATCTTCTGTGTGTTCAACAAATACATATAATGAAATTTAATGAATTTTATTTAAATATTCATAAATTTTTTATCAATATATGTACATATATAAAATGGAATGTGTGTTTGTTTATTTGTTTGTTTGTTTGTACCTTATAGGAGGCCAAACCTCTGGACCGATCGTCCTGAAATTTTCACAGCATTTAACTGGGACTCTGGCATGATTAATAGGGTACTTTTTTTTCGGCCACGCCCACTTTTACGCCCACTTTTTTAAAATTATGTAATTGCTCCCATATAGTTTTTAACAGATTTACTTCAAATTGTATCCACATTATACTCCAGGCGAGGTAGAAATAAACATTTCTTATGCCATGCCTCCTTTCGCGCCCCTTTTCACGCCAAATTTTGTTTGAAAGTTTTAAACTTTTTGTTCTCTGTACAAATTTGATCCTTCTAACGGATTTTTTTTTATTTGGTAGTATATTCCTCTTAACTATGAACCACGCCCATTTCACCGCCCCATTTTTTTTAAATTCAGATACTTACTTATACCACTAACAATGTTTCCTATACAAAATACTTTTTTTTGTAATGTGTATTTACCTAAAGTTTTATACACTTTTTATCTACAGGTAAGGTAGCCATACATTTTTTCATTACCAAATCCCCCTTTTTCGCCCCATTTGACCTTAAATTATAATTAATCTGTGCTCAATCTATATATATAAAAATGAATGTGTGTTTGTTTGTGCTTAATAGGAGGCCAAACCCCTGAAACGATCTTCCTGAAATTTTAACAGCGTGTTACTGTGACTCTGGAAGGAATAATAGGCTATATAAATTTTTGATTGGACAATGGGGCGGTGCCACGCCCATATAACCCAAAATTTGAAAAAGTCATGTCGCGGGAATTTTTTGACCTACAGCGGTCATATTTGGTACATATGGTATTGGCATGAATAGAAATACATAAAAGAAGAAAAGTGGGCGGGACCACACCCTTTTTTAGAGGAATAAAAAATCGTAATATCTTCTAAACTACTGGAAGGATCGTCATGAAATTTTCACAAAAGGATATTTTTGCGAAATGATAAGTCCGTAACTATATAAAGTTGTTAGTGGGCAAAGGGGCGTGGCGTATATATAAAAACGTTGGTGCATTTGTTTGTAACGAATTATCTCCGGAACCATAAGAGCTGTCGAGGTAGGATTTGCACCATAGGTTCGGTTCGAGCTCTTCTGTGTTTTTTTAAGTTTTAACCCTCTAGCTGGCGTTGGGGTCAAGTTAAAAACAAAATTCTTATTTTCAGCGCGATTTGACTGCAATTCAGAATGAGAGTATGTTTCGTCATAAGAAATTTTTGTATGTATAAATGGACCCGATGGGTGGCGCTGGGGTAAAGTTATTTCGAATATTCTTATTTATGGTGTGATTTTAATGAAACTAAGAATGTACATATATGTATGTTAGAGAAATTTTTTTATTGGACCCGGTAGATGGCGCTGTCGTTCGAAAAATAATGAGTTGTCAAATTTATATAAATTTTAATAAATAAATTCACAAACGTTTTTATATATAAATATTCTAACCAAAAAGGAAGGAAAAAGCCGCTACATTATTGCATGGTGGTCGCACAGCTCATTCAGCACTGAAATCACCGTTAAACGTACAAAAAAATGAGAATGCCGTCTGTAATATCAAAAAACATTCCGGTATGACAAAAGTTCTGCAAAAATGCAGTATTATTATTTGGGATATATGTACCATGGCTCACAAACATTCCTTAGAAGCATTACATAGAATGAAAGACTTTTTGGTGGAGCTCTCATTTTATTATCTGGAGATCTACGACAAACATTTTATACAGGTATATACAGATTCTAACTAAAATAAAAAAATTCATTGAGGGCAAACCAACGTTTGCCGGGTCCAGCTAGTATACATATATAGATTAAAAACGTCGAAAGAAAAAAAATTGAATTAAAAAAATAAATTTCTTAGAACTTGCACTCGAATTACGAGTGCTGGGCTATATTAGTAAAAATAATTTATCAGGTACAATTAAGCATGGGATGGTGGAGTTATCTTGTGGAGGTTTATGGCAGCTGATGGAGTGGTATACATGCAGTTTATAGAGTCAACCATGGACAAACGAGGTGGTCCTGATATTTTGAAAGCTGATTTGAAGCATAGTGAGGCGAAATTGGGGCCTGAGGATCATTAATTGTTTCAGCAAGATAACGATATCGGCACAATGACAATATTGAGATGCTCTGGTTGTTATATAACGATACACAACAAATGCGTACGCCACCGCAGTCTACAGATCTCAATACTATAGAGCATATATAGTTATGTTGAAAGAATAATTTCAGCAGGAATGGGACAAAATTACATGAGAAGAAACTTCAAAACTTATCCAATTCATGCCAAAAAGATTGGCCGAGGTTCTTTAAAGAAAAGGATATCCTACTAGCTACTAAAATAAAAAAAATTCAGCTCATTGCCTCCAAAAGTAATATAATTTTTTTATGCAGACTATTTCCTTTCCTTTTTTTTTGTAACTACCAAAAATATTTGATCCATCTTTTATTAGCCCTATTTTTTATTGTACCGAACGACTCAGAATCACTTTCTGAGTCGATTTAGCGATGTCCGTCCGTCTGTCTGTGTGTCCATGTAAACTTTGTAATCAAACTACAGGTCGGAAATATGAATATATTTTGATGAAATTTGGTAATAAGCTTCTATCGGCCTTAGCATGAACGCTATTGAAATTGGTGAATATCGCTGCATGTTTAGACCTAGTCCCCATACAAATGACACCTATGAAATCGACTTAAATTGCCATATGATCCAAATTATTAGATCTCGGTCAAAATGGGTTTATGAGTATTTTTTACACCCATTAATCAGTAGTCCAAACATGAATCCTATAGGATAATTCTTAGTCATAGCTTCCATATAAAGCTGCTTACCGACCTTCACATAAATCTATCAAAAAACAAAAATATTCCACAGATTTTTCTCAAATTTGGTTTGTATATGTGTTTGCAAAAAATAAGTGACCTTACCAAATATGGTCAGGATGGGTTAATTTTTCGACCTAGTTCCCATATAAATATAACATCCGATATGAATTTTTTCATAGCCGAAGGCAAAAAAATTGATAACAATGCCACTCAATTTTGGTTTATGCTTATTTTCTATATCCAATTAGTTGGACCTAAGAGATAGGGTCTGTAAGAGCATGGTATAGGGTATTGTATAGTCTGTCTAGACCGACTATAATTTTCATACTTGTTTTTCTTATCTTGATGTTGGTCTTTTTAGTTTTTCAGCTCTAACTCAAGAACATTTGGTGAATTTTCATTTAATTCTTCAGCAAATAGCTTCAGTAAATCGAGAGGGACTAATTTTCCTATTTTTCTTAAACAATTTTTTGAACAATATAAGATATTGAGGGCGTATGATTATTATTTATTAGTAGAGTAGCAGAGATGTAACGTATGAGTTATATTTTTAATATTAAGCCAAACAGACATCAGTATTTATTATTCTATTTTTTACATGGATGTATCAATAAGAATTATTTTTTTTAAGCCTTCCTACGCCTCCGTTTGCAGGTTTTACTATACTGGCCTAGTACTTTCACCCTGACTTGAAATTTCTCACCCCCCCCTCAACGAAAGACCCCGAAAATGTTCCACAGTGTTACAAATAACTTAACCTAAGCTACCACTACTCAAGACTTGGCTTCTTCTAAAGCTCATGTAATTTGAGTGTTGTAATCGAAGTGTTTGCTAATTCTATAATAATTACTTTAAATTTTTTCAATAAAACTGTTACCAACAGTATGTGAGACGTGTAATATCCAATATCAAATGAGATATTGAATAATATATAAAATAAAAAAAAAACTAGTAACAAACATATATACATGTGAACATGCTCCAAGGGAAAACACTACAAAGCCCAATAAACCACAACGTCAACATCAACAGCAACAGCAACACCACCAATAATCACAAGAAAGGAGAAAAATAATAAGAGTGTAACACTATTGCCACCATGTAACCTAAACCAGTCATACGAAAATAGAAAAAAAAAAAACGTTTCAAACAACCAACCACTATTATATCGTAATCGTCGTCATCGTCATCATTATCATGATCTATCGCCTTTTGCCTTTGAAACAATCAAAACATTTTTAACATTTCCTCACGCCATCAGCGACAGATTTTCCGAAACCATTGAAAAGTGCAATCGAATTTCAATGTTTTACTTTGTCTTAAACTTCTCACACAGATGAAAACGAAAGTTATGGTTAAACGCGTTCATGTTTAGATGAGTAGAAAGATATAGGAAGACAGACAGACAGATAGGCAGACAGACAGACGGACAGACAGACCAAAAACAATGCCATATGATACGATACGATTCATTGCATTGATCTTATAATGAAAACGATAGTTTTCAAGCCTCAGCTCCAGCAACAACAACAACAACAACAACAACTAAACAAAAACCTAAACATTGCAATGTCTGTTTTACTGATTGCTGTCTAGCCATCAAACAACGTCATCATCAGCGTCCTCCTCATAATAATAGTCATCACCATCACCAACACCGTCACCACCACCACCATCATCATCATCATCATCACCACCATTGTCGTCATCATGATCTTCTGTGATGATGGTATCATCGACATTATCACTACTTTACAAACCAACCATAACTTTTATTTTGATGTTTTCCAAAGAAACAACCGTCAAACATTTATTTATTTGTCCTGAATGAATGAGTAAGTGAGTGAGTGAAGTGTATGCAATGTGCAATATGCACATGTGTACATGATTATTATATGGTATATTTGTTATTGTTGCTGGTTTCTTTTTCGCAACATAACAACGAGAAAGAAATGCTAAATGTTTGCGCGAAATATGCTAAAGCGCCACTTACACTAGCTAAACAATACTCTGCTATAACAACAAAACATCAGAAAAAACTATTCATCGATAATTGGCAATCTTTCATACACTTGGCACTCTTTATCGCTTAGTCATTGTTATGTGGCGATTGCCATGTGATGATCTACGAAATGTCTTGGTGATGGTGATGGATTTCAACCAAAAATGGTCTTTCTAAGACCTGATGGACAAACTAGCAAATAAACATATTAACCGCTAACTAAACTAACGAATAAGTTAACACATGCCGCAGAGGCGTAGCATATCGTTTTTTTTGGAAATATTGATGTTGAATGGAACTTGAAAGTTTGAAAGTCCTAATAAAGTAACAAATATGGTTTTCGAATCCCAAATTACTTTAACATTCATTTAAAATTGCAAATCCTTATTATCCATGGCAAAACACAGAAACGTAGCACTATTCGGCAAAAACGAAATTACATGCTCTTGAAGATTATTTAGATTTTGGCAAAAACTAATTTATAAATTTTCCATTCTGGAACATGTTCTATTTTACAGAAAAAAAAAAAAAAATAAATAAGTAAAAGCTATTCAGTAATTAAAAAGAAATTGATTAAAATCTTCAACAATTTTTTTAATTGATGTGTTCGTAAATTGTCATATTGACAATTTCACTATACAATAGCCATTCTGGCGGGAGAGGGGGGTGAGAAATTTCAAGCTAGGGTGAAAGTATTAGGCCAGTATAGTAAAACCCGTAAAGGGTTTGGTGTTCTTAGGCCAAACTGTTTTTTAATGACCTTTTATATTTTTTAATTATCTTGATGCTTGTTTGCTTAGTTTTTCAGCTATAACTCAGCAAGCATTGATGATTAGTTTAATGGAAAAATGTTCTTTAAAAATTGTTAGCGTTTTATAAGCACATTATTTATATAGCAGATTCCAGCGCTCGAAATTCAAGTGCAATTTCTAGGTAACTTTTTTTCAACTTAGCCAATTCACAAACCAACACTTTTTTGGATTATTATTGTGAATGAACTCAACAAACTCATTAACAAACACATTAACAAATTTAATAAAACACACATAGTATATGTATAATTTTATGTATGTGTTAGTGGCAACTTTAAATGCAATTTACTCAAAATATAGGAAACAATTTAAAAATCTGGAAATCTGGAAAACAACTAAAAAGAAATACCTTTCAAAAAATATACGCTTTGTCAAAATCGGGATAAAACGGCAGAACAAAACATCTGCCACAAGAAAAAATTAATATTATAACTAGGTATGTATGTACCAACTTCAGTTATGGACAGCGCTATTTTCTATACAAAAGAAATAAAAAAGAAGCCGAAGAATCGAAAGTAAACAAAAGTAAGAAGAAATTTTTAATTATATACGAGAAGAATTTTTTCGTTTATGTAGAAAAAATATATTGAAAAGAATATGGCAAATCGTTAATTCTGCAGCATTATCCATTTTAGAAAAATTTTAAATTTTTAACCATGGTAAACAATAAGACTTCAAAATATTATTATAAAAAATTAAATATTTTGTAGAATCTAAAAGAGTCGGGAATTTTCGGCCGATGTACCATCAGTAATGGTGTTCGTAGATTGAAGGTTAAAGGAAAAATGTTTTCTGTACAAGATGTTCAACATTAATTTTATGGGTGTAAAACACTAGAAGAGGTATGAAGACGCAATATATAATTGGAACACACCCTATATAAATATGTACTCTTTTCGAACAGTAAAAGTTATAAACTAATTTTAGTAATGAATATTAATCTATAATATTAATAGGCCAGGCGATTTCTTGTGACCGATGTTTTGTTCTACCGTTTTATTCCGATTTTGACCAAACGTATATTATTTGAAAGTTATTTCTTTTCAGCCATTTTGCAGATTTACAGATTTTAAAACTTTGTCCTTTATTTTGAGTAAATTGCATTTAAAGTTGCTACTAACACATACTTAAAATTATAGTTATATATGCTATGTGTGTTATTAAATTTGTTAATGTGTTTGTTAATGAGTTTGGTATCTTCATTCATAATAATAATAAACCATAAAAGTGTTGGTTTGTCAATTGGCTAAGTTAAAAAATAAAGCTGCCTAGAAATTGCACTCGAATTTAGAGCGCTGGAATCTGCTAGTTTATAATAATATTAAAGATTAAAATTTTTGACAATTTCAATCAGTTTATAAGAAGTTATTAATTTAACACTGCACGATTTAATTTAAAAATAAATCTTTTTTTTTTTTGAGCGATGGATGATGTTTTTGATGATGTTTTTGTTTGTTGATTTGCGGAAAATTTCCCGAAAACAATTTCCCGAAAACAATTTCCCGAAAACAATTTCCCGAACACAATTCCCCGAAATGACAATTTCCCGAAATTACAATTTCCCGAACACAATTTCCCGAAAATAGAATTTCCCGAAATTACAATTTCCCGAAATACAATTTCCCGAACACAATTTCCCGAAACTACAATTTCCCGAAATTACTATTTCTTCAAAAGAGCTTGTTGATGGCATTTCCGAAACAATATTATCAGAAATTCCGGCCGAAGCGCGAGCAATCAGTTCATGACCACTTGACGTAGTGGTCCGGGCAAGATCTTTCAGCTCATTAACGATTTTTTCTTTAGCAACGAAAGCCGCTTCGGCACTGTGATTGTTATGACCCTACCGGTACAATGTTTTCCTCGATAAAGGATACAACGCCAATAAACGCTATCAACGGACTGACCGTCGTCATGATACAAGAAACCATTCAAAAGCAACCTCGGTTTAACTTTTTCACTATCCAGGATTTCGAGTGGCATAGTAACTGAGTATTACAGCCCAAATAACTAAAAAACTTCGCTATGCAAGATGGTAACGATTCCGTAGCAGCTACTGCATGGGCATGATGTGATGGAGTGAGCGTTATCCGTCGGGAAGTCTGAATACCGAAGTGTTCAAAGTCACAATGAAAAAATAAGCGTATGACACTCCAATAAATAGGTCCGGATGACGAGGGAGGGTGGAAGAGGAAGGGCGCGGTGCGGGGTGGGGGAATTGTTTTTTCGAGAAGTCGTATTCTCGGGAAATTGTTTTTTCAAGAAATCGTATGCAGCAAGGTTTTTTTATGGGGGAAATCAAGAATATATGGGAAGTTGTAAACTAAAAATAGGGAAATTGTAATTTCGGGAAATTTTTTTTCGGGAAATCGTAATTTCGGGAAATTGTTTTCGGGAAATTGTTTTCGGGAAATTGTTTTCGGGAAATTGTAATTTCGGGAAATTGTTTTCGGGGAATTGTTTTTTCGGGCAATTGTTTTCGGGCAATTGCATTTGGGAAATTGTTTTCGGGAAATTTTCCGCAGACGGTTTTTGTTGCATTGTAAAGTGGACATGTTCCGATTATATATCAAAAAATATCTGGCATATGGCCCCGCGGCTCTGAACACAGGCCATTGCCCTTTTCAGGGTATTTCCAATGGCATTTTGACAAAAACATAGCGGACGATCTTATCTCTTATGTATATATTCAGTTTCTTTTCAAAATTACAATTTTCTTCTAAAGAGTATCACAATGGGCTATATGACCTCCGAGTAAGCTCGCTTTCTACCCATATAACCTAAGCTAAGATCTCCCAAAAAGGAATATATATAGTATATAAAAAAAATAAACAAAGTTTGTACCACGGTCTTTAGTACCTTTTCAGATTTTTAATAAGAGACCCTATATCTTACGTCCAACTAATTATACTAGCAGATTCCGGAGCTTGAAAATCGAGTGCAAATTCTAGAAAATTTTATTTTATCATTTAATAAAGACCATAAAGATATGCTTCACAATTCAACTCATCTTAATTGAAGAAAATAAACTCAACTAACACAAACACATTAACATTTTAATAAACACACACATAGCATGGTATAATTTTATGTATGTGTTAGTAGCAACTTTAAACGATCATAACTCCAAAAAAATGTTCCAGATAAAAAGAAATACCTTTCAAATGATAAATTTTTTGTCAAAATCGGGGTAAAACTGAGAAACTTACATCGGTCACAAGAAATCGCCTTGCCTATTAATATTATAGATATACACAATAAGCATAAACCAAAATTGAATGGCATAGTTATTAATTTTTTTGCCTTTGAATATGAAAAAGTTCATATCGGATGCTGTATTTATATGGGGACTAGGTCGAAAAATTGACCGATTCTGACCATATTTTGTAAGGCCACTTATTAAAAAAAAAAAAAAAAAAAAATACACGAACTAAATTTGAGAAAAATTTGTGCAATATATTTGTTTTTTTGATAGATTTAAGTGAAGATCGGGAAGCAGTTTTTATATGGGGGCTATGAGTAAGAATTGTGCTATAGGGTTTATATTTTGACTACTGATTAATGGATGTAATAAACACGATTTGCGGAAAATTTCCCGAAAACAATTTCCCGAAAAGAATTTCCCGAAAACAATTTCCCGAAGTTACAATTTCCCGAACACAATTTCCCGAAATGACAATTTCCCGAAATTACAATTTCCCGAAATTACAATTTCCCTAAATTACAATTTCCCGAAATACAATTTCCCGAAACTACAATTTCCCGAAATTACTATTTCTTCAAAGAGCTTGTCGATGGCATTTCCGAAACAATATCATCAGAAATTCCGACCGAAGCGCGAGCAATCAGTTCATGACCACTTGATGCAGTGGTCCGGGCAAGATTTTTCAGCTCATTAACGATTTTTTTCTTTAGCAACGAAAGCCGCTTCGGCACTGTGATTGTTATGACCCTACCGGTACAATGTTTTCCTCGATAAAGGATACAACGCCAATAAACGCTATCAACGGACTGACCGTCGTCATGATACAAGAAACTCATTCAAAAGCAACCTCGGTTTAACTTTTTCGCTACCCAGGAATTCGAGTGGCATAGTAACTGAGTTTTACAACCCAAATAACTAAAAAACTTCGCTATGCAAGATGGTAACGATTCCGTAGCAGCTACTGCATGGGCATTATGTGATGGAGTGAGCGTTATCCGTCGGGAAGTCTGAATACCGAAGTGTTCAAAGTCACAATGAAAAAATAAGCGTATGACACTCCAATAAATGGGTCCGGATGACGAGGGAGGGTGGAAAGGGAAGGGCGCGGTGCGGGGGAATTGTTTTTTCGAGAAGTCGTATACTCGGGAAATTGTTTTTTCGAGAAATCGTGCAGCAAGTTTTTTTTATGGGGGAAATCAAGAATATATGGGAAGTTGTAAACTAAAAATAGGGAAATTGTAATTTCGGGAAATTTTTTTCGGGAAATCGTAATTTCGGGAAATTGTAATTTCGGGAAATTGTAATTTCGGAAAATTGTAAGTTCGGGAAATTGTTTTCGGGGAATTTGTTTTCGGGAAATTGTAATTTCGGGAAATTGTTTTCGGGGAATTGTTTTTTCGGGGAATTGTTTTTTAGGGCAATTGTTTTCGGGGAATTGTATTTGGGAAATTGTTTTCTGGAAATTTTCCGCAGACGAATAAACACACACAAACCCAATTTGACCGAGATCTATATGATAATTTGGATCTTATGGAAATTTAAGCCGATCTCATAGGGTCATATGAATGGGGTCTAGGTCTGAATATGCACAGATTTTCACCAATTTCAATTTAATGCTATGGCCGAAAGAAGCTTAAATATTTACAAAATTTCATTAGTTTGACTACAAAGTTTACATGGACATACATACAGAAAGCGATTGGTATAATAAAAGATGGGTCTAGGTGAAATATTTTTGGTATTTACAAACTTCAGCACAAAGTCATTATAACCTGACCACGTAGTGGCAACTTATACGGCCTCGTTTAAACCCTACCAGCCAATATTTTACAGTCGTAAACGAAGGAGCAGACTCCACCAGAGTAGAAATTAGCTTGGCATTAATATTGGTTGGACTGAGACCATTCAAATTAACAGACAACGTTTACTTTTAATAAAAAAAAAAAAAATAAACGACGCAGGGCCTTGAAACTTGCAATTTATGTTTCATAAGGTTGCCACCAAAGTAATTTTTTTCAAACTACTACCGCCATCAATACGTCGGGTCGGGTTGTTCTGGGACCGCCCTCGTAAAAGATCAATTAACTCTTTTTTTTTGATAATTTCTTTTCGAAATTATAACTGAAAAAGCAAATTTCGATAAGTGCAGAGTTGATTTCATCCTTCACATAATCAAATTTTTCCATAGGTACAATTATCCTGCTTGTCAATCTTTTCACACGATTTGTATATCTGATAAAATTAAGGCTATATATATATATAAAGCTTTGCTTAAAAAGGAAAATGGGAAAATTCATCTTAGGGTTTTTTTTATAAAAATCGAGAGCTAAATCTAACTCGAAAAGCCTTAAGTTGGCATCGCTGATCACAGTCATCTATGCGGTAGCTATTTTTAGTGTGGCCAACTATAGTTTAGGCAAATAATGTAGCCAACTGAAAAAAATAATAATATTTTATTGTCACAAATTGGAAAAAAAAAATCCCTTTTAAAACAACATCTCTGTAAGAGTTTAATTTTTCTTCTATTTGATTCGTGTTGTGATCTATTGTGTTAAATTTGAATTTACAATTGGGCAGCAGCAATACTGAATTCAATGTTCCTCTTTTTTCCGTTTTTTTTGATTGTTGGCGTTATAGCTGTTGTTGTTGGTGGTGTTGTTGATCATTTGATCGCTGGCATGTAAAGGCATCTACACAGAAATTTAAACACCAATTTTACATTGGCTTCTGGCATTGTTACTCTACCAAGAGATTACAATTCCACACAGACTAGACAGAGACCAAAGCAAAGTTCGCAGCTTACTTGAAAAAAAGAAAAAACAAAGTCGCAAACCTAAGCCCAAGTGCGAACAACGATGGGTTCGGAGGTAACGTGTAAGCATAAGGATTTTCGAAGCTGATTAACTATTACAAATAATGTTGAAAATGGAAAATGTATATTTTATGCTGGTTGGTTGGTTGGATTAGCTAGTGGCCAGTCGTTAGATGGATGGATGGATGATTTTAAATAAAGCTGATCATGCGCAATGTGTGGCTGTAAATGTTTATTGTGATTGTGTGACTTTATGCCTTTTGTTTTTATTTTTCTTTTTTTTTTGTGATCAGTTTCGATGAATAACAACACCGCCTTTTATAACCAAAAAATTTATCATTATTTTTGCTGTTGTTATTTGTTAAGCAGAAATATGCTCAAAATTAATACTACCATCTTTCATCTAACTATCTTCCCCTAATAACCGTTTTTGATTGAGTCAAAAACCGACAGACCGTCAGTTAAGTTACATTTTAAATATTTCTTTATTTCGTGTTTATTGTTATTGTTGTTTGGTTTCTCAAAATTTGCCATTGGCCAAATTGCTATCAACTTTCAACACGAATTACCCAAAAAAAAAAAGCCCAAATAAAACGTAAACCGAATGAAAAATTATTAATCGAAATGAATACACCACTTACTAATTATTCGCATACGGCAATAATGGTGTTTGTTGTAGATGTGAAATCATTTCCTTGTTTTTTTTTTATACTTCAAAAAATTAACCCTCATGTTTTGTTAGATAAAGTTGGTGGTCGTTTTTGTTCTGTATTTAAATTAAGCTAATGATGGACACAGAGAAAACATTCGCCAACCGAATTTTTCTAAAGTTTAACAACTGCATTTTTGACGGTATCAACAGAAATTTTCTATTGTGAAAAAATATTTACTATTAAGCCAATAGAATTGTAATTGAAATGAACTCAAAATTCGGCTACTAACTTCATCGTAGTACGGTTGGCTATAAATTTGGTAGCCACAACTAATCTGTTTTCTCTGTGTGAGGATGTATTTGCAGGGTTACTACAAAACTTTTTTTTTTATGAAAAACATGTAAAATATTAATACTCCCATGAAGATAAATATAATTTTGCACTCCGAACAATTAACTCTAAAACACGGCTTGTAAACGTAGCAACTGCTTTATTAGTCGTCGAAAAACAATTGACTCGCTAAATTTTTTTGATGAGCGGAAATAAAAAGAAGTCATTGGGTGCCCAATCGGGCTGTAATGTGGATGACCCATCAATTCGATGTTTTGCGCAAAATATCATTAGTTTCAGGCATTTTTTGAGCGATTGTAAAATTATGCGGTACCCATCACAGTGAAATCTATTTAAGGGATAAATATACATGCAATATTAAATGAATGCGACTAGAACTAATGCCCAAGCATTCCTCAATTTTACACTAAGTCACCATCGATGATGTCTAGCACAGCATCCAATTTTGAACTACCTTCACAACATTCATCCTGGAGTGAACGACGACCTCGACTGAATTCGAAAAACTGGTGAAATCAATACCACCAAAACTGGAAGCAAGTTGATTGGTGCACTGTTGTTGAGTTAATTTACTTCGCAAATCACAAAAATCATCATACGAATATAAAAAATGGATTTAATTTTTTGGCAAATGTCAAAAGTCATAATCATATAATATTTAGTTTGTGAAAGTTTATTTCAAAAAGTGGAATTTATTCGCTTTTAATAAATTTAAAGAGTGAATTTTTAATGGTTCCTGAGTTAAAAATAAAAAATTTTGTAAAAACAAGTATGAGTGTTAAATTCTCTGTAGTGAATCTTTGGTATCCTCCACTCGATTTTTAAACACAATATTTTAACCAAGGTTGTCAACGCTGAGAGACAAAAAAGGCTAGATTTCACATAAAAATGTCTAAATATTTTTTCAATTATGTTTAAAATTAATAAGATAATTAACAAAAATTTTAAGTATTTTCGCGTTTTTTTTTTTATCGAAAGCAATTATTACAATTACATGTGTGCTCTTAATCTCATCGATAAATCATAAGTTCACATAAAAAAAAAAACAAAAACAACGAGCAAATAAAAATATATGTATATGCATCGCTTATACGTGTCTATGTATACTAGCAGATTCCAGCCCTCGAAATTCGAGCGCAAATTCTAATCAATTATAGCCAATTCACAAATCAACACAAAAAAACAAACTCATTTTTATTACAAACACATTAAGAAATTTAATAAACACACACATAGCATATGTATAATTTTATGTATGCGTTAGTAGCAACTTTAAATGCAATTTACTCAAAGTAAAGGAAAAAAATTTAAAAATCTGTAAATCTGCAAATCGGCTAAAAAGAAATACTTTTCAAATAATATACGTTTGGTCAAAATCGGCATAAAACGGTAGAACAAAACATCAGTCACAAGAAATCGCCTAGCCTATTAATATTATAGATGATCTTGTTCTGTTACGTATAAAAATTTTGCACTATTTTTAGTTTTTTATATGAAATTTTAATCGGAGTATTTTTACATTTAAGCTACAAATTTAATACTAACCTGCATGATATAATGACAAACAATATTATCATAAATTTACCCAGGTAAATGGTTTATTTTGTAAATGAGTGTGATTTCAATAGACAGACGGACAGACAGACATCCCTGTATCGACTCCACTTATTATAAGGCTCAATAAAATATATAATTTGTGAGATCGATGCGTGAGAAACGGAATGACAAACTGATATACACCCTCTATGCAGTGGTGCGTAGGGAATAAAAATTAAATTTTAAATCTTTATTTAAAATTTTTTTTAAATAGAAAAATTCCATAAATTCATTTATTTATAAAAAATTATTTATAAAAAAATAGAAAAATATAAAATCTTATTTAAAAAAATAACCATATAATTATTCTGTTTAATTTATATGTCAGAAACCAATAAAACCCACTCATTACATTTACCACAAGTGTGAAGAAAACAATCAGCAAGATATCGCTTTTTATGATATTCAATCACAAAATTTTGATCATGCAATATTGACCATTGAAGCGTCGCAAACAAATTTTATTCACATGTCATCTATAATATTAATAGGCAAGGCAATTTTTTGTGACCGATGTAACTTTGTCAGTTTTAAACCGATTTTAATTAAACATACCTTATTTGAGAGGTATTTCTTTTTAGCTGTCCTCCAGATTTACAGATTTGCATCGTCTGGAACATTTTTTTGAGCAAAGTTCATTTAAAGTTGCTAATAAAACATACATAAAATTATATATACAATGTTGTGTGTGTGTTTATTAAATTTGTTAATGTGTTTGCGAAAATAGTATGTGAAAAGCCCTGTATTGAGTAGAGAAATAATTTTGGACATAAACCAATAACGACAACAGCGCAATAGAATTTCATTATAATAATTGCATATCACACGCCCCGTTGAATTCTGAATTGCCTAAAATTAGCATATCTTTATGTGGCAAGCAAGATGGTTCAACGCCTTGAAGCTCTTATTTCTGTCTGTTCAACAAATATTTATAATGAAATAAATTTAATGAATTAAATAGATTAAAAAAACATTAAAAGCAATAAATTGAATGAAAAAATAAAATATCACAGAATTTGGACTTGAATTTTGGGGGCTGGGCTCTGCTAGTGGTAATGGATACCTTTGAAATAAGACCCTGCTTAAAGTAATTGTTGAACTAGATTATTCTAGACCCCTTAATGAGTTTTTTATTTTATATTTTTGTAAACGATAAAAAAATAACTTGATAAATTTGTGGTAAAAAGTAATAATTTCCCTGCAGATGTCATTGCCAGTGATAATAATGATGGCTCACCTATCAACACAAATAATACACCATCAGAATAGAAAAATAGCAAATACCTTGTCATATGTTACTACACATATTTTTATACGGCAATTTTGGAATAAGCATCAATAATATGGAATCCATATTACCAGGTTCACGCCAATACAATTGTGTCTGTGCAGAAAATATTTTTACTATTATGTCTACGTGGTTTAGATTTGAGTTATGATGACTTGCCATTATGTACTAATCGACTAAGGCTTATCAGACATGAATTGTTCTTTTCTGTTTTTAATTATAATACAAATAAAATCTTTTCATTGTTCAGTCGATTGTTCTAAACCTGATCTGAATTTTTTTAAGGGGTTCACAAGAATATGAAAGAATTTACTTTTTAAAGTGCTTTTTTTAAAACTTTTCGTACCGATAAAGCAAACTAAAAATAGTTTTCATATCCAAAGATCGTACTCTTTAATTTGATAGCCATATTGATATATGGAGGAAAATATATAAATTAAACTTTGAAGTCCTTTAAAAAGGAGAAAACATCAGAAAATTACGTGTATAGGGTCATATTCAAGTCCAACAAGTACTGACCAGTATTTTCCTAACCTTGATTGCAATATCGTTTAATTTTTTTTTTTTTAAATATTAGACTAATATTATGATTTTTTTTTGAGGCTGAATTAATAATATGTGGTAAAGTATACATAAAGTTTCAATATATATTTTTTGTTTAGAAAAATATATTGGAAATTCTCAAGGATATCAAAGGATAAAATGTTCATTATTTACAATTGTAAGCAAGATTTTTTCATTTCTAAAGATTGTGCTCTTTCATTTGATACCTATATTGACATAAATTGATGGGTAGAAATATTAAAATAAATTATTAAACATTTTTATATCCCTGAAACTTTGAAGTCCTTTCAATTTTACAATTTTTCAATTTTACAATTTTACAATTTTACAATTTTACAATTTTACAATTTTACAATTTTACAATTTTACAATTTTACAATTTTACAATTTTACAATTTTACAATTTTACAATTTTACAATTTTCCAATTTTAAAATTTTACAATTTTAAAATTTTACAATTTTACAATTTTACAATTTTACAATTTTACAATTTATAATTTTACAATTTTACAATTTTACAATTTTACAATTTTACAATTTTACAATTTTACAATTTTACAATTTTACAATTTTACAATTTTACAATTGTACAATTTTACAATTTTACAATTTTACAATTTTACAATTAAACAATTTTACTATATGTATATGATCTCTACTTTCATGTGTATATGGTCCTGTTCAAGTGCAATAAGTATTGTCACACGGTACAATTTGATATTTATTTATTAAATACAATATTTTCATCTTTTAAAATTATTGAAAATTTATTAGAAAAAAATATTTTAAATCAAAATTTTTTTCTGAATTTCAAGCTTTTATTGACAATCTGGCTCTCAAAAATTATGTTGTGGAAATGTATTATAATAAATAAATAAAATATTCGGCCAATTCATTTAACAAATTATTAATGAATTTTGAGTAAATTAAGTGTTAACTTACACACATTAAATTGCAAGATTTGTCATACAATCGAGCCTTTAAAAATCATTTAAATGTTAAAAATTTTAAGAATAATGTTGAACTAAAGTGTTGGTAAAAACTTAAATATCAACTCTCTACAAATATTCTTTTATCTCTGTGATGAAGGGGTTAAGACTAAACAACTAATTATGTTAAATTCGGTTATGGCGAATGTTTACACTATTTATAACAAATATAAAAAAAATTTTTCTAAAAGTAAACAATTTTTAAACTTAATACTAAATTTCTACAACAAAAAATACACTGTTTTTTTAATTTTTTAGAGGTGTCTTCATATTTTTGAACATATCTTGGCACAATGATGTCCGATTTATCCCATTTTCAATAACAACCTACTCGAAGTAATAACAAACAATATTATCGTAACTTTGCCTATGTAAAAGATTTGTTCTGTGAATGAGCGTGATTTTAACAGACGGATAGACGGACATCGCTATATCGACTCTAGTTGTTATAAGGATCAGGAATATATATATATTTTACGGCGTAGCAAATTAATTTCTTGATGCGTTACAAATGGAATGACAAACTGATATATGTATATCCTCTGCACAGTGGTGTGGAAGGTATAAAAACTTGTATATCAGGTGCTCAAATTACATTAAAGTTAACGAAGAAAAATACAAGAGTAATGTCAAAATTTTTCCGGTATTGTATGCCGTATACCACTAAGTGACCATGATATAAATTGTTTGTGCTGTTGTTTGTAACTACCAAAATATTTTCCTAGACCCACCTTTTATTATTATTTTATTTTATTATTAGGGAGGTCCGTCCGTCCGTCCGCCTGTTTATCTGTAATCAAACTGCAGGTCGTAAATATGAATACATTTTGATGAATTTTGGTATATAAGCATTAACGGGCTATAGGACTAACACATGGACACACATGCTTCCCGATCTTCACTTAAATCTATCAAAAGACAAAAATATTGTATAGATTTTCTTATAATTCGGTCTATATGTTTTTGAGAAAAGTAAGTGATCTTATTAATATGGTCATGATCGGTCCATTTTTTGAACTGGTTCCCATATAAAAATAACATCAGATATAAACATGATAATATCTGCATGCGACAAATTAATAAGAATATCACTAATATTTGATATATGCTTATTTTCTATATCCAGCAAAGATGGATCCAAGACTCTCACTCGAAACTCACGGTACAGGATATCATGTTGTGTATCTAGATCAACTGTACTATTTTTACTAGTTTTAATTTGGATTTGAGAAACTTAAAATTCACAGAGAAGTTTCTGCTTTAAGGAAGCTTTACATATTCTAATTAGTTAAGCCATACTTAATTTTTATAACAACCCTAAGTTCTTGGCTTCATTCTGGAAGCGGTTGCTTTAGAATAATTTTTAATTGTTTAGGTTCTAAAAACTGTTTCAAAGAACTACAGCCGAAAGAAAAGCTGAAGCTCAAAATAGATTCTAACAATACTAGCACTACTCTGATCTCGTATAATAGAAAAATCTTGAATATTGCCAAACAATATTTATACTTATATTCCAAAATGGGTTAACAGCAACTTTTAAAAAAAGAAGAAAAAAAAAGAAATAGTGAAAAATTATATTTAAATATTGTAAATTATGTTTGGAATCTCATCTACGACTTACTGGCTGTGGCACTGGCACCGGGCACTACTACTACTACTTGCTACCCAACTCAAACAAATTTCTAAGCGCGTAAACATAATGATTTAACGTTATCATATTGATCAGTGAATGGTCTTAAAGTAATGATCATTTAAAAGCCATAAACAAATTTTCACTTTGGTTAGATTTACAATACAGCAACAAAAACAACAACTAATAAAAATTTATAATGTGTTTGTTGTCTGAGATGTGGAAGATTTTGTATTTTTTTTTTCATAAAAAATTATTACGCTGTAAAATTGTTAAATTGTCTGTAATTTATTTTTACAAACGATTTTTGTTTGTTTGTTGTTCTTTTACAAAACCGCAATAATATGACATTAACAATAAATCACAATTATTATTAATCAAGCTGATTATTTGTTGTAATTGCTGTTATTGTTATTTTTTTTTGCGCCAAACATTATCACCACCCAGCTAAATAAAACCGAGTTCTATTTTAATGGTTTATTTATGAAACCTATGACCACAAAAATGATAATGGTTGTTCTGCTGATTAATTTTTATTGGGTTAATTGGAAAGGATATTTTTTTACACAATATTTATTTATATTTATTTAAAAGTATTCGTAAAAGTTGTACAATTTGGCAGATGTAGATGTAGAATTTTAAATTCCAAAGAAAGGAATACTGAAATCGTTAAGTATCCAAAAATTATGCGGTCATATGATTGTTTAAATTAGGGCTAAATATTCATTCCAACGTTGTCAGATATTAATTTGAAAATAAACAAGTAAGAAAAATAAAGCCGGTTTATACCGACTTTCCCCGACCCTATACCATGAGTTTAGAGAAAGGGTCTAACTGTATATAGGAAAAAAGCATACACCAAATTTTAGTGGCATTGTTATGAATTTGTTGTGGGCAGAAATGAAAAACTTCTTATCGGTTGCTATCTTTATATGAGGACTAGGTAGAAAAAGGTACGATCATTTCCTTATTTATAAAAACCAAATTTGAGAAAAATTAATTTTTTCTTCTTTATTTAAGTTAACTCTATGACTAGTCTATATAGACCGCCTTCTTGCTAGACCCCAAGTATTAAATAATTCGAAAATTGCTTATTTTTAACTTGCGATGAATGTCGGCATTACTAACGTACCATCATGGGGCCTTCAATATATTTTAGAATTTTTGTATTTTTTTGCATGATAGAATTTTTTGGACATACCGAGATATGGATTCCATAGATACAGACTTGTTTCAGCAGCTGTTTGTGAAGATCGGCATATGGATCGGAATATGGCTAAGAATTGTACTATATAAACTACTGATTAATAGGTATAACAAACACATGTACAAATTTGGACAGTTCAAGTAAATCTCATAAAGGTCATTTGTATGGGACTAGGTCCAAACATGTACCAATTGCCATCAATTTCAATACCGTTCACGTTCTATGACCGACAAAAGCTTATATACAAATTTTCAGTCTGTATAATAAGAAATTTTTGGTAGTTACAAAATCAGCACAAAGTCATTATATCCTGACCACAGGGTGCTATAGGGTATAAAAATTGTGGAGTTTTTTAATCGCTTTTAGATATAAGTTTCATCTTGATGTGGTCAGGGTATAATGAGTTTGTGCTGATGTTTATAACTACCAAAAATATTTATTAGACCGATCGACTCAGAATAATTTTCTGGGCCGAATTAGCGATATTCGTCCGTCTGTCCGTCCGTCCGTCTGTGTGTCCAGGTCGACTTTATAATCAAACGGCATGTCGCAAATATGAATACATTTTGATGAAATGTGGTCATAAGACCAACGCTATTGAAATTGGTGAAAATCGGTGCAAGTTCAGACCTAGTCCCCATAAAAATGACCCCTACAAGATCGACTTAAATTGACATAAGATACAAATTAACACATAGAACTCGATCAAAATTTGGATTATCAGAAGTCCAAAAATAAACCATGTCAATTAATTCTTAGTCATAGCCTCTATAGAAAACTGCTTCCCGATCTTCATTTAAATCGACCAACAAAACAAATATATTAAGAAGATTTTTCTCAAATTTGGTTTGTAACGTTTTTGCAAAAAAAAAAAAAAAATAATAAGTAACTTTACTAAATATGGGCAGGACCGGTCCATTTTTCGACCTAGTCTCCATATAATAACAATTTAGTTTATGCTTATTTCCTATATCCAACCTAAGACCCTTCCTCTAAATCCATAGTATAGAGTATTATATCTTAATTGTAAAGAACTATTCACTTAAAATTGTAAGTGAATTTGAATTCGATAACTTTTGAATAGAATTATCGTAATATTTAAATCATTGGGTCAAAAATTGATCACAGTTCACCTTAAAGTGAAACTAAAGGGTCCGCCAAATAACTTTTTTTTTTTGAAAATGCTATAAAAAAAAAACTACTGAATATTATCTCAAATTTCTTTTTTTATTTGAAGGTACAATCCTTCCGGTTAATAATGGAAAATAATTTCATTCAAATGGCTGCCTCGGCTGGCCATGCAGTAGCCTACACGATCGGTCCAATTTTTAAGCACATTATCGATTGTGTGCAGCTGTATTTCACCAATGGCTTCACGAATATTGTCCTTTAAAGCGTCAATTGTCTCTGGCTTGTTGGCGTAACACTTATCTATGAGGGCACCCCACAAATAATAGTCCAACGGTGTCAAATCGCAGCTCCGAGGTGGCCAAACGACATCAGCTCTGTGGCTGATAATGCGATCTTCAAAAACAGGGCGCAAAACATCGAGTGTAGCTTCGGCTGTGTGGCACGTAGCGCCGAAACCAAATGTTGCCAATATCCTCCTCTTCAATTTTTGTGAACAAAAATTCGTTCAACATGGCCCGATAACGATCGCCATTGCCTGTAACGGCCACTCCTTGCTCATTTTCGAAGAAAAATGGCCCAATTGGACTTTGTATGGCGTCATACCAAGGTCTTTATGCAAAATTCGTCTCAATGATGCCTCCGAAATGTTCAATTCTTGAGAACGACGGTGAATTGATGTTGATGGCGCTTAACGCACACTTTCTGCCACAGCAGCAATATTCTCGGGTGTACGCACTGTTTTTGGCTTTTCACGCTTTGGTTTATCGATGAGGATGCCAGTTTCTTTCACTTTTTTCACAAGATGACGAACATACGGAGCTGACGGTGCTTCTCTTCTTCCAAAATCCGTTCGCAATTTTCGCACACATTCTGCAACATTACCATGATTTTCAAAGTAATGTCGCAATATTTCCCAGCGTTGTTCAAGCGTATACACAACCATATTCGTTCAGCGGAAGGATAAAACTAATTATCTGTCAAATCAGACATGAGCCAATTGTTGCAATTCACGAAATAAGCACTAGTTGAAAAAAAAAAAACGTTAGATGGCGGACCCTTTACTTCCAGTCCTACAACTTTTGAAGCTGACATATTTAGAGCCTGCACCCTGAGTATACTTTTTTGGCACTAATTTTTCTTACACTTAATTTGCCAAGGCATTCCCTTTAAAACACTTTGAGTTTTTTCAGATATCTATTTCATTTTTTGTTCAATGTTTCGTGCAAATTACTAAGTAATATGACCTATCTATAATATTAATAGGCTAGGCGATTTCTTGTGATCGATGTTTTGTTCTACCGTTTTATCCCGATTTCGACCAAACGTATATTATTTGAAAGGTATTTCTATTTAGCCGTTTTGCAGATTTACAGATTTTTAAATTTTTTCCTTTATTTTGAGTAAATTGCATTTAAAGTTGCTACTAACACATACATAAAATTATACGTATGCTAGTTTTATTAAATTTGTTAATGTTTTTATACCCTCCACTCCAGTGTGCAGAGGGTATATATAAGTTTGTCATTCCGTTTGTAATAATTAGAAAAAAAAAATATGGACCCCATAAAATATATATATTTGTGATCCTTATAACAAGCGGAGTTGATATAGCGATGTCCGTCTGTCCGGCTGTCCATCTGTCCGTCTGTCCGTCTGTGGAAATCACGATGACGGCTTCAATCGGGCAACTAGGTTGCTCGTTGGTATTCAAAATGATTCAGTAACATCCTGAAAAGTTTGCTATTTAAAATCGTCCAAATCGGTTTATCTGGTCCCGAGAATTGAACGATGGAGTCAAAAAAGTCTTGAAAAAATATGATTTGACTATGTTGTTCTTGTCACGATAACGTTCTCAATAGGACAGCTAGGGCGCTTGTTGTTAGTGAGAATGATACACAATAGGTTTCATAGGTGCCGAGAAATCACTGAAAAGGTAAAAAAAATATGATTTTTTCCTATATTGTTATTCTAAATTTTGTATTTTGTCACAGCTGTACTTGTTGTTTTTATGGTCGTTGTGGTAGTAATATAAAAATTTACCAATATCAACATTTTATGGTGTAATATTTAAGTTAGTTAATTAATAAAAGAAACTATATAAAATCAATATCAATATTCTGCGATTTTTATAAGATCACAAAATATTACAAATTGATACATACAGACTACTGTTGCAAATATCAAAATACTATAAATAACATTCATATATTCTGTATATGTATATATTGCGATAATAAGCGTTAATAATAAAATATAAATTATTTTTTAGATTTATCGTCATTTTTCAGACATATTGCAATTACTACTGTAATTAATATGCAATTTTTTAATTTTGTTTAAATGGTGTGTGGTAAAGAAGAAGAAAGCATATATTTCAAAAATTCATAACTGCACTGCATTCTTAATCGGACCGGTTTCTGGCATTTCAGCCTTCATCAGCGATTTATTGAACATTGTGATAATTGTTATGTTTTTAATTGAATAGATTGTTTCTATATGAAAAGTTTTTCCACTTAGGGCGGCCGTGAGGTTTCGAACCATGAACCTTCTCACATACACTCGTACTTGCACTTTTTGGTCAGCGCTTTAACACACTCACCTAAAGTCAGGCCTACGAGCAGTGTGGTTAGTTTTCACTTTTCGTACCATACAGCTTTACTTTGTATTAATTTCAGAAGATACAACTCTGTCCAAACAAACAATCGTTATTTTTTTTGAATTTTGAATATTTTTTGCATTTATAAACATAAGAAACAATCTATTCAATTAAAAACATAACAATTATCACAATGTTCAATAAATCGCTGATGAAGGCTGAAATGCCAGAAACCGGTCCGATTAAGAATACAGTGCAGTTATGAATTTTTGAAATATATGCTTTCTTCTTCTTTACCACGCACCATTTAAACAAAATTAAAAAATTGCATATTAATTACAGTAGTAATTGCAATATGTCTGAAAAATGACGATAAATCTAACAAACAAAAAATTTTTCTTCGCTTCAAAGCGTCATCTCAAATTATTTTATTTATACAAAATATTGCAATTTTTAGGGTTGCATAAAATAGTATGATTTTAAGGGTTCTACTTTTAGTACATACTTGCATTCAAAAGTAGTATTGATACCATAAAATTCTACCCTGTTAAAAATTGGTGTTTAAAAAAAATTTTTTTTCTCAGATGATAATAATATAATGTCAATAATATTTAGATTGAATTTATTTGCACTAACATTTTCTTTTTTTTAAACTCTTTCGTTTAACTCATACTCTCTGTCTGTCTGTCGTGGGTCAACCCCATTCCCCCTTATCCAATTGATCTGAAACTTGGCCCATAGTCTTGCTGTGAATATATATTAGTTTTGGGGCAGTCACGCACAGTCATGCATAGTCACGCACAGTCACGGAGTGATCTAAATGTCATTTCCCCACATCCGATCGATCTGAAACTTTGTCCATACACTTGCAAACAGTCTGCCATGGGGCAACCACATTCCCCCTCATCCAAGTGATCTGAAATTTGGCCCATAGTCTTGCTGTGACTATAGATTTATTTTGGGGTAGTCACGAACAGTCACGCACAGTCACGGAGAGATTAAAACCTCACTTCCACTCATCCGATCGATCTGAAACTTTGTCCATAGACTTGTTGTGGCCAAAGATTAATTTTAAGATAGTCACACACAGTCGCGCATAGTCACGCATAATCACGCACAGTCACGGAGCGATTTAACCCTATTTCCCTTCATCCAATCAGTCTGAAACTTGGTCCACAGACCTGTTGTGACCCAAGATTAATTTTAAAATAGTCACGCAAAGTCACGCACAGTCACGGAGAGATTTAAAACTCATATGCATAAGGAAAGAAATAATCTATAATATTAATAGGCTACGCGATTTCTTGTGACCGATGTTTTGTTCTACCATTTTATCCTGATTTTGACCAAACGTATATTATTTGAAAGGTATCTCTTTTTAACCGATTTGCAGATTTACAGGTTTTAAATTTTTTCCTTTATTTTGAGTAAATTGCGTTTAAAGTTGCTACTAACACATACATAAAATTATACATATGCTATGTGTGTTTTATTTAATTTGTTAATGTGTTTGTTAATTAACTTGTTATCTTCATTCACAATAATAATAAACCATAAAAGTGTTGGTTTGTGAATTGGCTAAGTTGAAAATAAAGCTGCCTAGAAATTGCACTCGAATTTTTTGCGCTGGAATCTGCTTGTTTTAATAAAAACTTTGTTTTTATGGGTTACATTAATTACTAAATTGGGAAAAAACTTCTTTTCGCATAGCATTTTGCTAGCGAGTAAAATTTCGCAAGGCTGCATTCGAATGATCACTCGTTATCGAATCCCAAAATCAGAAATTTCACCATATATTCTTCGATATCGTATAATTAAATCCCAAAAGTACAAAAATTCGCACGTTCGAATAAAAATACGTTCGCTTGCGACTGTGCAAATTAGACCCCAGAGTTTGGAGTTTTATCCTATTTTGTGGCATTTAGCTAAAGAAAAATGTAAAAGCAAAATAAAAGTTTCTAGCTTGATGCTCTCTACCATAAGTTGCACAACCTTTTATTTTTTGTGTCATTGCTCGTAGGTTTCAGTTCTTGTTTTAGACATGGACTTTTAAATTTATATTTGACAGTAGACAAGTAAGTAGTTTGCAATTGAATTTGGTAGTTCAAAAGCGGCCCACATGACCACGACGGATTTTCAAGGTTATTGTCCAAATCTTTGTAGGGATTTATTTTTCCATATCCTAATTTTCATTAGAAGTCTGTAAATTTTTTCAATTTAATTATTTTCTATAAAAATAAAAAATCTTATTTTCGATCTTTATCATTTAAAGTAAAAACATTTGATCTTTAGCCTGAATAATTTCAAACTCAATCTTTACAATGATAAAGATCGAAAATAAGATTTTTTATTTTTATAGAAAATAATGAAATTAAAAAAATACGGAGGGCATGCCGTTAACGCTAAATGTAAGTTAAGCAAGAACAAATTGTTTTTCTTGTTTTTTCAAGACAAAACCAGTAAGAAAATTATAGTCGGTCTAGACGGACTATACGATACCCTATACCATGCGTTTAGAGACCCTATCTCTTAGGCCAAACTAACTGGACATAGAAAATAAGATAAACCAAATTTGAGTGGGATTTTTATTAATTTTTTTGGCTGCAGATATGAAAAAGTTCATATCGGATGCTATATCTATATGGGCACTAGTCCTAAAATTGGATCGATCCTGATCATGTTTGGTAAGGTCTCTTGTATTTTGCAAAAATATATACAAACAAAATTTGAAAAGAATCAGTGCAATATTTTTGTTTTTTGATAGATTTAGGTGAAGATCGGGAAGCAGCTCTATATGGGGCCTATGACTAAGAGTTGTCCCATAGGGATCATTTTTGGACTACTCATTAATGGATGTAATAAACGTATACAAACCCAATTGGAGTAAGATCTATATGATAATTTGGATCTTATGGCAATTTATGTCGATTTCATAGTGGTCATTTGTATGGGGGCTAGGTCTGAACATGGACCGATTTTCAGCAATTTCAACAGCGTTCATCCTATGGCCGATAAAAGCTAATATGCCAAATTTCATCAAAATATACTCATATTTGCAACCTGCAGTTTGATTACAAGGTTTACATGGACACACAGACGGACGGACGGACACACGGACGGACATCGTTAAATCGAACCAGATAGTGATTCTGATTCGATCGGTATAATAAAAGAAGGGTTTAGGTCAAATATTTTGGTAGTTACAAACAGCAGCACATTCATTATACCCAAACCACATAGTGGTATAGGGTATAAATACATATACTCTATATACATGATATTGAAGTATGCAATGTGTACTCATATACAAACATATTTATTTCAAAGTGTTGTTTTATATTTTAGTTTGTTATATTGAAAGAGGCTTAAATACGAGTAGTATAACTTTTGCTTGAATTCTCATTTGGTTGTTTTCATCAAATATACTTATATGAATTTAACTTTTTACCAAACAAACTCTCTATTGGTTTTGGTTACTGATGAGGGTTGGTGACTCTTCCCGAAACAGCTGTATAACCTGTCATGCAGAATATAGATCAATTTTTGAAACAAATGTGCCAATGTTTTTTGCTTTATTTAAAGTAAAAACATTTGATCTTAAGCCTGAATAATTTTAAACTCAATCATTAAGCTGAATAAGTTCTTTGTAATTTGTGATATTGATTTAAAAAATTTTTGGTATTTCAATCAAACACATTTCATGCGACAGTATTGTGGTGAATTTTGAAATAAAAATTAATATTTTTAAACCTTAAAAAACGAAGAAAATTGATAATCTTGTTAAAGTCCACTTTAGAAATGACCGTTATTAAAAAAAAAAACATTTAAAAATTAATGTTTTAGCGTTTCATTGTTTATTTGCTGTTGTAAATGTGTGTATGTTCATACATATGGATGTGTGTGTTTGTTTCATGTTACGTGTTTGTAAACACTTAAGTGTCTATGAAGTACAATTTACAAGTGAATTTTTTGAAAATATTGCCGATTTATGTTTAATCAATGTTTCTTTAATGCGAAACAAAACTATAAGTACCATTACATAAAATTCAAAATTTTATGTAAATCATTCTGAAATATATTTACATTTCAACAGAGATTAAATGCCAAAGCCAATAAACATTTTTTTTCTTCTTAATAATCATGCAATTGCCATGTATGACTCAACTTAACAGGATCCGTACAGAAATTAACTCTGTTTATTAAATATTTTTTGAAGTAATCAAACTTAAGAAAAGAGCTCTTGCTTATGTAACAAAACATTACAACGCAATTGTAAGCAGGACGTTAAAGAATAAATTGAATAGAAAATATTTTTTATAATAATAATTGTTACTAACAGATTCCAGCGCTCGAAATTCGAGTGCAAAGTCTAGGCAACTTTTTTTCTCAACTTATCTAATTCACACACCAAAACTTTTTTGGTTTATTATTACACTGTGAAACAAATTCAGGTTAGCAAAAGTAAGGTCGATTCTGAGAGGGAGGGGTGAAAATAGAGGCTAAATTAGAAGACCCCTATCGCGGCGTTTATTTATGTTAGTTCGAATTTTTTTTTTAATCGACCTTCGAACTTTGCAGTCAAATGCTGAAAGTATATTGTTTATATGGTTTTTTGGCTATAAGTCGTCGACTACTTAGTATTTTTTTCAATATGTAAAATTTTAAAAAAATTTAGAAAATTTTTGTGTTGCTTATGAAGCAAAATGTTGGAAAAATTATTTTTTTTTCATGCTTTTTGAAAATATTTTCCACAAAACTAAGTCGTTTTTGCTTTCTGTTTGATCTATAATATGCTTCTCAGATTCTTCAATAAATTTCATTTGAAAAGAAAATGGTCTTAGTCGATAATTTGCGTTAAAAATCCCAAAACCATTAAATAAATAGCGATTTAGGTAGAAGTAATTAAAAAGGGAAGTTCCAAGAATTATGAATTTGTAAAACAAGCGAACTAATTTCAAAAATGAAGATTCAGTTAAGAATCGAAACCCAGCCGAAGCTGATGTCTTTTAATTTTCGCTCGATCGTGATAAAATTCGCTATTCATTTTTTGGAACTTATTTCATTTTGTGAGTTATTTAAGTTAAGTGCACCGGTTTCATAAAAATAACAAAAAAAAAAAAAACATTGTATAATATACATTGTATTAAAAATGTCGGAACCAAAATGTAAAATGGACCATTTATGTAATGTTTGTGGACGTTTCATAGCAAGCGATGAAAAATGTGGCAATGCGAGTGTTTTTTTTTTGGAAGCCTATAAACAGTGATAAACTCTTGCGAGAAGTTTATCACTGACATAAACTATGCCCCAAAAAAAGTTTGCTTTAATTGCTATTCAATTCTTATGCAATGGAAAAGTGAAAAGAAAAAGGCTTTGCCTTTTGGTATACCAATGATGTGGTTAGACAACAGCCCGCGTCAAGAAGAAAATTGCTATGGATGTATCAACTACCATAAAAGTTTGAATAGAAGGAAAGCAAAGAATAAAACTTATGTAGCAGTGCCAAGTATCCAATTACCATTACCGCGCTCAGAATTCGTTCCAGTACCAACATACCGAAGTATTGATCTTCAAACAGATATCAGTTCTACAACCGCCGCTGCTACATCCATGGATTTCTTCTCAGAAAACGACCCTGGTGAAGGTACATCCTATGAAACATCAAAGGACGAAATTATCGATCTTTCTGATGATGATGACGATGACCAAGATATTAGAGAGAGCAGTGATGTTGATCCACAGCCGCCTGCTAAACGGCAACTGGCCAAATCAAAATTTTTTTAAAAATTTTAATTGTTGCACAGGTCTCTAGCTATAATTTCGCTTTTACAGATTGAAAAATATCAATTAGTCGACGAGTTATAGCCAAAAAACCATATAAACAATATGCTGAAAATCGGCATTTGACTGCAAAGTTCGATAAGGGTCTTCTAATTTAGCCTCCATTTTCACCCCTCACTGTCAGAATCGACCTTACTTTTGCTAACCTGAATTTGTTCCACAGTGTTATTGTGAATGAAGAAAACAAACTTACAAACACATTAATAAATTTAATAAAAACACACATAACATTGTATAATTTTATGTTTGAGTAAGTAGCAACTTTAAATGCAATTTACTCAAAACAGAGCAAAAATTTAAAAATCTGTCAGTCTGGTGAACAGCTAAAAAGAAATACATTCAAAAAAATATACGTTCTGTCAAAATCGGGATAAAACGGTAAAACAAAACATCGGTCACAAGAAATCGCCTAGCCTATTAATATTATAGATGCTTGAAGATTTGTGTATTAAGTAATTGTCTCTAGAGATCTGGACTTGACCAAAGGCATGTTACAATATATATACACTTACTAGAAAGAGTATCCGTACACCTAAAATTAAAAATGTGTTACTATGAATAAATTACCCAAGCTGAATTATTTTTTAAATAAGTTATTAAGCTACTATTATTTTTTTATTCTAAATTTATTTAAGATTTATTGACTTTAATAATTTTTATGTAGGTAAAAAAAAGAAAAGAATCCACAAGAAAAGGTAATCGTACATTTTAAATGTTAAGTTAGCAATTTGTAGGATATTCTTTGTGCTCTAGGACCTCTACGAGCCGATTTGATATCAACTTAACCAACTAAAAGTATCCTTTTTACTTATTTTACCCGACTTATCTGGAAGGAAGCTTTTTAACATTTCCTTTGAGGTTCCAGTAAATCCCACAAATGCTCTATAGGATTAACATCGGCCGAGCAGTCGCCTCTGCGTATGATTCGAGCTATTTTGCGAAAAGGTTTACTTTCATTTCTCAGTTTTGGGATAATTTTTCTCTCGTCAGCACCGATTTCCAAAAAAAAAAATAATTAATTGAAATCAGCTTTGTACAAACATGTTTGTCTTCTACGAATTATGACGTTGCATAATCGTGGGATTCCCCGAATTGTAAATGTACGAATACTATTTCTGGCACTTTTACGATTAGTTGCCATACTGCGTTTTTTTATTTATTTATTTATTTTATTTTATTTATTTATTTAGTCTATGGAAATGGTAAAAAAAATCGAAATTCAAAATATTTCATTCAAATTTCTATTAATATTAAAACTTTCATCTTCAAGTGCACGGATACTTTTTCTAGCAAGTGTATATTAGCTTGTCTCGTAAATTCTGTGAAACTACGAATTCATCTTCTTAAAGCACTGGTTGAAATGAACAGTAGCCGTTTTTGTTGTTGGTTTAAGTTCACCCCGTTTGTTAACTAATCTTTTGATGTGGTTGTTGTAGTTTGTAAAAAATCAGTTTAGAAAATTCGTGACATAAGGTCACAGAAAACAACAACAACTCTGTCCAAAGTTGTAATAATTATAATTTATGCACTCACGTGTAATATCGTTTCTTGTTTTTTTTTTTGTGTTGTTATTGTTGCTTCTTTGTTTCTTATTGTTTACTAGTTTTTTTCTTAAACAAATTTTTCGTCTTTTTCTTAGCGGATACGTGATATGCATTTAAACATAAAATGGGAATTTTCTGATGTTATTGTTTTTGTTGTTTTCGCTATTTGTTAGGTCCCAACGAGTTCACCAGATGTCTGTCATTCATATTAAAAAAAAAACAATTATTCGTACACCATTTTTTCTTTTCTTATGGGTTTGTTATTTCTGCTTCTTAGCATTATGTGATTATGTGAGTTGGAAAATGCATTTTCTTGTTGTTTGAGCTTGACATTTTCACCTTTTTTTATTTATGCGTATTTTTCTGAATTGCGTTGTTTACATTGCTATTTGTAGCCGATTATGTTTAATGTGAAAAACATGAGAATTACATAAAACATGTTTAATTTTTGGTATTTAAATCAATTAGTTTGATAAACTCTTTTGTAGAATATCTCAAAATTCTGCTGATATATTAAGCTGTATATCGAAAATAATATAAAATAATAATAATAAAAAGTACTTTTTTAAAAAAGAACCTTTTCTTAAAAAAGTGCGTTTCCTTAAAAAAGTTAATTTTTTTAAATTGGTACCTTTTATTAAAAAAAGTACAATTTTTAAAAAAGCACTTTTTAAAATACATTATTTAGCAAAAGTAACTTTTCTTAAAATGTACCTTTAAAAAAAAAAAACACATTTACTTAAAAAAGTACTTTTTCTTAAAAAGAACCTTTTCTTAAAAAAGTGCCTTTCCTTCAAAAAAATTCCTTTTCTTAAATTGGTACCGTTTATTAAAAAAGTAAATTTTTTAAAAAAGTACTTTTCAAAATACATTATTTAGAAAAAGTCACTTTTCTTAAAATGTACCTTTTTTAAAAAACACATTTTTGTAAAAAACACATTTTCGAAAAAAACACATTTTCGTAAAAAAGTACTTTATCTTAAAAAGAACCTTTTCTTAAAAAGTACCCTTTCTTAAAAACTCCACTTTTTTCAAAAGTACCTTATCTTTTCTTAAAAAAGTACCTTATCTTACAGAAGTACATTTCCTTAAACCTTTCCGTGTTTTTGTCGAATATATTCGACATCAAAGCTGACATTGGTTGAAATAAAAAAGTTAACGGCATATTTAAATTTCGCATGGCTTTACTTATTTTTATGAATAAATATATGTATATATAAATATATAGTCTACCTTTTAGGTGAGAAATCTCAGATAAAAATTATATTTTTTCCGGCTTTATCGCCATAACAAGCTAAACATTTTCAGATTTTTAAAATTATTTTTGACAAAAGTACCTTTTGTTAATGTAATTTTTTCAAATATATTATTTTTAGAAAATGTACTTTTTACCTTTTCTTAAAAAAGAATTTTTTTAATAAAGTACCTTTTCTTAATATGGTACCTTTTATTAAAAAAGTACTTTTTAAAAAGTACTTTTGTAAAATACATTATTTTTGGAAAAATAACATTTCGTAAAAAGTACCCTTTCTTAAAAAAGCACCCTTTCTTAAGAAAGTGCCTTTCCATAAAAAAGAAAATTTTATAAAAAAAGTACCTTTTCTTAAAAAAGTACCTTTTCTTAAAAAAGTACTTCCTTAAAAAAAGTAAATTTTATTAAAAATGGACCTTTTCTTAAAAAAAGTGAATTTTTTTAAAGAAGAACCTTTTCTTAAAGAGGTAATGGTTTTTAAAGAGTACATTTTATTAAAGAAGTACCTTTTCTAAAAAAGTACTTTTTCGTAAAAAAGTGAATTTTATTCAAAAAGTACCTTTTTTCAAAAAAGGATCTTATCCTAAACAAGTACATTTTTCTTAAAAAGTACCTTACTGAAAAGGTACCTTTTCTAAAAAACGACCTTTTCTAAAAAATTTTTTTTTCTTAAAAAGTACCTTCAAAGTAGCTTTCATTAAAAAAGTATATTTTCTTAAAAAAGTACATTATTCTTAAAAAGTGCGTTTTCTTAAAAAAGTACCTTTTCTTAAATTGGTAACTTTTATTAAAAAAGTAAATTTTTTAAAAAAGTACTTTTTAAAATACATTATTTAAAAAAGTAACTTTTCTTAAAATGTATTTTTTTTTAAGTACATTTTCCTAAAAGATTCTTTTTAAGAAAAGGTACTTAAAAAGAATCTTTTCTTAAAAAGTACCTTTTCTTAAAAACTAAATTTTCTTCAAAAGAACCTTACGTTTCCTTAAAAAAGTACCTTATCTTACAGAAGTACATTTTCTTAAATATGTAGTACATTTTCTTAAAAATAAACTTTTTTAAGAGAGTACATTTTCTTAAAAACTACATGTTCTTCAAAAGTACCTTTTCTTAATGTAATTTTTTAAAGTAGATTTTTTTTAGAAAAGTAACTTGTCTTATTTACATTATTTTAAGAAAAGTAACTTTTCTTAAAAAGTACCATTTAAAAAAGTTAATTTTCTTAAAAAAATTTCCTTTTCTTAAAAAAGTACCTTTTCATAAAAAAGAAATATTTCAAAAAAGTACCTTCTGCTTTTGGTACTTTTCCTTGAAAAAGTAATTTTTATTCGTATGTATCTTTTCTTAAAAAGTAAATTTTTTGTAAAGAAGAACCTTTTCTAAAAGAAGTACATTTTCTTAAAGAAGTATCTTATCTAAAAAAGTACTTTTTCTTAAATAAGTAAATTTTATTCAGTAAATTTTATTCAGAAGTACCTAATCTAAAAAATTACTTTTTCTTAAATAAGTAAATTTTATTCAGAAAGTACATTTTCTTAAAAAGTACATTTTCTAAAACAGTACCTTTGCTAAAAAAAGTACCTTTTTTAAATAAGTAGACTTTCGTAAAAAGTACCTTTAAAGTACCTTTCATTAAAAAAGTATATTTTCTCAAAAAAGTACAATTTCATAATGTAGTACGTTTTTTGAAAATGTATATTTTCTTAGAATTCATTTATTAAAAATACCTTTCCTTAAAAACTGCCTTTTTTTTTAAAAAGTTCCATTTCTTACAAAGGTGTCTTTTCATAAAAAAAGTACTTTAGCTTCCTTTTTATAATGCGCGAATTTTTTAGCATGAAAATAAAATATCATCCGAATGAAATCTTATCCTTAGACCATGTGTAAGATAATCTAAAAAAACATATTTTTTAAAAATTGTTCTTTTGAAAGTAATACTGTTTGCTGGGATGTCTTTGGTCTACAAATTATTTGCAGCGAATTCATAATTTTTTCCCAGAATAATAAAATTTTGTAGGTGATTGTTTTTTAAACTATTAATTTTCTTTTGAAACGAAACGAAAAGAAAATAATTTCTCTTTAATTCCCTATCAATGGATGGACTAGATGCATAAAATTTATTAAATTGAATTAAAGTCACGTTTTATGTTCAGGGCGCGCGTGCCTATAAGTATACCAATATATATGTACATACTCGTATGTATGTACATTGTACACATATTTATTTATCAAACAACCATAAAAATATAAAATTCCAATATCTAAACAACTTAAAGTGCAATAGTTACATTGTCATAATAACCAAACAACACACATAAAGGAAACCATGTTCTATGGTATACCAAGGCAAAAAAAAAATAATAAAAAATTAAACAAACACGGTGGCCCACATTGGCTACGATCAACGATCGCAGTACAATAAAGACAAAGTGCCCCAAGCGATATTCGAACATTTTTAATAATTGTTTTTTATACCCTATATCCTACCCTATGTGGTCAGAGTATAATGATGTTTGTAACTACTAAAAATATTTAACCTAGACCCATCTTTTATATACCGATCGACTCAAAATCACTTTCTAAGTCAATTTATCGATGTCCGTCCGTCTGTCTGTGTGTCCACGTAAACGTAATCAAACTACAGGTCGCAAATATTAATATATTTAGATGAAATTTGGTATATAATCTTCTATCGGCCATAGCATGAACGCAACCGAAATTGGTGAAAATCAGTGCATTTTCAAACCTAGTCCCCATACATATGACCCCTATGAAATCGACTTAAATTGCCATAAGATCCAAATTATTATATAGATCTCGGTCAAATTGGGCTTGCATGTATTAATTACATCTGTTAACAAGTAGTTCAAAAATAAACCTCATACGACAATTCTTAGTCAAAGCCCCCATATGAAGCTGATTCCCGATCTCGACTTAAATCTATAAAAAGACACAAAATATTGCACAGATTTTTCTCAAATTTGGTTTGTATATATTTTTTCAATGTATAAGTGACTTTACCAAATATGGTCAGGATCGGTCTATTTTTCGACCTAGTCCCCATATAAATATAGTATCCGATATGAACTTTTTCATATCTGCAGCGAAAAAAATTAATAAAAATCCCACTCAAATTTGGATTATGCTTATTTTCTGTAAACGTATAGGGTATCGTATAGTTGATCTAGACCGACTATAATTTTCTTACTAGTTTTTTTTTTTTTTTTGGTTTTAGCAAAAATTCAACACTGGCCTAAGATAAACAAACAATGGAACTATTAAATTTAAATACTTATTTTCAAGTACACTCAAAGAAAATTTAGTTTACACTGTGTAATTGCCTGGTTGTGATATTAACATGACAATACTGAGAAGTCGATCGGTTTTTGCCGCAGATTAATAACACAGGTAATTGTTGATATAGATTTTGTTTAAACTTTGGTGCATGTTAACGTCTATAGTAATTATGATATAATCAACGTTTAAACATGTTAATTAAAAAAATAATGACAAACATTTAGTAATAGTTTTTTGTTTTGGTTCTCTTGACACAAAACTTCAATCATAAAAGTGTTTCAGTCCTCTAGACTTAATAGTATACAAAAATTATAATATTTTTTTTAAATAGTTCAAAATGACTTGTATGCTCTGTATTTTTTTTTTAAATTGTTCAATTCGAAAAATTTCGTAGATATTGAGCTCTTTTTGATATAGAAAACTGGATTCCCTTTGTTATTTTAATTTTTAATTCTATCAAACAACTGAGAATTGCGAAAATATTAACTTTTAGCACTTTATGGTTAGTAAATCTCAAAATTCTGCTGTTATATACAGATTCAGCACAAAAACAAGCACAGAAACCACTTTAAAATCTCGTTAGAGATAATTTTGCATGCCTCTATTGTTATTCTAAAAAAGTGATAGAATCTTATTTTATCAAAAAAAAAAAAAAAAAAAAAAAAAAAAAAAAAAAATACAAGAGACAATTGTAACTTTAAGCATGTATAAATTTATAGTTCGTCTAGGTCATAAGTTTCGGATAGGATCTTGGTCCAATATTTTTACAAAAAATTTCGCTTTGAAGAAGTACCTCCTCTTAAAAAAGTACGTTGTCTTAAAGAAGTACATATTCTAAAAAAATACATTTCTTAAAAAAGTACATTTTCTCAAAAATTAATTTTTGGAACAAGTGACTTCTTCAAAATTAAAAATTATCTTTTCTTTCAAAAGGCACTTTTTCTGAAAAATGTAAATTTTCTTAAAAAATAGCTTTTCTTAAAATGTACCTTTAGCTAAAAAAGTACCTTTCCCTAAAAAAGAACCTTTTCTTAAATAACTGCATTTTCTTTAAAAAGTACTGTTCGTTATAAAAGTACCTTTTCCGGAAAAAGAACATTTTCTTAATAAGTGCCCTTTTAAAATAAATAACTTTTTTTTAAAAAATATTTTTTTTGAAAACGTACATTTTCTTAAAAAAGTACCTTATCATAATAAGTGTAATCTCTGAAAATTTAAGTTTTATTAAAAAGTACCTTTCCCTAAAAAATTACCTTTTCGTAAATAGGACATTTTCTTAAAAATATTTTTTTTTAAAGTACATTTTCTTAAAAATTGCATTTTCTTTAAAAAATACAGTTTGTTGAAAAATTACTTGTTCTTAAAAAGTAGCTTTTCTTAAATATACAGTACTTAAAGTACTTTTTTTTAAAGCATCTTCTTTCAAAAAGTACTATGTATTTCCATAAAAAAATACATTATCTTAAAAAAGTATATTTTCTTAAAAAGGTTAATTTTCTTTAAAAAGTAAATTTTCTTTTAAAAGTAAATTATCTTTACAAAGTATATTTCTTAAAAATGTAAATTTTCTTAAAAAAGTACGTTTTCGTAAAAAGTACCTTTTATTTATAAAAAAAAATTTTCTTACGAAAGTCGTAACTTTTTAAATAATAGTACCTTCCTTAAACAAGAACCTATTTTATTTGAAAAAATTATCTTATGAATACCTCTTCATACAAAAGTACATTTTCTTAAAAAAAGAACATATTGTTAAAAAGTGTCGTTTTAAAAGAAGTAACTTTAAAAATTGTAGAAAATTATTTTTTCTTAAAAAAGTAAATTTTCTTAAAAAGTTACTTTTCTTAAAAAAGTGTTTTTTCCTAAAAAATACATTTTCTTTATCTTTCTACCTTTAACTTAAAAAATTTTTTTTTAAAATTATCTTTTCTTAAAAAAGTAAATTTTCTTAAAAAGGCTCTTCTTAAAAAGATGCCTTTTCTTAAAAAAGTACATTTTCTTAAAAAAGTACATTTTCTTAAAAAAGTACATTTTCTTAAAAAAGTACCTTTTCTTAAAATAGTACCTTTTCTTAAAAAGTACCTTTTCTTAAATAAGGACCTTTTTTTAAAAAAAGTACCTTTCCTTAGAAAAGTACCTTTTTTAAAAATACCTTTTCTTAAAAAGCACCTTTTCTTAAAAAGTACCTTTTCTTAAAAAAGTACATTTTCTTAAAAAAGTACCTTTTCTTAAAAAAGTACATTTTCCTAAAAAGTACCTTTTCTTAAAAAAGTACCTTTTCTTAAAACAACGTTTTCTTAAAAAAAATACATTTTCTTTAAAAAATACGTTTTCGTGAAAAGTACCTTTTATTAACAGTCATTATAAAAAGAAAAATTCTTAAAAAAGGGGTTGCTCTTAATGTAGTAAATTTTCTTTAAAAAGAACTTAGTGTTAAAAAAGTACCTTGGGTTAAAAGGTACCTTTTCTAAAAAATAGTACCTTCTTTAAACAAGTACCTATTTTATTTGAAAAAAAATATCTTTTCATAAAAATAAGTTTTCCTACAAAAGTATATTTTCTTAAAAAAAGTATATTTCATTAAAAAAGTAAGTTTTCGTTAAAAAGTACATTTTCTTAAAAAATAACTTTTCTTAAAAACTAAAATTTTCTTAAAAAGTGCCGTTTTAAAAGAGGTAATTAAAAAAAACATTTCTCTTTGAAAATTATCTGTTCTTAAAAAGTACATTTTCCTAAAAAAGTACATTTGCTTATAAAGGTATATTTTATTAAAAAATAAAATTTTCTTAAAAAAGTACGTTTTATTAAAAAGCACGTTTTCGTAAAAATTACCTTTTATTAACAGTCATTTTAAAAAAAAAAAATTTCTTAAAAAGTGGTTGTGCTTAAAATAGTAACTCTCCTTTAAAAATAATTTTTTGTTAAAAAAGTACGGGCTAAAAAGTACCTTTTTTTTATAAATTAGTACCATCTTTAAACAAGTACCAATTTTATTTGAAAAAAATTATCTTTTCTTAAAAATACCTTTTCTTACAAAAGTACATTTTTTTAAAAATACCTTTTGTTAAAAAGGTAAAAAAGTTAATTTTCTTAAAAAGTACCTTGTCTTAAAAAAGAACACTTTCTTAAAAAGTGCCGTTTTAAAAGAAGTAACTTAAAAAAAAAAATTTTTTTTGAATTATCTTTTCTTATAAAAGTAAGTTGTCTTAAAAAGTAGCTTTTCTTAAAAAGATGCCTTCTCTTAAAAAAGTACCTTTTCTTAAAAAAGTACCTTTTCTTCAAAAAGTACCTTTTCTTAAAAAAGTACCTTTCTTAAAAAAGTACATTTTCTTAAAAAAGTACCTTTTCTTAAAAAAGTACATTTTCTTAATATGTAACATTTTCTTAAAAAATACATTTGCTTAAAAAAGGACGTTTTCGTAAAATTACATTTTATTAACAAAGTGTCATTTATAAAAAAAAAACTTTTCTTAAATAAGTGGTTGTGCTTGAACTAGTAACTTTTCTTTAAAAACAATTTTTTGTTAAAAAAGTACCTTGGGATTAAAAGTACCTTTTTTAAAAATAGTACTTTCTTTAAGCAAGTACCTATTTCATTTGGAAAAAATTATCTTTTCTTAAAACACGTTTTCTTACGAAAGTACATTGTCTTAAAAAAGTTCCTTTTCCTAAAAAAGTACATTTTCTTAAATAAGTACCTTTTCTTAAAAAAGTATCTTTCCTTAAAAAAGTACCTTTTCTTAAAAAAATAATATTTTTTAAAGAGCGCCGTTTTAAAAAAAGTAACTTAAAAAATTGTTTTTTTTTTTTTGAAAATTATCTTTTCCTAAAAAAGTACATTTTCTTAAAATGGTACATTTTCTTATAAAAGTATATTTTCTTAAAAAAGAACATTTTCTTAATAAGTGCCTGTTTGAAATAAGTAACTTAAAAAAAATATTTTTTTTGAAAACGTACCTTTCTTAAAAAGTACTTTTTCTTAAAAAGTGTAAACTCTGAGAAGGGTAATTTTTCTTTATTTTCTTAAAGAAGTTTCTTTTCTGAAAAGGGTAACTTTTCTTAATTTTATTTTCTTAAAGAAGTTTCTTTTCTTAAACAGGTAACTTTTCTTGAAAAAGTACCTTTTAACATAAAGTACATTATTTAAAAATAGTACCTTATTTGAAAAAAAAATTTTTTTTATATGAAAAATTACTTTTTTTTTTTGAAAAAATTATCGTTTGTTAAAAAAATATATTTTGAAAAGTGCCTTTTCATACAAAACTACTTTTTGTTTTATTAAAAAAGTAACTTTTTCTGCAAAAAAGTAAGCAAAGTCACAGATTCTCAGAATACTTTTCTTTTTAAAATGATTAAATCAACGAAGAAAGTTAACATTTTAGTTCTCATCTTACAAGACTAAGAAAGAATTCTGTATTAAATACAACTTTTGACAAATTTAAATGAAAAAAGTGAAAATAATTGACAATTTCTATCGGAACTATAAATGCCAGAAATTAAGTTTTTGAATATTTCTTAATTGAGAAAGATGACCTAAGTTACAATGAATTCTGATGGGGTGAGTGAAATCAATGAATAATAATAAACACATTTCTAAAAAAGGTTTGAACATTTTTAGACTTTGTATGACAGAAATAATTTTTAAAGACATAAATGTATTCCCTAAAATCGTTTACGTCTTTAGACTTTATAGACTTCAAAAGTTACATACAAATTAACAAAATCCAAAAAAAAAAAAAAAATTTTTTTTTTTTGACAATAGGCGGACATCCGTTTAAAAAATATGTATGTAAAATTAATTTTATAAATTTCTGGCCATCAAATAAATATCAAAAACCATTTCAAATAAAACCTCACCAAGGTTACAAATAAAGTAAAGTCAACATTCATTGAAACGCATCATCAGTCACAAAATTAAAAGTAATATGTAAGGTAAATATTTAATAGCTTCACAAACTTAAGCATTAAGTATTTTTTTTTTGGTCCAACATTTTATAAATAACATTGCTAATATTTATATTTAAGTACAATTTAACTATTCTTTAATATTTATTGATGATATTTGCTGTTTTTCGTTTTGGTTTTGTTTTTAAAAATCATTAAATATTTATATAATAACTTACCATTTCATCTAAACTCTTTAAATCATTTGTAATAATTTGTGGTTGTGGACCATACATCAACATGGGACCTTCATCGTCATCATCTTCGTTTTCTGTATCGCTGTCTTCGAATATATCGGTTTCGGTGGCCACAGTTTCGGTGCACACACTGATGTCTGTTTGTGTGCCATCTGTTTCGGTTTGTGTACCACAGCCGATGCCATTGGCTTTATTATCGGCTGCTATTTCACGATCAATTTGTCGTTCCATTTGTACCAACATTGGAGCCAACATACCTGTAGGGTAAATAGTTTAAGAAGGGGGAAAAGTAAGTTGAGTTAAATTTTTATAAAGAGCCTCAATTGAACTTACCAAATTTTGCTCCTCTTCGGGCAACTTCTAAAAGGCATAAAATAACATGTTTTTCGTTTTTTCTCATAATGAGGTCGTCTGTTTCGAATAATAGGCACTCTATAATTTTAAGGCTTTTCCTGTAAATAACAGCAAAAATAACAATAAGAACGAAAATAAAAATTAATAAATTGAAACAATTCTTTAAAAATTAAGTTTGAAATACAATTTTTAATAAAATTCTAAAGAAACCCTTAAAGATAATTATTTAATTAAAGTTTATAAAATTGACAGTGAAACCAAGCAATATACTTTTATCAAAGTTAATATATTTTTTATTAATTTAAATATTATTTTATTTGTGATTTTTTCAAAATATTTTTTTTTTCATTTTGTACAAATTAATTCGTTTGTCTTGTAATCTTTATAAAAAATATTTTTTTGTTGTTGTTTTTTTTTTTGTACTTCTGTTAGTTAAACTGCCATTTACTACTTATTTTGAGGCATTCATGCATTCATTGCCTCATTATAGCCGCACATCAAAGTGTTATTTGTTCGCTTCGTTTTGTTTTAGTTGTTGTTGTTGTTGTTGTTATTATTATCTCACTTTAATTTGCTGTGAATGAATTTTACGCGGATACGGTTTAATTTAGTTGATCTAAATTTAATTGAATTTTCAGTTTCATGCATATTATCGCATTTTTCCTTTTGATTTTCTTAGTGTTGTTTTTCTTAAATTTTTTTTTTATTCATTTCGTTCCTTAGATTTATATATTTGAATTTTGCCAACAATTTCTATTTGTTGGATTCTAGTTGAAAGTGCAATGATCGGTAGGAATTTTTTATGTGCTCTGATATGGATTTGCTGTAATTTAGTGTAAATGAAAGTGAAATCCCAAATCAAGTTGCTCTGAAAAAGTTATTTTTGAAATAAATTGAAAGTCTTTGAAACTTAATCTATTTATTTATTTATTTCTTTAATTCAGCTACAATATAGCATCAGCTGAGCAAAAAACTTAAATATTTTACAAAAATAGTACAGAGTTCAAATAAGTCGTTAATCTTCTTTTAAAAAACATCAACAACATCGGATAAAAAAATTAAAGCATAGTGTCTATTCACTTCGGCAAAAATTCTTCGGAATGGATCTAAATGGATAAAATCTGCTATGTATAAATTTAGGTAAGATCGTAGTTGTCTTTTAGAAACATTTAAAAATTTTTTTCCAAGAAGGAATTCAGAATCAATTTTACCATGAACTAAGTTGTTATACGAAAAAAATGATCCTTCCACTTTTCAAAGTTGGAAGCTTTATTATAGCCAAACGACTGCGATACGGTGCACAGTGGACCATTTGACGAGAAGGCGGTCCAAAATCTATAACTTTTAATTGTATTGGAATTTTGATATGCGGTTTTTTTGTTTGGTAGGTGAGACTTTAGCCTTTAAGTTTTGCTATAAAACGTAATTCTCGACCGAAAATAAAAAAGTAACGGAGGGTTTAAAATATATTCTCATTTGTAGTTGAATTTTAGTACAAAAGTGAAGTGTTAAAAGGTAAAAAAAGGTTTTTTTTTAATATAATGTCTTATTTTTTCAGTTAATTTTACAACTAATACTTTTTGACAATTTTTTAAGTTAATTTTTTTCAGAAAATGCCAACCTTTGGCCCCCGTAAACTTTTTAGTCCTAATGTGCACAAGGGCCAAAGGTTGTTTTTTTTTTAAAGATCCCGAGTTAAAATATAATTTATTAAGCAGCGAACGTATGTTAATGTAGAGAAAGCTAAAAATTAGAAAAGCTCAGCTTGTTCATACAAACTCTCGTATATAAAAAGAAAAACATTTCTCATGTTCTTTTCTTTCAAATGTTGTGTTAAATAGTTGATTAAGCATGAGTTGAAGTAATAGGCAGAAGGATGCTGACGATGAACAAGTCGCTTTGTTCGAAAGTAGCTACTCCTAATCTTTCTTTCATTAGAAAAATATATACATGATCTTAAACCGAACAATAAATGACTAATTAATTAATAATAATTTAAAATAATAAATGAATTATTAATATAATTATATTAAATACTATGCCGTGTATATTTTCTTAAACAATTTTTCGTGCGAAATTTGTTTTGTACAATTGAAACATTTTATTTTATATACAATATTTTTGGTTTTTCATTCGATGCAAAAATTTTCAATTTTTTCGGCACCTATAAGAAAAATATGGATTTTCCAAATTAAATCCGGCAACAATTAACGATTAGGCCTTAAATTGAGTATGTCATGTGGCAATGTTTTATTTTAGCGATTTTTTATTTTAGCGATTTTTTATTTTGGCGATTTTTGATTTGTCGATTTTTGATTTTAAAGATTTTTGGTTTTGAAGATTTGTATTTTTCGCGATTTTCGGTTTGGGTGATATTTGATTTAGGCGATTTTTATATTTGGTGATTTTTGAATTTGGCGATTCCGGTCATATTTTCCACGACTACTGACATTGGTAATTAATGTACTTGTCAAAAATTTCACGCCTGTCACTTTCATAGTACTTCATATTCTTTTGCAAAGGAGGTACCACGCCCACTAATCATATCCCGCCCATTTTTTATATGAATACTCACATTAATATCTGATGAACTTGTACTAAATGTCATGGTTTTCCCTTTTAAAGTGCTCTAGTTATATGATATTATATATCTATATTTCGCTCGCAAAGTCCCAAGGCTCTCACTATTACAGTACTCCAAACATTGAATGTTTTTTGCATGGGAGTACCACGCCCATTGGTGAGATCTCCCCATTTTTATCCGATTACTCCCATTAATAAAAGATGACCTCAGACAAATTTGCAAAGGTTTCCCTGTCATAATACTCGAAGTATATTATATTGAATAATTACTTTGTATGGGAGGTGCCACGCCCACTTCTCCGATTCCGCCCAATTCCGGCATGGTTACTAACATTAATAACATTTGAACTCACACAAAGTTGCAAAGCTCTCGCTGCCGCAGTACTAAATATATATGATATTAAAAGTTTACTCTTTATGGGATATGCCACGCCCACTAAAAATATTCAAAAAATTTGTAGTCTATAGTTCCTTCTAGACACACAGTAAGACTCTGTAAAAATTTCAGGAAGGTTCAACCTCCTAAGAGCTACAAAAGTGAGAGGTCTCCTATCAGTGGGCGTGTATTAGAAAAAAAAACACAAAAATATATAAAAAAAAAGAACACTATCACCCCTGTTCTTGAAACCACTATCACAAAAAAAAACTCGTAAATGAAAAAATTCTTAAATCTACGAGTTTTTTGCTGTTCTCTAATTTCAATAAGAATATTTTTTCTCGTTTTAATTAACATAGAAAAGGTTTTGTTAAATCAAAACATATGCCCTTTTTTTCTACTAAGCAGGTCTTAAGAGATAAAAAAAACTAATTGATATTTAAACTCTAACATGTTTTTTATTGAACCTTGTCATTATTTTAAAAAATTAGACATTAATTTTATAAAAAAAAAAACGATTTTAAAAAACGTCTACATTTTGCGCTGATTTAAAAAAAAAACTCGTAATAAGTGGTCGATGTTAATAAAACACGCTTTTTGCGATGATGCTGTTCTATAACTATAATAAAAACTTTTTATTTACACAATCTATTTTCCATTATAATTTTTTCAATTATAACATAGATTCTTTATGCACTAATTATTGCAAATAAAGGAATTAAAACAAATTTTTTTCATCAAATCACATATTTTTATTTTTTTGCATATGTTCGAAACAGTAGTGATGCCAGTCAAATCCAATTTATTTGAATATCGAAATTTTTTTTGGTGATGCCTAAGTTTTTAAAAATAGAAAAGTCATTTTTAATTGAATGAAATTGAAGAACAAAAACAATTAAATGAACAAATAAGTTGTTATTTTAAAAGAAAATATTTTTCTTTATACTTTTTGTGAAACTGAATAAAGAACCATATGGCACCTCGGTTTCTAGATAACATATGTTCTTAACTCAAACATACGGTTCTTAACTCAAACATATGTTTCCATTAAATAAATAAAAAAAAAGTGGTTTCAAGAAACCCAAAATTTCAATTTCATGTGATTTTAAATTTCTTATTCAAATAACAACGTTTCAAGAACAGGGCTAAATGTCTTTTTAAATATTTCTATATCAATTTTTATGGTAAATTTATGAAATATAACAATTTTTATTGTAAATTTACAAAATATATAAATTTTTAAATCAAGAAAATTTTTGAACTATATAAAAAAGAAGTGTAACTTATTGTTAGTGTAATGAAAAAGTACTTTAAATCAACCAATTTTAGTAAAAATTTCTTCTAAATAGCCTTGATTTTTATCTTCTAGAAGTTGTTTAGCTTCTTCGTCTAATTCAATAGAGGTAGTTTTCCATTTTTGACGAATGTTGGACATATATGGATCTGAAGTGCATAACAAAATAGTGATAAGGTCTTCATTAGTACAACATCTAGACATTTTCCTTGTGTTGTGCTCGCGAAAGAATCTGTAGTCCTCTGTAGTCTTTGTTCCTTTTTTCTTGCGCTTCTTCAGATAGATCTCCTATTGGTAGCATATTGTTTTGAATTATTTGTTCCCCATGGTACAAAATTTTATGAACTGTGGATGGCATATATCTCCAAGAGTATTTTTCATTATAAAGTAAAGCTGTTATTGGCGTACTGTCCAAATTTTTTTGCATTTATGTTTCTGCTGCAAGCTAGAACTTGTAATATGATTTTGAATCGTCTTATTAGTTCATGATCTACACCTGTGATAGATGCTGCAGTTTCCACAGTATTTCCATCATTTGTGTTTCCTTCCCCTTGTTTTGGTTGGTCGATTACGAGGCCTAGCTGTAGATATTTTTGTTGAATTTGTTTTTTTTTGCTTTCTTTTTTCTTCATTTTCTTTGTTTTTTCTCACTGTTTCGCCTAACGGACCAAATTCCAAATCATAACCCAATTTAAGAATATGCTCCATGAAACGTATTCTAGCATGAACAGGGGACATTCCAAATTCGTAGGCTTCCTTAAAACTATCGTCTTCTGGTGGGGGTTGGCTTAATTGACTTGATGTCTTTTGGCATATAATGGAGTTTAACGTTGACTTTATTCCAGTTAAAGCTTGCGCAACTTTTCCATCATGTACTTCAATGTCTTGGTCATCAAACTTAAAGATTACTCGTTGAAGTTCCTTAATTTGATCTTTTATTTTTTGAACTTCTTCAGTTATGACATCTTTGGTTTCCTTTTTGAATGCAAATTTTATTGATCTGCAATACTTTGTTGAAGAAGGAATTTCATTTTTCCATATATCAATTTCTGTTGCTCTACTAGTTGACGGCTCTAAGACGCTATACCTTTTTGTTAAGCACAATGGAACGGAAGATACCATAAATAAATTAGCATCTGATGAATTTTCGGCATTAAATTGCTTGTATTGTTTCTGACCAGATGATCCATCACATCCCCATTTAGAAATTAAAGTAATGCCGCCATTACCAATTTTTTTAAATGATCAATATCAAGCGTATTTAGCAATCGTTCTGCAGTATGTTCAAGGAGATCTTGCATATTTATTTCTGCTGATGTTGAAGTGACACTAATAGCAAATTGTGAAGGTAAGCATTCTTTTTTGGCAGAAACTAAATCTCGATACTCTGGAAAAATCCCACAATTCTTTTCATTGGTTCGCTTCCGCTATTCCTTATATTGATTTTTGGTCAATTTCAAATCCAAAAATAGGGCGAACGCTTCTTCCGGCGTAAATTTCTTATCTTCAATTGGTGTAGGAATGCTTTTCAAAATCTTCTTTGTGCGCTTTGGGCTCGCTTCTACTATTTTTTCAATTTTATTTTTTTTACTAGCTGTTTTTACCCGGTCTTGCCCGGAATAAAAAGGCCTTTGACTTGAGAAATGGTTCACTATGCTTACCAGGCGCTGAGTACTTAGTCCCCAATTAAAAAATTCCCCAATAAATTGAACTTTCTCCCCAAAAATTTGTATGGACAGTAAATTCATTTTTTATTTCAATTAAAAATTTTTTGATTTTTTAATTTAGAAGTTTTTTATAAGATGCTGCAGCAAAAATGCTTCAAAAATAAGCGGCGAAACCGCTTTAAGTTTTTTTTTTTTCAGTTTATTTATAAACATCAAATATAACGGAATGGTTCGCAAATTAAAGGAATCGGAACTTTTAAAAATTGAATTACTTCATTCAATAAGTGATCATCATTGAGCAGAGACATCATTCAAATTTCAGAAATGAAAGACTAATGCGACGTTTAATATTGTGTCGCAAGGTTTCTTTTTAAGCAACTGCTTATAGTATATGTGTGGCCTCTTTTGATCAACAGGTAATTATTTCACATACGTAGATAAAATTTATCATACGACATTTCACTATGCTGTGTTCCGCGAGCGAGTCGCGTCCGCTTCCGCGCGTTTGGCAGCCACACCCGTGCTGCCGCGCAGTTGTTGTCAACTTATTTTATTCGCCAAAGTATATTTTTCAGATCATTGCAATATTTTACCTGAGCTGTGTTCCGCGAGCGCGTCGCGTCCGCATCCGTCGCGTCCGCGTCCGCGCGCCTCGCGCCGCTTCCTCGCAGCTACTACCCGTGCTGCCGCTTAGTTCTCGTTAACTTATTTTAATTCCTAAAACATATTTTTTAAAGCATTGCGATATTTTAGCTGAGCTGCGTTCCGAGTCCGCGGTCGCGCGCCGCGTCGCGTCCGCGCGCCTCGCGCCGCTTCCTCGCAGCTACTACCAGTGCTGCCGCTTAGTTCTCGTTAACTTATTTTGATTCCTAAAACATATTTTTTAGAGCATTGCGATATTTTAGCTGAGCTGTGTTCCAAGAGCGCGTCGCGTCCGCATCCGTCGCGTCCGAGTCCGCGGTCGCGCACCGCGCGCCGCTTCCGCGCGTTTGGCAACCACACCTGTGCTGCCGCGCAGCTGTTGCCAACTTATTTTAATTGTCAAAATATATTTTTCAGATCATTCCGATATTCTAGCTAAGCTGTATTTCCCGTGCACATAGCTTCCGCGCAACGAAATGATGCTATTGAAAAGAATACTCATTTTAAATGCATTTATTGTAGGACATATATTGAGAGCAGTATGCAAACGTTTACTAAAATAAATATTTAACAAAATTCATTAAATAAAAATATGTAAAAATTTAAAAATGAATTTGGGGAGTAAGTTCAATTTTTATTTCGATTAAAAATGGCGAATTTGTTCATTTCTTGTGGGTACCTTTTTTTTATGTTTGGGGAATTTGTTCACCGTGTAGCTATTTCCCTGTAAACCAAATTTCAGAGAAATCCGTTGAAAAGTACAAATTTGTATAGGGAAGAAATATACCACACAACAAAATATGAATTTTATATGAAACTTGGGCGTAAAAGTAGGCGTGGTCGGTAAAAATCATATGATGACCTTCCCTGGAATATGTACTCAATTTCGGAGAAAGCCATTGAAAAATAAAAGTTGGTATAGCAATCAAATAAAGAAACAAATAAAAGGATAAAATAAGTTTTATATACATAGAAGTTGGCGCAAAGTAGGCGTGGCCTGTAAGAAGCATATGGTGATCTTCCCTATAGTATAGAGATCGTGTGACCAAATTTTAGACATCCCTTGAAAAATAAAAATTTCTATAGTGCACAAATATACCAAAAAGCAGAAAATTAATTTTGTATAAAAAGTGGGCGTAGAAGTAGGCGTGGCCGGCAAAAATCATATGGCGACCTCTCTGGAGTATAGAGATCGTGTGTACCAAATTTCAGAGAAATCCGTTTAAAAAAAAAATGTGTAGAGAAGAAATGTACCAAAAAACAGAATATGAATTGTATACAAAAAGTGGGCGTAACAGTAGGCGCGACCGGTACGAAGAATATGTCGACCTTCCCTGGAGCAGAGAGATCGTGTGTACCAAATTTCAGAGAAATCGGTTGAAAAATAAAAATTTGTATAGCGAACAAATATACCAAAATACAAAAAATGAATTGTATATAAAAAGTGGGCGTAAAAGTAGGCGTGGTCGGTAAAGGGTATATGGTGACCTTAGCTGGAGTACAGGGATCGTGTTTACCGAATTTCAGAGAAATCTGTTAACAAATAAAAATTTCTATAGTGCACAAATATACCAAAAAGCAGAAAATAAATTTTGTATAAAAAGTGGGCGTAGAAGTAGGCGTGGCCGGCAAGAATCATATGGCGCGACCTCTCTGGAGTACAGAGATCGTGTGTACCAAATTTCAGAGAATTGCGTTGAAAAATAAAAATTTGTATAGCGAACAAATATACCAAAATACAGAAAATGAATTGTATATAAAAAGTGGGCGTAAAAGTAGGCGTGGTCGATAAAAAGTATATGGTGACCTTAGGTGGAATACACGGATCGTGTTTACCGAATTTCAGAGAAATCTGTTAACAAATAAAAATTTGTATAGTGAACAAATATGAATAAAACAGAAAATGAATTTTACATAAAAAGTGGGCGTAAAAGTAGGCGTGACCGGCAAAAAGTATACGGCGACCTTTCCTGGGGTATAGAGATCGTGTGTACAAAATTTCAGGAAAATCCGTTGAAAAATAAAAATTTGTATAGCGGTCAAACAAACAAACAAACAAACAAACAAACAGAAAATGAATTTTATATATATAGATTTTGCAGAATATATCTAACCTTGGGTCAGAAAAATTGTTCTGGTGCACACGGGCGGAAACTGGTGGGTGTATAATGGGGTATAGGAGTATAGGGGAGGGTTTGGACTATAGAACAGTGCAAGATTTTTTCTGACTGCTTTTGACTGGCAGGAGTAATGCTCTATTAAGGGAGATTTTCGGAAAATTTTGACCTTTTTTAAAAATTTTTTTTTTTTAAATTTCGGAATGACTCAGTGATTTTACATTTTTAACATTAATAGTATGGAAGCCACAAAATTATAGAAAATTTATTTCACTTCAAAAGCTTTTAAACCAAAAAAGTTACAGTCTTTCAAAAATAAAAATTTACAAGATATTTTTAATTTTAGCAAAATACTGAGAAAGCCCATTTTCGAAGACCCTGTTTACTAGTATTTACTTTCAAATGAATAACATAACTTTAAAATCGGTAACAAAAAAAAAAAATGATTTTTGGCCGCCTTCTCAAAATATGGTCCACTGTGCGGTGGGAGACTTAAATCCGCATTCCACCGAAGATATCCAAGGCGAAATAGTAAGAATTGTTTCTGAACCGATTCAAGTTTTTTGATGAAGACATTGTATTGTGGATTCCATTTTACTGATGCGTATTCAATTATCGACCTGACCAAAGACGTGAATAGATTATTTGTTACACAAGTATCGTTAAATTCCTTTGCCCAACATTTTATAAAACATAAAAGACCATTTCCATTTAAAACTTAAGTCTTTTATCGAAGTGAACTATGAAAATTCTATCGTTCCCAGATGGTGAATATCTAGAGAAGGTCATAGACTGACATTTTTAAAGATTTAATTCCATTAAGTTGACATTACACTATTTGTATAAGCTATTTAGGTCAGACTGTGACACAACTCAAAATTTTCAAATATTCGGGAGAGGCAAAAAACTGTTTATGTAAAAATTATTGTATTATTTAAAAAAATTATTGTATTATTTAAAAAAATTTAGTTTTATTATGAAAAATGTCCATTTTGAAGAAAGTTTTGCCATACTTTTTTTTTTTTTTAAATATATGTGACCTTCTCCGAAAAAAGGGACCTAGTGTGTGAAAATTAAGTTTTGAGAAAAAAACGCATTTAAAGTTTCTACACACTGTTAGGTACCAGAATCCACCGTTTTTGATACAACCCGTTTTTTGACACACTAGGTCCCTTTTCTCGGAGAAGGTCACATATATTGTGTTTGTGGAAATAAAATATAATTTTGAGTTATGACTCTCTGACTGAAATTTTTTCATTTGACTAGTGATATTAGCTCAAGTTGTGCCCCAGATATCTGTTAAAGAAGATAGTTGTGAGAAATAAATTTTTGCAGTAGTTAGAAATGTGTACTGTGTATTAATTTATGGAAAAAAGTCAATTTTGGAAAATTTTTGAGTTGTGTCACTTTTGCATTTAAGGTGCGATATATTGTTTTAATTTTTTATTTTTTTTTTAACAAGTATTAATAACATCCAAAACTACCATTTGGGGGGAAAGAAAAATAATTTTTTAAAATTTTTTTAAACCTGTTAAGCTCTTGGTTCACAATTTTTGATATAACTCTGGACTCTAAAGAGATAAATTAATGAATCAAATTGCAGACTATAGTGTACTTAATGCTCTATTAAAAAAAAAGCAAATAAATATGTTTGTATTTTATAATAAATTTAATATCAAGTATTTGAATTTTTATTTATTTTTTTTATTAATTATGCTCCATATAAACAAAATTTTCATTATTGTAACCACCATTATATCATATTTCACATTCATCATAAGCATCATCACTTTCATAGTCATCATCTTCGTATTCATCATCATTACCTCTTCTTCGTCTATTGTGTTTTGCAAAATTATTAAATTTATATGATGAATTTTTCTCTTATAACTTTTACTTTTGGCGGTAAGTAATGGATCCGAACTAAGTGGAAACCTATTAAATATGTCTTAATTAGACTTCTCCCGACTGCATTCTATTCTCTATAATTTTTAAAATCTTTGTTTCAAGCTTCTTGAGCTTCCTCAGATAGTTGGCCAATTGGCAATAATGCATGTGATACTATTTCTGGCCCGTGAATAATTTATGTAATGTGGGAGGTATATAAAACTTCGGGTAGAGCTTAAAGAAATGTCTGGCCGTGTTGTGAGTTTAGTTTCTAAACTTTTCAACTTGAATGTCATGTTCACAGAATACAACAATAAGTACCACATGTATTCTTTCTATCAATTCTTTGTTCACTTTTGTAATTTGTGCGGAAACAACGGCATTCTGAAAGAAACGTCTGGCAATGTTGCCATCGTTAGAGTTTCCAAAGCCTGGCTTCGAGTGCTCAACGATCTGTAGTAGGACATCCCTGAGTAGGAGTTTGACGTTATTATTTTTTTATCATTTCTATTTGCGATTTTACGTTAGAGTGGACTGAAAATGAAAATATTAAAACGTACTAGGGTTAAGACATTTTAAGTATGATGAACTAAAAATGTGTTATTCCACAATTTGTAATATGGAGATTTCCTGTTTTTTGTTCAATTTGTAAACTGAAGTAAAAGTAGCGATTTTTATTAAATATAAGGCATTTGTATTTAACAGACGATGAATTTTTCGCAAACCTGAAACTTTTATTGCAACTTAAAGAGTTTCCTATAATATGTCTTATCATTGAATTTTTTCACTTTTCGTCCCACTCTAATATACGTGATCGTTAAAATAAGCTTTTGATATACTATTTGCAACAACAATAACATTTTTTTTGGCAGCTATTGATGGTGAATTTTATCTGCTTTAACCTGGCACCAAAACTTATTATTCAACTTTTGAATTAATCCTCACTTTTGACACATTTCAACCCCAAAGACGTCGGGATACAGCTAGAATAGGAGAGGGTCAAGGTGAGTCCCTTGAGGAACGCCGGAAGTAACATCTATATATTTCGGTTTAGAGTTATTGAAAATTAAACATTGCTTACGATGTTTTAAGTACGACCGATTTCATTTTATGAAGTTACCGGATAATCCAATAATATCAAGTTTCGCTAGCAGTTGATCATGGCTGACTTTATGAAAAGCTTTGCTAAAGTCTGTCTATATAATATCAGTTTGTTTATTTTTGCAAAATCCAGAATTTCTATAGGAAGTAAATTCCATTAGATTACGCAAAGTTTTTGTTGATTAAGAACTGAATGTTGTTTTTAATGTTAATTGGGACTTTGAAACCAGATCTGCACTTGGTATATTTCTATCAGCTAGACTTTTCGCGATATACCGTTTTGTCCAAAATTAAGGCACTTCCACTAAATATATTGGAATAACTTGAAAACCGTTCATCAGATTCAGTTAAAAAAAATCCAAAAGTCGTCAACTATATTATCTTTAAGCCATGCTTACATAGGTTTTAAATTTGCCCAGCAGTCTCAGAGATATCGTGAAAGTTTTGAAAAAAAGAACAATTTTCAAAAAAAAAAAATTTTTTTTTGTTCTTTAAAAATTCATAAAAAATAGAAATGCGACATACATCACAGGTTTGTTCTAAAAGTACTTAGTTAAACATATTTCGAATGAAATGAGCTCTATTTCATTGTAATCGGTGCACAACTTTTGATTTTGTTCACAATTTACTGAGAAAACTTAATTGATAAAAATCGCGATTTCCATACAAAAATAACATTTTTTTAATATGTGTGTGTTTGCTGCTGTTCAATTTATGCAATAAGTGCGTTATAGTAATTGATTTTAGGCCACTGATTTCAGATAATAAGTCAGATTTTTGCTATCAGTTATACTTTTGAATTTATCAATAAAAGAGGATTTCAAAGAAAAATAAAAATTTTTAACCCACGAATATTATAATGTAATTACAACTCTAAATTTTAAGTTTCACTACAAAAACAGTGATTTAGAATTTTGTGTACTTTAACAGTTTTGACGATACTTAATTATTTTTTTTAATTTATCAAAGAAAACAGGCAATTCCAAACCAGTGTGCGTCGTGGATGCAAATTAATTTTAGACAGCTTCTAACAATGTGCAATTCTTGTCCACTCTTACGCACTGCTTCGATATTGACATTTGAACGGCTTGTTTTTGACGACCAATTAATCCAATCTGTCTGAATTTTATATTACGCTCTTCACAGCTGATGAAGTCCCTCTGCGGAAGATTTCCCGAAAACAATTTTCCAAATACAGTTGCCCGAAAATAAATGCCAGAAAAAACAATTCCCCGAAAGAACAATTTCCCGAAAAGAATTTCCCGAAATTTCAATTTCCCGAAAACAATTTCCCGAAATTACAATTTCCAGAAAACAATTTCCCAAAATTACAATTTCCCGAAATTACAATTTCCCTATTTTTAATTTACAAATTCCCATATCTTATATATTAAAAGAATTTATGAAAACTAAAATCAGTTGGTCTGGCCGTTCTATTCGGCCGATTTCCTTAATTTTTTTGTCACCAAGCATTGGAATTTACTCAACTCCCACCTTACTCAAGTTATACTTTTTTCAAGATGTTTTCAATATTTTACTTTACTCAAACCTCTAATTAACGTAGGCTGTTGACATAAGTCTAAAAACACTCAGAGGATCAAGATCTTTTTTTGAGCTATTAACTGCTTAAATTCGTTGGGTCTGAGGAAAGTTATCCGTGGACAATCAACTTTACTTTTACTGTACGTTAACTTCTCTTGGCATATTTTGGCATTACTGTACGTTAACTTCTCTTGGCAAAATTTGGTATTATATTTTAAAAATTAATAATTAAATTGTGACTTTGAACACTTCGGTATTCAGACCTCCTGACGGATAACGCTCACTCTCTCCATCACATCCTGTCCATGCAGTAGCTGCTACGGAATTGTTACCACCTTGCATAGCAATGTTTTTTAGTTATTTGGGTTGTAATACACAGTTACTATGCCACTCGAATTCGTTGATAGGGAAAAAGGTAAACCGAGGTTACTTTTGAACGGTTTCTTGTATCATGACGACGGTCAGTCCGTTGATAGCGTTTATTGGCGTTGTATCCATTATCGAGGAAAACATTGTACCGGTAGGGTCATAACTTGCAACGATACTATAAAAAAAAGAGGCTTTTCACAATCACAGTGCCGAAGCGGCTTTCGTTTCTAAAGAAAAAATCGTTAATGAGCTGAAAGGTCCTGCCCGGACCACTACATCATGTGGTCATGAACTGATTGCTCGCGCTTCGGCCGGAATTTCTGATAGTATTGTTTCGGAAATGCCCCAGCAACAAGCTCTTTGAAGAGGACTTTACGGAATATTCGAAGTGTAGAAGAAGGCCATCCGGTACAACCAACATGTCGTGACGATTTTATTCTGCCATCAAAATATTGCCAGACTGAAAAGAATGACAATTTCTTATTGTATGATAAGGGAAAAGTTGAGGATCGTATCCTCATTTTCGGAAGCGATGACAATCTAAATCTATTGGCCGGCTCCGATGGAACTTTCGACGCCTGCCCAACATTATTTGCGCAATTGTACACCATTCACGCGATTATCGAAGACCGGATTATACCTTTGGTTTATGTTCTTTTGCCGGGCAAATCAGAAGCGATCTATCGTGAGATGCTCGAACAACTCAATGACATCAAACCGAATCTGAATCCTTCGACAGTGCTAATCGACATCGAACGTGCTGCAGCTCAATCGTTTAACAATGTTTTTCCTGATGTCACGGTACGATTTTGCAACTTCCACTTTAATCAGGCGGTATACAGGAAGGGTGCATCGTATAATTTGAAAACTCGGTACGATACTGAAGTGGACTTCGCAAAAGCTATCAAGCTGCTTTCAGCCCTTGCGTTTGTTCCAATCGATAAGGTGGAAGAGTTATTCGATTTTGTCATCGACAAAATTTTTCAAAACCCAGACAAAGACCTTGATGAATTCCTCTTCTCGTTTGAAGAACAATACATCGGACGAACAGGCCGAAGAGGAAATCGTCGAAGTGCAAGATTTCCAATACGATTTTGGAATCATTATGGGGCCTGTCAAACAGACTTGCCCCGAACGAACAACAACATTGAAGGTTGGCATCGCGGATTTAATGAAATTGTAAAGCAAAAGAACCCAACACTGTGGCACTTGATAATTAGTTTGAAAATCGAACAATGTAAGAACGAAATGCTGATTGCCCAGATCCGCAATGCTATCCCAGGAGCGCCACCCTCAAAAAATACAAGAATCGAAACGATCGATTGGTGGCTATCGTCAAGAACTATGACAAGGCTATCTGTAATAATAAGATTGAGTATCTCAAAGCAATAGCGAATTGCGTGTCCCTCTAATCAAACAGGGATTAATGAGTTCTTTTTTTACGGCGGCCCACTGGTCGAATAAATCAGATTTTAGTTTTTTAGTTTTCCTTTACAGATTTTTTTTTCAGAACAACTTGCAGAACACGATTACTAAAAATGACACTGAACTTAAACTTTGATGAACTTTGATATACTAACTGAAAGTATTCAAATGATGTTTTTATAAAAGCGGTAAACAAAACATAAAAATTGGTGAAACAAACATAACGAAGAAAATAAAATTAGATTAGATTTAAAAATAGAAAATTGGAAAAATTGTAAACAAAAAAAAAAATGGATTGAAAAAAAAACACAAAAAAATAAATAAAAATCCCAAAAAAAATAAGAAAAATAAAAACATAAAAAAAAATTTTAAAAATCAAAAACCCCCCAAAAAAATAAGAAAAATTAAAAACCCAAAAAAAAAAAAAATTAAAAAATAAAAACCACGCTCGTTGACTCTGGGTAACGCTAAGAGTGGGAAAAAAGAGATTTTCAGGATCTTTTCATAATAACTTATTTTAAAGATCAAAGAGACTGTGTGCTTCTTTGTTCCTTGATGTGGGACGAAATATCTGTATTTTATGTGTGTTTAAGATGTGTGTTGCTTGGCCTATGTGTGTTTTGTGTGGGAAAAGATGTTATCTGTAAGATAATCGATACCCGATAAGTTCACGCAGTCTGAGTTTTTCGATTTTTCGAAAAATTGTATTGTCGAGAAATAGTATTTTCGGGAAATAGTAATTTCGGTAAATTGTGTTCGAGAAATTGTAATTTCGGGAAATTGTAATTTCGAGAAATTGTGTTCGGGAAATTGTAATTTCGGTAAATTATCATTGCGGGAAATTGTATTCGGGAAATTGTAATTTCGGGAAATTATTTTCGGGAAATTGTTTTCGGAAAATTTTCCGCAAATCGATGAAGTCAGATCAATATTCCGACTATATTTCCATTTTTTAACAACCCTAAACTCTCAGCTGCCAAACTGTAATGCACAAATGGCGTATACTCAAGTCTTGCGTGAATTTAGGGTCACCCTTTACAACAATTTGGATGTAAGCATATAAGTAGTTTTTTTTTCTCGCAATTTTTCAAATGGTAAAAATAAATATTTTTTTATATATTCTCCCTCAAAAAACAGAAAGATCATGAAAGCCAGATTTTACTGAAAACAATATGGTTAACTTTCTATTTATGAAATTTTTAGGAGGTTTTTATGATTTAAAAGAAATTTTTGGTTTTTTATTCATTTGAGAAGGAAAAATATTAAACTGTTCAATTTTGAATTTCACACTGTGACACTTACCTGCACCAAGTTATAAAATTTGAAACATTATCGCGCGAAAAAAATGTACCGCTTTTTGCTGCTGGCAAATAGTGTACATTGCCCATGGCCAAAATAGGGCCAGCCGAGCCGGAAGTTATCGAACGTGTCATTGATTTGTTGCGTGCATGACGTCGGGCCAAATAATCTTCAGCTGCTTGGCGTACATAGTTAGCGTGCTAAAAATGAAAATAAAATAAGAAAATTTTAGAAAATTAAAACAAATCGTTTACAATTAATGGAAAATAGACACAAACTTTTGAAAATAGTCTACAAAAATCTAAAGAATCTTAAGTAAAAACTATTTTTAAGCGAATACCCAAGACAAATAAATTACGAAAAAATTAGGTATTTTTGTGCGAAAACTCTTTCAAATGAATGATGGCTGTGCTGTTGTAAAATGTGTGTATAATTTTATAACGAGACGACATTTTGAGGAAACGATGAAAGTTAGAAATGAGAAGAATTAAAGGAAAAAAAAAAGAAAGGAAAATAAAATTTTTGTGTTTAGTTAGAGAAAATAAAACTATAATGTATTATTATTGAAAAGATTGTTGTTTTTCTAAACATTGTCAATGTACAGTGAGTGACAATACAATGGAAACTTGTAACAAAATATATTTCTGACGACCTGAACGGTCAATACCAAAAAATTGAATCATAGATTTAAAAACTTTTTTTATTAATTTAAAAATTTGTATGTTTTATTTGTTTAAATAATCTAACCCATTAAAACAAAGTTAATATTAAAACTCTTTCTTTCCTTATGCATATGATTCTTGAATCTCTCCGTGACTGTGTATGACTTTGCGTGACTATTTTAAAATTAATCTTTGGTCACAACAAGTCTATGGACAAAGTTTCAGATTGGATGAGGGGAAATGGGGTTTAAATCACTCGTGACTGGGCGTGACTATGCATGACAATCTTTAAGTTAATATTTGGTGACAACAAGTCTGTGGACAAAGTCTCAGATTGATTGGAATAGGGGAAATGGGCTTTAAATCACTCCGTGACTGGGCGTGACATCTTTAAGTTAATATTTGGTGACAACAAGTCTGTGGACAAAGTTTCAGATCGATCGGATGAGGGGAAATGGGGTTTAAGTCACTCCGTGACTGTGCGTGACTGACCGTGACTATGTCGAAGTTAATCTTTCTTTACAGCAAGTATATCGACCAAGTTTCAGATTGATTGGATGAGCTGAAATCCGTTTTAAATCTCTCCGTGACTGTGTTTGACCATGCGTGACTTACGTGACCTGCGTGACTAAGTCAAAGTTAATCTTTTTTTTCATAGCAAGTGTATGGACCAAGTTTCAGATCGATCGGATGAGTGGAAATGACATTTAAATCACTCTTTGACAAAATCAATCTGTAGTCACAACAAGACTACGGGCCAAGTTTCAGATCAATTGGATAAGGGGAAATGGGGTTGACCCACGACAGACAGACAGACAGACAGACAGACAGACAGACAGACAGAGAGTACGAGTTAAAAGAAAGAGTTTAAAAAGAAAAAATATTAACTTAAAAGAGCTTAACTTCAGAAAAAATAACAAAACTTAAAAGTATTAATTTTTACTAGCAGAGCCCAGCCCTAGAAATTCGAGTGCAAATTCTAGGAAATTTTATTCTTTCATTCAATTTATTTCTTCCAATGCTTTATGCCATCTAAAGGTCGTCGTACGAACGTTTTTCCATCATATACTCCAATTCCGTCTTGACCACTTCATGTGTTCGTTATGCAAGACAGACGATTTTTCTTTGATATCAGCGGTTTCTTCACAGGACGATAAGAACCAAAGCTAGAGTCAATTGCTGGTCGGGAAACTGTATAAGCACCGATTTTTAGGTTCAGATTGTTAATTACTCCTTTAGGTAGCATTTTTTAACATTTTTTATACTCTTTTACTATTAAATGATCCTGTCTTTGATCGTTTTATAGGGCCTGCGCCTAACTATTGAGTCGACACCGTACCTCTTCCACGATATATCTTGGCAATTTGTATAACTACGGATTTATGCCTAGAATATTTCTCACAAATTTTCTTTTGCTTAAAAGCAGCAGTAAAATTTAACTCTTGACAAAAACCTTTTTTTACAATAATTAATTATAAGATTAAACATTGGAAAATATTTGTATTTAAAAACAAGTGTGAAAATTATATGCGGTCTAGACTGACTATGCGTAAACTATGCATAAACCAAATCTGAGTGGTATTTTTATTAATTTTTCTGGCTGCAGATTTTAAAAAGTTCGTACCGTATGCTATATTTATATGGGGACTAGGTCGAAGAATGGACCAACCCCGGCCATATTTGTTAAGGTCAGTTATATTTTACAAAAACATATACAAACCAATATTTGAGAAAAATCTGTGCAATATTTTGGAATTCTGATAGATTTAAGTGAAGATCGGGAAGCAGCTTTATATGGGGGCTATGACTAAGCATTGTCCTATAGTTTTTATTTTTAGATTAATGGATGTAATAAATGCACATAAATACAATTTGAACGAGATCTATATGATAATTTGAAGCTTATGGCAATTTAATCGATCTCATAGGTCTGAGCATGCCCCGATTTTCATCAATTTCAATAACGTTCGTCCTATAGCCGATAGAAGCTTATATACAAAGTTTCAACGAAATATATTCATATTTGCGACCTGTAGTGTGATTACGAGGTTTTTATGGACACACAGACGGACATACTGATGGACGGACATGGTTAATTCGACTCAAAAAGTGATTCTGGGTCGATCGGGTCTAGGTCAAATATTTGTGGTAGTTGCAAAAATTAGCACAAAGTGATCATACCCTAACCACATATAAGTACAGGGTATAAATAATAATAGGCAAGGCGATTTCTTGTGATCTCTTCTATGCTTTTAGTTATCAACCGATTTTGACAAGAAATATACAATTTGAAAGGTATATATTTGGAGATGTGCACCATATTTTCAGATGTCCAGCATCTGGTACATTTTTTTGGTTTAATAATCATTTAAAGTTGCAACTAATAGATACATAAAACACAGAAAACTATACAATGCTGTGCGTGAGTTTAGTAAATTTATTAATGTGTTTGAAAAAATCGTATATCAACTCTGTTACGGAAGTTTAAAAGTTTCCATTGCTTCGTCATCACTAAAAAAATTTACTTTTTTTGTTTATCTTTTTTTTTTATTTATATATTTTTTTGTAACAAATTTGCTACCTTCCGATTGAGAACGCAAAAAACGTAATTTTATGACAACGTGAAATTATTAAAAAAATGTGCAAATTTAGAATTTTGTAAAAGAGTGCAATGTTTTGTCACCCACTGTAAATTACTGAGTGAATGGTTGGCATAACATTAGTGTTATGCAGCATAACTATAACGGTAATCTACTATTTTAATGGTAGATAAATTGCGATTTTTTTCTATAACATGGTTTTGTCCAATTAGGGGTTAATTGGCGTGCGAACCACACTTAAAATGTACTAAAAATTATTATTAAATACGGACGTGTTTAATATTTCATGTCTCGTTTATGTTGTTTTATTTTTTTAAACATTTTTCAAAAATTATTCAAATTAATCTTTTTCCAGCATTTTTATATCTATTTGTTTTTGTTTCTTTAATACGGGTCCGTGTGTATTTGTGTGTGTGAGTGTGTGTGTTACCAATTCTTTGTTACATGGTATGTCATTGAGTTTTATTTTAGATTATTAATAAGGAGGTGCTAGGCCGGCCGGCCAGACATTTTCTGTGTTACTCAAACTCTAAGCATAAATGACATGGCATTTAATTGGCCTCATTGCATACGAAAAGAAACGACAGCCCAACACAAAGCCTTAGAAAATATGCAACATTTATTAATATTTTCAATCTAACCCAAAATGTACGTCTAATATAACAAACCCTTTTTTTCTTCTATGCAAAAAAAAAAAATGTATATATATCGATATGTTGTATTTTCTATAAGTTTTTTAATTGTTTATGTCATTGTTATACAAACTTTAACAATGAATGGTGGTAAAGTTTTCATATCAGACGATGACAACGGCAACCAACTAAATGCGACACAGTTATTAAAATCATATCTTTGGAATACAAACTCTTAATGAAAAAACGTGACAATAGATTATTTTGCAAAGTTTAATTGAAATTTAAACTTTAATGATAGATTAACGCATAGAGCATATTTGCATTTTAATTGAATGTGAATTTAAGTTGAGTTAGTTTCGATACCGAATTTCATGACTTACAAAAAAAAAAAAAAAAAACACAAATTCAAAAATTACTAAGGAGCGTTTCTGTTTGTCCTTTTAAAAAAGTTGGATGCCCAGCAAAACTTGCTGGTATAGTAACTTTTTCGCAACCATTATTTGAATTTTTGATGTGTAAGGGGGTAAAAATCTATTTCACAATACAATCACAAAAACAGCGTAAGATGTAAGACGTTGTCGGTGTGAATTATGATTGTATTGGTGAAAAAATTATGATACGTAATAACCTTTTTGTCACTGTTGAAAAATAAAAAATGGTAAATGAAAAATGAAAAATAAAAAATGAAAAAGAAAAATGAATAACGAAAAATTAAAAATTAAAAATGAAAAATTAAAAATTAAAAATTAAAAATTATAAATTAAAAATTGAAAATTAAAAATTAAAAATTAAAAATTAAAAATTAAAAATTAAAAATTAAAAATTAAAAATTAAAAATTAAAAATTAAAAATTAAAAATTAAAAATTAAATATTAAAAATTAAAAATTAAATATTAAAAATTAAAAATTAAAAATTAAAAATTAAAAATTAAAAATTAAAAATTAAAAATTAAAAATTAAAAATTAAAAATTAAAAATTAAAAATTAAAAATTAAAAATAAAAAATTAAAAATTAAAAATTAAAAATTAAAAATTAAAAATTAAAAATTAAAAATTAAAAATTAAAAATTAAAAATTAAAAATTAAAAATTAAAAATTAAAAATTAAAAATTAAAAATTAAAAATTAAAAATTAAAAATTAAAGATTAAAAATTAAAAATTAAAAATTAAAAATTAAAAATTAAAAATTAAAAATTAAAAATTAAAAATTAAAAATTAAAAATTAAAAATTAAAAATTAAAAATAAAAAATTAAAAATTAAAAATTAAAAATTAAAAATTAAAAATTAAAAATTAAAAATTAAAAATTAAAAATTAAAAATTAAAAATTAAAAATTAAAAATTAAAAATTAAAAATTAAAAATTAAAAATTAAAAATTAAAAATTAAAAATTAAAAATTAAAAATTAAAAATTAAAAATTAAAAATTAAAAATTAAAAATTAAAAATTAAAAATTAAAAATTAAAAATTAAAAATTAAAAATTAAAAATTAAAAATTAAAAATTAAAAATTAAAAATTAAAAATTAAAAATTAAAAATTAAAAATTAAAAATTAAAAATTAAAAATTAAAAATTAAAAATTAAAAATTAAAAATTAAAAATTAAAAATTAAAAATTAAAAATTAAAAATTAAAAATTAAAAATTAAAAATTAAAAATTAAAAATTAAAAATTAAAAATTAAAAATTAAAAATTAAAAATTAAAAATTAAAAATTAAAAATTAAAAATTAAAAATTAAAAATTAAAAATTAAAAATTAAAAATAAAAAATAGAAAATGAAAAATGAAAAATAAAAAATTAAAAACGAAAAATTAAAAATTAAAAATTAAAAATTCAAATAATAAATAATAATTAGCAGAGCCACATGATTTTTTTTAATCAACCTGCAAAGACAAATCAGTTCCAAAATTTGAACATACTAATCCAATCGAAAAATTAGTTATCCCGATCATTAAAAAACTGCAACACGAAAAAAAGTAAAATATTCTCTAATATGAACAAGTAAGAAAATTATAGTCGGTCTAGACCGCCTATACGATACGCTGTACCATGCTTTTAGAGACCCTATCTCTAAGGCCCAACTAACTGGACATAGAAAATAAGCATAAACCAAATTTTAGTGGGATTTTTATTAATTTTTTCGGCTGCATATATGAAAAAGTTCATATCGGATGATATATCTACATGGGGACTAGGCCCAAAAATGGACCGATCCTGACCATGTTTGGTAAAGTCTCTTGTATTTTGCAAAAATATATACAAACAAAATTTGGGAAGAATCAGTGCAATATTTTTGTTTTTTGATTGCTTTAAGTGAAGATCGGAAAGCAGCTCTATATGGGGCCTACGACTAAGAGTTGTCCAATAGGGATCATTTTTGGACTACTGATTAATGGATGTAATATATACATAGAAACCCAATTTGACAAAGATTTGTATGATAATTTGGATCTTATGGCAATATATGTTGATTTCATAGGGGTCATTTGTATGGGGGCTAGGTCTGAACATGGACCGATTCTCACCAATTTCAATAGCGTTCATCCCATGGCCGATTAAAGATCAAATACCAAATTTCGTCAAAATATATTCATATTTGCGACCTGCAGTTTGATTACAAGCTTTACATGGACACACAGACGGACGGACGGACGGACGGACGGACATCGTTAAATCGAATCAGATAGTGATTCTGATTCGATCGGTATAATTAAAGATGGGTGTAGGTCAAATATTTTTTGGTTGTTACAAACAGCAGCACAAAGTCATTATACCCAAACCACATAGTGGTATAGGGTATAAAAACACACAATAGATTGCAAACATCACTCATACCATCGGAACTAAACATACTTAAGGTTAAACAAGTAAGAAAATTATAGTCGGTCTAGACCGACTATACGATACCCTATACCATGCGTTTAGAAACCCTATCTCTTAGGCCCAACTAACTGGACATTGAAAATAAGCAAAAACCAAATTTGAGTGGGATTTTTATTAATTTTTTTGGCTGCAGATATGAAAAAGTTCATATCGGATGCTATATCTATAAAGGGACTAGGTCCAAAAATGGACCGATCCTGATCATGTTTGGTAAAGTCTCTTGTATTTTGCAAAAATATGTAGAAACAAAATTTGAGAAGAATCAGTGCAATATTTTTGTTTTTTAATAGATTTAAGTGAAGATCGGGAAGAAGCTCCATATGGGGTCAAAGGGATCATTTTTGGACTACTCATTAGTGGATGTAATGAACGCATACAAACCCAATTTGAGTAAGATCTATATGAAAATTTGGATCTTATGGCAATTTATGTCGATTTCATATGGGTAATTTGTATGGGGGCTAGGTCTGAACATGGACCGATTCTCACCAATTTCAATAGCGTTCATCCCATGGCCGGTAAAAGCTTATATACCAAATTTCATCAAAATATATTCATATTTGCGACCTGCAGTTTGATTACAAGCTTTACATGGACACACAGACGGACGGACGGACGGACGGACGGACGGACATTGTTAAATCAACTCAGAAAGTGATTCTGATTCGATCGGTATAATTAAAGATGGGTCTAGGTCAAATATTTTTGGTTGTTACAAACAGCAGCACAAAGTCATTATACCCAAACCACATAGTGGTATAGGGTATAATTAAAACAAATCAGGAAGATCATCAATGATAATTTTACAATAGAAGTAAACAATAATAATAGGAAGAAGCTATCGAAAATAAGTAATCGGAACGTAGAAAATATGTTTAAGGAAATCAAAAAGCAGTTTAGATCGTCCGCATTTGACATTAGCAATATAAAAATACCTCAAAGCGAGGAATATATACTCAGAAGTGCTGATATTAACGTAAACGACCTAGATTTAGTTAAAGAAAAGTATAAAGTGGTTGATTGATTGATACTTAACGTAATTGGTTCTCATATTGAGTCAATCTACTCTCATAAGGATATTGATGCAAATAGTCATTTGCGTTTGGAAATAAATGATAACTTAGCAGATTTTTTATGTACAAAGGCTCAATATGAATTAAATCATTTAAGAATTACAGCATTTAGTAATGATAGGAAAGCGTATGAAGCGTATGAGTGATTGTAAAGCCGACGACTATATTGTAACATCAGATTCGCTAAAACAACAAATTATCTCTGGTGTTGACAAACTACCCAATATCAATCTGAAACATATTCCTAAGGAACCAATACGCGAATATTGTACAATATTCAACAAAATCATAAATTACTCATAACTAAAACAGTAATTATACCAAAAAAGGACAAAGATCCAGGTAAATTAAAAAAATATTTATACCAATCATTTTGTTACCGAACATAAGCTTAGTTTTTGAGATATGTACCTATTAATAATAACTAGCAGAGCCCAGCACTCGAAATTCGAGTGCGAATTCTAGGAAATCTTACTTTTTCATTAAATTTTGTTATTCTAATCTATAATATAAAAAAATTATGAATATTTAAATTAAATTCATTAAATTGTGAATTTGTAAATAAAGTTCATTAAATTTCATTATAAATATTTGTTGAACACACAGAAAATATAAAATGGGTTTGTTAATAAATAATTTTATAAGACCCTAAAGGTATGCTAATCAATTTTAGCCAATTCACAATTAAACACAAAGCTTTTGATATTGATAATAAACACATATGCACAATATGTAGCAACTTTAAATGATTATTACTCCAAAAAAATTTAGCAAATAGTGCACGTCTGTAAAGATGGTTCACTTCTGTATAGAAATACCTTTCAAATGGTATATTTTTTGTAAAAATCGGTTGGTAACTGAGAGCGTAGAGAATGTCACAAGAAATCACTTTGCCTATTAATACTATAAATTTATCGAAATTTTGAGAATTTACCGAAAGGTAATCGATATTGTGATAAAAAATCAATAGGATCATTACGGGTTAATGGATTTCAGATAAAAGGCACTCAAGTAAGCTTTCCAATGATATATATATTGCTGAAGTCCGCTATAAAAAAATTATTTCTCATAAATCAGCCATTTTTAAAAATCGGGGTGTAGCCACTAAAAATTAACGCGTAAAAAAAGATTGATTTTTCGAAAAAAAAACTCGTCCAAAACCTCAAGAAAGACATTTTTTGATAAAACTGCTATCGCCATCATTTTTAGCGTACAATTTCACCTTTTAAATGTAATACTAGCAGATTCCAGGGCTCGAAATTCGAGTGCAATTTCTAGACAACTTTCAACTTAGCCGATTCACAAACCTACACTTTTTTGGTTTATTATTATTGTGAATGAATATGGAAAACTCATTAACAAACACATTAACAAACTCATTAACAAATTTAATAAACTCACACATAGCATATGTATAATTTTATGTATGTGTTAGTAGCAAGTTTAAATGCAATTTACTCAAAATTAAGGGAAAAATTTAAAAATCTGTTAATCTGGGGAACAGCTAAAAAGAAATACCTTTCCAATAATATACGTTTGGTCAAAAGCGGGATAAAACGGTAGAACAAAAAATCGGTAACTAAAAATCACCTAGCCTATTAATATTATTGATTACAAAAAAAAGAAAAGTTAAATCAGCCAATTTTTTTTATTACCTACTAAAAATCCTTAAAAATAAAAGTTGAGAATCAGTAAAAAAAATTGAAATTGGGCTCATCGAAAATGATTTTTTTTTGATAAGCTATCGAAAAATCGATGGCATAATATTGACAAATTTTTGTCCTAACAAATCGGTCCACCCTAATATATATACCACTATGCTTGCAATTCATTGGCTTATAACTAATATTCATTGGAAATGAAACAGAGCATTATATACTGGAGCACATTTCCTAGATTTTGAGAAAGCATTTGGCAATGTCTTATTTTTAAGCTTGAAAAATATAAGATACATAATAGAGGCAGGTCAAGTATTAACTAATTTTTAATAGTTAATGGATACAACAGGGAATGGTAAATTCACCAATTCTTTTCAATCTATATTGTATGATCTAGAGAGTGAAATGGTCAATATCATTGCGTTTGCAGCTGATTTAATAATCTGTCACGTTGATAATATAGGTGATAAGAAAAATAATAATATTCAAGGCGTTTTCTTTTCTGGCAAAAATGTTACACGTTTTTCCCATTTCGCAATTTTTATTCTCTTTTTCTGTTCCTTTCAAAAAAAAAAAAAATTGTCAACCTTGCGAAAGGGTAACGTGTTCTGTTCTAAAAGTGTCGCACTATAAAATGTGAAAAAGGTGAATTTTTCGCACTCTAAAAAATCAGAGGGGGAAAATCGCAGGTTAAAACAGCTGACATTTATGTTGTTTAGAAATGTGTATTTGTGTGAAGAAACAAAAAAAAAAAAAAAAAAAAAAAAAAAAAAATAGGAAAGCGTATTTTTTTTATTGTTTTGTAAAAACGTAAACAAAATCAGCTGTTCATTAAAAAAAAAGATGTTGCAATGCTGCAAAGTTATTTTCTATTCTAACAATTAAAAATGCAACATCTTAAATGAGTGAGGCAAACATTATAAAAATGTAACATTATAAAGTATAACATTTTTTTCAGAAAAGAAAACACTTTTAGATTGGAAACTAAAGATCAGTATGAGCAACCCATAAACGCAATTATAATATAAGAAAAAATTGGAAATCGTACCGTAATATTGACTTCCAAAACAAAGGACTAGTAAAATATCTGGGAGTAAATCTAGCTACATTATTATACTTTAATACCCATATTCAGATACAATTGGAAGAAGCAGAACGTAAATTTTGGATTTATAAGAATCTCTTCTCTTCAAAATATATACTACCTAAGATAAAGATAATCACTAGCAGATTCCCGCGCTTAAAAAATTCGAGTGCAATTTCTAGGCAACTTAATTTTTCAACCTAGCCAATTCAAAAACCAACACTTTTTTTGGTTTATTATTATTGTGAATGAACAAACAAAACAAACTCATTAACAAACACATTAAGAAATTCCATAAACACGCACATAGCCTATGTATAATGTTATGTATGAGTTGGTAGCAAATTTAAATGCAATTTACTCCAAATACAGGACAAAATTTAAAAATCTGGAAATCTGGAAAACAGCTAAAAAGAAATACCTTTCAAATAATATATGTTTGGTCAAAATCGGGATAAAATGGTAGAACAAAACATCGGTCACAAGAAATCGCCTATCCTATTAATATTATAAATACCTTAATTAGGCCCATGTTGACATATGGTTGTCCAATATGTCACCATCTAATATGGAAAAACATCGTGTATTTGAACGCTAATGTGTTGGAGCTTGTCTATCGCTTTACAGAACACATAATAGCTATTATGCTAAGTACATATGTATCTAATTTAATTTCATAATTTATTTGATAAGAACTTGTATATTTTAGAATGTATGGAATGCGGCACAAATAATTCGATATCAGCCTCATATTACTCAAGCGAAAACTATATAATTTTTTTGCCTCATAAGTGGGAATATTCAGAAAATAATGATATTCCCATATATATTAAAATATTAAAAAATTTTGGGGGCTTATCGAGTAAGGCCGCTATCTTTCTCGTTTTTACCTCTTAGACTACAAAAAAAAAAACTAATGTAAGCAATATACAATTTTATAGTCATAGTAGCGATATTATTAGAATAGTATTATATGGAACTTATCCATATTTAAAAATAATGTACTAAATTATTCTAAGTACTAGAGCACCCGTTATGGAACAGTGTACATTAATTAATGTTATATATTAAAAAAAATTATGAAAACTAAAGTCAGTCCGTCTGGCCGTTCTATTCGGTCGATTTTCTTCATTTTTTCAATGAAATGTATTTAGACACAGATATGCCTTACTTAAGTTATACTCAAACGCGATTCTTCCCTGTACATTTCTTATGGGACACATTCACTCAAGCAATTCGAATTCTCATAGCTCCTCTTTTGATTAATGGATCTTGATCGTTTCACTCTCAGAACACTCAGTGGATCAAGGTCTTTATTTTGAGCTATTAACTGTTTAAATTAGTTGAGCTAGAGGAAAGTTATGCGTGCACAATCAACTTTACATTCAATTTTTTCAAGATTTTTTCAATATTTTCCGTTATGTATTACCATCACGACAATAAAAAGTGTTGAATTGCGAATTTGCTAAACTTGATTAGCATAACTTTAGGGTCTTATAAACTAATTTATTAAATGAAAAAAAAAAATTGCACTCGAATTTCGAGGGCTGGGTTCTTCTAGTATATTATTAACTATTTGTTTATTTATAGTATAAGTACTATGTGAATAAATAAACATTAAAAAAAAAATTAAAAAATGCTCATCTAGATTCGTCGATTTGTGCAATAATTTCGTCAATTTTCCCCAAAAAGGTGAAAAAATCCACAAAAATGCACGAAAACACCCCGTGGCGGCTGTTAAAAATAAAAATAAATGTGGAAAATGGATTTCCCGACCCAAAAAACTCCCGGTATACACATTTTCAATATTTTTTTTTTTACATTTGAATAAGTATTGTAGAAATTATCATGTAATTTTGACAGGCTTGTAAACGATTTTAGAGGTACCATAGTACCAGAATCGTGGTGAACCCATGGGGATTTTTTCGGCCACACACAATTTGACCAACCTTAATGTATATGTATGTGTATGTTCCGTATGGCCTCCAAAATGGCTGGAACTTGATGAAATTTTCAGGGAATCTCCAGATTTTTGGTCTGTGGGCGGAGCGGCGTGGCAAAATTAAATTTTAATATTGTATTACTAATGGCATCTATATATATAAAAATGGATGGACCGATTTTACGAAGTTTTTAGGTAATCTTCAGAATAGTCTGGCGGGTGACACTGTGAATTCTGATATTTGATTTTTGGTCTGTGGGCGGAGGGGCATGGCGCTATACCTATAGATATCTGCTAAAACATTCTTATAGCCAGCAACGCGGATCGGGCCCAGCTAGTTCTATATACAACTAGTATTAATACTTTTCAAAGAAATTATACTTTTTAAAGAAATCGTACTTTGAAAGAAACAGGTACTTTTGAAACAAAAAGGTACTGTTTAAGAAAAGGCGCCTTTTAAGAAAACAGACATTTTTAACAAAAGGTGTTTTTTTTAAAGAAAAGCTACTTATTTCATAAAATGTACCTTTCTAAGAAAAAATACTTTTTTAAGAAAAAATAATTGTTAGAGAAACGCTACTTTTTGAAGAAACTGTACTTTTTTAAGAAAGTCTATCATTTTAAGAAAAGGCACTTTTTTAAGAAAATATACATTTTCAAGAAAAGGTACTTAAAAAAATTAACTTTTTTGAGAAATGGTACGTTTTTTTAAGAAAATGTACTTATTTAAGAAATGCACTTATTGTAAGAAAAATTAATTTCTTAAGAAAAGGCTTTTCGTAAGAAAAGATACTTCTATAAAAAAGATACTATTTAAAAAAATATGCTTTTTAAATGTATGTACTTGTTTAAGAAAAGGTCCTTTTTTAAGAAAAAATTTTCAAGACACAATACTTTTTAAAGAAACGATACTTTTAGAAAAGTTATATTTTTAAGAAAATTTACTTGTTTAAGAAAATTTACTTTTTCAAGAAAAGGTACTTTCATAGGAAAAGGTACCTTTTTAAGAAAATGTTATTTTAAGAAAAGGTAATTTTTCAAGATAGGGTACTCCTTTAAGAACTTATTTTGAGAAAGTGCTCTTTTAAAAAATGTAATTTTTACGGAAATTAACTTTGTTAAGAAAAGTTATGCTTTTTTTTAGAAAGGTACTTTAAAAAAAAAATCACTTATTATACTTTTTCATGAAAGGGTACTTTTTAAGAAAAGGCACTTTTTTACGAAAAAGTACTTTTTAAAGAAAAAAGTACTTTTTAAAGAAAAAAGTACTTTTTAAAGAAAAGGTACTTTTTAAAGAAAGACACTTTTTAAGAAAAAGAAAAGTGTTGTTTTTAAGAAAATTTACTTTTTAAGAAAGGGTACTTTTTTAAAATGGGTACTTTTTAAGAAAAGGAACCTTTTTAAGAAAATTTACTTTTTAAGAAAAGGCACTTTCTTTAAATTAAATTAACTTTTTTAATAAAATGTAAGAAAAGATACTTTGTTAAGAAAAATGAAATTAATTCTCTAAAAATGGTACTATTATAAACAATATGCTTTTGAAAAGAATTTACTTTTTTAAGGAAAAGTAGTTTTTCAAGATATGGTACTTTTTTAGGAAAAGCACTTTTTAAGAAAAATAACATTTTAAAAACACGATAGCTTTTAAAGAAAAGATACTATTTAGAAACGTTATCTTTTCATGAAAATTTATTTTTTTAAGAAAAGGTACTTTTTTCAACATGAGCACTTTTTAAGAAAAGATACTTCTGCAAGAAAAGTTACTTTTTTAACTAAACCTACTTTTTTAAGAACATTTACTTTTTCAGAAAAGGCACTTATTTAAGAAAATGGTTCTTTTTAAGAACTTTTTTTAGGGGAAGTAACTTTGTAAGAAAAGTTATACTTTTTTATGAAAGTGTACTTTTTAAGAAAAGACCCAATTCAAAGAAAAGATGCCTATTAAGGAAACGGTATTTTTTAAGAAAAGATACCTTTTCAGAATCTTTTCTATTACTAAGTTAAATTAATTTTTTCATTTACATATGTTCTGATTAAATAAATTTCTAAAGAGAAAAATAAACTCCAAAAAGAAAAAAACAGCCATTTCGCTGATTTTTTCATGTAAAGTGCCAAAACTGGCGATTTTTTGAAATGTTTATATGGGGAACCCCACAGGGGAGTTCCATGAGGTGTGCCACTGGCATGGGTGGGTCGGGCCTCCAAAGTTGGTGGGGGTCGGTCATACATTTGGACTCGATTGGAGCACTCTAAATGGGTCAAAGTGGGATTTTTCAAAATTTGCCCCTTCCCAAAAGTTCGACCCAAATTCTGGGACATCAGAATTCGTTTTAGAGGTATGGTTCCTTCGGCAAAGTTTCTTAATTCGATCCCTAGAATACGATTTTCACTAAGCAATGGGCGATTTTTTTTGCCTCCCCACAAATCGACCCGGCCTAATATTTATACGTATTTAATTGGAAACATATTTTAAATACATAAATTTTCTACTCAGAACGTTTTTCAGCAAAACAAATATCATGAGTTCTTCAAAATATGATAAATTTAATACAAAAATTATTAATTAGGAAAATTGGAAATGTTTTCGTATCAAAAAAACTTATAATTCGTAAATTCTTCTATATGTTTAAATTTAGAGTTCTTAAAAGAAGAATTGCGTTCACCTCAAAATATTGCAAAAAAAAATAATATAAAATCAGATTAATTTTTATTTTTATTTAAAGCTATAAATAGTTATTTGAATTTTTATAGGTTAGGTCCAATGAGTACTCTTATAAATAGGCTGATTATCCCTTTACCAAACAGTGATTTCGTTTTCCTTGGATTAGGCAAAGGCCATAGGATCTGGAATATTCTGCAAGAGGTCAGTTGTGTCCACCTTGTCTTTAATTCAAGAACCGCTGCCGCTTCAATTAGACAAGAAAGCTCAGATAGAGGGATTATAATATCAGTGTATTTCGTTCCGCTCAAATATTCAGAGCCCTTCCGCGCACACTCTACAGCCAGCTCGTTTCCTTTGATTCCACTATGTCCTGAAATCCAGTGTAGCCTCACATTGTTGCCAGATATGGTCGAGGGACCTGATACATTCCCTCTCACACTTCAATATAAATATGTAGGTAATTAAAAAAAATTTTTTTTTTTTGTATTAACTTTGCGATAACCTTCCAAAAATGTGGCAATACCAGCCTAAAATAATAACACTTTACAAGCAGAACGGCCATAGCAACAAAAACACAAATTACAAAATTTAAAATAACAACAATAACAAGAACAACATAGAAAACTCATATTTTTCAGATATGGCGAATTTTTCAGTAATTTCCAAGATCTTAGCTGCAAGATACTAAGACGTATGAGTTTTATTTTTATGATGTTAAATATTAATCATACAGCGTTAAATTTTAGTGAGTCGGTGATGACCGTAAAACGAATTTCACAAATTTGGAGATAAACATTCTATTTTTTGTAGTCAAAAATATTATCACAAACTCATAACACCCTGACCACTGTAGTGTATAATATAATAATAATATTGAATATAGTTTTCTTTCAAAATTCTACAATATTTTATCTACAAAACGCTGAAACAATTTTTTTTTTTTTCAATTTTTCAAAACAAAACAATTTTGTAACTTAAAAAGATTGAAATTAACTACTCGTACTTGCTGCTCACGCTTATGTTACTTCATTTAAGTTTGAGGGAATAAATATGTTCCGGAAACAGCACTACAGCAATACACATAAATATTTAATTGTTAAAATAGAAAAGTAGATTAAATTATTTTTTTGAATTTCTTATTTTTATCTTTACAAATTTTTTTTTTAGAAAATGTGAAACTACCCAAATTTTACTGTTGTAACTTATCTTAAAAAAATTTCATATTTTACTAAAATAATCTGTAAAAGAATGAATGACATTGGGAACCGATTAAGATTAATTTATATTACTAATAAATTAAATGCTTAAATCTGACGTCCAAAAGCTCTGATTTTGATTGGTGCTTCTTTCCCATTTCTGCAAAATTAACTCGAAATTTTAGAAAAAAACTTAGTACCATTAATTTTGTAATCTTCCGTAAAAGACACGTGTAAAAAATTGCTCTGATTTCGTAAGTTATTAAGAATTTTTAACTTTCCTAAGATTAATGACACAGGGATTTACGTTGTCCGATTTTGTCTAAATTATCGCCGTTTATCATTAAAGTTCTTTAAGTTAATAACACCACAAAAATATTATGTTGCTCCTGAGCAGAGTAGACCAATAAAACCCAAACAGCACATTATAAATTCTTATAAAATTCTATATTTTATTACTTTTGAGATCTTTTAGAAGAAAAAAGTGATGCCAGCAACTTGTTTCTTGTCTTTTATTTTGATTTAAAAAAGAAGCGTAAATTTAGAATGTCATTTACATATTGCATTCTGATTTCTGTGTTTTTTTTTCTTATCGAATATATTTTTCCCCCCTCCCATTTCGTTGTGAATCATTTAGACCACATTCTATAGCAACTTAACATTAATATTATGTGTGTGTGTTTTTACACTGACTAATAAAAAGTATCTTAATGTGGCAGGAATCCTAATGTGGCGCCACCAACAGTGATAAATGTTTGAGAGAGGTAAAGCTTTCAAAAAACCAAAAACAACCATAATTAAATTTTTTAAATCTTTTTTTGCTATTTTAGAATTTTAATACAGTACACAAATGGAATTATTATGAGACAAAACAAAGTCATAAATAATGTGATAAATATAAAAAGACTACAAGAAAAATATGTGTAAAGAATTTTGAAAACATGTAAAGGATTTTGAATAAATTTGTTGGCAAATTGCAATGGAGGGAAATTTTTTGATTTAATTTTTTAATAATTAAAGTAAAATTCTAAACAAAAGCCGTTATATGAAAATTTACAAAACCGACTTCAGGAAAAAATTTGAAATGATTGAACTTCAAATGTAGGAGTGAAAGATTTTTTTCACCTTAAAAGCGTATTTTCAGCTGATCGATTCTAAGAATATCGTCTCAGGTGTCACGATTTGAAAGAAACTTCTTATATGTGTTTTTTAAGTGTTTAAAGAAAATCCTGGAAATGATAGAATTGCAGTTGAGAATGGTTATAACGCACTATATCCGTAGTAAAATAAAATTAGAAAAAAAAATAACAACGAATTGCTTTTACACCATTTCTTACAGTTTTTCTTCTTCTTTCATGGCTGTTCTTCTTCCTCGACTTCATTCGTTGTCCTCAAGATTCAAACATCTGTTGCCTGTCATTCGTAGGATTTGAATGATTTCAGAGACAGCCAAAATTTTGGCTAAAATTATGTCTTTAAGGTATATATCAGTTTGTCATTCCGTTTGAAACATATCGAAATTGCATTTGCGAGCCCATAAATTATATATATTCTTAACCTTCCTTCCGTTCATCTGCCCGTACGTTTACCGCTTTGTTGATCACGCTCATTCAGAAAATAAAATATTTTTCTGGGTAACGTTATGATAATATTGTTTGCCGATATTTTGAGCAGGTTGCTTTCGAAAATGGGGTAAATCGGGCATTATTGTGCCAATATATGGCCTAAGATATGGAGACACCTCTAAAAAATGCTACAAATTCAGTGTGAAATAATTTAATATTATGTTTATCAAATTGTTTACTTTTTTTATACTTGTTATAAGTAGTGCAATAAGTTCAAAAAGTTGCCGAGATCTCACTCTATAACTTTCTGTATTCATAGACAATTTTAGAAGCCATCACCAAAGAATAAAGATGATTAAAAAAAAATTATATATTTTTTTTATTTAACAAGAAAATCATTAAAATTTCTTATTTGCAAAAATGGTTTTCTTAAAACACATGTTGGCGGAAAATCAGTGCATGTTTAGATCTAGTCCCCATACAAATGACTCCTATGAGATTGACTTAAATTACCCTGTACGACCATTTTTAGTTATAATGCAAATATAAAGCTGATTCCCGATCGTCACCTAAATCTATCAAAACCAGAAGTTGGAACAGCTTTTTCTCAAATCTGGTTTGTATATATTTTTCGAAAAACAAGTGACCAGCAAATATGGTCAGGATCGGTCCATTTTTCATGGTGTAGGGTATCGTATGTTTCACGAAAAGTTATTTTTACCGATTTTTTTTTTGTTAAATAAAAAACAAAAAAAAAAAAAAAATTTTAAGCCCAAAATATTATATTTTAATTAAATAATCATTTATAAGTTTTATAAAACACAATTTTTTTTATCAAAAATATATTTTATTTGAACTGAATTTTTTTTTATGAAATATAATTTTTTTTATAACTGCCACACCACTGTGCAGAGGTTATATAAATCAGTTTGTCATTCCGTTTGAAACGCAGCGAAAAATTTCTTTGTAACCTCACAAAGTATATATATTCTTGATCCTTATAACAACTTGAGTCGATATACTGATGCCCGTCTGTCTGTTGAAGTCACGCTCATTAACAAAATAAACCATTTGCCTGAGTAAAATCAGGATAATATTGTTCGTCATTATTTCGAGCAGATTGTTATTGAAATTGGAGCCTCGTGCAAAGATGTAGCACGTGCATATAAAGGGTGTTTTTTACCTAGATAGAACTTACGAAAAGGTTAGTTATCAAGCAAACTGTCTTACTGCGCTCACTTTTGGCTTTTGTGATCAGTATACTCTGGCAAATCATCATCATCCTTGAACAATCCTGCAAAATTATCCAAATTTACTTTGAAAATCAGTAATCGATTCATGTAACTTATAGACGACTATGTGATTTTTATGGCCCACCTAATCGTCCGTCTGAGCAAGCCATCCTTCGAACTGGAGAAAGGATATGCTTACTGAAGAGAATATCGCCGCTGTAAACGAAAGTGTGGAGAAGATCCAAATTTATCGATTCGTCGTTGATCGCAGGAATTGATGCTCTCTCCGTCCATTACATGGAAAATTTTGCCCAAAAATCTTGGCCAATACTCTTATAAGATCCGGATGGCGTAAGAATTACAGCCACGGGACCATCATATTCGTTTTACCGATTGGAAACTGACCCGATGTTTTATCCAAGGTTCAGAAAATACACACATGAAACACGCAATGTTCTGTTCAAAAGCAGCCAACACATATCTTTATTTTCATATCAATTATGTGCGTTTCTGAATTTTCTACGGTGCCCAACACAACCATGACTGTGTTCGTTTTAATATTTCGTTATTTACACGAACATTTTTGTATCACATACTTTTTGTTTCAATCACACATAAAGCACACATTTTTGAGTGTTGCTTTATTTGAAGTTCATGTTCTGGTACGTGTAGTGAAAAAAAAAACACAGAACATGTACAATAAACAGGTTCGAGTTCAGTTATATTTTAAGTCGTGTTTAAAATATAACTGAACTCGAACCTGTTTATTGTACATGTTCTGTTTTTTCTCACTACACGAGCCACAACACGACTTAAAATATAACTGAACTCGAACCTGTTTATTGTACATGTTCTGTGTTTTTTTTCACTACACGTACCAGAACATGAACTTCAAATAAAGCAACACTCAAAAATGTGTGCTTTATGTGTGATTGAAACAAAAAGTATGTGATACAAAAATGTTCGTGTAAATAACGAAATATTAAAGCGAACACAGTCATGGTTGTGTTGGGCACCGAAGAAAATTTAAAAACAAACATAATTGGTATGAAAATAAAAATATGTGTGTGTTGGTCTAAGTTATGTTTGTTTACATATATGTACGAGTTTTTTATTCAGTGTGTGTTTTTTTCTGAACTCTGGTTTTATCGCAAAACTGTGTGCAGCGATGGGGCTCATTATTGTCTTTGCGGGCTTGTTAATAAACTAAATAGCCGCACATGGGGTGAGACCAACAAGTCACTACAGACTTTACGGACTCCAGTACATCCAGAAAAATCACCGTTTCTTGAATTGTTGACGAACACTCAGGGGATTTCCCCTACAGATGCAGTACATTGTGTTCAGCACAGGAAAAATAGGTTATGGGAAGGAGGAAAGAGGGAGTAGTGTTTGTGGATATTTGACTTAAATTTTATTAAATTGTAACTGTCAGGAAAGACCTGTGGGGGGAGTTTATTCCACATGCGGCTAGTTCGACTGATAAAGGAATTCTCTCTGTAATGCGTTGTGCGGTCAACTGGACAATAGACTACAAACGGATGTAATCTACTAGAGAAGCGGGTAGGGCGAACCGAAACTTGATCATTAGGAACAAGTTCGCTAATCTCAGAAGAACATTTTCCATGGTACTATCTATAGAACAGTGTAACACAACCCACATTACGACGATGTTCCCATGAGTCAATAGAGTTGGATACCCTAGTGTCATTGATTAGCGCCAACGCCCTCCTTTGCACATGATCCAGTAGCTCCAAAATATACTTTGCATCTCCTGTCCATATATGGGAGTTGTAATCTATTTTTGGTGGGATGTAAGTGGTACTGATTTTAAGGAGATCGGAAGGAGTGAATTAATTTTGCACCATTTTAGAAAACCAAGACACATGAATGCTTCTTTCGACACTTGAAAAACATGCTCGTTCCAACGAACATCACACTGAATTCTCATGCCTAGAACATCAATAGTAACCGATTCCTCAATACGTATACTACCCATATATACAGATGGCATTGTTGAATCCATGGCCCTATGGGTCAACATACAACACTGAGTCTTCAGCGCATTAAAATCAACCCTATTCGCTTTACCCCACTCGGAGTCTTGGCCCACAATTAAAGGAAAATTAATGACAAATGCTGCTGTCATCTGCGAAAGAGTGTATAGAATTAAGAATTTGATCAAGAAGTTAATTCAGAAAGATAATAAAAAGAGAAGGAGAAAGAACGGAACCTTGGGGTACCTCTGAATTAAGCTGAAACTCATTAGATAAATAACAATACGTATTGTTCGGTCTCTGAGAAAACTCGATATAAATCGAGATAAGCTTTGATGTCAATGCACCATGCCATACACGATCGAATGCCTTGGATATATCCAGAGCAGCCACTTTAGTTTCGCCAAAATTGGTAATGGATCGACTCCAGCGCTCAGAAAGTAGAAATAACAGTTCTCCCGTGGAACGATTTCTACGGAAGCCATACTGGCGATCATTATGCTAGTGGCATCATGGGACCTTATTTATTCAAAAATAGAGCCGTAGTTCGAGTTACGGGCAATGGAGTTGGTTACGGCAGCATGATCAATGATTATTTCTTTGAAAATATGAACGCAATTGATTCGGCGAGATGTACTCTACTTGCCATATGAAGACCGCAACCATCAATTTATTGAAATAAAAATTTGGTGATAAATTGATTTTAAGAATTGGGTCTGTCAATTATCCTCCAAGGTAGTGCGATTTGACAGCTCTTGATTATTTCTTGTGGGGCTGCCTATCGTCACTGGTTTATGCTGAAACACCAGCAACATTTGATGCCTTGGAGGCCAACATTGTTCGTTTTATTTGTGAAATGCTCGAAAAAATGGCCCAAAATTGCCCGAAATCATTTTAAAGTGCTAATGCCATATATTGATCTTTCGGTTAAAATTTTTTTTAATCAAAATTTTATTTTTTGTGTTATTTTTTACAATTTCAAGTTCTGTCGGACTTAAAACCACTCTTTACATATGTACCAGCGATGCATACATACATATTTTTGTTTGCTTATTGTTTTTGTTACTGTTTTTTGTACATGTCAGCGAATGGTTCATTGATGAGAGTAAGAGTATAACCGTCTTGGTTATTCCTTTTAAAGAAACATAAATGTAATTGTATTGCATTTAATAATTGATTTCAATTAAAAAAAGTACGAAAATACCCTAAATTGTTGTTAAATACCTTATTAATTTAAAAAGCAATTTTTGAAAAAAAATCTAAGAATTATAATGTGAAAACTAGCCTTTTATGTTGAGAACCGTGGTTATAGTATTGTGTTTAGAACAAGGGTGGATGTGTTCAAAGATTCGAATGTAATTTCGTTGTATATAAATAAGCTAAAGTAAACTTAAATTGCTACATAAAATCTTATATTTAATAATTTTTTAAACTTTCCAATGTATTAATATATTCCAATATAAGAATATATGTAATAATTAAATTTCTTATGTTATGTTATGCAATTAAATTTTCTAAACTTAACTATTATTATTACATTATGTAATAATTCAATTTTTTATGTTATGCAATTTAATTTTCTAAATTTTTATTTTTTATAATTTTTTTTTTATTAAAAACTATATTGGCATATTTACTTCATCAAGATTTGGCAACACAGATAGTAACTGTAAAGCTAATCAGTAGTTATGTTATCAGTTTAGATAATCGCATCTCTGACTCCTTAACTTCCTTTAATCACTTAATCGTTTTTTGTCGTTATAAAGCTAGATAGATGTATAACGGGTTTCTATACAGAAGCCCAAACATAGAAAGTTACCCGAATAGCGAAATCGTAGTTGCCGGCGATTTCAATATTCATAACTCTTCTTAGCTTCACCATTCGAGTCAAACAACTCCCAAAGGCCGTTACGTTGAGCTTTTCGCCACGCATAACCACTTAGCACAACTAGTGAAGGAACCAACGCACATTCCATGCATTGAAGGGCAAAGCCAAAATATTGTCGACCTTTTTCTAACTTCACACCCTGACAACTATGAAGTGAAAATTCTTGCACCTCTCGGTAATTCGGATCACTGCACCATTTCCGCATCTTTTTCGTACTCTGTACTTCATAGTGTTTCAACACCAGCTACGAAACGCTCAGTTTTTATTTAAGAAAAGGCTCGTTGGGCCGAGCTCAACGATTTCTTCAAACATTTCAACTGGAAAATTTGTTTTCTGGACAATAATATTGATGCTGCAGCGATAATGGTGGAAAAAATAATTGTGCTTGGTATGAGATTATTCATTCCATCAAAGTACATTTCGGCTAAACCTAATCTAAAATCTTGGTTTAACCAGACTTGCAGAGATGCAGTCAGATCCAGAGAGGAAGCATTCAGACTTTGGCATGAAAATAAAAATTCCGTCACTGAACTGCTACGCAAACAGGAGAGAAACGAATGTGCTAAAGTACTAAGGCGTGAAAAGTTTCTTCACGATCAGCGCCTTCGTGATAAAGTTCTTTATGCTCCTCGGAGCAGCAAGAGCTTTTGGTCATTTGTTAAAAGAGTAAAAAATAATGCTAGTTCTGCAATCCCAACTCTTATAATGAATGACCAAATATTCACTGACCCGGTTGATAAGGCTAACCTTTTAGCTGAACTTTTTTGCAAAAAATTCATTTTTGCCGGACAGCGATCAACCACTGCCCGAACTCGAAAGAGTATCTTCTACTATGCCTAAAATATTCTTCCGAGCACGTGCAGTTAAAAAGGTTTTTTCGGATCTCAACATAAATAAGTCTCCGGGGCCGGATGGTATACCAGCACTGGTGCTGAAACAGTGCTCTTCGACGCTAGCCAATCCATTGGCCAACCTTTTCAGCCTTTCGTACCGTGCGGGAGTCTTTCCCTCTTGCTGGAAGGTTGCTAATGTCCAACCAATCCCTAAAAATGGTGCGGCTAACAACCCTGAAAATTACTGTCCAATTGCAATCTGCTCTGCACTCTCAAAGGTGAGGCCAACTCACTTATTAATGATCGTCAGTATGGCTTCCGTAGAAATCGTTCCACGGGAGACCTGTTAGCTCTACTTTCTGAGCGCTGGAGTCGATCCATTCGCAATTTTGGCGAAAGTAAAGTGGTTGCTCTGGATATTTCCAAGGCATTCGATCGTGTGTGGCACGGTGCATTGATATCAAAGCTTATTGCATTTGGGTTCGGTAATGACTTCTCTCGATTTATATCGAGTTTTCTCAGAGACCGAACAATACGTGTTGTTATTGATGGGATCTCATCTAATGAGTTTCAGCTTAATTCAAGGGTACCCCAAGGTTCCGTTCTTTCTCCTTCTCTTTTCCTTATCTTTCTGAACGACCTTCTTGGTCAAACTTTTAATTCTATTTACTCTTTCGCAGATGACAGCAACATTTGTCATTCATTTTCCTTTAATTGTAGGCCAAGGCAAGGGCGGACAATGAATGACACACTCAATCAAGACCTGTTAACAATCTTCGAGTGGGGTAAAGCGAATAGGGTTGATTTTAATGCGCTGAAGACTCAATGTTGTATGTTGACCCATAGGGCCATGGATTCAACAATGTCATCTGTATATATGGGTGGTATAGGTATTGAGGAGTCGGATACTATTGATGTTCTAGGCATGAGTATTCAATGTGATGTTCGTTGGAACGAGCAAGTTTTTCAAGTGTCGAAAGAAGCATTGAGGTGTCATGGTTTTCTAAAACGGTGCAAAAATTACTTTACTCCTTCTGATCTCCTTAAAATCCATCCGACCGAAAATGGAATACAAATCCCATATATGGGCAGGAGCTTCAAAGTCTATTTTGGAGCTACTGGACCGTGTACAAAGGAGGGCGTTGGCGCTCATCAATGACAGTAGGGTATCCAACTCTATTGATTCATTGGAACACCGTCGGAATGTGGGTTATGTAGCACTGTTCTATAGATACTACCATGGGAAATGTTCTTCTGAGATTAGCGAACTTATTCCAAGTGCCCGAGTTTCGGTTCGCTCTACCCGCTTCTCTAGTAGATCACATCCGTTTGTAGTTTATTGTCCAATCGAACTAGTCGTATGTAGAATAAACTCCCCGCAGAGGTCTTTCCTGACGGTTATAATCTAATAAAATTTAAGTCAAATATCCACAAACACTACTCCCTTTTTCCTCCTTCCCATAACCTATTTTCCTGAGATCAACATAATGCGCTGCATCTGTAGGGGGCATCCCCTGAGTGTTGGTTAATAAATAAATAAATAAAAAAAAATTAAGTAAATGCATTTATTATTGATAGCCAGTGGTAATCGGTATTCTTTATTTTTTACATTTTTTTTTATCATGGCCTTTTCTTAACTTCACCTCATATCTTTGATCATTAGCACGTTTAAATAATTTGAAAACCATTAGAAATCGTTATTTATTTGCTTAAGCTGTCGTTACGCCTTTACTTACCACGTATGTTAGCGGTGTTAGTGTAAATAAATATGTCAATTGTTCAATGAAGTGTTGCTAAAAGCCATTAACAAATAAATTCTCCAAATACAAAAAAAAAAAAAAAAAAAAAAATAATAAACAAAATAAACGCATTTATAAACAATGTCATTACTCGGGCCTGAACGTATTTTTAATAGTGCACCACAAACTTAGCCATGTGACGAAGAAGTCTATGTAAAGTGCTTATTGGTGTAACTCTATGATGGCCACTAACATCTTTGAAATAACAAACGGACTTGAAAAGGTATAAGTGGCCAAAATTAAAATACAATTCTACTAAAAAGTCATTCTGTGTTATTCTGCTGAAAGGAAATGCAAGAAAGATCTATAAAATACATGCATATGTTTGTTACACCAAACACTCAGACGGACTACTGTCATGTTAATAAACGTATTTTGCATATTGTTGTCAGTTCGTTTTACCACACACTTTACGTTAACACTTGGTACTCCCTAGATGCTTGAATGCAGTGGCGGATGGGAACTCAATTGCCATGAAGGTTGAGCATTAAACAAAAGAGTGCTTGGCTAAGATATCTGCAAAGTGGCTGGCTGGTTTTCTTTGGTGGCCGATCGGGTGCGCTTAAAACATAAACGTTTGTTTTTTTCTTATTTGTTGCATTTTGGTCAGGCGCTTGAGGTGTTAAGGCCACCACCAATGTTGGATGATTGTTGTTTTGTTGTCGTTGTTGTTGATGTGGTATCCAAACAATCTTCAACGTCCACTTTCTTAATTGTAGTTGATGTAGGTACTCATGTCGGTTAATTTTGTTGTTGTTTGTTATTGGTTGGTTTGTTTTTGTTTAGTTTTTGTTTTTTATTTATTTTTTTAAGAAATCTACTTTCCTTATTTATATGTTTATTCAAATTTTTATTTTGTTTTAATATCCTCCATGTGAATTTATTATTTAATACACTTAAAAAAAAATTAAGTTAATTTTATATGCCAAACTCCACTCTGTCGTAATTACCTAATATTCCTGAGCTGGAGCCATCAACTCAGAAATATTTTCTTACTTTTATTAATTTAATATTAAATCAATAGTTACTTAATATAAAAGCAAATAATATAGGACCAGTTTCAGTGGTAATCTCCATCTAAAGCAAACTCCTCATATGTATTTTTAAATCGTGACAAAAAACATCTAAGAGACATTTGATATTGATAAAGCCCTTTTTAAGCAAACTTCCCGTAAGAAGTTAATTAATTTAATTTTATTTATTTAAATATTTTCATTACTATTTTCGTTTTACATTTTGATTTTTTAGGAAAGTTTACAAAAAAAGATATGAGAGAAATCGGAAGAAATTGATTGCAATTTAGAAAATATTAATTGAAGAAGTCTTAACAAAACGCAATAATTCCGCCAGAACAATTTCTTGGAAAAACGAATAAAATTAATTAAAGCCAAGTGGAATATATATTGGAAATGTTTCATTTTGGTCTAAATCATTATTTTTGGTATGGAATTACAATAAAATTTTTAGATTTCAATAAGTAGAATCAGATTTATTCAAAAAAAAAAAAAAAAAAAAACAAACTTAAAATGTGGAATTATTGCGTTTTGCTTTGGTCCATGGATGTTTAGTGGATGTTTTTAGACTGAAATTCTGAACTACATTTAATATATTCCTAATGACAATTTAAAGGTTTATATAAATAGGCTTGGCGATTTTTTGTGAACGATGTTTTGTTCTACCGTTTTTTCCCGATTTTGACAAAACGTATATTTTTTGCAAGGTATTTCTTTTGAGCTGTTCACCAGACTTACAGACTTTAAAATTTTTGCTATTATTTTGAGTAAATAACATTTAAGGTTGCTACTAACACATACACAAAAAAAATATACAATGCTATGTTCGTGTTTATTAAATTTGTTAATGTGTTTGTAAGTTTGCTTTCTTCATACACAAAAATAATAATAATAATAATAATTTGTGAATTGGCTAAATTGAAAGAAAAAGTTGCCTAGAATTTTTAGTAGTATTAAAATGTTACCACAAAAAAAAATATTCATTAAAAATTTTCGATAAGCTTAATAATTTAAACACTTTCTCCGTGTATTACAATTAACTTTTCGTAAACAATAGCTTCCATTATGTTGGAGTTACAAAGACTCCTCACAAAAGAATACTTCAAAGCCTCTTGGGTATATTTGTATATTGTAGATAAATGTATGTTTATTTGTTTTTGTTTTTGCTGTAGAAGAATGTGAAAACAATTCTTAACATTGAAGTGTTTGTACAATCTAAGATGAGGCATTTAGAAAAAAAAACGTTAAAATAAAATATACAAAAGTTTATTATTGGCTGGATTTTATCATTCTTATGCTGGTCGTCAAGAGGATAATGAGGGGCTAAATATTTATAAACCAAACGTATCAAAGGGATCATGAAAAAATAACAAACTTTTTTGTTACACATAGAAAAAAAATTCAATAACCGAATTGTTCTAAAATTAAACAACCGTATTTTCGATTGTATAAACAGAAAATTAATAGCAGTTAACAATATTTAATTATGCTAAAATATTTAGGGCCGTAAGAAAAAAAAATTAAAGTGTTTTTTTGTATGTTTTTCATACAAAATTTGTTGATAAAGTCTACTTGAAGTACACTTTAATTTTTTTGCATACGGCCCTTAATGTTAAGCAAAATAATTGTATTCTTCATCCTACATTGCCATACTGTTGGCAATAAATACGGTCATCACAATGAATCTGTTTTCTGTGTCTTCAGTTTAACTTACATATGCTTATTTTTGCTTGTATGTAACATATTAAAATTTAATAATTTAGTCAAAAGTTGAAAAATTTATTTCATATTATTAATTAAAAACTATCTGTATTTACAGCCTTTATGTTTTGAAATAATTTAATTAATGTTTTTTTCCTTAAGGCAAAAAAAAAAAAAAAAACTGAAAATAAAAATAAAATTGTGCAAGTTCTGTTACCTTGACATCTTAAACCGAAGACAATAAAACACCTTCACAAAAATTCCAATTTCCGTCTTATAATGTGAGTTTTTTTTTTTTTTTTTTTTGAAATCAAATAAATTTAGTTATTTTTCCATACAAGAGATGACTTAATAACTTTAAACCGCGATTGCACACTCCCTGGTCCCCTCTTAAATTAATGAAAATATTAATGATATTTTTAAAAATTTTCGTATTTACTTTCACATTTACTTGAAATTTTTTTTTTGGCCAAAAACTAAAAATATATTTTCGTTATTTTTTATATTTTTTTATCTGCTCTAAACATTAAATTTGTGATAATTGTTTAGTTTTGACAGGTGTTAACTGCATAAACAAATAAATAAATACAAAACAGTTACAATCGAATACGAGTACGATGTAAATAAATACAAAAATATTAGATTTGAAGTCGTGCTTTTTGATTGTACCAGTCAACACGTACAGTTAGTCTAAAATTTAGTGAACGTTGACTTCGGAAATTTTTGAAAAAGATGGATCTATTAATACACAAATAAAAGTGTTCAATTAGACTGTACCAAATCTTTGATTCCCTTCACCTGCGTCTTAAACCCAATATTACAAACAATGTTGGTTACGGTTACGACTTTTAAACTGTTGCCAATTAAGTACCAATTAAATTTAAAGTTAATTGATTTCCTTTTTGGCCAGTTTCTATTATAATTTTTAGCCGTAGAAAAAAAATGTTCATGTCTTCTGTATAAAGAATTAACTACAATCTGAAAAATTGGAAATCTATAAGTTCCCTAAGGACTTCATAGAACACCAATGAAATGCATTGTTTAATACAGCCGGCGTTATAATACCCAAAGTTCGATTCCTGTACGATTGTTTTGGGTCCTTGGAAATCATAGGATAATTCAAAAAAAAATTTCAAATGATTTTTGGCTGAAAATGTTCAGATATTAATTGTAAAAAAATCTACTTATAAAATATTTTTATCAGAATTCACTGGCAATTTGTTAATACATTTAATAGAAAAAAAAAAAAAACAACAAAAACTGGAAAGAAATTTGAGTCGCTCTATACGGACTAAAAAAATATAGCCGATAAAAGCTTTTAAGCCAAATTTCATCTAAATATATATCTATATATAGTATTTATAGGTAAGGTGATTTCTTGTGACCGATGATTTGTTAAACAGTTTCTCCCGATTTTGACCAAACGTATCTTATTTGAAATGTATTTCTTTTTAGCTATTTATCAGATTTACAGATTTTTTAAGTTTTACATTTTTTTGGGAGTAAAATGCATTTAAAGATGCCACTAACACATACATAAAATTATACAATGCTTGTGCGTGTTTATTGAATTTGTTAATGTGTTTGTGAGTTTATTTTCCTCATTCACAAAAGCGTTGAATTGTGAATTGGCTAAAATTGGTTAGCATACCTTTAGGGTCTAATAAAACAATTTAAAATTTCCTAGAATTTGCACTCGAATTTCGAAGGCTGGGATCAGCTAGTTTATATAATTGTGACATTTTGTTTGCGTACCACACATACACATACACATGCGTACCACATACACGATTGACATAAGAGATGTGCCTGTGTAAAGTATTACTTTTGATCCAAAAAAAAAAACAGAAATTTGTAACAGCAATAAATATCAACACAATGAAAGGAGAATAGTCATGTATATTAAATTGGAACAAATAAAAGGTACCTCTTAAAAAATGTAAATTTTTAAGAAAAAGTACTTTTTTAGAAAAGGCACATTTTCAAAAAGTACTCTATTTAGAAATAGTACTTTTTTTTTACGAAAAAATACTTTTTTAAGAAAATGTAATTTTTTAAGAAAAAGTGCTTTTTAAAGAATGGTACTTTTTTAAGAAAAATATTTTTTAAGTACTTTTTTTTTAAGGCATAGTACCTTTTTAGGAAAAGGTACTTTTTTAAAAATGGTACTTTTTAAAAAATTTACTTTTTTAAGAAAAGCTGCTTTTTAAAGAAAATTATTTTTTAAAAAAGGATACTTTTTTAAAAATGGTACTTTTTAAAAAATTTACTTTTTTAAGAAAAGCTGCTTTTTAAAGAAAATTATTTTTTAAAAAAGGATACTTTTATAAAAAAAGGGTTCTTTAAAAGAGGTATTTTTTTTAAAAAAAGGTACTTTTCAAAAAAAGTAGTAATTTTTTAAAAGGTAGTTTTTAAGAATAATACTCTTTTAAAAATAAGGGAACTTTTTAAGAGAGTATTTTTAAAAAAGTGATTTCTTAAAAAAATGGGTACTCTTTTAAAAAATGACAATTTTTAAAATAGAGATCTTTTTTAAAAGGGAGGGTTTTTTAAAAAAGGAACTTTTTGCAAAAAGGGTATATTTTTAAAAAGATAGTTTTCAAAAAAAGTTATTTAAAAAAAAAGTAATTTTTCAAAATAATCAATTTTTTTAAAAGGTTATTAAAGGTACGTAAAACAAAGTAAAAAAGAAATTTTTAAAAATATTTCTTTTTAAAATGTACTTATTAAAAATAGGTAGTTTTTAAAATAATTTTCATGAGTACTTTATAAGAAGAAGTACTTTTTAAAAAAAAGTTACTTTTTGAAAAAAGGTACTTTTTGAAAAAAGGTACTTTTTTAAAAAAGGGTACTTTAAAACAGGTATTTTTTTAAGGTACTTTTCCAAAAAATTAGGTATTTTATAAAAAGTAATTTTTCAGAATAATACTCTTTTCAAAAAAGGTACTTTTTAAGGAAAAGTACTTAAAAATATACTTTTGGGTGAAAGGTACATTTTACGGAAAGGCACTTTTTAAAAAGGGAACTTTTTTAGGGATTATATTTCTTCTTTCATATTGGCGATTATCTTTATCGCCAGTGGCGATAATTGCTGAGTATACGTGCAGTATAACCATACGCATGAAGCAAATGCCATAAAATTTTATTTTTCAAATTTCCACTCATATTTCGTGACATAATCAGGATGTTAAAAAACGATATATGCAAAAAGAAGAGTCTAGCTTAGTTATTGAGGGTGTGAACGTGATTTCCACAGACAGACGGATGGACTAGCTTCGGAAGTAGTTTCGATGCGTTTCAAACGGAATGACCTCTGCACAGTGGTTTAAAATATGAAAAAAAAAAATGTTTCTTAAAACTATACGGTACCATGCGTTTAGTGACCCTATCTCATAGGTCCAACTAATTAGATATAGAAAATATGCATAAACCAAAATTGAGCGGCATTGTTACTTATTTTTTTATCGGATATGTTTATATGTGAACTATGTCGAAAAATGGACCGATCCTGATCATATTTGGTAAGGCCACTTAATTTTTGCAAAATCATATACTCCAAATTTGAGAAAATTCTGTGCAATATTTTTGTGTTTAAACTCTTTCTTTTAACTCATTTAACCCCCTTATCCCCCTTATCCAGTTGATCTGCAACTTGGCCCATAGTCTTTTGGGGTAGTCACGCACAGTTACACGTAGTCACATACAGTCACGGAGTGTTTTAAAACCCTTATCCGATCGATCTGAAACTTGGTCGATAGACTTGCCGTGAAAAAAGATTAGCTTTGACGTAGTAACGCACAGTCACGCATAGTCACGCACAGTCACGGAGTGATTTGAACACAATTTCCCCTCATCCGAGCGATCTGAAGCTTTGTCCATAGACTTGTTGTGGCCAAAGATTTATTTTAAAATGGTCATGCAAAGTCACGCACACTCACGGAGAGATTCAAACCTCATATGCATAAGGAAAGAAAGAGGTTTAATAAAAACTTTGTTTCTATGGCTTAGATCATTTAAATAACAAATCATGTAAGGCCGATCACAGGGGATATATGTAAACATCTAATAATTTTAGATTTTTTTATGGCACTTTTAAAATCAAACAGAAAGCGTCACATATGTACCACTTACAACAATGAACTGAAGGGGCTCTGCTTATATAAAAATATTTATTATTATTTCAACCGGTTAAGTTTTAATTTTTCGTTTTTATTTTTGATTTGTTATTTTTCATTTTGATTTTAAATTTTTAATGTTTTACTTTTCATTTTTCGTTTTTCATTTTTTATTTTTCATTTTTCATTTTTCATTTTTCATTTTTCATTTTTCATTTTTCATTTTTCATTTTTCATTTTTCATTTTCCATTTTTCATTTTTCATTTTTTATTTTTTATTTTTCATTTTTCATTTTCCATTTTTCATTTTTCATTTTTCATTTTTCATTTTTAATTTTTTATTTTTTATTTTTCATAGCTAAGTTTTTTGATTTTTCATTTTTCTTTTCTTTTTGAATTTTTCGCTTTTCATTTCTATTTCTCATTTTTTATTTTTCATTTTTAATATTTCATTTCTCATTTTTAATTTTTTATTTTTCATTTTTCATTTTCATTTTTTATTTTTCCATTATTAATTTTTTATTTTTCGTACTTCATTTTAAACAGGTTATTACAGATCATAATTTTTCACCAATACAATCACAAGTCACACCGATTTTGTCTTACGTCTCACATGTTACGCTTTGATATTTTATTGTGAAATAGAAATTTACCTCCCTGTGCGTATAGATGTTTACACATCAATAAAACATACAAATTTTTAAATTAATAAAAGAGTTTTTAATTTTATGATCCCATTTTTATGATCCCATTGTTGGTATTATATATTTTGTTAAAAGTTTCCATTGTCATATCATATCGTGTACGCATCATATCGGATGTGGTTTTTATAACTTAAGAATACCTTTTTTTTTTTATAAAAAACAAGTAAGAAAATTATAGTCGGTCTAGACCGACTATATGATACCCTATACCATGCGTTTAGTGACCCTATTACATAGGCACAACTAACTGGACGTCGAAAATAAGCATAAACCAAATTTGAGTGGGATTTTTATTAATTTTTTTGGCTGCAGATATGAAAAAGTTCATATCGGATGCTATTTCTACATGGGGACTAGGCCCAAAAATGGACCGATCCTGACTATGTTTGGTAAAGTCTTTTATATATACAAACAAAATTTGAGAATAATCAGTGCAATATTTTTGTTTTTTTGATAGATTTAAGTGAAGATCGGGAAGCAGCTCTATATGGGGCCTATGACTAAGAGTTGGGCCATAGGGATCATTTTTGGACTACTCATTAAAAGATGTAATAAAATCACACAAACCCAATTTGAGTAAGATCTATTCGACAATTTGGATCTTATTGCAATTTATGTCGATTTCATTGGTATGGGGGCTAGGTCTGAACATGGACCGATTCTCGCCAATTTCAATAGCATTCATTCTATGGCTGATAAAAGCTTATATACCAAATTTCGTCAAAATATATTCATATTTGCGACATGCAGTTTGATTACAAGGTTTACATGGACACACAGACGGACGGACGGACGGACGGACATCGTTAAATCGAATCAGTTAGTGATTCTGATTCGATCGGTATAATAAAAGATGGGTCTAGGTCAAATATTTTTGGTAGTTACAAATAGCAGCACAAAGTCATTATACCCAAACCACATAGTGGATTTCACTATGTCATATAAACTGACACAAACAATTGCATCAACTGACATCTCGTAATTTTCTATTCATTACGTATGCATTACATCTTATAAACGAACAAAAAAACCGGCTGTTAAACACAAATGGCCAACATGCTGGCAAGACATGCTGGTAAATGACAAGACATTAAACCCCGTTTTCATACAGCTGACAACAATTGCCATTGAAAATGACATAATGAAAACCAGGCATTAGATTCTGAATCAAAATATTAAAGCATTTGCTATAACATATTATTCTCATACATAAATAAGGCTGACTGTTCAGTTATGAGTGTAACTGTTAAATGAAAATAAATCAGAGTGTTGCATACAATACAATCTGTCTAGCGACATGAAGTAACAATTCTACGATATTAAATTAATTAAATAAATAAACAAATTTGTGTTAATTTGCCAACAACCATGGGTTCAAGGGCACCAACAAATTCCTTCTCTTTCATTCTTTTGTTTTGTTTTTTGTTATTATCTTGATTTGCCAAAATTGTTCATTATTTTTAATAAATTGTTTTATTTAAAAGTGAAAAAGAAACGAGTGTGAAAACGTGACTTGATACATATTCGTATGTAGGTATGAATGATGAAACAAACGATCAATATGCATGTTTTTGCACAAAACAAAATTTCAGTAGATCAAGTGAGCTGACATAATAATATTTTTTTTTTTTTTTGATTTATTTGTTTTGATTTTTATTTTTATTATTGAATGCGCAATCGGAATTACAGCATAACAATTGAAGTCAATTAAAGTTTAAAGACCTTTATTGTTTTTATTTCATATTTATTTTCAGAGTTTATTATTTTTGAAATTATAGTTCAAGATCATCTGAATGTTTGGGGGTTGGTTAAGAAGATTTATTAAAGAACAAAGTCAAAAACAACTTTGTTGTTTCTTCAATTAACTCGTGAAAGTCAGTTTTTTGATTTATTTTAAAGCTTTAGGCCATAATTTTATGTACTCTATCCACTGTATGTGATAGAAGTTAGATAAATAGTGTTAAATACGAGGTCGAATCAATTGGGGTATTCATAAGGGTGTTCTAACTGTTGTATGAGTCCTATGTGCTAAAATTGCTAAAATTGTACAACAGTTGTATATTTGTTGTTGATATTCTTCATCTCAAAAAATTATACACCAATACAACGTTTGCAGGTATGTTTTTGTGGTGTACTATGTGATCAGTTGTTGTTTGTTTACTATTTAATCAGATTTTGTAATTTATTTAAAATATTATTTGTGCGTTTCTGTAACTATTGTGGCAAAAGATAGTAGAAATAAATAAAAATGGATGGAAATAAATATATTCAGGTAAGTTTTTGTGTAAAATAACACATCCTTTGCTTTTATTATAATTTTTTTCAGAATATACGACGGTGTTCACATATTTACTATTTGACGTCGTGTATATCTTTTCAACTTACAACTTTACTACACCTTATGAATTCACTACACAAGTCCGAAAATGTTGCATAAATTTACGATATAGTTTGACAGATCGGAGAGTGGAAGTTCTTGCGATTGTAGATGTCATAGGCATATTAACTATTCGTGTGATTTTGAAATGATCAGTAGTGTCTTGGAAGACTGTCCAAAATGATGGTTGCCGCCTTTACTCACAGTGGACCATAAACGCAATCTTGTGGAAATTTCAACCGCACTGCAGATGAGTTTTTACATTATAGTACACCCCTCTGCGGAAAATTTCCCAAGAACAATTTCCCGAAAACAATTTCCCAAATACAATTGCCCGAAAACAATTGCCCGAAAAAACAATTCCCCGAAAACAATTTCCCGAAGTTACAATTTCCCGAAATTACAATTTCCCGAAAACAATTTCCCGAAATTACAATTTCCCGAAATTACAATTTCCCGAAATTTCCCTATTTTGAGTTTACAACTTCCCATATATTCTTGATTTCCCCCCTAAAAAAATAAAAATTTCCCGAAAATACAACTTGCTGCATACGATTTCTTGAAAAAAACAATTTTCAGAGTATACGACTTCTCGAAAAAACAAGTCCCCACCCCGCACCGCGCCCTTCCTCTTCCACCCTCCCTCGTCATCCGGACCTATTTACTGGAGTGTCATACGCTTATTTTTTCATTGTGACTTTGAACACTTCGGTATTCAGACTTCCCGACGGATAACGCTCACTCCATCACATCATGCCCATGCAGTAGCTGCTACGGAATCGTTACCATCTTGCATAGCGAAGTTTTTTAGTTATTTGGGTTGTAATACTTAGTTACTATGCCACTCGAATTCCTGGATAGCGAAAAAGGTAAACCGAGGTTGCTTTTGAATGGTTTCTTGTATCATGACGACGGTCAGTCCGATATGCGGAAAATTTCCCGAAAACAATTTCCCGAAAACAATTTCCCGAAAACAATTTCCCGAACACAATTGGTAAAGTCTCTTGTATTTTGCAGAAATATATACAAACAAAATTTGAGAAGAATCAATGCAATATTTTTGTTTTTTAATAGACTTAAGTGAAGATCGGGAAGCGGCTCTATATGGGGCCTATGACTAAGAGTTGTCCCATAGGGATCGTTTTTGGACTACTCATTAATGGATGTAATAAACGCATACAAATCCAATTTGAGTAAGATCTATATGACAATTTGGATCTTATGGCAATTTATGTCGATTTCATAGGGGTCACCAATTTCAATAGCGTTCATCCCATGTCCGATAGAAGCTTATATACCAAATTTCACCAAAATAATATATTTGCGACCTGTAGTTTGATTACAAGCTTTACATGGACACACAGACGGACGGACATTGTTAAATCGACTCAAAAAGTGATTCTGATTCGATCGGACAATATTTTGTCTATGTTTTGTAGGAAATTTTCAAAAATTTCATTATTTTTGAATTACTGTTCAGCAATAAAAACGCTCCATTTTCACTAACGCTGAACTGTCAGCTGTCAAACTGTATTTTCCTTTTGGTTGCTAACAGTTTACTGCACAAATCGTGGCAAATTTAAATTTTAAGTGAATTTTGAGACACTCTTTTGATTAACTCCCATTAAAGTAATTTTTTCGCTGCAAATATTTTGTTTTTGCCACAAAAATTGTTTTATAAAATATTTATTATGTGGAAATTTATTTTTTGTAATTAAAAAATGTTGTTATAGACAAAAGTGTTAACTTGCGATATCGAGACCAGTGAGACTTATATTTCCACTAGAAAATCTAGTTTTCATCAAAATTAGAAGTATAGTATTATTGCTTAACATTCCCTTAAAACTAAAATTTCAATGGCCTCGGTTTTGTTCTTTGGCACATTGGTTCTTTGTGATTAAAAGAACAACAACGAGAGTAAAAGGTAAAATAAACAACTGCAAAAAAAAAGCAAAAACAAATAACGTAAACGAATGAAATTTTGTAATGTAACAATTGTTATTTATGCGTTGTACTATTTTTCACGCATAACAACTTTGAATGTTGCATGAAGTCTAAGAATTAATCAATAAATTCGCAAACACAAAAATGTAACAAAAACAGTGGGTATAGCGCGGGTAAACTTTGTTCTAAAATAGTTTATAAATAAATATAAAATTAGTGTACAAAACTATATCAAAATAATAATAACAATTTAATCAAATTCAGTGATATCTTAAGTTTTATAAATTTAAATTTTGTTAAAACTACATAAAATTATGAAAAATTATTCAAGTGCTTTAATTTTAACCAGCAGATTCCAGCGCTCGAAATTCGAGTGCAACTTCTAGGCAGCTTTATTTTTCAACTTAGCCAATTCACAAACCAACACTTTTATGGTTTATTATTATGAATGAAGATAACAAACTCATTAACAAATTTAATAAAACACACATAAATAATTTTATGTTTGTGTTAGTAGCAACTTTAAATGCGATTTACTCAAAATAAAGAAAAAAAATTTAAAAATCTGTAAATCTGCAAAACGGCTAAAATGAAATACCTTTCAAATACTATACGTTCGGTCAAAATCGGGATAAAATGGTAGAACAAAACATCGATCACAAGAAATCGCTTAGCCTATTAATATTATAGCTAACACTATGTGATTAGGGTATAATGATTTTGTACTGGTGTTTGTAACTACCAAAAATATTTGATGTAGAATCATCTTTTATTATACCGATGGACTCAGAATCACTTTCTGAGTCGATTTAGTGATGCCCGTCCGTCCGTCTATGTGTCCATGTAAACCTTGTAATAAACTACAGGTCGCAAATATGAATATATTTTAATGAAATTTAGTACATAAGCTTATATCGTCCAGGATGCTATTGAAATTTATTTAAATCGGTGCTTGTTCAGACCTAGTCCCCACACAAATAACCTGTATGAGATCGACTTAAATTTCCATAAGATCCACATTATCATACGTATCTCGTTCAAATTAAGTTTGTGTGTATTTCTTACATCCATTAATCAATAGTCGAAAAATAAACTGGATAGGACAATTCTAAGTCATAGCCCCCAAATAAAGCTGCTTCTTGATCTTCACTTAAGTCTGTCAAAAACAAAAGTATTGCACAGATTTTTCTCAAATTTGGTTTGTATATGTTTTTGCAAAAAAGAAGTCACTTTAACAAATATGGTCAGGATCGAAAACAATTTCCGTGCGAGGTGGGGGAATTGTTTTTTTCGAGAAGTCGTATACTCGGGAAATTGTTTTTTCAAGAAATCGTATGCAGCAAGTTTTTTTTATGGGGGAAATCAAGAATATATGGGAAGTTGTAAACTAAAAATAGGGAAATTGTAATTCCGCGAAATTTTTTCGGGAAATCGTAATTTCGGGAAATTGTAATTTCGGGAAATTGTTTTCAGGAAATTGTTTTCGGAAAATTGTAATTTCGGGAAATTGTTTTCGGGAAATTGTAATTTCGGGAAATCGTATTCGGGGAACTGTTTTCTCGGGGAATTTTTTTTTCGGGCAATTGTTTTCGGGCGATTGTATTTGGGAAATTGTTTTCGGGAAATTGTTTTTGGGAAATTTTCCGCAGAAGCAGGATCGGTTCATTTTTCAAACTAGTCCACCCATAAATATAGCGTCCGATATGAAGTTCTTCAAATCTGTAGGCAAACAATTTAATAAAAATACCACTCAGATTTGGTTTATGCTTATTTTTTATACCCAGTGAGTAGGGCCTAAGACCAATTCTCGAAGCGGCCTAGTTTTTCCTACTTTTTTTTATGTGTAAACATCTATTCGCTCATGGAGGTAACAATATATTTCACAATACAATCACAAAAAAGAGTAAGACAAAAACGCTGTGAGGCACAGTTATATTGGTAAAAAGATTAGGAAGTGTTTGGGGATAAAATGAAGGCCAGATTTCATTGGAAAGTGTTTGGAGATAAAATGAGGGAGCGAAAAGCATTATAAAAACGTTTTGAAAAATGAAAAATTAAAAATGAAGAATAAGGAATGGAAAATGAAAGATGAAAGAAGAAAAAAGAAAAATTAAAAATGCAAAATGAAAAATAAAAAATTAAAAATGGAAAATAAAAATTGGAAAATAAAAAATTAAAAATGGAAAATAAAAATTGGAAAATAAGAAATGAAAAATGAAAAATAAAAAATGAAAATAAAAAATTAAAAATGAAAAATCAAAAATCAAAAATGAAAAATCAGAAATGAAAGATGAAAAATGAAGAAGGAAAAATTAAAAATTAAAAATAAAAAATGCAAAATGAAAAATAAAAAATTAAAAATAAAAAGTGAAAAATTAAAGATGAAAAATTAAAAATTAAAAATATAAAATGAAAAATGAGAAATGAAAAATAAAAAATGCAGAACGAAAAATAAAAAATGCAAAACGAAAAATAAAAAATGAAAGATGAGAAATTAAAAACGAAAAATTAACCAGTTGAAATAATAAATAATAATAAAGATTTTTATATTAGCAGAGCCCCTGCACTAGTTTGCTATAAGCGATACATAGGCCCTTATTATGAGTTGCATTCGATCTTCGCTGGCTATCGAACATCGCCTATCGAATGTCAAATTCGTATTATGAGCTGGCAGGCAGCACGGTCGAAAAATTCGTTGATCCCGAATTTTTAATCGAACACAATTTTGCTTTCGATGCTGGATGGCAGTTTGTAAAACTTATTGAAAATATAAGTTGTAAATTATTTTAATTGCATGAGATTGATCTGCCTTGTGTGCATTGCCGCAGCAGTTCATCTGTAGTAGACAGCAATTCCATAAACGCCTCCTGGCAGTCGTAAATTTGCTATAAATTTGTAAACAAATGGTACCCTTGTTTCCAAAATGTTGGAATCATCGCTCATGACGAGGCATTCATCTTCATCAGATGATCATAGAACCATAATTCAATGTTAATAAATAATTAATTATTTTTTTTCTTTAATAAATTTGTAAACAATGTTTATTATAGAGCCAGCTGATAAATATGTACTATTGTGAATAATCCAATTGAGTTAAATTCACAATAGCGCTATTTTATCGAATGTGCGCCATATATCAAATAAAAATTCGTTCGATCATAATAGGCACCATAGATACGCTATCTGTTTGATTTTAAAAAAGTGCCATAAAAATCTGTAATTACTAGATGTTTACACATCTCCCTTGTGATCGGACTCACATGATTTTTTTAATGGTGCTTGGTAGAGAAGAAGAAGCGTATAATTCTACAAATCATAACTGCACAATATTCGTAATCATACCGATTTCACGCATTGAGCCTTCATCAGTGATTGTATAAAGATTGTAACAATTGTTATGTTATATATAATTGATTAGATTATTTCTATATAAGTTTTTTCTATCTAGCATGGACGTGTGATTTGAACCTGCTTCTATCTCACATACACTCGTACTTTTGTGTTGTTCGTAAAAAAAATAATGTCAAACAAGTTTTTCACTTCAAAAACATTGTGATTTGGTCTTGAATGTCATTAAATTCGTTTTATAAATTTTTAATTCGTTCCACTATTGTTACTCTTAACAATCCACTGTACTTAATAAGTACATATATCTTTAGTATGTTACGTACATATATATAAATAATAAATATAAGTGAATAGACCATAAACTTTTGCAAACATATCAACTGCAAATATTTTCCATACAAACATAATATTGAATTAATTTTCATTTAAAAAATTATCTACACAAACAAACAAGCACATAGACATACTACATACATACATGCAAACGAACGTACTTTATAATAATTAGTTTTGATAACAAAAACAAAAGAAAAGAAAAAAAAAATATACGTAACTTATAAACAAAATGTATGTTATGCGGAAAAATTGCACTGTATTTTGTATGAAATTAAGTGTGAGTTGATATTATTATGAGTATAAATACTCTGCCGTACTTACGACCTACATTATACATTCATTCATACATATGTATGTATATAAATATTAGCCGGTATTAAAATCACAGGTGTTTTTTTTGTTTTACAAAACACAAAACTCTGTCGTATGCTTTTGTAATTCTTTTAATAAGTTTTAAAAAACCAGGAAGACATTTAAGTAACTAAGTATTAGCTTATTAAAAATAAAAATACAAAAAAAAAAACAACAACATGGAAAACTACCTAAAATAAAACATAAACAAACCATAATTATTTTAAAATGCCTTCTGTTACAAATATAAAAAAGTGGAAACTGTCTTTTCCCTGTTGTTGTTGTAAGAAAGTCATACAGATTTTTAAAAATTTCATTTAAGAAAAGAAAAATTGCAAACCCTTTCGATATAGTTACACCTTCCACACCATTGTGCAGAGGGTATATATAAGTTTGTCATTCCGGTTGTAACAATTAGAAAAATTCTGGACCCCATTAATTGTACCTATTCTTGATCGTTATGAAAAGCGGCGTTTATATAGTGATATCCGTCTGTCCGTCAAGCTCTCAATATGTCAGCTAGATAGCTCATTTTATTGAAAATGATTCACTCAGCTGGTTTTAGTTTAAAATCATCAAAATCGTTTCAATAGGTACTGAGTTTTCAATGAAAATATAGAAAAAATTGTTGAAAAAATATGAATTTTTCTATGTTATTCTTGTTATTGTTTTAATTCTAAATTTTGCTTTTTATATGTGATTGTTATAATTGTTATTGCGTTCATTATAGTTGTAACATTTGCTTCAGATCGTATTAGGTTAGGCCGGTAGTGCCACACGTTGTCTCACAATAAATAAAAAAATTGCCAATATGAAAGGAAAATGATAATGAAAATCACATTTTCTTAAAAAGTTCCTAGTTATTAATAAAATAATCTAACCCATAAAAACTAAGTTTCTACTAAAACTTTTTTTTCCTTATGCATATGAGTTTTGAACCTCTCCGTGACTGTGCGTGACTTTTCGTGACTATTTTAAAATTAATCTTTGGTAACAACAAGTCTATGGACAAAGTTTTAAATCGATCGGATGAGGGGAAATTGGGTTTAAATCACTCCGTGACTGTGCGTGACAATGCGTGACTGTGAGTGACTACCCCAAAATTAATCTATAGTCACAGCAAGACTATGGCCCAGGTTTCAGATCAATTGGATGAGGGGGAATGGGGTTGCCTCATGGCAGACAGACAGACAGTATGAGTTAAAAAGAAAGAGTTTAAATATTAAATAACTATTTATAGGCTTTAATAAGACAAGCAAAAGTGCTGTGCCGAATCTTTAATACTCTCTACCTGTGTATTAAACTCAATATTAGGGGGAACTTTTACAATTCTAATACAGGGTTTTTCAATACGAGCGCTACAAAAGTTTTTTTAAATAAAACAAAAACGGTTTTGGATATCAATGAAAGTCTTTATTCCTGTGAAAGTACATTCGATGCCATTATGTATGAAAATCGATCTCTTTTGCATGGCCACCACGGGCACGCTTGCAGAAGTCCAGACGCTGAACCCAATTTTCAACGGTTTTCAAGCATAAATCGGCCGATACTGCTGCAATTTCACGTTCGATATTCGTACGAAGTTCATCAATCGTCGCTGGCTTGTTGGCATAGACCATAGACTTGACGTAGCCCCACAGGAAATGTCCAACGGCGTCAAATCGCACGACCGAGGCGGCTAATCGACTGTACCATTTCGTGAGATAACACGTTCTCCAAACTTGGTTTCCAATAAATTGATTGTGACATTCGCTGTGTGGCTTGTGGCGCCGTCCTGTTGGAACCACATGTCCTCCAAGTCCATATCATCCAATTGGGGCTAAAAATATTCGGTTATCATTGAACGGTAGTGATTCCCATTCACAGTAACGTGCCGGTCTTGATTATCATGGAAGTAGTACGGCCCAATGACGCCGCTGGCCCATAAACCGCACCAAACCGTAATTTTTTCGGGATGCAATGATGACTCATGGAGTACGTGTGGATTGCTGTCTGACCAATAAGGCATATTTTGTTTATTGACGAAGCCATTCAGCCAGAAATGAGCCTCATCGCCAAAGATGATTTTTCAATGAAAATCCGAATCATTTTAAGTTGTTTCTCAGCCCAATTCACGAACATACGACGCTTCTGGTGATCAAGCGGCTTCATTTCTTGCGTCAATTTGATCTTGTAAGGATGAAGGCCAAGATCTTTTCGCAAAATTCGCCACAACGACGTCACAGAGATGCCCAACGCTTGAGAACGACGTGTGAGAGACACATTTGGGCTTTCTTCAACTGAAGCCTCAGCGGCAGCAGTATTCTCGACACTACGGGCACTTCTTTGTCTCACTGGCACGGGAACATTTTATACTGTGCCTGTGGATTCAAATTTTTCCACTAGAGGCTCAATTGTTGATCTGCTAGGACGATTATGACGACCATAAATTGGACGTAGCGCTCTTAACGTTGAGGCCACTGACTCCGAATTTCGGTAGTAAATTTTAATAATTTCGACTAGTTGTTGGCTCGTATATCTTTCCATCATGAAATGGCATGCCTTACTGAAGAGAAGTGTCAAAAGAGCGAGCAAGAAATATGGCGTCGTTTGCTGTCCCTGTCTTTCTACTTTTATAGCGTCCCTGTTGAAAAACCCTTTACAGTTTTAATATCAAATAAATTTATAGCTAATTAGTTTACTTTCTTGACCTGTATTTATTATAACTAGCAGACTCCAGAGCTCGAAATTCGAGTGCAATTTCTAGGCAATTTTATTTTTCAACTTAGCCAATTCACAAACCAACACTTTTTTGGTTTATTATTATTGTGAATGAAGATAACAAACTCATTAAAAAAACATTAACAAATTTAATAAACACGCACATAGCATACGTATAATTTTATGCATGTGTTAGTAGCAACTTTAAATGCAATTTACTCAAAATAAAGGAAAAAATTAAAAAATCTGTTAATCTGGTGAACATCGAAAAAGAAGTACCTCTCAAATAATATACATTTGGTGCAGATCGGGATAAAACGGTAGAACAAAACATCGGTAACAAGAAATCACCTAGTCTATTAATATTATAGATTTCTTATTGTTTTTTTATAGACACAGTGATGGTTTTTTTCCATAGGAAGAATTAACTTCTATGAGAGTAGGCTTTCCATTGCTGAATCGTGTGTAAACGCGAAAAGAAATCGGTTAAGCCCTTTTATAATTCAAAAACAGATTTTCGTCTATGACAATTTTAGGTTGGTTGAGCTATTAAATGCTGCAGAAAAACGCTAGATATTTTATTCTGTTTATTTCTGTTCTTACGAAAATATATACATGATCTCAAATCGAACAATAAGAAACTAATTGTTCAGAATTTTTATTTCAATTCTTTCATTTAAATATATTTTCTCTTGGCGCCGGCGACGGCTCATAGCCAGCTTTAAGTCGCACGACTTGGGCCTCTTGACAGGTGGAGTATAACCAAAGATACACACTAATGAAGCAAATAATACAAGCACAACAACAAGAACAATTACAGCTGTCACACACAAGAAACAAAATTGAGAATAACAACAATAAGAAGAACAACATAGAAAAATAACATGTTATTCATGAATTTTTTATACCCTCCACACCACTATGCAGAGGGTATATATCAGTTTGTCAATCCTTTTGTAACTTATCGAAATAAATTCCGGATACCCCATAATCTATATATATTCTTGATCCTTATAAAAGGAGATGTCGATCTAGCGATGACCGTCTGTCTGTCAGTTGAAAACATTCTCCTGTCCGCAAGAGGTCGAGTAGGTCATACTACTTAGACTTAAAATCTTCGTCATAATAGTTTGGTATTGCATTTGGAGCCTATAGGCCTAATAGCCGAGGAATGACGCACGATAACTTAAAGATACTCCGATAAAATTTCAAATTTAAAATTGCTTCTTGCTTTTGTTGTTTTTTTTGTACACGTGAACTACAACAAGCAATAAAAATGTGTATGCTTCGCCAATAAACCAACCAACAATAATGTAATGTAACTGAAATACCTAAAAAGTTTGTAATATCTTATTAATTTTAAACATAATTTTAAGCACCTAGCCATGATAGTGCAAAAACTATCCTTTTTTGTCACTTATTGTTAACAACTTTGATTACAATAATGTCTTTAGATTCTAAAGTTTAGAACACGAGTGGATGGTATCAAAGATTTGGTACAACCGAATTTAAAACTCTTACTTGTTTACATTTCGTTGAAATCTCGCAACTTACTAAACCGATTTTAATGATTTTAAACAGCAAACCTGCTCTGGATGTCAATGAGTCATTTTCACTGAAAATAATCGTGATCGTTATTTCCGCAGACGGAAATATGGACATGACTACATCAGCTGCGCTTGTTATAATGATCAAGAATATACATATATATTTTATGGAGTCAAGGTTTCTTTTAACTATTACAAACGGAATGACAAACTTATATATCCGTGGTCCCAAGCATTAACCGCCTAAGTCGAAAATCGTGCTTTCGAGAAAAATAAATTTATATATATATGTAATGACTTAGGTTAGTATATTTTGATTAATATCTTTTTAAAAAACTGTGTTAGGGAAATGGGGATTTCATGTAAATATAAGATTTGCGGAAAATTTCCCGAAAACAATTTCCCGAAAAGAATTTCCCGAAAACAATTTCCCGAAATTACAATTTCCCGAACACAATTTCCCGAAATGACAATTTCCCGAAATTACAATTTCCCGAACACAATTTCCCGAAATTACAATTTCCCTAAATTACAATTTCCCGAAATACAATTTCCCGAACACAATTTCCCGAAACTAGAATTTCCCGAAATCACTATTTCTTCAAAGAGCTTGTTGATGGCATTTCCAAAACAATACCATCGGAAATTCCGGCCGAAGCGCGAGCAATCAATTCATGACCACTTGATGTAATGGTCCGGGCAAGATCTTTCAGCTCATTAACGATTTTTTCTTTAGCAACGAAAGCCGCTTCGGCACTGTGATTGTTATGACCCTACCGGGTCCTCGATAAAGGATACAACGCCAATAAACGCTATCAACGGACTGACCGTCGTCATGATACAAGAAACCATTCAAAAGCAACCTCGGTTTAACTTTTTCGCTATCCAGGAATTCGGGTGGCATAGTAACTGAGTATTACAACCCAAATAACTAAAAAACTTCGCTATGCAAGATGGTAACGATTCCGTAGCAGCTACTGCATGGGCATGATGTGATGGAGTGAGCGTTATCTGTCAGGAAGTCTGAATACCGAAGTGTTCAAAGTCACAATGAACAAATAAGCGTATGATACTCCAATAAATAGGTCCGGATGACGAGGGAGGGTGGAAGAGGAAGGGCGCGGTGCGGGGTGGGGGAATTGTTTTTTCGAGAAGTCGTATACTCGGGAAATTGTTTTTTCAAGAAATCGTATGCAGCAAGTTTTTTTTATGGGGGAAATCAAGAATATATGGGAAGATGTAAACTAAAAATAGGGAAATTGTAATTTCGGGAAATTTTTTTCGGGAAATCGTAATTTCGGGAAATTGTAATTTCGGGAAATTATTTTCGGGAAATTGTTTTCGGGGAATTGTTTTTTCGGGGAATTGTTTTTTCGGGCAATTGTTTTCGGGCAATTGAATTTGGGAAATTGTTTTCGGGAAATTTTCCGCAGACGAAATATAAAGTATTGTTAGTAGAATATGATAGCATACATAGCTCAAATCGTTCTTATATCGACTTAGGCGGTTATCGCTTGTGACCACAGATATATCCTTTGCACACTGGTGTGGAAATGGTTATCGTTGTTCGATTTATTCCAACTTTTTAGCATGGAAGACTTGCGTATTTGGTTGCATCTAAAAATTCAACAGCACTTATAAAATATTTGATTTTTTTAAATAAATTGTCTTTTATTAGCTTGGGGTCATATGTGACCCCAAGTCCAAAAGGGATAATGGGGTCACATATTTTTGTCAGAAACCCTAGGATGTTGAGATAAAAAATAACATTTAAAAGTAGATTACCGATAAATTTTTGATACATAGTATTTAGAAATAGTACATTTACTGAATATTTCACAAAAAACTAATTTTTCTCGAAATCCGCAAAAAATTCTTTGTAAAAAATTCTGGCAGATGAATTTACTTAAAAATTCACAGAGTTAATTTCTAACATATATTTAACAAAACTTTAAAGTGCCAGAACCATTTTTTGAAATTTTGTTTAAGAAAATTTTTTAAAACTCAGAAAAGGAGTTTGCAAAATTTTATCAAAAAAAAAATTCCATCTTTGGTCTCATTTCGCAATAGGTTAGCAACATGTTAATAAAAACGATACTTCATATCTGAGTACTTATAGGTATAGAGGCGAAAAAAAAAATTGTGGCTTTAATCAATTTGTTAAAGTTGAAAAGATGGTCATCACATTTTATGACCTGGAGTTTTTTGGCACAAAAGTGGTCTGGGGCATTTGTTATTTCTTGGCGAGTTTTGATTCGATTTTGAAGTTATATAGCTTTTTAAAAGGATAATTTAGTTTTGATATCAATTCATATAACAACTTGTTGAAAACATTAAACTATAGAACGAAATTTGCGTAAAATCTGAAAAAAGTCATATTTTCCCCATATAAACACACTTGAAATTTTCAGTCGCGTTGAGGCACCTATAATTTTTTTTGATTGACCCAAAACTTTATATTTCTCAGTTTTTTTCCCGCATTTTCTAGGGGGTGGCACCGAGAGTTTGAACACTTTTTTTTATTAAGGACCACCCTAATGCACACGTCAAGTTTACGCTTACTTTCAAGATATTCTGTCAAAATAAATTACATAACTTTATTGAAGAACCAAACTAAACTAAAGGTCAAAATATGAATATTTATCCAAAGTGTTCTCAGGTAAACAATTGATAACAATTGTACTCGTATTTGTTTACTCGTAAATGGCTAATTAGAATTTGCACAATAATTGTTCAGAAAGTTAAATGTTTTTTTTTTTTTGTTTTTCAGTTTCAGTTAAGCAAAGTTCATTTTACTTTTTCGTAAACTAAACAATTAAAAAGAAAATGTATTTATTATCTAACGAAAACACTGAAATGAACTAAACGTAAATATTTAAAATATTTAAATGTTTTAACATTGGGCCTATAATTATTTTTAGTTCAAAGAGAAGTTTTTGAATATTGAATACCTACATTTCTTAAATAATTACCAATAAAAATTGAAGGTGGTTTTTGTTTTAATAGAGTGTGAACATTTAAATACTTCCTTTACTAGATATATATATAAATACAATTTAAATAAAAAAATTCTATTTTTAAAATTCGAGGTCTTATTGTTTTCAGAGTGTTCTGTGGTAGAATGTTGTTTTTAACTACAGATTGTCATCTGAACATCATCAGCTAAAAGTTTATTATTTTTTGTTTTCTCTAGTTAAAACTGAATTGAATTCAAGTTTTCAAATTTTTTTTTTTGGTTTTTGTCTTAGATGTTGTTTTCGTTAAAGGCCTCATTCATTATGGTACAATTTGCAATGTTTGGTCATTGGTTTTAATCGTTGTCTCTCTCTCTTGTTGTTCATTTTTAACATTTGGCGTTATTTATTGACTACATGCTGTTTTAGGGTTTTAGCACAATATTTTTTTTTTTTTTTTTTTGGTTTTATTGGCTGAGGTAGACGAGATTGTCATTTGGTCTGGTCAGCGGTTGGTTGGTTTCGGATGCTTGGGATGGAGTTTATTTTGTGTTAAGAATATTAAAACCAAAACTATTCACTTTAGAAACGCACTACAACAAGACCAGCCAACAATAATAAAAATAAAACAAAAGCAATAACAACAAAATATTGTACTTTTAGAAACAACATGCTCTATTTTCTTTATCGTTATTTTGAAATCAACACTAAGAAATGGTTTTAGTTGCTTTTTGTCAATTTATTTTTATTTTATTGCTTAAATTCACTAGCTGTTTGTTTGTTTGTTTGTTAAGTCTTTTTTTAAATGTTGTTTCCATTGGTTTTATATATTTTTTCATATACCTAGTTACTTATATATGTTTGAATTTAGATATATTTTTACGGTTATGGCCTCGATCAAGTTAACAAGTTCACCCACATTCCCAGTTAGTCAGTTAGTATTTCAGTTCAATATTATTTCGAGTTTAACAGTTGGCTTTTTTTATTGGTTTGTTAAGTTTTTTTTTTTTTTTGCTTAAATGTATTAAAAAGCATTTTTCATTAAAAACATTTTTATGAAAAAAGCAGAAATAAAAAAATCATATTTAATATTAAATCTATAGTTTAACAACAATTGTGTTGCATGGAATTGAGTTGAACAACAATAATCTGCTGTTATTGAACTTTTTTCTCAATGAAAATTTGCAAATAATATCTATGAATATTGAAAAAAAAAATTATAAAAATCTAATTAATTGTTAAATAAAAAAAATAAAATTTATTTACGTTTTGTTGATTTAACATGACGAGCAAAAAATTTAAGTCCGACACACGGTTGGACATATTACAAATTGAGCATACATGTGTGTGACCTTTAACATATCAATTAACACTAGGTATACCAATTCAATGGCAATAAATTATTATGCTAAGTACTTTGATCAGTTTGTGGAAATTTTTTCCAAGCTCTACTCCACTGGCTCTTCAGCTGTGCATATATATGTCATTCTTTAATAGAGGATGATGATCTGCGAAACCAAATAATTTATATATCAGTAAACTTTGGCTTTTTACCAGGAAGTTGTCACAAAATTGGAAACAAAAAATTAATCTTTGGTTTCTCAAGTAAATATTGTCAAAGGCGCCTTTGAAGAAATTTCTAAAATTCCTGGAGATATGGGAGTAAATGTTAATATAAAATTTAAATCGATTTTATACAAAAATAAGGCTTTTTCTGTTGTAACTGATATTGCAGGTATTTTGAGTGGCAAGACTACTTTAAAATCCAATCAGTTCTGAACAAATAATCAATTTTAAATATGCACCAGTAATAGCATCTGTAGATGTAGGGCGTAGTTTTTCGATGGATAAGAATGGTTGCCTCCAAACAGACAAAGTTTTCTGTTTGAAAACTTATCCCAACTATTCTTAACCCATTGTAACAACACACTTAATGAATAAAAATACAAAAATTATGAAAATCAATTTAATTTTAAGTATTTTTTGTTTAAATTTTAGGAGATCTTTTTAATTTTAAGTGTTTTTTTTTTTAATTTTCAGCGCTTATTTTAAAGTTTTTAAAGCTTTTTTTAAGGTCTTAAACTCGGTTTTACTGCTTTTTTGGTTGTCCTAGTCATAACTAAAAATTTTATACGTGTTTGGCTTAAGCCTTAAATAAAGGTTCTAATCGAGTTACGCACTAAATCTTGATATATCTACAATATTAATAGGCTAAGCGATTTCTTGTGACTGATGTTTTGTTCTACCGTTTTATCCCGATTTTGATACGATACGTTTGGGTATTTTATTTGGAAAGTATTTCTTTTTAGCCGTTCTGTAGATTTACAGATTTTTAAATTTTTTCCTTTATTTTGAGTAAATCGCATTTAAAGTTGCTACTAACACATACATAAAATTATACATATGCTATGTGTGTTTATTAAATTTGTTAATGTGTTTGTAATAAAAATGAGTTTGTTCTTTCTGTTGATTTGTGAATTGGCTATAATTGATTAGTATACTTTTAGGGTCTTTATTTGATGAAAAAATAAAATTTCCTCGAATTTCGAGGGCTGGAATCTGCTAGTATAATATTAATAGGCAAGACGATTTCTTGTGACCGATGTAATTACTTTAAATAATAACCGATTTTGACAAAAACTACCCCATTTGAAAGGTATTTACTTTTAGCTGTCCACTAGATTCACAGATTTTCACTGTCTGGAACATTTTTTTGGGTAATGCTCATTTAAAGTTTCTAGAGGGTCCGCCAAATAACTTTTTTTTTTTTGAAAATGCTATAAAAAAAAACTACTGAATATTATCTCAAATTTCTTTTTTTATTTGAAAGTACAATCCTTCCGGTTAATAATGGAAAATAATTTCATTCAAATGGCTGCCTCGGCTGGCCATGCAGTAGCCTACACGATCGGTCCAATTTTTAAGCACATTATCGATTGTGTGCAGCTGTATTTCACCAATGGCTTCACGAAATAATAGTCCAACGGTGTCAAATCGCAGCTCCGAGGTGGCCAAACGACATCAGCTCTGCGGCTGATAATGCGATCTTCAAAAACAGTGCGCAAAACATCGAGTGTAGCTTCGGCTGTGTGTCACGTAGCGTCTTCCTGTTGAAACCAAATGTTGCCAATATCCTCCGCTTCAATTTTTGTGAACATGGCCCCATAACGATCGCCATTGACTGTAACGGCCACTCCTTGCTCATTTTCGAAGAAAAATGGCCCAATTATGCCTCTGGACCAAAATCGGCACCAAACAGTGATTCGTTTTGGGTGTATCGGTTTTCTATGCCCCAAATGCGACAATTTTGCTTGTTTACATACCCGTCAAGATCAAAATGAGCTTCATCTGAAAAGATGATTTTTTTTTTTTTTTTGGCAAAATCGGCATCTTCTGTAAGTCGATCGCAGGCCCACTTAGCGAAGCGAAAACGCATTGGATGGTCAGTTGGCTTCAACTCCTGAACCAATTGGACTTTGTATGGCGTCATACCAAGGTCCTTATGCAAAATTCGTCTCAATGAGGCCTCCGAAATGTTCAATTCTTGAGAACGACGGTGAATTGATGTTGTTGGCGCTTCACGCACACTTTCTGTCATAGCAGCAATATTCTCGGATGTACGCACAGATTTTGGCTTTTCACGCTTTGCTTTATCGATGAGGATGCCAGTTTCTTTCACTTTTTTCACAAGATAACGAACATACGGAGCTGACGGTGCTTCTCTTCTTCCAAAATCCGTACGCAATTTTCGCATACGTTCTGCAACATTACCATGATTTTCAAAGTAATGTCGCAATATTTCCCAACTTTGTTCAAGCGTATACACAACCATATTCATTCAGCGGAAGGATAAAGCTAATTATCTGTCAAATCACACATGAGCTAAGTGTTACCATTCACGAAATAAGCACTAGTTGAAAAAAAAACGTTAGATGGCGGACCCTTTATAAACTGTTACATAAAACACAAACTGTATGTGTATCTATTATAAATATAAAAAGCCCTGTGTTGAATTAAGAATTGACTAAAATTGATTAGCAGACTAAAGGTCCTATAAAGTTATTATTAAAGAAAAATGAAAATGAGTTATTATTAAATGAAAAAAATCATGTGAGTCCGATAACAGGCGAGATGTGTAAACATCTAGTAATTAAAGATTTTTTTATGGCACTTTTATGAAATCAAGCAGAAAGCGTTATCTATGTATCACTTATAGCAGTCAACTGCAGGGGTTCTGCTAATATAAAAATATTTATTATTAATTATTTCAAGTGGTTAATTTTTAATTTTTCATTGTTCGTTTTTCATTTTTTATTTTTCAGTTTTTATTTTTCATTTAAAACTTTTTTATTTTTCATTTTTAATTTTTTATTTTTCATTTTTTACTTTTTATTTTTTATTTTTCATTTTAATTTTTTAATTTTAATTTTTTATCATTAATTTTCCATTTTTTATTTTTTATTATTCATTTTGAATTTTTTATTTTTCACTTTTATTTTTCATTTTTTATTTTTAATTTTTTATTTTTCATTTTTTATTTTTCATTTTTTATTTTTCATTTTTTATTTTTCATTTTTTATTTTTCATTTTTTATTTTTCATTTTTTATTTTTAATTTTTTATTTTTCATTTTTTTTTAATTTTTTATTTTTCATTTTTCATTTTTTATTTTTAATTTTTTATTTTTCATTTTTCATTTTTTATTTTTCATTTTTTATTTTTCATTTTTCATTTTTCATTTTAATTTTTTATTTTTCATTTTTTATTTTTAATTTTTCATTTTAATTTTTTATTTAACATTTTTTATTTTTTATTTTTCATTTTTTATTTTTTATTTTTCATTTTTTATTTTTCATTTTTCATTTTTTATTTTTTATTATTCATTTTTCATTTTTTATTTTTCAGTTTTTATTTTTCATTTTTTATTTTTCATTTTTCATTTTTTATTTTTTATTTTTCATTTTTTTTTTTAATTTTTAATTTTTAATTTTTTATTTTTCATTTTTTATTTTTAATTTTTTATTTTTCATTTTTTATTTTTCATTTTTTATTTTTCATTTTTTATTTTTCATTTTTTATTTTTCATTTTTTATTTTTTATTTTTAATTTTTTATTTTTCATTTTTCACTTTAATTTTTTATTTTTCATTTTTTATTTTTAATTTTTCATTTTAATTTTTCATTTTTCATTTTTATACCCTATACCACTATGTGGTTTGGGTGTAATGACTTTGTGCTGCTGTTTGTAACAACCAAAAATATTTGACCTACACCCATCTTTAATTATACCGATCGAATCAGAATCACTATCTGATTCGATTTAACGATGTCAGTCCGTCCGTCCGTCCGTCCGTCCGTCCGTCCGTCCGTCCGTCCGTTCGTCTGTGTGTCCATGTAAAGCTTGTAATCAAACTGCAGGTCGCAAATATGAAAATATTTTGATGAAATTTGGTATTTGATCTTCTATCGACCATGGGATGAACGCTATTGAAATTGGTGAGAATCGGTCCATGTTCAGACCTAGCCCCCATACAAATGACCCCTATGAAATCAACATATATTGCCATAAGATCCAAATTATCATACAAATCTTAGTCAAATTGGGTTTGTATGTATATAATACATCTGTTAATCAGTAGTCCAAAAATGATCCCTATTGGATAACTCTTAGTCATAGGCCCCATATAGAGCTGCTTCCCGATCTTCACTTAAATCTATCAAAAAAACAAAAATGTTGCACTGATTCTTCTCAAATTTTGTTTGTATATATTTTTGCAAAATACAAGAGACTTAACCAAACATGGTCAGGATCGGTCCATTTTTGGGCCTAGTCCCCATATAGATATAGCATCCGATATGAAATTTTTCATATCTGCAGCCAAAAAAATTAGTAAAAATCCCACTCAAATTTGGTTTATGCTTATTTTCTATTTCCAGTTAGTTGGGCCTAAGAGATAGGGTCTCTAAACGTATGGTATAGGGTATCATATAGTCGGTCTCGACCGACTAAAATTTTCTTACTTGTTTATTTTTCATTTTTTATTTTTCATTTTTTATTTTTCATTTTTTATTTTTCATTTTTCATTTTTTATTTTTAATTTTTCATTTAAATTTTTTATTTTTAAATTTTTTTATCATTCATTTTTCATTTTTTATTTTTTATTTTTAATTTTTCATTTTTTATTTTTCATTTTTTATTTTTAATTTTTTATTTTTAATTTTTTATATTTAATTTTTTATTTTTCATTTTTTATTTTTCATTTTTCATTTTTTATTTTCAATTTTTTATTTTTAATTTTTTTATATTTCATTTTTCATTTTTTATTTTTCCATTTTTATTTTTCATTATGCATTTTATGTAATTTAAGCCATTTTCGCGGTCATGGTTTGATAAAATTTCATTGAGGGCATCTATTTTTACCCAATAAAACTTCCTCAAATCTTGACACACCTGTAAATGAGCAATAAATGAAATTTCGATCTTTAAAAGTTTGCACAAAATGTGTGTTTGTTTGTTTGTTTTTTTGAAAAAAAAAAAAAACTTTAAATTATCTATTCATTTCACATAAATGTCTTACAAGATCCTCAACAAACAGCCAACTAACATTTGGACAAAAAAAAAAAAAAAAACAACAAGACATATTCTGTTAAAGCTTTGACGGCAAAAATGACATTTGTCAAACAACAAAATGTCAACAGACGTGACTTTTAGCGAAATATATGTATAAAAAACAAACTTTCTTCTTCTTCTTCTTCGTAAACGTCTTTATGGAATTAAGGAATTTTGCACATACACATTTTTTTCTATACAAAAAAGAAACCAAACAAATGTTAGTTATTTAACTTGTTTTCATTGTAATTTTCGTCGTATTTTTCTAAATTTAATATGCAAATAATAAAATGAGGAAAAATAAACACACAACCATTTCGAACAGAGCGTGGGAAAGAAAGCTGACGTTTAAATTAAAAATTTGTTTTCAATTAATTAATAAATATTACCGTAATTGTATGGAAATTAAATATTTACAAAACATCTTTAGGGGCAGTCACAACACATTCAGTTTGATTTTCAGAACATACCTGTAAATAGAAGAAAATCAGAAAGATAAAAATGATAATTTTAGCAAAAGATTGTAAATAAATTTTTAATTAATAACGAATTTTTTAATTGACTTGAGTTAAATACTTTTAAGGTTTTGTTATGTAATTTGTGATAGGGGGGTTTTTTTTTTAATTGGGATTTTTTTAAATGATAAACTATGCACTCATTTCCATGGTCTATGCAGTTTAATAGTAACCCCTTAGGGCCAGAAGTTGAAACTTTTTTTATGTTTCATTTTTCTTGTGAGGCTTTTACAATCGATTTAAATTGCTTTTATTATGAATAACAACATCACTACAATTTAAGTTACAGAAAAGCACTTGAAACAGAATTTATTGACTCTCTATACTCTAATAAATGATACTTCAATTTGACACTTAAGTAGATTTTATTTCATATAATTATACATAATTTTTTTAGTTAAACAAAAAATGATTTACAAACATAAAAAACAAGAGTTTAAAATGCCTAAGTGTTACAGATTACAAAATCTTCTTATTGTTTTTTTTTTATTTGTATATTTTTTATTTTGGGAAAAAAGTGCATACTGACTGCATCTAATTATGTGTTAACTACACAACAATACTCGTATGTGTAGTTCAAGTAGTTGATATGTTGCAACATTGGAACTAAAAAGGTCTGCTTTTTGTTGTTAACTTTTCTTGTTCAAGTGCAACTCTATACCTTTTAAGTAGTTGTTGTGTAATAAGTATTGATTTGTGCTCATATTGTTGTTGTTTTGCTTGATTTGCTGCTAGGTTTTCTAACAATCGAATAAATGAATAAATAAATGAGTTTCTATCGTTTTAAGTTTTCCAAAAGTTACAAGTGTTTTCTCTCATAATATATACAAGTGCTTGGAATACTTCGATGATAATAATTCCATTATAAAAGGCTTAAATTAATTAAATATTTATTGTAAGACAAGTATTGAATTTAATAATTTATTTTGTGCATACGAGGACGGTCCGAGAGCAACCCAATCTGGCATGTATGTAGATTACGGTAGTATTTTGAAAAAAAAAAAAAAAAATACTTCGCAGAAAAGTGGAAATCTTGTAAAACATTTGTTTTAAGTTTCAAGACGCCATGTTGTTTTGTATTTTGTTTTGAGGCCATCAAAAGTAAATGTCTCCAGAGAATTTGTAAACATGGAATACTTTTATTTGAATGGTCTCAGTCAAATAAAGCCATGCTAGATCCTATTCTGGGGAGTTCTTTGCAAGTTTTCAATGACAATAAGCCGTTATACCTTCAAATCATTTGAAAGTAGGCTAAAAACTGCTTTAAGAAACATCTGAAATTTATTAATCGCTCAATTCTCTTGAAATTTGATCTGAATTGAGAACTTTTAGTAAAATTTGCAATACAACACCATCCCATATATGACATTCAAGGCTGTTGTAACTTTTATATAATCAACATAAACATTTAAATTTATGATTCATAAATATTGTGTATTTAATTAAGAAATCACAATTTGTTACGTTTAGCAACAGATCATTGAAGAGAGCTTCAGGCGATTTTGTCTATCAAAATGTTTTTGTTAAACATATTATTTATTAGCTGTCTTCTAAAAGAATTATCGTTAATTTAACTTTGATTTAAACAAAAAGATGTAATAAAAATCATAAGAAAAAACAACACAAGATATTTTACTTAATATGTCATTTAGAAGAAGTTTGATAGATTAAAAAAAAAATAATAATAATAGTAATCATTAATAATCACAATTGCTCACGCTGATACTGCTGCATTGCAATTCTAGCTTAAGTCTCAATTGGAATTTTTATTTTAAATGTCTCTACCAGGGCTGCGGAGTCGATATGAAAAAGTTAATATCGGAGCCATATTTATATGGGGACTAGATCGAAAAATTCACCGATACTGACCATATTTGGTAAGGTCACAACTAATTTTTTTCAAAACTTATATAAACCAAATATGAGAGAAATCTGTGCAATATTTTTGTTTTTTAATAGATTTAAGTGAAGATCGGGATCAGCTTCATATAGGGGCTATGACTAAGACTCGTCCTATAGTGTTTATTTTTGAACTACTGATAAATGAATGTAATAAACATATACAAACCCAATTTGACTCAGAGCTATATATTATAATTATAATAACTAGCAGATTTCAGCACTCAAAATTTGAATGCAATTTCTAGGAAGCTTTTTTTTCAACTTAGCCAATTCACTAACCAACAATTTTATGGTTTAATGTTATTGTGAATGAAGATAAGAAACATATTAACAAACACATTAACAAAGTTAATAAAACACACATAGCATATGTGTAATTTTATGTATGTGTTAGTAGCAACGTTAAATGCAATATTTTCAAAATAAAGGAAAAAATATAAAAATCTGTAAAACTGCAAAACAGCTAAAAAGAAATACCTTTCAAATAATATACGTTTGGTCAAAATCGGTATAAAACGGTAGAACAAAACATCAGTCACAAGAAATCGTATAGCCTATTAATATTATAGATCTGAGTCGAAAGTGATTCTAGGTCAAAAATTACTTTTCATAGTAATTAACATCTTTTATTTACAACAAATAACATTTATTTAAAAAACATAGTATGTGCAAACTTCGCATCAAAGGATTATTCAACAACATCATACTCAAATCAGCATACGCCCCAACAGAGGAAGCGCACGAGGCCATCAAAGACAATTTTTACAACAACCTTGGGAATTTCTGTCATACCACTGCGGTTTACGATACCTTCTAATTCTAGGTGACTTCTGTGCCAAGATCAGCACGGAAGAATAGAGAGGTCGGAGGCAATCATTGGATTTGGATTGTGTCTGTTTGCAGAAGCGATGAATCTATTCATCAGCAGCGCAAACTTCCCCCATAAAAAAATACACAAGGGCACGTGGAAGATACCAGGAATGAACAATACAAATCAAATTGATCACGCTCTAATATCTAAACGTAGAATGACATCAGTAATAGCCTCTGCGGAAAACTTCCCGAAAACAATTTCCCGAAAACAATTGCCCGAAAACAATTGCCCGAAAAAACAATTCCCCGAAAAACAATTCCCCGAAAACAATTTCCCGAAATTACAATTTCCCGAAAACAATTTCCCGAAAACAATTTCTCGAAATTACAATTTCCCGAAATTACAATTTCCCGAAATTACAATTTCCCGAAAACAATTTCCCGAAATTACAATTTCCCGAAATTACAATTTCCCTATTTTTAGTTTCCAACTTCCCATATATTCTTGATTTCCCCCATAAAAAAACTTGCTGCATACGATTTCTCGAAAAAACAATTTCCTGAGTATACGACTTCTCGAAAAAACAATTCCCCCACCCCGCACCGCGCCCTTCCTCTTCCACCCTCCCTCGTTATCCGGACCTATTTATTGGAGTGTCATACTCTTATTTTTTCATTGTGACTTTGAACACTTCGGTATTCAGACCATCCGACGGAAAACGCTCACTGCTAAAGAACAAATCGTTAATGAGCTGAAAGATCTTGCCCGGACCACTACATCAAGTGGTCATGAACTGATTGCTCGATTGTTTCGGAAATGCCATCAACAAGCTATTTGAATAGTAATTTCGGGAAATTGTAGTTTCTGGAAATTGTGTTCGGGAAATTGTATTTCGGGAAATTGTAATTTCGGGAAATTGTATTTTCGGGAAATTGTGTTCGGAAATTGTCATTTTGGGGAATTGTGTTCGGGAAATTGTAATTTCGGGAAATTGTTTTCTGGAAATTGTTTTCGGAAAATTTTCCGCAAATCCAGTAATAGACGTCCACTCGTGCAGAAGTGCGAATATTGACAGTGACCACTACCTGGTAATAGTACGACTGCGGCAGAAAATCTCAACTGTGGCCAATACACGTGGAATGATGAAATAAAAACGGGACACCGACAAACTTAATGAACCTAATACAACATCCGAGTTCCGTCTCAGATTATCAGCGAACTTAATGAATATACCCAGGACTATGACCATTGGAGGCGATTGGAAATGTCTCCAGACTTCAATAACAATAGCAGCTGCTGATTGTATTGGTGACAAAAAGAGATCGAAAAATGAGGAGTGGTTTGATGGCGAGTGTGTAGAGGCAATAAGGCAAAAAAATGAGGCCCGTGCAACATAATGACACATAATACAGATGATATTAGAAATACGTACCACCAACAACGAACAAATGCTAACAAAATATGCAGGAAAGAAAGAAAGACGCCCTTAAAGCAAGAATATAGGATATAAACAACGATTTCTCCAATCATAACAGAAGAGAATTCTATAGAAAGTTTCGACAGCAAGCGAAAGGCTTTCAGTCCAGGGTCAATGCCTGTAAAGACAAAAGCGGTACAATGCTTACCGAGGAAAAAGATATTCTAGAACGATGGAATGAATATTTTAGCGAACAATATAACAAGGGTCCGGATGACACAAACATGTAAGCCATAATAGACGATAATGAAGAAAACTTACCACCGCCAAACCGAAATGATATTGTAAAAACAATTAATAAAATAAAAAACAACAAGGTGCCTGGACAAGATGGGATTACGGTATTATCGGTTTAATTAAATGGGTGACGATGGCATCGAGGCCCTCCATAAACTAATAAGCAATATCTAGCATTAGGAACAAGTCCCGTCATAGTGGTGCATCGGACTCATAGTGCCAATACATAAGAGCACATGCGACAACTATAGAGGAATAACACTTTTTGACGTTTGTTACAAAATGTTCACGAACATCCTTTCCGAATGAATAATTTAAGCTTCAGCCAACATACAAGGAGAACATCAGGGAGGATTCAGACTAGGCAGAACCACAGTTGATCAATTATTTCTCTTAAAACAGAACTGCGAGAAATTATATGAATGTGGTATCTATATGCATCTACTTTTTATAGACTTCAAGCAAGCGTTTGACTCCATCGATAGAAATATAACACCCCAAGATTTTTCCGACTTTGGAATATCCTCAAAACTCACAAGACTTACCTGCACAACTTTAGTCAACACTACTGCTAAGGTTGTATACCAACAGAAAGCAACTGGCGCCTTCCAGATAAACAAGGAGACTCGCTTTCAACAGTAGTATTCAATCTAATGCTACACTACGCAGTTAAGGATCACGTAAGAACTGGTAGTTTGCTTAGCAGATCTGGTCTGACTATTGCATACACAGATGACATTGCAATTGTTACAAGGAACATCCGATATATGTAGGAAATTTTGCAATGCAAGAGCATTGTGCCTTATAATAAATGAACGAAAGACTAAATACCTAAAAATATCTGCGAATGAAAACGACGAACTGTACATGATATACACACAGGTGAATACCACTTCGAAGTTGTAACTAATTTTATCTACCTGCGTGCCCTTTTAAAAAATTACAATGACTGTATTAGTGAACGACTATCGGCAGTCAATAGGGCGTACTTCGGACAAAAGAAAAGGTTTTCATCTAAGCTGATATCGAAGACGTGCAAACTTAACATATAGAAAACTATTATCAGACCTACCGGCACATATGGATGTGAAACGTGGTCCATGATAGCAAATGAACAACAGCGTCTAAGAATCTTCGAGGGTAAAATCCTCCGCAAGATATATGGTCTGGGCTGGGTAGGTGATGCTGCACGCATGGACGATAGCAGTCGTTGATAAACTATGAAAAAAAGTCGTTGTTAAACTATGAAATCAGAAACACTAGACGAAGAGGATGCCCGCGAAGTAGATGTAAGGACTGTGTTGAAGACGATCTAAGGATAATGGAAACTGGCAACAGAAAGCTATACATAGAGCTAAAGATCACCCCGAGCTGTAGCGCTATATTATGATCATGATGACATTCTTCCAAGAGCCTTCATCATAGCAAATTCGAGTCTTTTTGATTTATTTATATCACTAATAAATGTTTTTTTCTTTTTTTTTGGGAACTCTGCTTCTTAGTGTACTAAGTTCAGTTTCTAGTTGGACAATGACATTCGAAGCATTTTCCATTTCTTTTGCAACAGCTGTTTTTTTTTTATTTTTATTAATTTCGCTCAATATAATTCTTTCTTGGTTTATTATTAAGGTTTTTCTTATCTATATACTAATACGTGAAGGTAAATTTTTAGTTCCCTTTTTAAGCAATATGCGGGCACGTAGGAGTGTGAAAATTGGCATAGTTATAGTTTATATGGAGGAGAACCTTAGAATGATAAAGCTTATGTTTAGTCTGTCTTAAAAACATACTAAATTAAATAAAATATAATATTTATAACAATTCGTACACCCTGCTATTGCAAATTGCTAAAATTGATTAACATACCTTTAGGCTCATTTAAATATTCATAAATTTTTTATATATGTAAATAGATTAAAAAAAAAAAACATTGGAAGACAAAAATTTAATGAAAAAATAGTATTTCCTGAAATTTGTATTCGAATTTCGAGTGCTGGGCTATACTAGTTTTTATAATTCCCTAATACCGTTTGGACACTAGACTTGGAACAGCTACCCATATAAGAAATTTCGCATTTTTCTGATGCTGAAAAATATTTTTTTTATATCTCAACTGATTTCCTTAGTTTAAGGACCCATTTTTAACAAATCCAAGCAGGACAGATTTCTTTTTGCTAACTGAGGATGGTAGATGTTTGTAACAATAACGAAGCAAATATGTGCTCTTTTCAAAATACGTTTCCTTTCTGTGTTTTAATAATGTAAGTTCTTTAATATTTATAAAACAATAACAAATTGCAACAAAAAAAAAAAAAACATAATATTCAGGTTCTTTAATTTGTAAAAGAATATGTTACATTAGGGATGCCCTTAAATATGCTAGTAGCAAAAAAAAAAAAAAAAACTGAGAAATATAAAGTTTTGGGTCAATCAAAAAAATTTAGAGGTACCTCAACGCGACTGAAAATTTGTGTGTTTATATGGGTAAAATATGACTTTTTTCAGATTTTACGCAAATTTTGTTCTATAGTTTAATGTTTTCGACAAGGTGTTATATGAATCGATATAACAATATAGCACAATTTTATTTCCCAACCCATGGTAAGGGTTTCATCCAGTTTACTAGAACAATTAATTTTTTTTTAAATATGCCAAGTTTGGCCTCGGCAAGGAATGGGTTAACGTTATTCCAAATTTTTAACATAAATGACTAGAAAATTATATCGGTTATTATACATATTTTAAGCGTCACATTTAAAAATTCAACAGAAGTTCCAAAATATTTGAATTTTTTTGGGTTATATGTGACCCCAAGTCCTAAAGGGATAATAGGGTTTTATAATTTTTTTCCGAAACCCTAGGCTACTAAGACAAAATTTAACATTTAAAAGTAGAAAATTGATAAATTTTTGATACAAAGTATTTAGAAAGATTACATTTACTGAATATTTAAAAAAAAAAAAAAAAAACAAATTTTTCTCGAAATCCGCAAAAAAATTCTTTGTGAAAAAAATTCTGGCAGAGGAACTTACTTAAAAGCTTACAGAATTAAGCTCTAACATATATTTAACAAAACCTTAAAGTGCCAGATCCATTTTTTGAAATTTTGTTGAAGAAAATTTTTTAAAACTTAAAAAAGAGGTTCTAAAAATTTTATCAAAAAAATTTCCATTTTTGGTGTCATTGCGCAATACGTTACAAACAATAATAAAACAAGACTTCATATCTGAGTGTTTATAGGTACAGAGACCAAAAGCAAATGATGGCTTTAATTAATTTCTTAAAGTTGAGAAAAATTTCCGTCAAATTTAACAACCTAGTGTTTTTTTTGGCACAGAAGTGGTCTGGGGCATTTGCTATTTCTTGGCGAGTTTTTATTCGATTTTAAAGTTATATAGCTTTTTAAATAGACAGTTTAGTACTGATATCGATTCCCTCTGCGGAAAATTTCTCGAAAACAATTTCCCGAAAACAATTTCTCAAATATAATTTCCCGAAGACAATTGCCCGAAAAAACAATTCCCCGAAAAAACAATTCCCCGAAAACAATTTCCCGAAATTACAATTTCCCGAAAATAATTTCCCGAAATTACAATTTCCCGAAATTACAATTTCCCGAAAACAATTTCCCGAAATTACAATTTCCCGAAATTACAATTGCCCTATTTTTAGTTTACAACTTCCCATATATTCTTCATTTCCCCCATAAAAAAATAAAAATTTCCCGAAAATACAACTTGCTGCATACGATTTCTCGAAAAAAAATTTCCCGAGAATACGACTTCTCAAAAAAAAAAACAATTCTCCCATTCCGCACCGCGCCCTTCCTCTTCCATCCTCCCTCGTCATCTGGACCTATTTATTGGAGTGTCATACGCTTATTTTTTCATTGTGACTTTGAACACTTCGGTATTCAGACCTCCCGACGGATAACGCTCATCCATCTCCATCACATCCTGCCCATGCAATAGCTGCTACGAAATCGTTACCACTTTGCATAGCGAAGTTTTTTTTAGTTATTTAGGTTGTAATACACAGTTACTATGCCACTCGAATTCGTGAATAGCGAAAAAGGTAAACCGAGGTTGCTTTTGAATGGTATCTTGTATCATGACGACGGTTGATAGCGTTTATTGGCGTTGTATTCATTATCGAGGAAAACATTATAGCGGTAGGGTCATAACTTGCAACGATACTATAAAAAAAGAGACTTCACAATCACAGTGCCGAAGCGGCTTTCGTTGCTAAAGAAAAAAATGGATAATGAGCTGAAAGATCTTGCCCGGACCACTACATCAAGCGGTCATGAACTGATTGCTCGCGCTTTGGCCGGAATTTCTGATAGAATTGTTTCGGAAATGTCATCAACAAGCTCTTTGCAGAAATATTAATTTCGGGAAATTGTGTTCGGGAAATTGTAATTTCGGGAAATTGTTTTCGGGAAATTCTTTTCGGGAAATTGTTTTCGGAAAATTTTCCGCAAATCATCGATTCATATAACAACTTGTCGAAAAAATTAAACTATAGAACGAAATTTTCGTAAAATCTCAAAAAAGTCATATTTTCCCCATATAAACACACTTGAGAAATTCAGTCGCGTTGAGGCACCTCTAAATTTTATTTGATTGACCTAAAACTTTGTATTTCTCAGTTTTTTTTTTGCTATTCGCATATTTCTAGGGGGTGAGACTTTAAATTTGAATACTTTTGTTCCCCTCCATATAATAAAAGGCCACCCTAATGTTACATAGTTGTTGTTGCTAAAATTGCTGCGACCTACTCTAAAACCAGTTTTGATATGGAGTATGTATACCTTTCTATGCCACTGTATGTGTGATGAAACGATTAGCAATGCAATGACTTTATTTCCAATAATATACAATCTCGGGGTGCATTCTGATTTGTGGCGAGGTTATCTAAACATCGACCTAACAATAGTGCACCACTGGACCGTGGTTATACTTTGCAGACCCTGTGACTGGAGTACATACTCAGGGGAGATGATTCTATTGCGGGAAAAAACAATGCCCACTAAAACAGGTGAAAGCAATAAAGGCAGAACTACTTAAAAATTATGTTGCAAGTTTAATGTGGTGGAATAAAGCACATTTGTTGTAAAAATTTCCAATAAAAAATGTTTGGTTTAGTTCGTTTGTAATGTTAAAATATTGTTCATGGTTTTATTTTTAATTAGGGTTAGCTCGGGAACGATTTGGTTCTGAACTCAACTGCGGGTTCTGATCCCAAAATATGTAATTTTTATTTAATTTAATAATTTTTACTTGAGTGGGATTTTTTAATTTAATATTTTTAGGAGTCGGAATTGGAGTCGACTACGTCTCCCAACAAACAACAATTACTATCGTCTCTGACTCTGACTCCGACTCTGACTGCACGACTCCGACTGCGACTCCACATCCCTGGTCTCTACTGCATTATTTTTTCCGTTTCTGTATTTAGAACAACAATATCAAAATAATGACTTTTTCCTTTTTTAGAGTCTGTTGAATTTTTAATGATTTTACATACATACATTCAAAAACAGCTCCGTAAATATAATAATTATTAATTCAGTGTTCATAATTTGAAATGGGAATGACATTTACTAATTATATGTAAATATTATAATGGCAACAAATATTTTCTTTCTTCCGGAGAGAGAGAGCACACCCATTTGAAATTTGAGTTCAAATGGAATATGAAAATTGTCAGTTGTCTGAATATTCATTAAAATCCTATTTTATCCCCCGTAAGGTTACGCCATCTCCAGTCGATTTAAACAATATGGAATGTATTTACTTATGTCGGCCATTTAAAGAATATTTTTGTTTTTTCTGAATCGCTATTGAAATTTTAAAATCATGATCATCTCCCATTGCGTTGACAATATTTGTTTGTTTTTTTCGGGATGTCGTTAAAAATTGTTCATTTCAAAGGGGGAATTTGTTTATAATTTGTATATCTGTGTATGTGTGTATGTGTAATACATAAATACATTTGTAACATTTTTTTTTTGTATATAGTTTTTAGTCTGTGTTGATAAATTGCATCCCTAGAAAGTGTCAATGAACTTGAATCTTAGTTTGTAATGATGTATTTTTAGCTGAGAAAATGTGATTTCAACACAAAATGCGTAAATGTCAAAGTTTTTAATGGGTCTTTTTTTCCGTTCACATTATCAAATGTTGTAGAATAATTGGACTAAAGAAAGAACAAAAAAAATTTTTAAAAGTGAATGAGTACGAGTATGTGTTGCCTAAATTATGATCTTATTACATTCATGTTCTTGTGTTTTTTTTGCTCCAAATACAAACAGAAATTATTATGAAACATATGATGAATTGGAAATTCTCAATTGAAAGTCTTAAAGAAATGTGAAATCATAAAATAAATTATCAAGAGGCTGTAAATTTGTAGTGGAAAATGTTTTTAGGTCCATCTTGAAATAATAATAATTTAAATCATTGTCAGATTCTCAAAAATATTGTTTTTAATTAATGACTCTTGGCGGTGGTCTAAAGGCACTGAAACAGCCTTTATAAGTCTATTTATTTTCGGTGGGTCAAAGGTCATTAATACATGAAATTTGAAATAACATATCATAGAAAAGTCTTTTAACTTCTTAAACTTTGGATCATGTGATAATAACCTTAACTTTAACTTTTTACCAAACAAACTATCTATTGCTTTTGGTTACTAATGAGGGTTGGTGAATATTCCCGAAACAGCTGTATAACCTGTCATGCAGAATATAAATCAATTTTTGAAACAAATGTGCCTATGTTTTTGCTTAATTTAAAGTAAAAATATTTGATCTTGAGCCTGAATAATTTCAAACTCAATTATTAAGATTTTTAATTTTTATAATAAATAAGATTTTAAAAAGATTTATTCAAAAGAAGTGATTTATCATGACCTAGGTAAAATGTAATTCACAAGAGCTATAAAACCAAGCTCATATTAAATTCATTGCTTATGATCAAAATTCTCATCCGATTCCAAGAATGGCATCTATTGTTTTTTTTTATTTATTTAAAAAGGAATTATTTCTAATTTATTATTTTCAATTTTCACAAATATAGAAGTAAAAAGATCTTATTTTCTATCTTTATCATCTTAACGATTGAGTTAGAAATAAATCAAGCTCAAGATCAAATATTTTTACTTTAAATAAAGCAAAAAAAAAAAAAAAACACCAATCAATCCTCATCAGTAACTAAAAACAGTAGATAGACTGTTTGGTAAAAAGTTATTTTTATATAATTTTAAGGTGAAACCAACCAAACAAAAAAAATCATGCGAGTCCGATCACAAGGGAGATGTGTAAACATCTAATAATTAAAGAAAACATCAACATCATATTTTGCAGTGCATAAAAAATAAGTCGATTATGCTGTTTTCTGAAATTCAATTGATGTTTTCTGAAATTCAATTGATGTTTTCTGAAACTCGAATGATGTTTTCTGAAATTATATTGATATTTTCTGAAATTCAATTGATGTTTTCTGAAATTCTATTGATGTTTTCTGAAATTCAATTGATGTTTTCTGAAACTCGAATGATGTTTTCTAAAACTCGAAAGATGTTTTCTGAAATTCAATTGATGTTTTCTGAAATTCAAATGATGTTTTCTGAAGTTATATTGTGGTTTCTGAAATACAATTGATGTTTTCTGAAATACAATTGATGTTTTCTGAAACTCAAATGATGTTTTCTGAAATTATATTGATGTTTTCTGAAATTCTCTTTATGTTTTCTGATATTCAAATGATGTTTTCTGAAATTATATTGATGGTTTCTGAAATACAATTGATGTTTTCTGAAATTCCATTGATGCTTTCTGAAATTCAATTGATGTTTTCTGAAACTCGAATGATGTTTTCTGAAATTATATTGATGTTTTCTGAAATTCTATTTATGTTTTCTGAAATTCAAGTGATGTTTTCTGAAATTCCATTGATGCTTTCTGAAATTCAATTGATGTTTTCTGAAACTCGAATGATGTTTTCTGAAATTATATTGATGTTTTCTGAAATTCTATTTATGTTTTCTGAAATTCAAGTGATGTTTTCTGAAATTCCATTGATGCTTTCTGAAATTCAATTGATGTTTTCTGAAACTCGAATGATGTTTTCTGAAATTATATTGATGTTTTCTGAAATTCTATTGATGTTTTCTGAAATTCAATTGATGTTTCCTGAAACTCGAATGAGTTTTCTGAAATTATATTGATGTTTTCTGAAATTCTATTTATGTTTTCTGAAATTCAAATGATGTTTTCTGAAATTATATTGATGGTTTCTGAAATACAATTGATGTTTTCTGAAATACAATTGATGTTTTTTGAAAGACAATTGGAAAATGTTTAGAAAAGAACATATCATAATTTTTTCACAAATACAATCAGATAAAGTCACACCGATTTACACTTCAGCTCACACCGATGTATTACGCTGTTTTTGCGATTGTATTGTGAAATAGAAATTTACCCCCCTGCGCATATAGATGTTTACACATCGAAAGAGTTATAATATTTAACCTTTTTCAAAAACAAATTGTGTTATTCAAGAAAGAAAAAAAAAACACGTATGTACTAGTATATTGTGGTATGTAATGTGTACTCATATACAAACATATTTCTTTCAAAGTTATTTTATATTTAATTGGTTATATTGGAAAATGTTCAATAGTATAACTCTTTGCTTGGATTCTCATTAAGTTGGTTTTAAGGCAGAAATGATTTCTATTCGTACGAAAAAAGTTTTTATGTATACATTGGAACAGCTTCTCAATATTTATTGAGATAATAGGACAGCCAACCGAATTTAAGAATTTGTAATAAAAAATAAAAAAAATATTTAGTAAAAATTTGTACAAATTTCAGAAAATAAGCATTTAGATGAAAACCGGCAGTTCCCAGCCCTCGAAATTCGAGTAAAAATTCTAGGAAATTTAACTTTTTCATTTAATAAATATAAGACCCTAAAGGTATACTAATTAATTTTAGCCATTTCACAATACAACACTTTTTATTGTCGTTATTGGTTTATGTCCAAAATTATTTTTGTCGTTATTGGTTTATGTCTATCTCCAAATTATTTTTCAAATCAACACAGGATTTTTTGCTAACACATTAGCAAATTTAATAAACACACACACAACTTTGTATAATTTTATGTATGTGTTAGTAGCAACTTTAAACGCATTTTACTCCAAAAAAATTTAAAAATGTAAAAATCTGTAAATCTGGTGGACAGCTAAAAGTAAATACCTTTCAAATGAGGGATGTTTGGTCAAAGTAGAGTTAAAACTGACAAACATACTTCGGTCACAATAAATCGCCTTGCCTATTAATATTATAGGTATACAAATATATGCATTTAAAAAAAAATATGCAACTACATATCGCTGTCATTTTGTTTAATTTTAATGAATCGGATAGATTTATATATTCCATATCTAAGATAGGCTATTAAGTAAAATATCCATTTACCTTAAATTCCTGGCCCTAGTAATTCCAATGCCTATCAATCAATTATTTAATTGATTTTTTATGTAAATTGTTTTTTAAATGAGGCGCAATTTTGTTAACTCACCTTTGTGAGTTAAAACGCAATCGTATAGCAACTTTAGAGGAATGTTTGATATTGACTGTAAATAAAACATGGATCCATTCCAACACACCGAAGACCAATCGTCAGTCTAAACAATGGATTTCTTCGAGCGAACTGGTGCTGAAGAAGGCCAAAGAGGCCCTTGTTGGTAAGGCCGAAAATTTTTTGGATATACACAGTATGTCAAATAAATTTGTAGACTCTTCCCACAGAGAGCGGCGATGCGTCTTAACGTCCATTGTGTGCTAGCAAACTGCCAACAAGTTGTGCACTTTTCGTTAAGTAGTTAAGAGAAGGCAGTCGTTTTTTCAGAAGTGAATGTTTTTCATGTTGGGTTTTGAAGATAGAGCTATTATTAAATTTAACACAAAACTTGGTAAAAGTGCTTCGGAAACATACCAACTCATGATACAACTTTACGGTGACTGTTGTTTAAGTAGATCAAATGCTTTTGTGTGGCGCAAACGTTTTTTGGATGGAAGAAATACGCTAGAAGATGATCAGCGTGGTGGAAGACCAATTTGATATAATACGTCTGAAGTTAATGAGAAAGTAAAAAATTTCATGACAAACGATCACTGTTTATTACTGAGAATGCTGGAAGACAATTCGAACCACATCCCGCAAGAATATATAGGCAAAACGATAGTGTATGCTAAATTTGTTTGTTATACGACCAACAATGCTCTCATTCACACCTCCCTTATTGTTCGTCGATTTTTGGCAAAAAAAGAAGAGGTCCAGTGATTATTTTCTATTATCAAACCAAATGAAATGGCTTGGCTGAAAGAGATTTACATAGCTTCAATGTTCAAAAACATTGAGCAAACAAATGCCTATTTTAGGACCTTGAGAAATCCTATAATTTAAAAGGAGTGTTTCCAACTCAAATTAAATTAAAAAAATATTTAAAAAATGTATTTAATTGAATTATTTATTACATATATATAATATTAATGGGGAGGCTATTTCTTGTGACCAATGTAACTTTGTCAGTTTTAATCCTATTTGGACCAAACATCCCTCATTTAAAAGGTATTTCTTTTTAGTTGTCCACCGGATTTACAGATTTGCACCATCTGGAACATTTTTTTTTGGACTAATGCTCATTTAAAGTTGCTACCATCACATACAAAAATTTATACAATGTGTTTGCAAAAATTGTATATGAAAAGAACTGTGTTGAATTGAAAAATAATTTTGGACATAAAACAATAACGACAATAACGCAATCGAATTTTATTATAATATTCGCGTATCACACGCCCTGTGTTGAATTGTGAATTGCCTAGAATTAGCATACCTTTAGGTGGCATACAAGGTGGTGCAAATACCTTTAGGCTCCTATTTCTGCGTGTTCGCCAAATACACTGGAACAGAATAGCGACCCTATAATTCTGAAAGGGTATGTTGAGTAGATCATTTTTGTAGAACAAACTTATGGTCCAGCACGTCTGAGTATTTTTTACAGTGGGTCAAAGTTTTCATTTTTTGGTCGAAGGGAGCATTATACTTTATGAAAAAAATGCTGTAAGTTAATGTCTGAGAGAATTCTTATGGTCAGAACTGTGTTGTGGAATTGTATGAGGATTATTTTTGTGGAAGATCTTACCCCTCTAACTGGTCTCTTTATGGGTCAATTTGACCCTTTTTTCGAGAAAATCAAAAAATATCCTTTAAAAAAGGACATTTAAGGATTAAAATATTCTACGAAAATGTTTGCCGACCAAAGACACCACTGCTGTAAATAAAGCTCTTTATGCTTAATTAGTAAAATTATACACCAACATATACAAAACAGGTAAAAACGGCGTCAAGTTCGGCCGGGCCAAACACTGAGTTCTCGCGTCTAGTCAGCTGTGACTTACCAATCGGGTGTGATATTTATTAAAATTAATAATAAAAAATAAAAGAAAAAATTCAAGCATAGTTGAGCTACTAAGCAGTACATATCGGGTGTGATTTTTACTAAAATTGATATAAAAAAAGAAAAATTAAAGCTTAAATAAGCATGGCGGATTCTGCTTTCAAATTAAGAGATTGGTTTTGTTTTATTTGTGGACATTTTACGCACCATCAATGCAGAAGAAAAATATTGCCTACAATTGAAGAACGATATTTTCTTTTCTTTGGAATACGATTTTTATCTGAAGCTTGGATACCAAAAACCGTATGTACTACTTGCGAAAGTGGTCTTTTGACCTGGTACAAAGGCGGTACTAAGGCGCTGCCATTTTCTGCGCCTATTACATGGATTGAACCTGAAGATCACAAATCAGATACATGCTATTTCTGCGTAAATTACAAATTTGGTAGAAGCCAAAGGCACTACGCGACAATGACATACGAAGCAACAAATAATGTCATTTTACCAGAAGTGCGCTGTGAAGGTGTTCCGGTGCCTCAACCGCCTACACATACATTTTCGGCCAATATGACAGTCGCCAATACAGAAATAACAGCGGCGGTTGAAAACATATCAGATATAAGTTACTTGCCTCTTGATGGTTTAAACATATGTCCTAATTTGGTAGACCAAGCTTAGTTTGAAGATCTTGTAAGAGATTTAGGACTAACAAAAGAGAAAGCTGAAATATTATGTTCCAGATTGAAAAACAGGAATTTGATAAAAGCCGATGTAAAAGTTACATTTCCAAGAAAAAGACACGCCGATCTGGAAAGTTATTTTAAAAAATCAGTTATCTAAAATATCTAAAGCTTCCACTGGACTCTTCCGTTTGGGGACTATTTATATAGTTCAAAACACAGCTTAAAAGCAGTTTTACTGCACAATGGAAATCAGCATCCATCAATACCGGTTGCGTATTCCACAAAAAAGGAGGAAACATACGCAAATATAAATATAAATCTCTTAAATAAAATTGAATACTATAAATATAAATGGGAAGTATGCGCAGACTTCAAAATGATTGCAATATTGACTGGAATGCAAACAGGATACACAAAATATATGTGCTTTCTTTGTAAATGGGATTCACGTGCTACCAGCAGCCATTATCATATTAAATATTTCGAAGAACGTAAAGAAAATATTATTGGTGACTTAAATGTAATCAATGAATCCCTTGTCCCAAAAGATAAGGTCATACTTCCACCGCTGCATATTAAGTTGGGCGTGGTGAAAAATTTTATTAAAAGCTTAAATACACAAGGAAATGCTTTCAAACGCATTCAAACAATTTTCCCCAGATTATCTGCAGCAAAATTAAAAGAAGGTAACATACGGTTTTAAGAAATAATTTATTTCATTCAATGTAAATTACCTTTTCTAGGAATGCTCGTTGGACCCAATATAAGAAAATTATTACAAGATGAAGAATTTTATGGTAATCTGTCGGATATGCAAAAGACAGCATTTGACTTTATGCAGCTGGTTATATCAGAATTCCTTGGAAACTCAAAAGCACAAAACTATGCAGAAAATATTGAAAGCATGCTAATCGGTTTTAACAATATTGGCGTTAAGATGTCACTAAAGCTGCATTTTCTGCACTCTCATCTCAATTTTTTTAAAGAAAACCTTGGAGCATTTTCAGATGAACACGGTGAAAGGTTTCATCAGGATATAAAGGTATTGGAAGAAAGATTCAAAGAGAAATCCCAAAGTGTAATGCTTGCTGAATACGTATGGGGCTTGTACAGAAACCTTGACTCATCGGAACATTCACGTCCAGCTAAATACAGGAAAGCGTATTAAGTTTAATCTTTAATCCATTGTCATACTACTGCTATTTACCAATTCCCTTTTACTCGAAAATTTGAAGCAAAAAAATAAATATGTACATACTATAATAAACCAGTATTAAAACAAAATTATAATTTTTTTTTATAGAAGTTGGCGTGTAATTTTGCCAATTAATCGTAAAGAGCTTTACTTACAACAATGGTGTCTTTGGTGACCCCCACTGCAATTTTTCGGCAAACATTTTCGTAGAATATTTTAATCCTTAAATGTCCTTTTTTAAAGTATATTTTTTTGATTTTCTCGAAAAAAGCGTCAAATTGACCCATAAAGAGACCAGTTAGAGGGTTAAGATCTTCCACAAAAATAATCCTCATACAATTCCACAACACAGTTCTGACCATAAGAATTCTCTCAGACATTAACTTACAGCATTTTTTTCATAAAGTATAATGCTCCCTTCGACCAAAAAATGAAAACTTTGACCCACTGTAAAAAAATACTCAGAAGTGCTGGACCATAAGTTTGTTCTACAAAAATGATCTACTCAACATACCCTTTCAGAATTATGGGGTTGCTATTCTGTTCCATTCAAAAAGTCTTAATTTGTTGGACAGTGATATTTACAATGAAATAAATTTAATGAGTTAACAAATTAAATATCATTGAAAGAAAAAAATTTAATGAAAAACAAAATTTCCTAGAATCTGCACTCGAATTTCGAATGCTGGGCTTGTTTACTAAAAGTCTTACTAAAAATTTCATATTTAAAATTTAATACTATACATATCTGCTTTTAAATAATTTGATGGACAATTTATCGTTATTTTTCAATTTTATTGCAAAATTTAAAAAGTAAATTTCTTAAACAAATTCAAACTTTTGTCATTAATTTTTTTTCTAATTTTTAATTTTTTTGAATTTTTGTCGAATAAATTTGGCTATATTCTTCATCATTTGTTAGCAACACTTGTCGGTGTTTTTTTTTTTGTTTTGAGTACCTAAAGACTTGGAATGTTTAAGTTAATCTTGAATTAATAACAGGAGTACAGGTCGTAGATATCAAGTTATATGGGTAAAATTTGATATAATAGTTTTGATTAAGTTGGTGAAAAGCGTAAATGTAGTTACAATAATTTATGTTTATGTGGTGCTATATTATTTTGAAAGTAATTATTAAATGCAGTGAGCATATATGTATGTATACACATTTATTTTTGTTTGTTTAAAGAGAGTAAGAGTATAACCACCTTGGTCATCTTTTTATTCTCATCGATAAACAATTCGTTCACATGAAAAAAAAAACAAAAACAAGAAGCAAACAAAAATGTGTATGTATATCAGTATATGAGTACATATACATATGTTTTGTTACGTATATATCTTTCTCTTTTTTTCAATGAAATTTAATTTTCGTACGCCATTCATCAGCTATTGGGCCGAGAGGCTCCAAATTCTATACCAACCTACTCGAAATAACGAAAAAAAATATTATCCTAATTTTACCCGTGATTTGAACAGACAGACGGACAAACGGACATCGCTTTATCGACTCGAGTTGTTATAAGGATCAATAATATACATATCTATATATTTTCTGGGGTAGCAAATACATTTTTCGATGCGTTAGAAACGTAATGACTAGGACTGAGTTTTTCATGCACTAAAAAAACGAAAATATGCGCTTAAAATATGCACTAAAAATGCAAAATATGCACTAAAAAATGAAAGATATACAGTCAAAACTTAAAAAATTTCAATATAAATTTTTTTTTTTAAATTTTATTAAAAACAAAAAAATAAAAATTCAGTCTATTGTTATTCAAATGTACAATATCTTTCAAAAACTTAAATAACTAATTTAAAATTTTGCTTGAAAAACAGAGAAATTTTATATGTTGTTTAAGACTTAATTTCCTTTTTTTCGATCGCGAGTGGATAATGTTTGAATTTTTAGATGTACGCGTTGAAGAACATGTTCTGTTTTTTAGCAGTACACGTACAAGAAAACGAACTTAAAATATAGTTACACTCGAATCTGTGTGGTTTATGTGTGTTCGAAACAAAAAATAGGTGATAGAAAAATGTTCGTGTAGATAACGAAATATTAAAACGAAACGCAGTCATAATTGTGTTCGGCACCGTACACAATTTAGAAACACACATAATTGATATGAAAATAAAAATATGTGTTGGCTGCTTTAGAACAGAACATTGTGTGTTTGATATGTGTATTTTCTGAACCTTGGTTTAAGAACAAAATATGCAAAAATATGCATTTAAAAACAAAATATGCAAAAATGTGAATTTTCATCTAAATTTAAAGAAAATATGCGAAAACTAATCGATGCCATTTTAACGCAAATTAATTGATTCGGAAAGATAATTTGTCGACATCGTTCTAAGACTATTTGAAAAAAACATGCATTTGCACGGAAATCGCAGCCCTAGTAATGGCAAACTAATATATACTCTCTGAACTACTGAACTACATTAACGTAACTTAAATATCCTTTATACATTCAAAAGTTTTTAACTTTATTCTTAGTATAGCCTTTCTGTAACCAGGCAGCTGATGTGAATCATTTCACATATTAATTAAAAACATATTTTTTAAAATTAAATATCGAAATTAAATAATTCGAAATTAATTATCGCCATAATTGAGTTAAGCTCATAATTTTAACACAACATATTGAGAAAGCTTTAATTAATTAGAAATCAATTTAATGAATCACGAAACGATATTACCAATAAAATACTAATTCTAAAATTAAACACTAAAATCAAATTCTCATAACCTTAATTAATTTTCTATGCCAAATATGGTCAAATCATGCAAGTATTCATGCTTTTATGCCTTCATTCATTTATTCGTTGACCGCATGTTTAAAATGAAATAAATAGGAACTAAAACCTTTTTTAATCGATACAAACGATTGAAAAATAAACAACAACAATAAAAAAAAAAAAAAAACAAAACGAAACGCATAATCTCATTGATTTGAGTTTAACAAGTGATTACTATAATAATATCGGCCTAAACTCAATACACTAAACGTTTAGTAGTTGGACTTTCAAGCGTACGAGTAAAATTTAGAAATATTATGAAAACTTGTTTGACGGCACCAACGCCGCCACCACTACCACCAATCAAACTCCACATGACACATGAACTTCAATAAAAAAAAATGCAAAAAACAAAAACAACAAAAACATAAAAGATTAATAGTTTATAGTTAATAGTGAATATGTGTTAAAAAGCTATAAAAGGAAATTAACTACACTAAATTATATAGAAATTTTTTGTTCGTGGCTACAGTGGCTTTTGGTGATGTTGTTGTTGTTGTTGTTATTTTTGTTGTTGTTGTAGCTATTATTAACTGAATATTGCCAGTCATTAGCGGAGTTGTTATTAGAATGCATTACCAATTTAAGACAATCAATTGACAATCAAAGTGCTGATGAATCACTTGAGTGTCAAGTTCGACAATTATGACCGCCATACATGTCACGCTAATCACAGTTTATCTGGCGTTATTAAGTTTTTTTTTTTTTTTATATAAAAAACTATGCATAAATATGGTTTTAAAATAAGATTTATTAGCTGTTTTAGTGCTATTATGACATTATTAAATTTAAATGTGAAAAAAAAAAAAATTATAAACAGTTTTGTTATTAAATAATGAAATAAGTTTGAGCACTGTAAAACTGTGATACGGGGGTGCGTAAATAGTTCTTTACAAATCATATAAGGAGCACAAAGATTTTAAAAAAGTTATGTGTCTGAAGAATTTCAAGTTACAAAAGATGACTGGTCCATTTTTAGGCAAAACCTTAATTCAGTTTTTTTTAAACAATCTTTGGTTGAGACAACTTTTCCTATTTTTGAAAAATGAAAAAAATGAATTGCGTGCTGTTTTTGAAAGGTGAAACACCCAAAGAAATCAGAAATAAGTTAGACGAAGTCCATCCCACATCTGCACCAGCGTTTGAGACTGGACGTCCTGTTGAGCCAGTTATTTCGGAAAAAATCCATGATAAATTTTTTGAGTGATCGACGAGTTAAAGTGCGTGAACTGGCTGAGCCCACGGTCACAAAAAATAGTTCATTGATTTCAATTTTGCACAAGAAATTGTGTATGGAAAAGCCATCAGCAAGAAAGGTGCCGCGTTTGCTCACAATCGAGAATAAACGCACGATACATAACTGTTGACGAAACATGGATCACCACTATATACCTGAAATGAAAGAACCGTGAAAACCATGAATTTTATTAGATGAATCCGGCCCGAAAAAAGCAAAGATTGTGAAAGCGGCTGGCAATTTTATGGCCACGGAGTTTTTTTTTTTTTTTGAGGGGAGAGGGGGGTATAATTTAAATAATTACACTTTTTATTATTTGTTTAAAAACAGCCGCTCATGCGACTGTTTACTTTCACGTCTCTTTATTAATTCTTTTTCTATACTAATTTTAACGTATATCTACCTACGTACGCGCGCACATGCATTGTACACGCGTACACATACACTTACATTATGTGTAACTGAGTAGACGAGTGAATTTGCGTATTAAGCAGTTCACACGTAACTATACTACAGTACAATTGTGAGAAATACTTTTCTCACGCTTGAGTTCGGTGCAGGTGGATATATTTAGTTACAATTAGTAATTTAATTTTACTATTTAGTTACCGTACAGAAGGTAGGGTAACTATGACTTATCAAACACACTACACCTCCCTTTTACAGAAAAAGAATGATATATATTCCTGATCATTCTTTCATATACTTATAGTATTTTTAAATTTAGTTTGAAAAAAAATATTAGGTCTCAAGATCTATTTTGGGTTCTTCACCTTCCCTTTTTTTCTTAAAGTAAAATTAAATTTTAATTAATTCGATTTTGAAATTTATTTTTAATTTTAATTTAAATTTTATAAAGTTATTTAAAATTAATGTTGTAGGTAAAATTATAATTTATATGTAAAATGTTTTCTTCTTTTTTTTTTTTGAATGTTAGTTTACAATAAATTCTTCTTTTATTTTTAATGTTGGTTTACAATAAATTCTTCTTTTTTTCTTAAATTAATTATAATGTTAATTTTAAAAATTTTAAATTTTATATTTAGAATTGTTGTTAAATTTTAATCTTAAACTTATTTTGACCTGGCCAGGTATTTTTAAAATTAGAATGAAAAAATTTTTTTTTTTTTAGCTACATTGTTTTAGTCTATTTTTATGTACATTGGCTTTTTTACCGTCACTCATTGATAGGGTACAATTACCTAATTCGTCTATTTTCTCTACCGAATAAGGTCCCTTAAACAAGCTTTCCAGTTTATGGCCCGCATTGTTCTCTATCAAAACCAAATCTCCTATTTTTATTTCAATGGGATTAATTCTTCTATCGTACAGAGTCTTACTACTTTGTTTTTGCCTTTCTATCATACTCGCAGCTCGCTGCTGCGCCGTCTGAAGCCTATACTTTACCTCTTTTTCGTATGACTCTATGTTATATATTGGGTCAACGATATTGTTATCAAGAAATGGTATGTTAGGTGATTTCTTACCAAATATCAGTTCATACGGACAGTACCCATGGACAGTAGAAGGTGTTGTATTGAAGCAATACGTGAAGTATGTCAACCATTCGTCCCAATCTGTTCTGTCCGCTGAAAGATATGAACGAACGTATTCGTTAAATGTTCTATGTGATCTTTCTATAGTACCCAACGTTTGATGATGGTATGCTGTCGATGTTGTGTACTCAATATTCAGCAATCCACAAAGCTCTTGTATGGTCTGGTTCTTATACTCCGTTCCCATATCAGTCAGAATTCTATTCATTGGACCGTATATTAAAATGAAATTTTCAAAAATAGCCTTGGCTACGGTTTTAGCCTGTTTGTCAGGAATTGGTATAGTGATCAAATACTTCGTTAGATCACATATTATGGTTATGGCATATTCATTGCCGTTATTAGATTTAATAAAAGGACCAATTGTGTCAATAACGACTATATCGAATGCTTTCACTGGTGTTTCCGTTATCACCATTGGTTCCCTTGTTTTCGGTAGGGATTTATTTGTCTGACACTGCCTACATCCTTTTATATAGTTACGTATGTCTCTTGACATTCCGTTCCAGAAATATTTTTCATTTATTTTTGCTGTCATCCTTGTTATCCCTGGATGACCTCCGTATAAAGGATCATTGTGATATTTTTCTAGGAGTGTGTTTTTCTGCTCGTCAGCAGTAACATTTATTCTCCGTGGCGCTAGAGCTATTATTAATTTTTTTAATTCTTTGTTCCCTATTTCTTTAAACACATTGATTCGAATCTTCTCAAATATTTTGTCATTTAGTGATAGTTGCAACTTTTTGATGCCTTTGTTGTCGGTCATATTTTCCAACCTAGGGAAGAATTGATTTAGATCAACTTTCCCATTAACAATAAGGTCATCTATCCTAAGCTCCTCTAAAGTTATTTTCCCGTGTTTAAGGTAACACCTCGGTGTTTTGCCTTGTAAGTCAAACTTTAGGCGAACATTTTTTCTTACTTCCTTTATACTAAGTGTTTCATAAACCCCTGGGGTTGTCGTTATACTCTTTATTTTCTCATCTATTCCTGGTTGTGTTTTTCTAGATTTTGTTCTAGTGGTTACCATAAAAATGTTTCCGCCAGTTTTTATGTCTGCTATTGTTATTCTGGATAAAGCGTCTGCCGCATGGTTATCCTTTCCCCTCAGGTACTCTATTGTAAAATCATACTCTTCTAAATCCAATCTCATTCGCGTCAATTTTGAGGAAGGGTTTTTCATCGAGAACAAGTACGACAGTGGTCTGTGATCGCTTCTCACTAAAAATCTCGTGCCATATATGTATGGTCTGAAATATGTAATCGCCCAGTGTACAGCTGCTAATTCCTGTTCAATAGTAGATTTGTTCGCTTCACCTTTCGTGAACGATCGTGAGGCATATGCTATTGGAAGTTGTATTCCATCATGCTCTTGGCTTAGCACTGCACCGCATGCATATTTACTTGCATCGGTTGTGATACAGAATTGTTCATCAAAATTGGGATATTGTAATATTCTTGGGTTCAGTAGTGAGTTTTTCAAATATTCGAATGCTTTCTCACACTCTCTACTCCATTCGAATTTTGTATTTTTCCTACATAATCTCGTTAAGAGACGAGCGTGTTCCGCAAAATTAGGAACAAAACGTCTATAGTAATTGCAAAATGCTACAAATCGTTTTGTTTCATCGGCATTTTTAGGTGTGGGATAGTCTTGAATTATTTTGAATTTGCTATCGTCTGGAAGAATGCCTTTATCTGTACATTTGTGTCCCAAATAAGTCACTTCATGACTGAAAAATGAACATTTTCCTGGATGTAGTTTAAGGTTATATTTCCGACAGGTTTCAAAAACATCTACCAGATTCCTAATCATGTGTCGTTCTGAACGACCAATTACAACTAAATCATCCATATATAAGAAAGCTTGAGCTGGTGATAAACCAGCGAATGCAATTGTCATCATTCTCTGAAATGAATTTGGGGCTATTTTAAGCCCGTATGGGAGGCGCTTAAAACGGAATGATCCCTTATCTGTTGAAAATGATGTGATATCCCTGGAGTCCTCATCTAATTCAATTTGATGAAACCCAGACGTTAAGTCTAGACAAGAAAAATATTTCGCTTTGCCAAGTTGATCAAGAATGTCATCTATTCTTGGTAATGGAAATTTATCTGCAATCAATTTTTTATTAACCGCCCTGTAATCTACTACTAATCTCCATCTTTTATTAACGCTTCCAGCTAAAGATTTTTTCGGTACTAATAATATTGGGCTATTGTATTCAGAAGCTGATGGTTCAATTATACCATCTTTTATTAATTTATCCACTTGTCCTGTTATTTCCTCCTTATGCGCATAAGGTATCCTATAGTTTTTAATATATGTTGGTTCTATATCTTTTAAACGCAATTTTTGCCTGTAAAAATTATTCGCAGATATTTTTTCTGTTTCTAGTGCGAAAACATCAATATATTTCATGCATATTTCCTTTAGTTCATTCTCAATGAATTTAGGAAATTTTTCGGACAATATCTTAAATTTATCATCGTTATTCTGACACTCGACCATTGATACTGTTTCATAATTATCCAAGCTTTCAGTCTCTATTTGAGCATCAGATATAACAACTTCTTCGTCTGTTGTATTCATTATACGTACAAAAGTTTGTGAGGCGTTAGAAATTGTATTTGCTATAAATATCCCCTCCTTAGGGGTTTGGTTAGGAATTAATATGTCCCCCTTTGAATCTCCTACATTTATTCTTCTAATTACCTCTGATCTCGCAGGTAATGATATTGTGTTGATGTTTGGGTATTTTCGCATTTTCATCCGTATACTTTGTGGGAAATCATCTGGTCTTAATACTATCCAATCTTGATCCGTTCCATATTCTAGTTTACAATTGTACTTTCTAATGAAGTCAAGTCCCAATATTCCATCAGATGGAACTGGAAAGTCATCATCTACCACATGGAGTTTATGTTTAACTAACAGATTTTCAAATATCAGATCCGTTGTGATCTTTCCCCTAGTATAGGTTATACCCTTTCCTATGCCATGTAGGCTAATTGTGTTGGATGTATCTATTCTTTCAAATTTATTCTGTCCGCTTTTTATTATTGATATGTCCGCACCTGTGTCTACCAAAAATGTCGACACTCCTTCATTGAATTTTGATTTTAGTGAAATATATGATGCTGAATTCAGATTAACGTTTAAGATTCTACTATTTCTAATTATTTCATCTATTGAGTACCCGGGGATTGTACGTTTTCCGTACTCCCATGCAAAGCCCGGACATCACGTCCTCTATTATTATTGCGGTTGTTATAGTTCCCGCTGTAGTTATTATTGTTCCTGTTGTAACTGTCACGGCCATTATATTGCCTATTGACCTCATTGTTACCATTGTGGGACTGGTTACTCCCACTGTTGTATCTCCTGTTATTGTTACTACGACCGCTATTTCCGGTGTAATTTCCACGTCGGCTAAAATTTGCGTAGGATCGCCCACGTCTTTGACCCTGGGTATTGTGCATATCCCTGTTATAGTACATTTTGATATGATTTTCTGAAACTCAATTAATATTTTCTAATTTATAATTGGAAATTTTATTTTCAGTTTAAAAAGTGAAATTTTGTATTTATGTGAATAATAATGCTTTATTAATTATAAACAATTTTTAAAAATTAGATGTAATCGCAATCAGATATTTTATAGGTAAAGCAGAATAATAATTCTATATAACTATGTAGAACTGTTTTGTAAGCAAAAAACTCATTGACGAACTCGGTAACTCTATTTTGTAAAGACAACAAAAAGTTAACCCCCCAATCTCACATCACACTGAAATTGTAAAATCGTTGTGTACGTATTATCAACGAAAAATTGTTCGAATTAGTCGAATCCATCGCCATTAAATTTTATGCTCAAACATCTGACTGCAATCTCATTTTTAAAATGTTGTCGAAGCGTAAACTTGAAAAAATTTGTATACTTCTCTCTCTTATTTTATTTTAAGTAAAGTTACCAAGTTTATTATACAGGCACATGTTTGAGGGAAAATGTTTACATTTATTATTATTAGTATTATTTTAATAATAGTACTATTTTTAGGCGCATCGGTTGAACAACTTATAAACTTAGCTACCGCATCATTGAGAGTGTTAAATTGACCTGCTTCTAGTATGAGTCCCACTCTGTCGTTGGTACTGTTTTTTGTCATTGCCTTTACAGCAATGTTTGTTGTGTATTTTTCGGCTAGTGTAGTATTTAAACCGTCCACTATGTAGGCGCTTTGTAATCTTTTCGCCAGTTCTTCTATCTCTTTGGTGTAGTCATTTGGTGTCCTACCACACTGTTTGAGATTCATTATCTTTGCCGAAAGCAACTCAACGGACTCGCCCTTGACTGTTGTTTTTAACCTAGCTATTATGCCGGCTAAATTTACTTCATTACCCTCTATGAGAGTACGTGCCGTTCCCTTCAATTTAGTCTTTACTAAATTGACGGCCACCGCATCCTGGTCTTCCGCAATTGAATCCACCAGTGTTAATGCATCCAGAAAACTTTGTAGGTTCTCTGCCCTACCATCAAAATCAGGTATGATTCTGGATGCTGTCCTTAAAAATTCCGTTGCTGTTTGTGGCATGTTTGCGCTTATTATTTCTGTCTGTATTGCTAATTTATTTTTGTCATCCGCAAATTCTACCCTTTCATGTAATGAGTTGGGCAATTCTACTTCAAGACCCCTACGAGCTGCTACACTGATGAGTTTACTTCTTAGGTCAATGAAAAAACCCTCTGCTGCAACCTTATGTGCGGGTGTTAAACGCTGATAATTTACGTTTAATACGACTCTTATTTCTTCAAGTCGTAAGTAGAGGTTTTTTAGATGTTTTTCAACAGTTTCCTCTTTGGTAGGCCTATCGCTATTGAGGCATTTATAGGACTTGTCAAATTCCTCTCTGATAAGTCTGCACTGGCCTAGTATCGCAGACCAGTCCATACATGCAGATTAAAATTGACTTTTGTCTGCTAGGACAGAAAATCTTACCAGAAAATCGCACAAAAAAAAAATATTCAAAATATTTGTCATTTAGGATTTGTCCCCCAAAGTTCCTGCTATATTAGCAATTAATTCAAATATTCAACAAAATAAAGTAATTCAATAATAGGACTCCTCCGGCACTTTATGTAAAATTTTATTCTCTTTAGTCAGTATTTTTAATAATGATGACAAAATAAAAAAATTTTGATAATATATAACATGATGTTATCGCAGTCTCTGCTTTGTTCTCTTTCTTTTTTTTTTTTTGTTTAAATCTATTCGAGGAGTATATAATTTTAAAATCTTATGGGCCCATTTTTAAACCTTGTCAAGGTTGTCGCCTCTACTTAGATATCTCTTACGGAGAGATCTTTTGTGCAGTAGGTATAATTTTAGCGTTAAGTTTACCCCGCTTATCAATACCAAGCACAATGTGAGGTACCACAAGGATTGTATTTGGTTTGTGTGGTCGACAACCTCAACGTTGGTTATTACATTTGCGTTCGGGTTTTCTAATTTTGATTCCGGCTTACCCATGTTAAAATATAATTTATCTTTTAATTTCCTATTCCCAATAAAAATCAATATTTAAATTTATATTAAAGAATCAATATTTTAGTTTTAATGATACATTAAATATTTTAAATTGTCGATTTATTCCTAAATATGATGACTTTTCTATGTTCTGTTCTATATATTAAGTTATTCTATTTTATAGAAAAATTCACAGTTTAATTAATTTTAAAGTGAGTTCAATATTAATAATCATGTTTTTTTTGTTTTTAAAAAATTTTTTTTTTTTTTTTTTTTTTAATATAATTAAATACATAATTTTTTTTCTAATATTTTGTATTCAAATTTCTTTTCAATTGATTGATTTTAACAAAAAAAAAATGTTATCAATACGAGTATCGAAGAAATCAATATTTAACTACTATGTAATATGTATGATTCAACTTATTTAAAAAAATAAAATATGCTACTTAGCTGTTGTTTTATTCTCCAGCTGCTGTAGATGATGGTTACTGTTGTTGACGTAGAGTTTGATGAATCTGTTGCTGGGGTTGCTTATTCATGTTGTTATTACCGTTTTTCGACTCTTCACTTTTTTACAATTATTTTGGCTGTTACACTTTTGGTATTCCAGTTTGATGAATCCGTTGTTGCTGCGGTTGCTTATTCATGTCGTTATTACCTTTTTCAACTCTTCACTTTTTTACAATTATTTTGGCTTTTACATTTTTGGTATTCCTTCTTAACAAATTTTTAATTGTTGATTAAATTTAAATGTTGATTAATAATGTACGTTTTTCGACTCTTCACTTTTTTACAATTATTTTGGCTTTTACACTTTTGGTATTCCTTCTTAACAAATTTTCAATTGTTGATTAAATTTAAATGTTGATTAATAATATACGTTTTTCGACTTTTCATGCTTGGTATATGTAGTTATTGTTTTTCTGATTTTTTCACAAATTAAATTTTTTCTTAAAATTTTAATTGACTTATTATTTTTTTCATATTTTATTTTTCCTCCTGGCAGGATCGCCATATAATTTAAATAATTACACTTTTTATTATTTGTTTAAAAACAGCCGCTCATGCGACTGTTTACTTTCACGTCTCTTTATTAATTCTTTTTCTATACTAATTTTAACGTATATCTACCTACGTACGCGCGCACATGCATTGTACACGCGTACACATACACTTACATTATGTGTAACTGAGTAGACGAGTGAATTTGCGTATTAAGCAGTTCACACGTAACTATACTACAGTACAATTGTGAGAAATACTTTTCTCACGCTTGAGTTCGGTGCAGGTGGATATATTTAGTTACAATTAGTAATTTAATTTTACTATTTAGTTACCGTACAGAAGGTAGGGTAACTATGACTTATCAAACACACTACAGGGGTACGGAAGGGGGCATTTAGGTAATTATCTATATTGACTTTTTTTTATAAATCAATTTAACGATGATGTAGACAACATGTTGCTACAATAGATGTTTATAAACATTGTCGTAATTTTACTTTCATTACAAAAAAAAAAAAAAAAAAACAATTAAAAAAAATTTATGAAAATTTGAAAATAAATCCGATTTGTTAAATATAGTTATATATTTAACAGCTTTATCAGGAACAGTTCGGGTTTGAACAGTGTATTCATTTATTTCGTATAGATTTGCAGTTAATTTTAACGACAAAAAAAAAGATCATAAGTCAAATTTGAGTGACACCTTTATTAAGTTGTGGCCTGCAGATATGAAAAAGTTCATATCGGTTGCTTTTTTATATGGGGACTAGAGTAAAAAATTTACCGATCAGGACCATATATGTTAAAGTCACAAAACAGATTTTTATTTTTTTGATAAATTTAATTGAATTATCCTAAAAATGATCCTAAAGGGTTTATTTTTGAATCTATAATATTAATAGGCTAGGCCATTTCTTGTGACCGATGTTTTGTTCTACCGTTTTATACCGATTTTGACCAGAAGTATATTATTTGAAAGGTAATTCTTTTTGGCCATTTTGCAGATTTACAGATTTTTAAATTTTTTCTTTTATTTTAAGTAAATTGCATTTAAAGTTGCTACTAACACATACATAAAATTATACAATGCTATGTGTGTGTTTATTAAATTTGTTAATGTGTTTGTAATAAAAATGAGTTTGGTTTTTGTGTTGTTTTGTGAATTGGTTATAATTGATTAGCATACTTTTTGGATCTTTATTTAATGAAAAAATAAAATTACCCAGAATTTGCACTCGAATTTCGAGGGCTGGAATCTGCTAGTACCTAATTAATGGGTGTAAATAAACACACACAAATCTAATCTGGTTCTGACGGCTATTTATGTTGAACTTATTGGGGTTACTTGCATTGGGGCTAGGTCTAAGCAAGTGCAGATTTTCATCAATTTCAATAGAGATCGTCCTATGGCCGACAAAAGAATACATAAGATTTACATGGAAATAGAAACAACAGACAGACAAACAGATGGATGGGAGTAGGAACAACGATGAATCGACTCAGAAAGTGATTCTGCATCGATAGGTATAATAAAAGATGGATCTAGGTCAAATATTTTTAGTAGTTAAAAACATTAGCACAACCTCATTACACCATGACTGCAGAGAGCAAACATTTTTTAATATTTTGTTGCGTAGTGTAATCAATACTACTTCCATAATTAAACAAACAGTTTTACATTAAGTAAAAATCACCATAAATTGATACAATTTACAATAGAAAGTCATTAAAAGCAACTAATCCTCATGTTCATTGGTTTAGGCCAATTAAAACTTTAATTTTGAGTGGATTTAAAATGGATTAATGAATAGCCGAAAACGTATAAACAAATAATATTTGAAAGAAAATCGCCATAAAACTGAATAAAAATTACCCATAACTATTCAATTATTTCTATGAGACATTCACACCAACTTTTACAAGTTTCATTCGAGTTTAAAACATTTATTCGTTTAGCAAGTTCGACCTTGTTTAAATATAACATTTCAGCAAAATTGGCTTGTTGTGGTGGTCCCAGAACACAACCCGACCTGGCGAAGAAAACACAACGAATTTGGGAAAAAGTTTCTCCATTTCTAAACATAATCTCTTTCAAGCTCGATACGCTTTTCCCAGCGATATTCTATAGCTTCGATAGCCTGTTTATGGTAAGAACTGTCTAACTCTTTAAAATAGGCATCAACTGCATTCTCTTCATTGTTGGCAAATTTTTGAACTACCGAGCCATATTTTAAGTTTGGAAGTAGAAAATAATTTGAGATGCCAAAGCTGGCAAATAAGTTGCGTGATGAAGCAATTCTACCTTTAGTTCATGGATTTTAGTTATCGCAATAGTGGATGTGTGAACTCGTAAACTGTGTTGATAAAACAATACTGTTTATTTCGCCAAACGCGGCCTTTTTCCTTAATTTCATCACTTAAATGCTTTAATGCATAATACTCGTCGTTGCTTGGTTTTGCTTTTTTAAGATCATAAATAAAAAATTATCCTACGATCATCCCAAAAAGAGACTCCAATACCCAGCCTGTAGATGTTACTGTCTTCGCCTTCTTTGGAGACAATTCTTCCATTTCAGTCCACTGTTTTGACTCTACCTTTGACTCAGGTGTCTGGGTGTCGGACCATGTCTCAACCATGGTTATGAATCGATGTAAAAACTTGGCTTTATCTATTGAAACATCTTTACGGCGCTGTTTTTGCGAAGAGCTTTCTCATCTCCAAATATTCGACCAATATGCAATGTATAGCACTTTTTGAAATGTCTATCATTTCAACTCACGCACCTTCAGTCGACGATCATTCAATACCATTTTGTGCATTTTCTTAACCTTTTCTGGCGTGGCCACCCTAATAGGTCGACCACTACGGTGTTCATCTTGACAGCTCGAACGGCCTCCTTTAAACTCTGCCACGCAATAATTTATAGTCATAAACAAAAGAGCAGAATCCTCTGGAGTAGTTTCTACTTCGATTTTAATATTGGTGAGACCATTCAAATTAAATAATTAAATTGCATAACGGTGACCAATTTTTTCCACGTTTACAATTCATTGAGGATTTTTACTTTTGATGGCTCAAAAAAAAAAAAAAAAAATACTAAAAAACGTGCCGAGTTGAAATTTGAGATACATCTTTCTAAGGATGCTACTTTTTCCCAAATTAATTTTTTTCAAAATACTGCAGCCATCTATATGTCAGATAAGGGGTTTTCTGGGACCGCCCTCGTATGAATTCAACATTATTTTCATAACCTAGATGTAGGCTAAAACGAAAGTTCATTTATAAACATACGGTCCAAAAGTAATTGCAACCCCACCTTAAATTTTAGTGTCCATTTTTGCTTTATTTTTCAGTGAAAACTCTTCAAAATTTCAAAACACATATTCTTTATTACTTCCTAATTTTTTGATTCATCAATGTGACCACCTACATTTCGTATAATTTCACGGCTTGGCATTCTTTGAATCGATTTGTTGAAAGTTTCTGATCTGGTTCCATGCTTCCATATTCCTCAGGTCTCCACTAGATGTAGGACAGGTTGATCGAACTTTCGTTTCCAATTTATCTATGCGATTGAGATCAAGTGGCTGTGGTGTCCATACCATAACTTTACAGGTTCCAGTCAGACAACCACGCCGATCAAAACTAATCGGCGGCGGCGGCAGCGTCTATTTTGATCGGTGGCGGCGGCGTTTACATTTTTGCAACGGCGCACTGTGGCTGAAATTTTGATATCATTGGCCAAAAGTTTAATTTTTTTTGTCACCGATTTTTAAAATTTTACCGCCTTTTTGTAGCTAATATATCCAGATTAAGGTAGCCAAAAAATCAGGTTAAACTATTGCTAATTATGGGCGTGGCATGCTGTCAAACTCAACTGTTTTTTTAATTTCAGAAAAAGGTGATTTTTTTTTTTTGTTTTTTATCAAAAATAAATGGTTGCTACTCGCAAGCTATCATCGATAATGACCTGCGGTCTTTTTTATAATATTGGTAGGATTATGGTCTTTAGTTGTAGATGGTCAGAGCTCTACCGTTTAATATTAGGGGCGTTATGAAATATTTATGAAACTACTATATTTTTCTCAAATTTCAGCATTAGTGGAATAGAACTTCTAGTGAATAAAAAGGAACAAGAAACGTATACCACCCAGAGAAAGGTGAAAGTGTCTTCTTTAACCCTATATATACTTTCGCACCCGTGTGTAAAACACTTTTTTAATTTTAATGAAATTACTCCAAAAAAATTTCAAATTACGGTAATTTAAACAGCCCTGTAAGTATACAATGGTGTGCTAAATTTGTGCTTTAGGTTTTTATAGCTTATAATATTCATTTTTTTATTCTATTACCAGTAATGATATCTGCTTACAATATACACCACTTTTTTTTTTTTTTTTATTATTAATCAACACTCAGGGGATGCCCCCTACATATGCAGTGCATTGTGTTGATCTCAGGAAAAATATAGATATAGGAAGGAGGAAAGAGGGAGTAGTGTGTTCATTTTTTTTTGCAGCGAGAGACCAAAGCCTCTGGTGGGAATCGAACCCACGACCCCCCGCATGCTAGGCGAGCACGCTACCTACTTACCTACCGGGATGCTTTATATACATATTTGTAAGTAAGCTTTTATTTTACCTAGCAATGCACTAATGCAAGTAATAAATAAAACACACAAAGTTCAAAGGCAACGTCAGATCCGTTCATCTCCAGTATTCGAAATCAATGGAAAGTGGAACTTCGGGATTTAGATGAAGAAGTCAAAAAACTACTAATGAACAGAATAACACAGAACAAAATATCGAATATTTACAATCAATATTTGAGCCAAATGAACAATAATTATAATTGCCTTTGATAGTTATTTAAGTACGAAAAGATGGTCTTAGTTAAAAATAATAATAAACAGAACCTACCATTCTTACAAATGTAATTAAAATCTATTGCAGTTTTTATTTTTGAAATGTTTTTTAAAATGATCAAATTTGATAGCAAAAAATAATAAATTTTTCTGTAGTAATAGCAAGATTTTTAGATAATATTATGTATTAACATTTTTTTTTTAAGTGTAAATATTCTTTAAGTGTAAACAAATTTGCAAATTTTACAACAAAAAATTTTTAATTTTTCAGTAATAATAGCAAAATCTAGTTGATTTTACTATTTTTTTTTGAGCGTACAAATTTTTTTGAGTGTAACATTAAAAAAATCTCATTATTACAAAAAATGTTTATAATTATTATTAAAATTCAAATATTAAATTTTTTAATAAATAGAAAAAATAGTAAACACATATTTCATTCCAAAAGTTAAAAAAAAAAAAGTTCAACTTTGACCTAAAATTTCTTAAAAAGTCCTCAATCAATTTCAATGTAATTAAAACTGAGTCAAGCTGAACTAAATATCTATCCACTAAAAAAAATTACTTAAATATTTTGATCGGTTCAAAATTTACAGAATTTTGGCCAATGAAAAACGATTTTCAGCCACTGTGCGGCACCGTCTCAAATGTCGGCCCAAATTAGTTTATTAAATAAAAAACTAGCAGATTCCAGCGCTCAAAATTCGAGTGCAAGTTCTAGGCAACTTTATTTTTCAACTTAGCCAATTCACAAACCAACACTATTTTGGTTTATTATTATTATGAATGAGGAATACAAACTCATTAACAAATTTAACAAATACACACAAAGCATATGTATAATTTTATGTATGTGTTAGTAGCAACTTTAAATGCAATTTACTCAAAATAAAGGCAAAAATTAAAAATCTGTAAATCTGGCGAACAGCTAAAAAGAAATAACTTTCAAATAATAAACGTTTGGTCGAAATCGGGATTAAACGGTAGGACAAAACATCGGTAACAAGAAATCGCTTAGCGTATTAATATTATAGATATTTTAGAAAAATTTAATGTTTCAATTACTTTTTCGCCAACCTCTTTTCGAGTGTTTGGGTGAGGAAAATGTTCAGTTTTTAATGAGATGCATTTTAAATTAAAACAAGTAAGAAAATTATAGTCGGTCTAGACCGTCTATACGATACCCTATACCGTTTAGAGACCCTATCTCTTAGGCCCAACTAACTGGACATAGAAAATAAGCAAAAACCAAATTTGAGTAGGATTTTTATTAATTTTTTTTGGCTGCAGATATGAAAAAATTCATATCGGATGCTATATCTATATAGGGACTTGGTCCAAAAATGGACCGATCCTGATCATGTTTGGTAAAGTCTCTTGTATTTTGCAAAAATATATACAAACAAAATTTGAGAAGAATCAGTGCAATATTTTTGTTTTTTAATAGATTTAAGTGAAGATCGGGAAGCAGCTCTATATGGGGTCAAAGGGATAATTTTTGGACTACTCATTAATGGATGTAATGAACGCATACAAACCCAATTTGAGTAAGATCTATATGACAATTTGGATCTTATGGCAATTTATGTCGATTTCATATGGGTAATTTGTATGGGGGCTAGGTCTGAACATCGACCGATTCTCACCAATTTCAATAGCGTTCATCCCATGGCCGATAAAAGCTTATATACCAAATTTCATCAAAATATATTCATATTTGCGACCTGCAGTTTGATTACAAAGTTTACATGGACACACGGACGGACGGACGGACGTACAGACGGACGGACGGACATTGTTAAATCAACTTAAAAAGAGATTCTGATTCGATCGGTATAATTAAAGATGGGTCTGGGTCAAATATTTTTGGTTGTTACAAACAGCAGCACAAAGTCATTATACCCAAACCACATAGTGGTATAGGGTATAAAAAGAAATTTGAGATAATATTCAGTAGCAATTTCAAAAAAAAAAAAAAGTTATTTGGCGGACCCTTTATTTTGTGTCATTATCTTGCTGAAATATGAATTTCCGACCGACTGTTCTTAGCCCATTGACAATGGCACAAGGTTTCACAATAGTTTTGTACTGGGTTTTATCAAGCACTTCTTCGATTCTGCATAACTCGCTAATATTTTCGCCAGCAAAGCAACGCCAAACCATTATGGAACCTCACCCGTGAGCGCCTTTCAAAAACTCGCCTCTTGGAGCCAAACACTTGAAACTTCGATTCAAGGAAGCCGGTTTTTAAGGTAGACCGTTAAAGTTGAAAAAAAAAAATGCTTCTAAACAGAAATTCGCCACACAAAAAACATGACTTATCAAATCAGTTTTCTAAGAGGGGGGGGGGGATTATTTGGGGGATTTATTTTTTACTGGCTAATAGCATCTTTATTACGATAAACATATTGTGTCCTATTTCTCTAAAATTTAAAATAAATAAAAAAAAAAAACCCAACAACTCTTATCCACACCTGTAATAGAATGATGACGACAATTGTTAAACGAAAATTAAACTACACTTCAATAACAAACATTGCAACAACTTTAGTAAAAAAAAAAAAAAAAAAAAAAAAAAAAAAAACAACACAACAACAACACAATAATAAATAGAGTTTTGTAATTATTGTGTCAAGTTACAAATTAGCATAACTTGTCCAACCATTCAACCATTTATTAACAACAAGCTGTGTTGCTACAACTCTGCAAGCCAACAATTTGCGGAGGAGCGTCGTATGGCAACAACAATTTGAGACCAGTAACAGCAAGTGCAGCCAAAACAACAGCAATATTTATTAAAACCACAAAGACCACCACACAAACATATAAATGAAAAAAAAATAAATAAATAAAAAAATAAAAAATTAACTAAAACATGATTTTTATGTTTAACAAACAATATTGGTTATTGGGTCTTCTTGCAATTGCTGCAATTGTTTTGGTTCGGTTGTATATACAATAGCAATTGGTCGAATTGTTGGTACGTGTATGTTGTACAATGTTTTTTTTCATCTCTTTCTTAAGTCATGGTTGTTTAACAAAAAACTTTTAGCAAAAAAAAAAAAAAAAAAAAACGAACATTATTTTCAACACTTTCAGTTGTTTTAGTTTTCAGTAAAAATGCTCAACATCATCTACCTGTTTATTATGATCATCATAATTATAATTGTCGAGCTGTCTGTCCGCTGACTGAAACCACAGGACTGATACTGACACATATACTCGTATATATTAAACAAAAAGAGCATCATAATTATGTTTTGTGTAAATGTCTTTATAATGTTTCGTTAAGAGTTGTATTTTTTTCTTTATTAATTGACACTTTTTACTCAAAATATGTACGAGTACAATTTAATTGTGGCTTACATACAAAATAATCATTCAATTTAATATGACTACAAATTTAATTTGTTGTGTCTGTTTCGACTGTCCGTCCGTCCGTCTCGGACTTGTTATTAATGAAGTGGTTTTACGTTGAATATCTGTTTTTTTTTATCAGTGAGATCATCGCTATTTAGGTTTTGAAAATTAAGCAAAAAAACTACTTTATTTTGTAGATATAATATTTTTTTTTTATATTAAACACTTGATTCACCATAAAAAACAAAAATTTTTGTAATTAAACCTTAATCGGATAATATTTTTTTATATATATTAATTTAAAAAGATAATCAGCCCAATTCCAATCAAAAATTCCGCATGAAATATCTCACTTCTCCCTTTTCCCCTTTTATGAATAAAAATTGCTTCGGAAAAAAAAAATCGATGGGAAAAAAGTAGTTATTTTCAATGCACTTGAATTTGGTTTTTTCCCTCAAACAATTTCTCTTGCAAGACAGACGGGAGCTTGCATAAAAATGTAAGAAAAATTTTGATAAAACAAAATTTAAATAAAAAAAATAAATATCTAATTGTTCTTATAGGTTGAAGACCACAAATAAAGCCCAACTTCAACTTTTGTTAACTTTAATGAAAGCCAATTCTAGCAATCCTTTGGCTATTTCGATGTTATTCTAAACACCAATTTCCTCCACAAGTGCTCGCATCATAGCTATGCTTTTAATTTTTTTTTTATTTTTTTTTTCTTTAAGGGGGGACATGACATTGGCCGTTTTTCGAAATCGACTTTTTATTATAATTTTGTATTTTAGTAAATATTCTTAAGATTCTAAGAAAAAAAATTTCATGGAAAAATTCCTACGGGTTCAAAAGTTACAGCCGGATTAGTGAGAGCGCATTTTTAATTTTCGCGCTACCTACGTACGGCATTTGGTATATACTTCTTTTACTTGCTACCTGACTTTTGGCGGTTGTTATTTCGTACCTACTTGAAGGGTGGATTTTTTGTGTTTTTGAATTTCTTGAAAAAAAAAGGCATCTTTATACCTCATATAGTGGAATTATTATTTTATATGCTCAGTCGTGGTTTTTTTGTGAAAAATATTGAAAAATTGAAAATTGAAGCGTCGTTCTTTAGATCGAAAAGGCAAAAGAGGTTTTTTACACCAAATCATTGCACCTAAGTGTATGCCAGGCAGCAACAGAATTGTTAATATTGCAAGCTGCATGGCAGTGTCTACTTACAATGACGGCTCTTATAGTTATTTGCAAATGTTTCAACTACTTGGTATCACCATAGGAGCTACAGCATTGAATTTTTGCAAAGGAAATGATGCAAATCGTTTGAAATGCGCCAGAGTGAAGGCATATGAAGCTTCAAAAGAAGCCCGAATTGCTAAACGATTGCAAAAAACTGTAAGAAACAGCACAACACAAGATAACGAAGGCATACAGTACGAAGCAGGCATGGCAGATTGAAGGTAACCTTTTTTTTTCTTTGTTCACAAACTTTGAACGCGTTTATCTCGAAACCATGTTTTTCGTACTGGTTGCGGCACTAGCGGGTTCTTTTTTTGACGAAAAATTTTTTTTTTGTATTTTTTTCAACTTGATTCGCTATCGTATGACACGAGCTTTTTTTAAATTTTTTTTTTCTCTAGTTTTTATGAATTTTTAAAGTCAATATTTTTTTCGAAAAAACACTCTTTTAAATTTGGAACATCACCAAAAATTAAAAAAAAAAAAATTAAAAAAAGCTCGTGTCATACGATAATCAATTTTGTTAAGATTTAAAAAAGTTATTTTTTTCCAGATCGCTGCAACCACGAGGCCCCGTTTTTTCTCTGCCGCCAGTTTGGAGCTCTATAAAACCATGTTGGAGTGAAAAATATATTTTTTTGAAATTTTTTTTCTTGTAATTTGTTCAATTCTCTACAATAATAAAAAATGTTTGTTTTTAACTGAGTTATGAATTTTTGAAAAAAGGTCTGTTTTCTCTGCCGCGAATGTAATGTCCCCCTTTAAAATAAATTTATTATCCTTTGCACACACACAAAAAAAAAAAAAAAAAAAAAAAATAGAAAATTAATTGTCAATAAGCAAAACAACTGACTTCAAAACTCGATGATGCCACTTATTCATTTCTTGATCGCGTGGAATTTATAATTGGAGGGGTTTTTTCCCGAGATATATATTTTCCGTGAGAAAGAAATTCATTGAGAATATTCGTACTTGGGCTGAATGTCTTTTGGCTCATCACTAACTGACTCATTGATATGTAACGCTCATACGTCGAAGCATTAATATCCAGGAGTTGGAAACTTGAATATTGATGTCTTTACCTTTATTTTGAAAAGTGCATTTTTCTTTAAAAAGCAAATTTTCTTAGAAAAGTAAATGTTCTTAAAAAAGTGTTTTCTTAAAGTACATTTTTAAAAAAAGTGAATTTTTGTTATAAAAGTGCATTTTCTTAGAAAAATGCATTTTCTTACAAAAGTTCTGTTTTCTTGAAAAGATAATTTTTCTTGAAAAAGTACATTTTCTCAAAAAAGTACTTTTTCTTAAAAAAAATACCTTTTCATTAAAAAGTAGTTTTCCTTAAAAAAGTACCTTTCATTAAAAAGTACTTTTTCTTATTAAACTACGTTTTGTTAAAAATAGATTTTCTTACAATAATAATAATTTTTTTAAGAAAGTACATTTTCTTAAAAAATTCTCTTTCTAAAAAATTTAAATTTTCTTAAAAATTAAATTTTTTTTAAAAGTATCTTTTTGTAAAAAGTATCATTTGTAAAAAGTACATTTCCTTAAAAAATTCTCTTTCTAAAAAATGTAAATTTTCTTAAAAATTAAATTTTTTTTTAGAAGTATCTTTTTGTAAAAAGTATAATTTCTTCAAAAAAGATCTTTTTTTCTTAAAAAAGTACTTTTTTTTAAAGTAAATTTTTTAAAAAAGTGAATTTTTTTACAAAAGTGCATTTTCTTACAAAAGGCAACTTTTCTTGATAAAGTACATTTTCTTAAAAAAAAAAACAGCTTTTCTTTAAAAAGTACTTTTTCTTACGTTTTGTTTAAAAGTAGTTTTCCTTACAGAACTATTTTTTTTAAGTACATTTCCTTAAAAAAGTGTTCCTTCTAAAAAATGTAAATTTTCTTAAAAATTACATAGTTTTAAAGTATCTTTTTGTAAAAAGTATAATTTTTTCAAAAACTGCATTTCCTTTAAAAAGTAAATTTTTTAAAAAGTTCTACTTCTTCAAAAGTCTCTTTTCTTAAAAAAATATATTTTCTAAAAAAGTAAGTTTTGTTACAAGAGTAATTTTTTTCAAAGTGCCTTTTCTTACAAAAGTTCCTTTTCTTAAAAAAGTGCCTTTTTCAAAAGTACATTTTTTAAAAAACTTACTTTTCCTAAAAAACTTATTTTTTCTTAAAGAGTTAATTGTCTTAAAAAGTAAATTTTCTTGCAAAAGTAATGTTTTGTTAAAGAAGTGCCTTTTCTTACAAAAGTACCTTTTCTTAAAAAATAATTTTTCTTAAAAACATAATTTTCTTGAAAAGTTCCATTTCCTATAAAGATAATTTTCATCAAAAAGCTTAATTTTCTTAAAAAATTAAATTTTTCTGAAAAAATAGCTCCTCTTAAAAAAGTACATTTCCTTAAAGTGAAATTCATTACAAAAGTGCATCTTCTAACAAAAAATCTCTTTCTTAAAAATGGTACCTTTTCTTAAAAAAAAAACCTCCTCTTAAAAAGAACTTTTTCTTAAAGAAGTACGTTTCCATAAAGTGAGTTTCATTATAAAAGTGAATCTTCTTACAAGAGATCTCTTTCTTAATAATGGTACCTTTTTTTAAAAAAGTACATTTTCTGAAAAAGTACCTTTTCTAAAAAAGTACCTTTTCTAAAAAAGTACAAAGTACCTATTGTTAAAAAAAACCTTTTCTAAAAAAGTATTTTTTCTTGCTTCTCTTTAAAAAGCACTTTTCTTAAAAAGTTCTGTTTCTTAAAAAGTCATTTTTCTTAAATAATTATGTTTTCTTCAAAAGTGCATTTTCTTACAAAAGGGCAATTCCATATATGACGGAATGACATTTTGAGTTGTAGAATTAAAGTTAAGGCTATTCTACAAAGCTATTTTGAATTGAAAATTCATTCTTCAGTTTGAAAATAATTGTTAATGATCAAGAGATTTAAAAAAAGCTCAGAAACAATTTTTACACTATTTTATTCTTTTATTTTTGAGTAATTTCTCATTGTGTGACAGAATGACATTTTTGCTACCATGACTATGTCCTGGTATTAAAACCTGGGAACTTTTGTAAATTAAGAAGCAAGTCAGATTTTAAACTAATGCATATTTTACATATGATATATAAGCAATATAAAATTATAATTTAGATCAACTGGCCTGTAATAGTTTTGAAGTTATTAACTGTCATTTGACGTGACGGAATGACTGTGACGGAATGACTAAAGTTTCTTAAACATGTATAAAAGAAAATTGAGTAAACAAATAAATTTTATATTTATTTTATTATTTAGAATGCTTGTAAGGAATTACATTATGTAACTTGGAACATATTTTAATATATTTTTGAACTTACTTCATATGAATGAAAAAATACTTTTTTTTTTTCATAAAAGTTGACATATATATGGAATTGCCCAAAAGTATTATTTTTCTTAAAAAAGTACTTTTTCTTAAAAAATTACGATTTCCTAAAATGTACCTTTTCTTAAAAAGTACGTTTTCGTACAATGAGGGTACATTTTACATTTATCTTTTAATTTTTCTTAAAAAAAAATACCCTCTTTTTTAAAGTATTTCTTTTTTAGAATTGTTTCTTAAGAAGGACATTTTCTTAAAAAAGTAATTTTTTTTTACAAAGGTGCAAAATTACATTTCCTTAAAAAGTACTTTTTCTTAAAAAAGTAAGTTTTCATAAAACAGTACCTCTTATAAAAAGTAACTTTTAAAAAGAACTACCTTTTCCTAAAAAATTATCTTTTCGTAAAAGAATGCATTTTCTTACGTGTCTGTGTGTCTACGTATATCTTGTAATCAAACTGCAGGTCGCAAATATAAATCTATTTTGACGAACTGTGATATATAAGATTTGGAATTTGTGAGAATTGGTATAAGTCAGACTTAAAAAGTACATTTTCTTAAAGAAGTAATTTTTTTTTAAAAATTTCTGTTTCTTAAAAAGTCCCATTTCTGCAAAAAGTACAATTTCTTAAAAAAATGTTTTTTTTTAACTTAAACAATTTTTCTTTTATTAAAAACTTTATTTCTTTAAAAAACGTTATTTTCTTTAAAAAAATCTTTTTTTATAAATAACTTTAAAAAAACATTTCTTAAAAAGAACCTTTCCTTAAAAATACACTTTTCTTTAAAGGTACATTTTCTTAAATAGTTCCTTTTCTTAAAATGTAAATTTATGTAAAAAGTATTTTTTTATAAGAAGTAACTTTTCTTAAAAAGGGGCTTTCTTTAAAAAGTACCGTATCTTAAAAATTTACATTTTCTTTAAAAAGTACCTTTTCTTAAAAAATACCTTTCCTTAAAAAAGTACCTTTTCTATAAACAGTACCGTCTCTAAAAAAGTACATAAAATTAACTTTTTAATTTAAAAAATTTGTTACAATTAATAATTTTTCTCCCTTAAAACTTTTTACAAATTTTTTCACTAACGGCTGATTCCACCTCGGTAGTTAATTTAGTGTTAACAAATCTTAATTGAATGCTGTTTTAAGGAAATGAAATGAATCACTCATAGGAAGTAAAAATAATATTTTAATTGTTAAAAAAATAATTATATTTGCACAATAAAAGGCATTAATTAATTTACACAGGATTTTGCTCAAGAAGTCAACTACAATAAAATAAATATAAAAAACGAATAAAAAAAACTGTGTAAGACAAAATTTTTGGCACAAACTCTTGGCGTAGGCAGAGACTATGTTTCGAGTCATAGATTTGTTTTCAAGCTTTAAAAGGTATCCCAATTTTAAAGGCTTTATGGTCCTATTAAAAGATATCTTAATGTAATTAGAAAATGTAAAAGTACCTATTTGTAAGAATTTTATTGGGTTAGGATATCAAAATAGTTTAAAAATTAAAACTGCATTTACTGAAAATCGTAAAACAGTTTGACTTAGATTACTTGTTACGTAAATGGGTTCATAAATGGAATGAGAAATAATAAAATTTAAACATCCCTTTATGTCCGTCTTTTTCAGCCCTTCATAACTTTACAAGTGGATTTACTCGAAAGTTGTTCTGATAATTTTAGCTTACATGATTTTAAAACATAGGAACTGTTTACATCTAAAATTGTTTCCATATGTGTGAATTAAATTTTTCTCGACCAGTATATGTTCCGTTATATTTTAATATCTGAAAGTTTTAAATTGTCTTTCAAATCGTTATAATTTAATTTAGTTCGCATATCAATTTGAAGTTGTAATAAAAAAAAAACTATGTAAAATACATTTTATTTCTTTATTCGAAATTCACACGATTTGAATATCAAGTGTGGTCGAGTAAATAAAATTTATTAATTGCATACCATGGCATTATCAACGAAACTGTCACTAAATAAATTTTACTAAAGACAAGAGCGGCGTTACAAATAAAACAAAATACAGACTCCTCTAGTGCAGGGGTTCCCAACATTTATTTTTGAAAGGAAAACCTCATTTAACAATGAAGATAATTTTACCGGTACCAGTTGTTAAATTATTTATAAATTTTCTGTTTTGTCAAAAACAAATAATTTAAAACCTCAGATCTTTTACTAAAAAGCATTTACATGTTGATAATTTAGCTGTGTTCGTTTACCCATTTTTAACACTTTTACGACTTATACTGTAAAAGCGTTCGAATACTTAAAGAAATAGTAAAAAAGAAGTAATGAATTTAACAGAGAAACAGTTTCACTTTTATTACAATTTTTATTACAAAATTTTGGAAAATTTTCTGTAGGCAAATTCCAACTTATTATCAAAACAAAAAAGAAAATAATCTCATCAAACAAAATTTTTAAACCAAAAAATTAAATTTTTAATTTTTGTTAGACATTTTATAAATATCTCTTTTACTATTTTTAATATACAAGAAGTACTCGAACTCGAAGAAGAAGCATATTTTTCGAAATGCCAAAAATCATCAGCAATATCTTAACATTCAACGAAAAGTTTGCCCATGTAAAAATTATCGATATTAAAAAAAATAAAGCACAATTACCTATTTGGAACGTTTTTCAATGCAAGTACTTATTTCATATTCGGGGGCACATCTATAATATTAATAGGCTAGGCGATTTCTTGTGACCGATGTTTTGTTCTACCGTTTTATCCCGATTTTGACCAAACGTGTATTATTTGAAAGGTATTTTCTTCTAGCCGTTTTGTAGATTTACAGATTTTGAAATTTTTTCCTTTATTTTGAGTAAATTACATTTAAAGTTGCTGATGAATCACTTGAGTGTCAAGTTCGACAATTATGACCGCCATACATGTCACGCTAATCACAGTTTATCTGGCGTTATTAAGTTTTTTTTATATAAAGAAAACTATGCATAAATATGGTTTTAAAATAAGATTTATTAGCTGTTTTAGTGCTATTATGACATTATTAAATTTAAATGTGGAAAAAAAAATTATAAACAGTTTTGTTATTCAATAATGAAATAAGTTTGAGCACTGTGAAACTGTGATACGGGGGTGCGTAAATAGCTCTTTACAAATCATAGAAGGAGCACAAGGATTTTAAAAAATTAAGGTGTCTGAAGAATTTCAAGTTACAAAAGATGGCTGGTAAATTATTAGGCAAAATCTTAATTCAGTTTTTTTTAAACAATCTTTGGTTGAGACAACTTTTCCTATTTTTGAAAAATGAAAAAATGAATTGCGTGCTGCCTTTGAAAGGCGGAACAACTAAAGAAATCAGAAATAAGTTAGACGAAGTCCATGCCACATGTGCACCAGCGTTTGAGACTGGACGTCCTGTTGAGCCAGTTACTTCGGAAATCAACGTTAAAATCCATGATAAATTTTTTGAGTGATCGACGAGTTAAAGTGCGTGAACTAGGTGAGTCCACGGTCTCAAAAAATGATTCATTGATTTCAATTTTGCACAACAAATTGTGTATGGAAAAGCTATTAGCAAGAAAGGTACCGCGTTTGCTCACAATCGAAAATAAACGCTATAAACGATACATAACTGTTGAAGAAACATGGATCACCACTATATACCAGAAATGAAAGAATTGTGAAAACCACGAATTTTACCAGATGAATCCGTCCCGAAAAAAGCAAAGATTGTGAAATCGGCTGGCAATTTTATGGCCACAGAGTTTTTTTTGAGGGGAGAGGGGGGTACGGAAGGGGGGCATTTAGGTAATTATCTATATTGACTTTTTTTATAAATGAATTTAACGATGATGTAGACAACATGTTGCTACAATAGATGTTTATAAACATTGTCGTAATTTTACTTTCATTACAAAAAAAAAAATAAATAAAAAAAATTTATGAAAATTTGAAAATAAATCCGATTTGTTAAATATATTTAACAGCTTTACCAGGAACAGTTCGGGTTTGAACTGTGTATTCATTTATTTAGTATAGATTTGCAGTTAATTTTAATGAAAAAAAAATGATCATAAGTCAAATTTCAGTGACACTTTTATTAAGTTGTGGCCTGCAGATATGAAAAAGTTCATATCGGTTGCTTTTTTATATGGGGACTAGAGTAAAAAATTTACCGATCAAGACCATATATGTTAAAGTCACAAATCAGATTTTTAGTTTTTTGATAAATTTAATTGAATGATCCTAAAAGGTTTATTTTTGAATCTATAATATTAATAGGCTAGACGATTTCTTGTGACTGATCTTTTGTTCTACCGTTTTATACCGATTTTGACCAAGCGTATATTATTTGAAAGGTAATTCTTTTTGGCCATTTTGCAGATTAACAGATTTTTAATTTTTTTGTTTTATTTTGAGCAAATCGCATTTAAAGTTGCTACTAACACATACATAAAATTATACAATGCTATGTGTGTGTCTATTAAATTTGTTAATGTGTTTGTAATAAAAATGAAATTGTTTTTTTGTGTTGATTTGTGAATTGACTATAATTGTTTAGCATACTTTTAGGATCTTTATTTAATGAAAAAATAAAATTTCCTAGAATTTGCGCTCGAATTTCGAGAGCTGGAATCTGCTAGTATCAATAAATCTGTTAGTTTTTAAAGAGGAAAAAAAATTTGTAAAAAAAAATTTTAAATATTTTTTTTTCTTAACGAAGTATCCGCCCAGCTCAGTGCAATTCCTCCAGATTTTCTATTCTTTCCAAATAATTGGATTTCTCTAGGTCCTCAAAATAAGTACTTGTTTGATGAATGAATTCATCGCTCGAACTAAATCTCTTTCCGCCGATCAATTTTTTAGGCTTGAAAATAGAAATTAGTCACTGGGGGCTAAATCCGGGGAATATGAAGGATGAAATAGCGATTCGTAGTCCAATTCCAATGTAAATTTCTAAAAACTCCTTTCCTTCTATTATAATTAGTTTATTTTTTCTGCAATACTTTTTAGTTATAAAGGGTTTTTCATCAGGGACGCTACAAGAGAAAGACAGGGACAGCAAACGACGCCATATTTCTTGCCGCTCTTTTGACATTTCTCTTCAGTAAGGTTTGCCATTTCATGATGGAAAGATATACGAGCCAACAACGAGTCGAAATTATTAAAATTTACTACCGAAATTCGGAGTCAGGGGCCTCAACGTTAAGAGCGCTACGTCCAATTTATGGTCGTCATAATCGTCCTAGCAGATCAATCCACAGGCACAGTACAAAATGTTTTTTTTTTAATTTTTTTTTTTTTTATTCTTTTTTATTTTTTTTTTTTTTTTTTTTTTTTTTTAAGCCTAGTTCCGCGAAGCCGAGTGGCTTGTCTGCAGATTCTAATTTTTGGCTAGTTTTTTTTTTTTTTTTATTTATTTTTTTTTTTGCAGCGACAGACCAAAGCCTCTGGTGGGAATCGAACCCACGACCCCCGCATGATAGGCGAGCACGCTACCTACTCACCTACCGGGGCGCTTGAGACAAAGAAGTGCCCGTAGTGTCGAAAATATTGCTGCCGCTGAGGCTTCAGTTCAAGAAAGCCCAAATGTGTCTCTTGGGCATCTCTGTGACGTCGTTGTGGCGAATTTTGCGAAAAGATCTTGCCCTACATCCTTACAAGATCAAATTGACGCAAGAACTGAAGCCGCTTGACCACCAGAAGCGTCGTATGTTCGTGAATTGGGCTGAGCAACAACTTGAAAATGATTCGGATTTTCATCGAAAAATCATCTTCAGCGATGAGGCTCATTTCTGGCCTGAATGGTTTCGTCAATAAACAAAATATGCGTTATTGGTCAGACAGCAATCCATACGTACTCCATGAATCATCATTGCATCCCGAAAAAATTACAGATTGGTGCGGTTTATGGGCCGGCGGCGTCATTGGGCCGTACTTCTTCCGTGATGATCTAGACCGGCACGTTACTGTGAATGGGAATCGCTACCGTTCAATGATAACCGAATATTTTGGCCCCAATTGGATGATATGGACTTGGAGGACATGTAGTTCCAACAGGACGGCGCCACAAGCCGCACAGCGAATATCACAATCAATTTATTGGAAACCAAGTTTGGAGAACGTGTTATCTCACGAAATGGTCCAATCGATTGGCCGCCTCGGTCGTGCGATTTGACGCCCTTGGACTATTTCCTGTGGGACTACGTCAAGTCTATGGTCTATGCCAACAAGCCAGCGACGATTGATGAACTTCGTACGAATATCGAACAAGAAATTGCAGCAGTATCGGCCGATTTATGCTTGAAAACCGTCGAAAATTGGGTTCAGCGTCTGGACTTCTGCAAGCGTGCCCATGGTGGCCATATAAAAGAGATCGATTTCCATACATAATGGCATCGAACGTACTTTCACAGGAATAAAGAATTTCAGTGATATCCAAAACCGTTTTTGTTTTATTTAAAAAAAACTTTTGTAGTGCTCTTATTGAAAAACCCTTTATCTCACACAATGTATATACAAATTTATTTCTATATTTTCAACTGTTCACGGCTATAGTTAAAAAAAAAAAATACTATGTGAGTCCGATCACAGGGGAGATGTGTAAACATTTATTTACACATCATTTAAAATCAAACAGAAAGCGTCATCTTTGTATCACTTATAGCAAACAACTACAGGGGCTCGCTCAGCTAATATAAAAATTATTTATTATTATTTATTATTTCAATCGGTTGTTGTAGTTGGGATTGTTGAATTAGCTGAAATAATTTTTATTATATAGGTAATAGCGTTGTATTTGTGGGGTTGTTGAATTATATATTATACGTTTACATTGTGAAATTTTTAACATTGTTATAGCAGAGGTTGCTGAATTAGCTAAAATAATCGTAATCTTTGCACCAATACCCTTATACTTCACACCATTTTTGTCTATCTTCTTACTTCTTACTATGTTTTTTTTATTGTTTATTGTATTGTGAAATATATTTTTACCCCCATGAGCGTATAGATCTTTACATATCAAAAATTTAAATAGATCCCAATCTGGTTTGCGCATTTTTTTTTATTAAATCTACCGTATGATTTTAATGTTTCTTTATATAAATAAAAAGTTATTAAAATGAACAATTTGGTGGATTATATTTATTGCATACCTTCTTTTCTTGTAAAAATACTTATACATTTTGCCACTTTGCCACTTTGCCACACCTACTGTACGTATCTCTAGGGTCAAATATTATATAGTAAGTTCCATTGCAAGCAGAGGTTTTAATGAATTTGTTTTAAACTTCTGAAAAAATTACCGAAATCTCGAGTCATCTTTGAAAAAAAAAAAACCGTTTGAGAATAGCTAGGATGTATGTTTCAATGCAATCTTTACAAAAAAAAATATATAAATAAAAATAAATAAATAAAAAAAAAGTCAAATAGTTTATCAAATTGACTTTTCCCTGGTGCACTTAATTAATTTTGAAAATTGATTGATAACACAACGACAACAACTGACCAAGTGTTACAAGTGTAAAATAAAAAAAAAAGTTAAACAAACCAACCAGACAACCGACACTTGTCAATTTAACTAATGAACGAGTAGTAGCAATCAGTAGCAGCAAACTGTAATGATAAGTTCAATCGAGGCACCGAAAATATGAGCGATAAGACTTGCTAAACTAAAAAACATTAAATGAAAATAATTAATTTTTTTTCACTGAATTTTCGTGTTTCCTATAAAAAAAAAATTTTTTTTAATAAATTTTACATTTCATACACCGGAAAGAGAAATTGTGCGAAAATTGTTGAAATGCATGACATTTTAGTTTTCAGTTCTTTTTTCTATATCCTTCGTTAAATGTATTTTTAATTTGAAATGAAAAACATATGAAATATTGCCTGTTCAAGTTAGATAAAGTGATTGGCTGCTGTTGAGGCCGTTGATGCTCTGCATTAATTTGCATTCGTTAGGAAGAAATACTCGTAACTGCAAGTGATGGATTATGATTTGATGGTGATAGTGATGATGTGATGTTGATGGCCTGCTGATGGTCTGTTGTTAATGTCATGTAGCAAATTCCACTAAATGATGTGTTAAACAAACTACCGGTCGGTTAGTTTGTTTAACAAGTTAGAAGTTTGCCAACATTTTTATTTGAATTACAATAAAATAACAGATACACAGACACATTCTACTTGTAGTTTATTTTTTTGTTTTTTTTTTCAGAATTCAATTAAATAAGTTACATTGTTGTAGCCTTGTCATAGAATATACTTAAATTAAATGTTCATTATGGGTGATCACTAAATAGAACTAATGACAAGGCACATTAATAACTGGAAGGAGCAGCGGGGACAATACAAAATTTTTAAAGGTTATCATGTTGATTAAACAGAGCAACAGCCATTCCCATGAAAAATAACAAATCAGGGTGAAATTAGTAGACCAGTTTAGTAAAACCTCAAAAGGGTTTGGCATTCTCAGGCCAAAGTTTAAACCATTGATGATTTCTTATTTGATTCTTCAGCAAATCAAGTTGGACTAACTTTATCAAATGAATTTCTCAAAAAATTATTCCCTTTCTTAATAAATTTTTTGAATAATAAACATATTCAAGGCGTATGATTATTATTTATTAGTAGAGTAGAATTCTATACACATGACAATGAACAAAACATCGTGAGAAATCAAATAGACTACATACTCATCAATCAAAGATTCGGAACGTCAATCCAAAAAGTGTCTACCCACCCAGGATCATAACTTGTTACTAGCGACAGTCTCTGTAAAAATTGCGATTCTGAAAAAACAACAGCCAAAAAAAAAGTTCTCAACCTTGAAAAGATAAAAAACCAACACATCAAAATAACCCTGTCACAACAAATAAACAACAAGTTTAGAGACATGAACGCAGACAATACAACTAGCTGGCAACTTATTAAGGAAACCCTCATGACGACGTCTAAAGCAGCACTAGGATACAAGAAACCCTAATCGAAAGAAAAATGGATGACCAAAATACTGGAGTTAATAGAAGAACGCCGGAAACATAAAAACAAAATCACAACCCAGTACCACCAAATACATACAGAGATTCGAGCAAAAATCCGCATTGCGAAACTAGAATGAATGAACAAGGAATGCGAAGATATTGAAAGGCTGCAAAGGCTTCATGATGATTTCAATCTCCACAAGAAATTAAAAGTAGCTGAAATAAACCGCAGGCCTCCTCCATCCTTTCTCAAAAGCAATAAAGACGAAATTGTCTTCGAAATTGTTGTCGACGAAAAGAATCTGCAATCCATAATGAAATGGAACCACATGTCTGAACAGTAATACCGTTAACGAAGTCTGAAGTGGAAAATGTCATAAAAACCGCAAAAAACAATAAATCTCCAGTACCAGATGAACTAACATCTGAACTTCTTCGACTAATAGACGAATCCAATACAGAATTAATAGTAACACTATATAATACAATTTATAACTCAGGTGAATATCTGTATGAATGGCTAACATCTAAATTCGTACCTCTCTCAAAAAAGTACAACGCAATGAAATGTAATGAATACAGACTTATAAGTCAAATGAGTCACACGCTCAAACAATTCCTAAAAATTATTCACAGCAGAATCTTCAGGAAGTGCGAGGGGAGTGGGAGACACTCAATTTGGCTTCAGAGAGGCAATGGGAACTCGTGAAGCACTATTCTGTGGCCATGTTCTAGGACAAAATTGCAATGACGTACACAAAGATCTGTTTCTATCCTTTATTTACTATGTAAAGGCCTTCGATACTGTGCAACACGATAAGCTCATGGATATCCTTCAATTCATGGACATTACCGAACAAAGTAATATATGCAGAGGAGTTAGACAATGGTGTGTCCTTTCCCCTTTAGTGTTCAACATTTACTCAGAACGCATATTTCAGGAAGCCTCTAGCATCATGAACGTACATAGGTGTCAAAGTAAACGGAAGTATGATAAATAACATCAGATACGCCGATGATACTACACTTCTGTCAGATTCAATAGAGGGTCTTCAGCAATTACTCGATGCCGTAACCTGTTGCAGCAACAATTATGGTCTAAAAGTAAACATAGAAAAACAAAATACATGATTGTTGGCAGAAAAACATACCGAAACCCTTCTATAATATGCCAGAACACACCGATAGGACGAGTACAAAATATAAAATATCTTGGCTCTTGGATCAATGAAGACTGAAAATAAAATGCAGAGTAAAAGTAGCTAGATCCGCATTCGGAAAATATAAGAAAGTTCTCAGTAATCGCGAATTCAATATAGACCTGAAAATGCGCTTTGTAAAGTGCTACGTATTACCCGTTCGACAATAAAGACTGCCGATTTGAACAAAACATTCGAAGAAGCATTCGAAATGCGTCGAATTTTAAAAACATCTTGGACGGTCTATATCACCAATTCTGAGGTGCTTCGAAAAGTGAATCGCAAACGTGAACTCCTGAATGTTATTAAACGTAGGAAAACATCATATCTCGGATATTACCTGAGGAGCTACAAATACGAACTACTGCAACTTATACTTATCATAGAAGGACGACGCGGTATAGACAGAAAGCAAGCATCATGGCTACAATATATACTACAATGGACTAATATCAAGGATGCCGCAATGCTACTAAACTGTGCCAGAGACAGAGATTTGGTCGCGGAAATAATTAATAATATATATCTTAAAAAAATGAATAGAAATAGTAATAATCAAAAACAAAATTTTTTTTGTCCAACATCCGACATCGGATGTTAATATTAAATCAAACACATTAGTATTTTTATTCTATTTTTTACATGGATATACAAATCTAAATTTTTTTTTTTTTATTTATTAACCAACACTCAGGGGATGCCCTTACAGATGCAGTGCATTGTGTTGATCTCAGGAAAATAGGTTATGGGAAGGAGGAAAAAGGGAGTAGTGTTTGTGGATAGTTGACTTAAATTTCATTAGATTCTAACTGTCAGGAAAGACCTCTGCGGGGAGTTTATTCCACATACGACTAGTTCGAATGATAAACGAATTCTCTCTGTAATGCGTTTTTCGGTCAACTGGACAATAAACTACAAACGGATGTGATCTACTAGAGAACCGGGTAGAGCGAACCGAAACTCGGGCACTTGGAATAAGTTCGCTAATGTCAGAAGAACATTTCCCATGGTAGTATCTATAGAGCAGTGATTCACAACCTACATTCCGACGATGTTCCAATGAGTCAATAGAATTGAATACCCTACTGTCATTGATGAGCATCAACGCCCTCCTTTGCACACGGTCCAGTAGCTCCAAAATAGACTTTGAAGCTCCTGCCCATATATGGGAGTTGTACTCCATTTTCGGTCGGATGTAAGTGGTATAGATTTTAAGGAGATCAGAAGGAGTGAAGTAATTTTTTCACCGTTTTAGAAAACAAGACACTTGAATACTGCTTTCGACACTTGAAAAACATGCTCGTTCCAACGAAAATCACATTGAATTCTCATGCCTAGAACATCAAGAGTATCCGATTCCTCAATACATATACCACCCATATATGTATACAGATGACATTGTTGAATCCATAGCCCTATGGGTCAACATATAACATTGAGTCTTCAGCGCATTAAAATCAACCCTATTCGCTTTACCCCACTCGGAGATTGTTAACAGATCTTGATTGAGTGTGTCATTCATTGTCCGCCTTTTGCCCCCAACCTCCAAGAGGCTTGGCCTACAATTAAAGGAAAATGAATGACAAATGCTGCTGTTTATTGTTTATTGAAGCAAAAAAACACCAACATAAAGAAAAAATATGAAAGATCATAAAAAAAGTTAGGTCTGACAACGCTAAACCCTTTGGAGGTTTTACTATGCTGGCCTAATACTTTCATCCTGACATGGATTTTCTCACCCAATGACAGTGAAAATTTTCCACAGAATTATTATTATTGATTATTACTGATGCTTTAATTCCACTGTCTAAGTAAGAATTGCTATATGTTATAGCCTTAACAAGCATTATTTTCTAATACGAGTGCGGACCAATAATTCGGAAAATGATAAAGAAATTCGCGATATGGTATTGGCCGATCGGTGAGCGGAAATATGTTAGATTGTAGATGCCATAGGCATATCATATGGATCTATGATTTCGATTTTAAGTGTACAGTTGGGTTCTTGATAGCTATCCGAAAGAAAGTTGGGTACCGCTTTTGATCACAACTAACCATAATCTTTTGACCGTTTGTTTGACATTGTACATATGAGTTTTTGACCTGTTTTATAACGGTGAATGAAACATGGTCCACTACAGCACACTGAAGACCAAGCAGAAATCTGAACAAGAAGTTCTAAGCTTCCAGTGACTATTTTCTATTTCAAAACCTAAAGAAATTCCAGAGTGGAAAGAGATTTAGCTCCAACAACGAATTGATTGAGGACGTTCAGAAATTCTATTATTTGGAAGGAATACAAAATTTGGTGAATCGTTGAGAAATACAAAAGTTTTCTAAGCAAGCAGTAGTCTAAACAATGGATAATCCGTGCAAACTGGCACCGAAGAGGGAGAAGGTAGTATTTTCGGTAAACAAAGATGAGGCGACATTCTTTTTGGTGAAGTAAGCGCTATAATATAGACTAATTTCCTTTAAAAGGGAAAAACGATAAACGGTGATTATTCTTATTGGACCGTTTCAACAACGATTAGAAAATATAAGGACACCATTTTCATGTCAAGAAAAAGATGGTGAGCGGGTGTGTATTCGCCATGGCAAAAATCCATGAATTGAGCTAGGTCATTCATCTTTTTCTCCGGATTTAGCACCCAGTGAATATTTTCTATTTCCAAACCTAGAAAAAAGAGTTGACGTAAAGACATCGATTTGCGAAAAATTTCCCGAAAACAATTTCCCGAAAACAATTTCCCGAAATCACAATTTCACGAACACAATTTCCCGAAATGACAATTTCCCGAAATTACAATTTCCCGAAACTACAATTTAACGAAATTACTATTTCTTCAAAGAGCTTGTTGATGGCATTTCCGAAATAATACATCAGAAATTCCGGCCGAAGCGCGAGCAATCAGCTCATGATCACTTGATGTAGTGGTCCGGGCAAGATCTTTCAGCTCATTAACGATTTTTTCTTTAGCAACGAAAGCCGCTTCGGCACTGTGATTGTGAAGAGCCTACCGGTACAATGTTTTCCTCGATAAAGGATACAACGCCAATAAACGCTATCAACGGACTGACCGTCGTCATGATACAAGAAACCATTCAAAAGCAACCTCAGTTTAGCTTTTTCGCTATCCAGGAATTCGAGTGGCATAGTAACTGAGTATTACAACCCAAATATCTAAAAAACTTCGCTATGCAAGATGGTAACGATTCCGTAGCAGCTACTGCATGAGCAGGATGTGATGGAGTGAGCGTTATCCGTCGGGAAGTCTGAATACCGAAGTGTTCAAAGTCACAATGAAAAAATAAGCGTATGACACTCCAATAAATAGGTCCGGATGACGAGGGAGGGTGGAAGAGGAAGGGCGCGGTGCGGGGTGGGGGAATTGTTTTTTCGAGAAGTCGTATACTCGGGAAATTGTTTTTTTAAGAAATCGAATGCAGCTAGTTTTTTTTATGGCGGAAATCAAGAATATATGGGAAGTTGTAAACTAAAAATAGGGAAATTGTAATTTCGGGAAATTTTTTTCGGGAAATCGTAATTTCGGGAAATTGTTTTCGGGAAATTGTTTTCGGGAAATTGTAATTTCGGGAAATTGTAATTTCGGGAAATTGTTTTCGGGAAATTGTAATTTCGAAAAATTGTTTTCGGGGAATTGTTTTTTCGGGGAATTGTTTTCGGGAAATTGTTTTCGGGAAATTGTTTTCGGGGAATTGTTTTTTCGGGGAATTGTTTTTTCGGGCAATTGGTTTCGGGCAATTGTATTTGGGAAATTGTTTTCGGGAAGTTGTTTTCGGGAAATTTTCCGCAGACCAAAGACATCTAGTACCAACGATGAAGATATTGATAGAATGCCTGTTTTGAAAAATTCTTTTACTTGGAAGGGATACAAAAATGTAAGAAATGCTGCACAAAGAGTGTTGAGCTAAAAGGAATTTATATTAGGACATAAAATTTATATCACATAATTCATGTTTTATTTATTATTATTAAATATACATCAACACTCAGGGGATGTACCGTCTTAGTGCAAGGCACTGCATTGATATTAGTAAAAAATCTTTTGGGTAGGAGGAAAGTGGGATTAGTTTTTGTGGATATTTGACTTAAATTCATCTGTATTGTAAGTGACAGGAAAGACCTCAGCGGGAAGAGTATTCCACGAAAGAGTATTACGTCTTGTGCGGCTAATAAACAAATTTTCGCGGTAATGCGTTGTGCGATTCACTGGACAATAGACTCCAAGTAGATGAGATCTACTAGATGAGCGGATGGTGCAAATAAGAGCATGGGCTCTAGGGATGAGTTCACTTATCTCAGCAGAGCACTTCCTATTATAATATCTATAATACAGTGTAACGCAACCAACATTCCGACGATGCTCCAAAGTGTCAACAGAGTTTGTTACTCCACTCATTGATAAGCACCAATGCCCTCCCTTGTACACGGTCGGATATAGGTGGTGTAAATAATCAGATTCTTACACCGATTTAGGAAACCTAGGCACTTGAAGGCTTCTTTCTACTGATTACTCATGCCCAGAACATCAAGAGCATCCGATTCCTCAATATCTACGAGTCTATGAGTCAATAAACAACATTGGGTTTTGTGAGCATTTGAATCGACCATATTCACTCGATCTCACCAAGATATTATTAAAATGTCTTGATTGAGTGTGTCATTCATATATTGCTTCTAGCCCCAATCACCCTAAGGCTTGGCCTTTGCACGAAGGAGTAAAGGAGTATGAATGACGAATACTGCTGTCGTCAGCAAAATAATGGATAGGATTGGAAGTTTGTTATGGAAGGTCATTAAAAAAATGAAAATTGAAGGATAAACAACAAAAAACGTATAGTGCGATCTCTGAGAAAATCCGATATAAATCGAGAGAAATCAGTTCCTATACCAAGAGCAAAGTACATTGGAAAAAACGCATTTTAGTGAATTAGTTTATGTTATGTTTTCAGTGAGGAATCAGCACGGAAATACCTAAATTTTTTGTTATTTATCTTAAATTAATTTTTAACTTCAGTGTAAAAAAATCTAGATATTATAATTTGAAATCTAGTCTTTTTGTCTTGTAGTGTTGACAACATTGTTTATAATATTGTGTTTAGAACACTGGAATCACATAGCACATACTCAGAATCACTTTCTGAGTCTATTTAGCTATATTCGTCCGTCCGTCCGTCCTTCTGTTTTCATGAATATATTTTCATGAAATTTGGTATATAAGCCATAGGACGAACACTATTTAAATCGGTGAAAATCGGGGTATGTTCAGATCTAGTCCTCATACAAATAGCCCCTAGGATATCGACTTAAATTGGCATAAGATCCAAATTATCTTATTGATCTCGGTCTGATCATGTGAAGATCAGGCTGCTTCCCGATCTTCAGCTAAATCTATCGGAAAACAAAAATTTTGCATAGTTTTTTAAAAATTTGGTTTATATGTGTTTTTGTGGACATGATCGATCTATATTTTGACCTAGTCTCCGTATAAAAATTACATCAGATATGAACTGTTTCATAACTCTACGTCACAAATAAATTACAATAGCACTAAAACTTGGGTTATGCTTATTTTATATTTCCTATTATTGCCTCAGCAAAGTTGGATCTAAGACCATCTCTCGAAACGCATGGAATTGGGTAGTTTATGGTCGGTCTAGACTGACTAATTATACCCTATAGCACTATGTGGTCAGGGTATAATGATTTTGTGCTGATGTTTGCAACTACCAAAAATATTTGACCTAGACCCTTCTTTTATTATAGCGATCGACTCAAAATTACTTTCTGAGTGTTTTAAGGATTTCTGTCCGTCCGTCTGTGTGTCCATGTTAAACTTGTAATCAAGCTACAGGTCGCAAATATGAACATATTTTTATGAAATGTGGTATGTAAGCTTCTATTAGCCATAGAACGTTATTGAAATTGGTGAAAATCGGTTCATATTCAGACCATGTCCCCATACAAATGATCCCTAGAGATCGGCGTAAATTACCATATCAAAATTATCTTATAGATCTCGGTCAAAATGGGTTTGCGTATGTTTATTACATCCACTTATTAGTCCAAAAATAAGCCCTATAGGAAGCTGATTCCTGATCTTCACTTAAATCTATCAAATAACAAAAACATTGCACAAATTTTTCTCAAATTTGGTTTGTATATGTTTTTGCAAAAAATAGAAATGGAAACTTGTCACTCAAACTTGGTTTACGTTTATTTTCAATATCTAAATAGTTGGACCAAAGAGATATGGTCTTTAAACGCAGGGTTTAGGGTATCGGATAGTCGGTCTATACTGACTATAAATTTCTTAAGTCAGCAGTAACTTTGACATGTCACTGATGACGTCTTTAGGGAAATTTCAGCTAATTTTATTTAAAAATAAACTTTTGGTAGAAAATTTTATGGAACGGTACACAGAGAAAGCAATATCTTGTCGTGGTTGTTCATCAGTAACAACTGAAATTCACTCACAATATAAATTTGGATGTGACATATTAAATCAGTTCTCTTAGTATTCCAGAGGTTGATAAAAAATAAATACGATGAGAATATTATATTGTTGATTAGCTCATTCCGAATGACTTATGTATGTTCCAGTGAACACCCCTACACTTCCTTATGTTTTAAGACACAATTCTTTTGAAATTCTCTTCATGTTACACCATACGTGGAAGGCAACATATTCCCCTACTAATTTCAAATGCATGCAGTTTCTGGTTTCCCATCATTTGTGCTTTACTTTTAATTAACATTTTACGCTATGTGCGAAAAATACCAGAATATGACGAGAAGAGTCATATGGACGTGCACAATGTCAGCAAGAAGTTTTATAACAAGATGTTGAATTTGAATGAGGAGCTCTCTTAACAGATTCTTCATTTACTTGATTTTCTTCTTCCTTTTGGTTTGTTTTTTTTTTTTTTTTGTTAATACTTATGTTTAGCTTCCACTGATGATGCTGCTGGGCCATTGGCGCCATCAACGTCACAGTTATGCTTGCTGGAGGCCAATGGCAAGCAAAACCAAATTAACAAAAAGAAAAAGAAAAAATAATATTTAAAAATGAAATAAAATAAAAAGTGAATACAATTTATTTCTTTGTTTACAACAGACAATTGATTCCAACTGTGCAAGTGCGTAGCAATGACTGTGTGCCCTGTTAATCAGTATTAGTATAAGAACGAGTCATTTTCTTGAAATATGTACACTTAATTTAAATAATGAATTATTAACAAACAATAAATCAAATGTCAATTTTTAACAAATTAATTGATCACTTTTTGAGTTCTCCAGAATTTAATTCACTTTCTGTTTTAACAATCTAAAGTGTGATCAGTTTTGTCAACATCTTAAGATTTCCTAAGAATTTCCGCCTTTTGTTAATAATCAAAATTCTTGTATTCTACTAAACAAAATCTCCAACTGTGCGTTGACCGTCTAAAGGCCAGTGCTGTGTGTTTAAAAGAACCGATCATTTCACTGGCTTACCACCGCCACCGTAACCAACCTCAATTGACTGTGATCTTTAGCTCTGGGGTACTGTTTAACATATAACGCCAACAAGAACAACAGAGAATTATATTGAGAATTGTGTGCACATCTGTATGGGATAATTCTTGGACCTCACATTGTGTTTTGAATGTATTTTCTTTTTCTTTTTTTTTTTTGTTACAAGATATTGCGGTTGGTATGTTCTTTTAAAGATCACATGATGATCATGTTGTAATTATATGTAAAAAAAAAGTCCTTAAGCAGTAATCATATTTAAAAGGTTTGTTTAATTTTTATCATTAAGAATTTATAAAAATAAAGAATGTCCTGTTAATAAAATTCCTTTGTGTGAAAATTGTTACGCCCAAGAAATATATATAAGCGGCTTGTTGACAAAGAGTTTTTGTATCATAAGATTTTTTTGATTAAAAATAATATTTTCTGATGTTTAGAAAGAATTAAAATGGACAATAATGATGTTCTTAAAAATCTCTTTTGTTGCCAGAAATTGAATTTTCAATCAATATGATAATTTCGTGGAATAAGGTGGAAAATTAATTTTGATAATCTTAAAATTTGTTATATTCCTTTTGTGTTTCTAAAAAAAAAACTATAAGCTGTTTAATTAAAAAAAAGGAGCTCAAATTATAAGAAATTTTTACTCTGAAAATTAGAATTAGAAACTGAAAAGACTTAAAAAACTTTTCGATTTGAAGGAATGTTGTATTTACGAAGTATCTGACTGTCACACATTGGGTTGAAATGTGTCAAAAATGAGAATTGATTTAAAAGTTGAAGTTAATATGTTATAATAAGTTTTGGTACCAGTTTAAAGCAGATCAAATTCGCCACTAATAGTTGTACAAAAAAAAAATGTTCCACGTTGTTTACTTTTTTTGTTATAATCTCTCAAAATTCAATAATTTCCGCTAATTAAGTGGAAAAGTGTAAAGAACTAAGAATTTCAAGTATATTTTTTTTGGTTGTTTATTCTTAAATCAAAACGTGTTTTAAATGGAAGCTTCAACTTCAGGTGTTGGGCTATCTTGTTGATAAATATTTTTTAGAAAAATGCTGCAGAAATAATTTTATAATTTTTATACCCTCCATTCCAGGGTGCAGAGGGTATATATAAGTTTGTCATTCCGTTTGTAATAATTAGAAAAAAAATTTTGTACCCCATAAAATATATATATTTGTGATCCTTATAACAACCGGAGTTGATATAGTGATGCCCGTCTGTCCGTCTGTGGAAATCACGGTGACGGCATCAATCGGGCAGCTAGCGTGCTCGTTGATATAAAAAATGATTCACCAATATCCTGAAAAGTTTGCTATTTAAAATCGTCCAAATCGGTCGATTAGGGCCCGAGATTTGAATGAAGAACTAAAAAAAGTCTTGAAAAAATATAATTTTCTATGTTGTTCTTGTCACGATCACGCCCTCAATAGTGCAGCTACACTGATCATTTTTAGTGAGAATGATTCACCAAACTCATGGGAAGATTTCTGTTTCAAAAATCATTAAAATCGGTGGAACAGATCCAGGGAAATCTCTGAAAAAGTAAAAAAAAAAAAACGAAAAATATGATGTTTCTATATTGTTCTCGTTGTTATTCTAAATGTTGTGTTGTTGTCATAGCTGGACTTGTTGTTTTTGTGGTCGTTGTGGTAATAATATAATAAAAACAAACCCTTTGTACATTTTTTTATTAACTCTGGTAGAAAATTTTAAAAGTTTCCATTGTTTTGGCATCACTAAAAAAATTTGTTAGATCATTTCTGTCATTACCACGAGCCTGCCTGCAAAGTTTTAGATCGAATGGGTCACGGGAAAGGGGTTAAAATCGATCCAAAATTTTTTCGACAAGCAGACCTATGAGTTAATATATGTAAAGGGAGTAAAAATTCACCAGCATCTAAAGCAAGTAATGCTAAAATACCTAGTTGTTAATAAAAAAAAAACAATGTAAATTTAGCAAAAAAAAATTTTATGTATAAATTTCTTTAAAGAGAAAAACACAAAAATAACGTTTGATGTTGTATTTTTTGTATGTAATATTTACATATACATACATGAAGATATTATATAACACAAATAATATACATATATTATATATATGTATGTATGTATATTCATAGTAACATAGTACATATATTATATATATATATGTATATCCATAACAACTGAATGTTAGAAGTAAATCGGTATATTATTTTATTTACATAAATTTCTGCAATATTTTGTTGTGGGGAAAATACATTTCTTTTGCATTAACAGAGTGTCACTTCATTTTGCTCAGCGTGACTATGCCACAGTAGATGGCGCCACAATTTTTGTTTGTTCTAATTAGCTTTGCAATAGTTATTTCTATTTTAACATGAATGTCAATATTTTCAACTAGATATTATACAGAACAATGTTAAGAGTGTACACGGGCTGGTCTTTTATTTCATACGTTTTTTCGTTATTATTTTACAAATATGAACATAAGTTTGGCATATTAACTTTTTGTTGTCTTTACAAAATATAGTAACCGGGTTCATCAATGAGTTTTTTGCTTTCAAATCAGTTCTATATAGTTATATAGAACTATTATTCCGTTTACCTACAAAATATCTGATTGCGATTACATCTAATTTTTAAAAATTGTTTATAATTACTAAAGATTATTATTCACAAAAATACAAAATTGCACTTGTTAAATTTTCCATTCAAATTTAAGAAAATATCAATTCTAAAAATTGGAAATAATATTTCCAATTATAAATTAGAAAATATCAATTGAATTTCAGAAAATCATATCAAAACGTCGGAAATAATAATTTTAAATTTAGAAGACATCAAATGCATCTTTAATGTATAAATTTTATTCGTTAAACACAAATTGAAATTCCAAAAAAAAAACACCAAATATGTTTACATATAAAAAAATATTGCCATTCAGGAGAAATTAATAGCTTTTCAGTACCGCGATTCAGTAACTTCTTTTAACGATAGTCGAATCGTTAAAAAAAAAAAATAGCAAAATTATCAGTAAAATTTTTAAACGATATTCGCTATTGTTAAAGCCAGCTGTTGTTGTTATCTAAACGACAACCATTTTTGCGTTGTTTATTCAATCGATAAAAACTTACATTTTTAGGTTGAAATGTCGCCATACATAAATAAAAATCATAAAATAGTGAAAATATTTTGCTTTAATTAAAAAACTTTTTTATATAAATAAAAAAAATTAAATACATAGCATATTCAATTAATTATTTCATTTTCAAATAAATAAACAGAACTATTAGTAAAAAAAATAGAGATATTAAACATAAACATAAAATCATCCTGTCAAACACGAAGTAATTTGTTTTTTTCTATTCTTCTTTGTGTTTTTCGCTTATTTTGACAGAGATGCCACTCGTTTACAATTTAAATAATTAGAAAAATAGATTTGTCGACTGTCGTTAAGATGTATGTACATAGTGAATCACTTAATCCTTAGTGCAAACAACAATAGCTGTCGATATATTTTGCGATTGTCGGATCGTTGAAATTTACAGAATCGGACTACAGAAAACATTAATTTAAATTCAATGAATTTTAGAAAACCTCAAATGATATTTAAGAATTGCTAACATAAAAATTGTTACATAAATAAACGCAATTTAATGAGAATGTTATTTATATATAAATTTTCACAATTTTTTTTGGATGAATATTTGATGTTTTTCAGAAAATAAAGATAACAAATTATTTTATTTAAAATGTTTGGGAAATTTTGTTTTTGCGTTTGGCGTCCCTAATTTGATTATTTATTATTATAAATTTATTCTCTATGTTTTCCAAATATGGCAATATTTTAATAAAAAAGTTGAGATAGTTTTTTTTTGGTTATTATTTTGTTACTCCATCCGACCTACATGACCGGAATGAAAAAATATTTCGCCAGTTAAAAGAAACTATACAGCCATCTCCAATTAGCACGATTTAATGCATGTATTACCTTTGCAGTGGAGGTTAGGGCGAGCAATTTAATTAGCAAAAACTAAATTAAAAGAGAAGTTATGTCATATAACCGGAAACGCATGCATATAGGTACATATATAACCTAAATGCATGGCGATCAGCAACCACGATGACCAAAAAGCAAACACCGAAATAAATCCGAAATAATAGAAAAGACGAAAACCAACCCAAAGAATTTGCTGAAATAATTTGGTATTAAGTTTAACAAATTGTTTACTTTTTCATTTACATTTATTATCAAGACTCAAACCGAGCTGGAGGGTATCAAAGATTTGGCACAGCCGAATTTAACACTCTTACTTGTTTTTTTTTAATATTATTCCAAAAAAAGGTATTTTTAAAATAAATATAGAATTTAAAAGTGTTAGTGGGTGAGATAGGGTAAAACTGTTTCCATAGTAAATAACTAAGGGATTGCAGATTGCAAACACGCAAAATATTTAACTTTCTTTTAAAAATTGCCAGTTGCAAATGAAAATATGCTGCAAACGCACTTTTTGTTTTGTTTTTATTTTCGTTACTATGATTATTGTTATTGCTGTTGTAAAAATATAACCTAATTTATCAAAATTTTTGATTAAAAAACTTATTTTAACGATTTTGTATATTAGAGTGGGACGAGAGTGAAGAAGTACAACGATATATTGTAGAAACCTTTTTAATATTGGCATAAATTTTTCCGGTTTGCGAAAAATTCATCGTTTATTAAATACAAATGAAATAGAAGATAAAATTGAGAATTTTATTAGAAATTACAAGAATCTCTCAAAGGAGGAAGCTAAGCAACAATGCCTTGGTCTTCTAGATGAGGCAAAAAACTCATATGAACCATAATGGAATTACTTATCGAATTACTAAATATTTTAAAATCAAATAAAATAGACATTGCATTCGTGCAAGAAACTCATTTAAAGGAAAGACGTAGAGTAAGTCTTAATATATATATTAATATGTAAAGATTTTTAGCTTCCTTCTTAGGCACTATGAGGGCACGGAGGAGTGTGAAAATTGGCATAATTATAGTTCATATGGGGGAGAAGCTGAGAATGATAAAATTCATGTTTAATCTGTCTGAAAAATATATTAAATTAAATAAAATAAAATATTTTTAATATTTCGTTACACCCTATTAATGCGAATGATTTAAATTATATATCAGACGCTCTGTGTTGAATTGTGAATTTATCAAATTAATTAAAATACTTTAGGCTCATTTAAATATGAATAAATTTTTTATATATATAGATTAAAAAAAAAAAACAAAAATTGAATGAAAAAATAATATTTCCTAGAATTTGCACTCGAATTTCGAGTGCTGGGCTATACTAGTAACTATAATTTTATAAGAGATTTGAGTTCCCAATGTGTAGCGATTGTTATTAGAAACTTTTTTTTAAATTTCAAAAGATCACTTATTTTTTGTAATGATTGAGCTTTTAGTGGATGGGTTATTAAATGTATTTTACTTGGTTCAATATATATTCCGAGTAATTTGAATGCATCAGTATTAAATAATGGTCTTTCTTGTTTAGGTAGCATATCTCAAAATTTTGATGCAACATTTATTGGTGCTGACTCCATGAATAATGCAAATGGAAATATTTTTTATAATTTTTTACTTCAAAATCCAACATACTTAGTTCAAATTACCAACTCACAGCCAACGTATCCTAATGGTTCCTCATTCCTTGACCATAGATTTATTAAATCCAAATTTTAAAATGTTTAGTCTACCTACCTTTTCTGACCACTTTCCACAAAATTTCAAATTAACCTTCCAAATTTTGAAATAATTTTAAACCCGTCATACAAATTGGAATAATTTTAAAAATGATGTGTGTTCATGAACTTTTGTATCACTTTCCTCTATCAGATATAAGTCTTTCTAATTTTCTCATTGATAACCATATAAACAAATTTACTACTTCTTTAAACGTGATTTCTGCAATTCATTCCGAAGAAATAGAATTAAAAAAATCGTAAATTTATAGTTTCTGACAATATTAAAAAAATTGTTCATAATCAAATACTGTTGGCAAAATTAGTTTAAAAAATGTATTACAGAACATTAAATCGTTGTGATAGCGATAACTTACGAGTGCGGATCAATAAGTTCGTGACTTTTCGAACTTCCCTCGTAGTTGTATGAAATGCAACGCTGCTCCCATCAAGTACCATCTGTAAAATTTTGAGCAAGTTCCGTCATTTACTTTGCGTTTAACAGCTGTTTAAAGCATACAACCACGTGTTTTTTTTTTTAACTGAAAAAAAAGTGATGCTCATTAAACATTATTTTTTACGAAGATAAACCGTTAATCAAACCAAGGAAAAGCTTGATAAATACTATGGGGACTCTGAACCATCGATTTTAATGGTAAAAAAGTGGTTTACTGACTTTCGTTATGGTCGCACAAATACAAATGACGCTGAACGTTCTGGACGGCCAATTGAGGTCAATACACCCGAAAATTTCGAAAAAATCCACTATATGGTATTGACCGATCGAAGTGCCATAGGCATTTCATATGGTAGTGTGGTTTCGATTTTAAATGATCAGTTGGGTTTAAGAAAGCTGTCTGCATGATGGGTGCAGCATTTGCTTTCAATTGACCAGAAACGTAATCGTGTCTCAATTGCAAAATTCCATGAATTGGGCTACGAATTGGTACCTCATTCACCATATTCTTCGGATTTAGCCCCCCAGTGACAATTTCCTATTTCCAAACCTAAGGAAATGGCTCGGTGAAATTATTGATCAAATATGCCTACTTTATGGACCTCGAAAAATCCAAGTTTTTGGAAGAGATACAAAAATTGGAGAAACGTTGAACTAAGTGTATTAGCTAAAAGGAGATTATGTTGAAAAATATTTTTTTTTTTTGCAAAAAAAACTGTGTTTCATTCTAAAAGTCACGGACTGATTGATCCGCCCTTGTATTGTTATCAAAACAAATTCAGTTGTTAAACATAATCATAAAAAGACAGGTTGAACTGGAACAATCGGCAATTTTTAGCGAAAAACTTAAAAATATTAAACCAGGACCTTCAGCGCATAGAAAGATTTATAATATAATTAGTTGGCTCTTGCGACTTTATTTGTTAATGATGTAGTAGTTGATAACGAATCGTTAAAATTTGATTCATTGAAGGATCATTTTACAAAAATTTACAACGGCTCCACTCCTACTACAAATATAACAAATTGCAAATATTATAAACTCAACTATTTTTGGAAGATCAAACTTTCAATATAATATTCATTAAAAGTTTTCTGCCGTTAATTCTCAAAAGTGCGTTAAGCTTATTACTATTGGCTAATTAATTTGTCTTTCAAAATCTGCCAATAATAAAAAATCATGCGGCTTAGACAATATTTCCAATTTTATAATTAAAAAACTGCCTTCAAAGGCACTGGAGTATCTCACTATTATTTTCAATAATTGTCTAAATAATTCATATTTTCCTAATATGTGGAAGATATCCAAAATTGTCCCTATTCCAAAGAAACCGAATAATTTTGATTTAAATAATTTGCGACCATTTCATTATTTTCGAATTTGTTCGATTAAAAATGGGTTTAGAAATAAGAGAAACATACATACCAGATCCACAATTTGGTTTCAAAGGTGGCCATTCAACAGTTGACGCCTTATTAAGATTTCCAATTTACGTAATCGTTGCTGTACTGTTGCAGTTTCTTTGGTGAAAAAGCATATCATCACGCATTTTATAATAGCGAAACTATATATATATATATATATCATATATTGTGAAATTCTTTCCAAGTTTTTTTTCTGAAAGATTTTTTTTTTGTTCAATTTAACGGAAAATCTTCAGATTTTTGGGAACATTAATTGTGGAGTGCCACAATGTTAAATTTTAGCACCTCATCTTTATAACATTTTTATGTACGATATTCCACATATTATTCAAAATTCTATTGGTTTGTTATACGCTCATTCCATTCTCTCTTCATATAACGAGTCTCCAGTTATTGCTCTAAGGAATGTTTCTTATCATCTCAGAATTGTTAAACGTTAATTGGGGTGTTAAAACAAATACTTCAAAATGTGAAGCTATTTGTATTCGCAACGCATCTGGTAAATGTAGAAGGCTAGTTGTACCAGAAAGTAAAACTCTAGATGGAATTGAGATTCCTCTCAAAGATAATATCAAATATCTTGGTATTAATTTTAATAATCCTCTGAAGTTCAACAAACATGCTAGAACTGTTTTGAACAAATCATACAAAATACTTGGAGCATTTTTAAGGATTTTGTATAACCTGAAAACAAAAAGCTTTTGATGAATAAAACTAGTATAAGACCCGTTTTTATACCCCATACCACTATGTGGTTTGGGTATAATGACTTTGTGCTGCTGTTTGTAACAACCAAAAATATTTGACCTAGACCCATCTTTAATTATACCGATCGAATCAGAATCACTTTCTGAGTTGATTTAACAATGTCCGTCCGTCCGTCCGTCTGTGTGTCCATGTAAAGCTTGTAATCAAACTGCAGGTCGCAAATATGAATATATTTTGATGAAATTTGGTATATGTGCTTTTATCGGCCATGGGATGAACGCTATTGAAATTGGTGAGAATCGGTCCATGTTCAGACCTATCCCCCATACAAATTACCCATATGAAATCGACACAAATTTCCATAAGATCCAAATTGTCATATAGATCTTACTCAAATTGGGTTTGTATGCGTTCATTACATCCGCTAATGAGTAGTCCAAAAATGATCCCTTTGACCCCATATAGAGCTGCTTCCCGATCTTCACTTAAATCTATTAAAAAACAAAAATATTGCACTGATTCTTCTCAAATTTTGTTTGTATATATTTTTGCAAAATACAAGAAACTTTACCAAACATGATCAGGATGGGTCCATTTTTGGACCTAGTCCCTTTATAGATATAGCATCCGATATGAACTTTTTCATATCTGCAGCCAAAAAAATTAAAAAAAATCCCACTCAAATTTGGTTTTTGCTTATTTTCAATGTCCAGTTAGTTGGGCCTAAGAGATAGGGTTTCTAAACGCATGGTATAGGGTATCGTGTAGTCGGTCTAGACCGACTATAATTTTCTTACTTGTTTTTGTATGATTTTCCAATCTGGTTTAATGTAACACCCACTGTAATTAAAGAAATGGAGACCCTTGAACGAAAAGTTTTAAGAGTTGGTATAGAAAAAAACTTCGAATCAGTTTGTAAACGTTTTTCTAACCGTTTTCTTTATAATCAGTCTCGGATTACCCCTGTTGGCTTCTGTATTTGTGAAATTTTAAGGAAGTTTGTAGAAGGACTTACAGTTCATGAAAATCATTTCATTAAAGCAATTTTTAATGAACAAAGTAACTTTAGTTGTTCAAATATAAATTATTTGTCACCTATTGGATTTTTAAATGAAGAACCACCAAATTTTGATTTGAATATTTCATTGTGTTATGACATTTTTGATAAAGGCAATCCAGGTACTCACAGAGGATAGTACTTTTATTTTTTTTTTTAAATTTTGTTTCTTTTACATTGTTGTAAATTCATATATTTTATGTTTTAAAAAAAGACTCAATAACTAACTAACTACTTCAACATACTTAAAATATCTTAATCCCGGTACGTTTTAATATTTTTATTTTCAGTTCACACTAACGTAAAATCTCAAATAGGAATGATAAAAAAAAAACTGTGAAAGTCCTAATCAGTGATTTTATTTGTTTACAGTGTTGTGAATATTATTTGGTATTAAAATTCTTAAAAAATATTGTAACTTTACTATTTTAAGAAGAAGTTCCAACATAGTTTTCGTTCCTCGTCGTGAATTTTACGATATTATAAAAAATGTAGATTCTAATAAATATGTAGATAAAATCAAGCGTTTGAGAATTAAATTAATAAAATGTTTTAATCCAACTGATATGAAAGGTTTTCTTCAAAGATTTCGGGAGAAGTCGAATGAAGACATATTTACTAGGTTTCTACTTAGTTCAGATCCGATTATAAGCAAAAAAATTCATCATATACCACAGATGGCACTTTTATAATATTAATAGCCTAGGCGATTTCTTGTGACGGATGTTTTGTTCTACCATTTTATCCCGATTTTGACCAAACGTATATTATTTGAAAGGTATTTCCTTTTAGCTGTTTTGTAGATTTGCAGATTTACAGATTTTAAAATTTTTTCCCAATGCTAACAACGCTTTGTGTGTGTTTATTAAATCTGTTAATGTGTTTGTAAGTTTGTTTTCTTCATTCACAATAATAATAAACCACAAAAGTGTTGGTTTATGAATTGGCTAAGTTGAAAAATAAAGCTGCTCGAATTTCGAGCGCTGGAATCTGCTAATCATAATAATAATTTATTTAAATTTATATATAAAAATATTCATTGCAGTAGTAGTGCCTAGAGCGTCCATTGGATATTATTGAGTCCAGTTGGCAAAAAAAATTACAATTTACAATATTTGAAGCTCAAAATAATAGCAATAATTATATAAAAAAAGATGAAAAGAAAAAAAAAATATACTTATTATTTAATAATTTTGGCAAACACACCTGGTGAAGAAGAGGTTAGTGATGATGTAGATGATGACTATGACAGTGATGCTGATAATGATGAGTGTGAAATGTGATGTAATTGTGACAACAAGAATGAAAATTTTACTGATATGGAGCATAAAATCTCAAAAAAAATTCAAATACTTAATATTGAATTTATTACAATTAAAAACATATTTAGTTGGTTCTTTGTTTTTTTTTTTTTAATAGAGCATGAAGTACACTATAGGTTGCAATTTGATTCATTAATTTATCTCCGTAAAACAAAAAAGACGCTTAACAGGTTTGAAAAACTTTAAAAAATATTTTTTCCCAAATGATAGTTTTAAATGTATTAATAATAACTAGCAGATCCCAGCCCTTGAAATTTAAGTGCAAATTCTAGGAAATTTTATATTTTCATTTAATAAGGACCCTAAAGTTATGCTAATCAATTTTAGCCAATTCACAATTCAACTCTTTTTAAATATCGAATATTGTCGTTATTTGTTTATGTGCAATTATTGGTTTATGTACAAAATTATTTTTCAGTTCAACACAATTATAATTACGAATGAAGAAAATAAACTCACGAACACATTAATAAATACAATAAACACACACATAGCATTGTAAAATTTTATGTATGTGATAGTAGCAATTTTAAATGAATTTTACTCCAAAAAAAAAATATATATAAATTTAAAAATCTTTAAATCTGGTGGACAGCTAAAAAGAAATACCTTTCAAATAAGATACACCAGATAGAAAACCAGACTTAAGAATTTTTTTTCTCACAAAATTCTAGTGGTAGAGACTATTTTCCTTTAAAAAAATTCATAGATCCGCAGATAACATGCTTTAGGCTTCTATAGGAAAAACCCTAAAATAATGAGATTTTTTGTTAATAGTTTGATTAGTTGCGCACTTTTTCTACAAGTAGCGTACTTTTAGCAAGGAAACTTTAGTTTGCGTTTTTGAAGAGGATTTTTGTTTAAGAAAGGGTTTTGAGGTTCTAATGCCGGGTGAAAACCAGGCCTACAAATTTATTTCTATAGGTTCTTAAAAAACACGTTAAAATATTGTGGACTATTGGCTTTTTAATTCGCTTAATTTTTGTTATACCGCTACGGGATTAGGGTATAATATTTGACCTAAAACCATTTTTTATTATATATACCGATCGACTCAGAATCACTTCTTGAGTCGATTTAGCGATGTCCGTCCGTCCGTCTGTCCGTCCATCTGTGTTTCCGGATGTCCGTCTGTGAGTCCATATTAAACTTGTCGCAAATATGAATATATTAATGATGGAATTTTGTATATAAACATTTATCATATGACGTTTTAAAATAAAAGGTGTCCCAAAATCAGCAACTATCAGTTTTGTTGCGATACTCGTGACTATTTTTTATTTACAGAATAATTCGTCAGTGGTTTTGGCGAAACGTGATTTCCCAGCCTTGTTGAACAACAAGTGACAAAAATAGGTGATCGTTTTGACGAAAATATTGCCGCTACGGCTGAACACGTCGTGAATAAACCATCAACGCCGGCTAAACGACGTCTCATGCAAAAATACACTGGGAATTTGGGTGAAAGACTTGAAGACTTTTTCTTACAAAGTGCAGAAAACCCTTAAGCGTCTAATCTTCGCCCACGCTCTCCTGACGTGGCCAATCATCATGATCGCCTGATTTGAACTCTCCAGAAATGTTTTTTTCTTTTTTAAATCACGGGTCTATATGCACAACTTGCAGACTCTAAAGTACTCAAAGAAAATATTCGACAAGAGTGCGAGAACTTAATGCCAGAATGATTGAAAATTCGCCAGAATGATTGAAAAAGCGATAAAAAAAGATTTCAAACGGTCATTAGCAATGACTGCGCCTATTTGACCGATAGTATCTTCCCCTCTGCGGGGAAATTGTCAATATTGTGTGGAAATAAAGAAACCAATTCGGTTATGGGTTAAGAAAAAAAGTAAAAACTTTTGCTAGACATTTTTCTGACGAATTCCCTGGATATGAAAAACATTTTGTTTGGTTATTGTTAAGATATTTAAAGATTTTTTAATCCCGCTTTGTTTTTTGCTTTTACTAGGGAAACCTCTACCTTACTCTAGGGACTAAAATATGTAAAAATATCTGAATTTGAGGAACAGTTCGGAAGGTTTATATAGTTAATTAAGAAAACCTCTAGCTGTTTATCCTAGAGCAAACTAAAGTTTTAAAAATCTTTTTCTAAAGAAACGAGTGACCGACTTTTTAAAACCACCCATTTCACTAAACAATTTCCGCTATATCGATTTTAGGCCCTTATTTCCTTTTACTCAGTTAATTCACTTAAAAATCTTTAATAAGTCTCAAATTAAATTACTTAGAATGGAAACGAATGCATTAACAATGTAATTAAAACCGTTCACAGGAAATAATTAAAAAGACAAATACAAATGTATAAATTATCCCTCTGGATTCTTCAACAACTACTCAATAAACAAAGAGAAATTAATAGAACACAAATTGAATGCAGACAACAATAAAATTTAAATACAAAAAAAGAACAAGAATGCAACAGATATCAATGAACTAAAACAAATTATTTACAATTATAATGAAAAAGGAGGAGTAAAAGCCAGTCAAATTTTAATGTGAAGCAATGGAAACACCATCAAGACGACCAACAACTGCGAATAACAGCAACAGTATTTAAACAACAAGGATTGTGAACTGTCAACAACAACAAATTCTCTTCATATGGTTTTTAGATATGTGTAAATATGTTTATAAATACAAAAATGTATGATGAATATATAAATTTACTGGTGCTCCTCCATACATATAAAAGATAGATGACGGGGAGACAAGAGCAATAAGCAAAAAGAACATTCAACAATAACCATATTGCACTAAGCAGATTTTGAACAATGTTCAGGGGCAACACTTGAAGAAAAATTGTGGTAGAAAAAAAATATAAAATAAAGTTAAACAAATTTAAATAGATTTAAATGTACACATATTTTATGAAAAGTTCTGAAGATTTTGATATTCATTATTTTTATTATAAATCTTTTCTAAACATAAAAGTTTTTTCAATTTGAAATATTTTCAATTTTTTAAGTGTAAATAACTAAAACACCCAATGCATTTATGATTGTCGTATTTTTTTTTTATCCAACAATATTATAATGACGCAGTAGATGACTGTCACTAAAATCTCAAGCGCCTTCCTTGCCTTGCATTTTTATTCAAAAAAGAAGAGGAAAAAACTGTAATATCTGCCACATATTTTTGCTACTGTTGATACCACTCATAAACACTGACTAGCATGGCATAATGATAAATTAAATTTTCCCTTTAATATTAACACTGCAGGCTGCAGGTTATTATTGCATTTAGTTGTTTTAATGGAATTTTCATAAAGGTTTTTCATGCAGAAAGCCTGATGGAAAATTAAAACATGACTTTAGTTTGCCTAGAAAAAAGGCCTTGACAATTTATCGTATATAAATAAAGACATTAGAGAAATGCAATTCTGTTTTTTTTTTCCTACTTCATACTAGATACTTTTACATCAAGTATCATTCAAATAAAACTCACATACCGGCTGGCTCACTCACCAAGAGTACAACCTCCTTTTCGGAATGTGAGTGGTGGCATGACTAAGGACTTTTGCCAACATTCTACTTAAAGCGATGATATGGTGTATCCTACCTTTAGTAAATCTATTAGAGTTGAAACACAACAAGGACACGTTGTAATTTTGTGGCAAAACATAGCATGTTATGGCATGTTTAAATAAAATTTATGTAATTTTTTTTGTTGTAGTCGGGTTACTAGAAAAATTTACATTTTTGCAAAAAAAAAAAGTTAGTTAATTCAACAGAAATTTAGTAAGAGTGATTCACTTATAAATCTGGGTTAACAAAATTAAACTCACAATAGAAATTTGGAATTGTAATAAAAGATAAAATAAGAATGACATTAATTGAAAAAAGTAAGAAAATTAGAGTGGGTCTAGATCGACTATAGGACACCCTAATCATGCGCTTAGGTCCAACTAATTGGATATATAAAAAAAAAGGCACAAACCAAATTTGAGTGGCATTGTCATTAATTTTTTGGCCTTTGGATATGAACAAGTTGCCATATTTATGTGGGGACTAGGTCGAAAAATGGTGCGATCCTGACTATATTTGGTGAAGTCACTTAGTTTTTGACCAAATTTATATAAACCAAATTTGAAAGAAATCTGGACAATATTCTTGTTTTGATGTGTAAACATCTATACGCGGAGTGGGTTAAAATCTATTTGACTATACAATCACCAAAACAGCGTAAGATGTAAGACGTAAGACAAAAACGGTGTGACTTATGATTGTATTGGTGAAAAATGAAAATGAAAAACAAAAAAAAAAAAAAAATAAAAAATAAAAAGTAAAAAATAAAAAATAAGTAAAAAATAAAAAAATTGAAAAATTAAAAATGAAAAATTAAAAATGAAAACTAAAAAATGAAAATTGAAAAATAAAAAATGAAAAATGAAAAACAAAAAATGAAAAATAAAAAATAAAAAATTTAAAATTAAAAACGAAAACCGAAAAATGGAAAATAAAAAATGAAAACCGAAAAATGGAAAATAAAAAATGAAAAATGAAAAATGAAAAATAAAAAATGAAAAATGAAAAATGAAAAACGATAAATGAAAAATAAAAAATGGAAAATAAAAATTTAAAAATAAAAAATGAAAAATGAAGAATGAAAAATAAAAAATTAAATATAAAAAATTAATAAAAAAATAAATAAAATAAAAAATAAAAAAAATTACGATGAAAAATTAAAAATGAAAAACGAAAACCGAAAAATGGAAAATCAAAAATGAAAACCGAAAAATGAAAAATAAAAAATGAAAAATAAGAAATTAAAAATAAAAAATGAAAAATGAAAAATTAAAAGTTAAAAATAAAATATAAAAAATAAAAAATAAAATATGAAAAATGAAAAATAAAAAATAAAATATGAAAAATTAAAATGAAAACCGAAAAACAACTAATGAAAAATGAAAATTGAAAAGTAAAAATGAAAAATAAAAAATTAAAAAATTAAAAATGAAAACCGAAAAATGAAAAATAAAAAATGAAAAATGAAAAATGAAAAATAAAAAATGAAAAATGAAAAATAAAAAATATAAAATGAAAAATGAAAAATAAAATATTAAAAATGAAAAACGATAAATGAAAAATAAAAAATGAAAAATAAAAAATGAAAAATGAAAAACGATAAATTAAAAACAAGTAAGAAAATTATAGTCGGTCTAGACCGACTTTAGGATACCCTATACCATGCGTTTAGACACCCTATCCCATAGGCCCAGCTAACTGGACATAGAAAATAAGCATAAACCAAATTTGAGTGGGATTTTTATAAATTTTTTTGTCTGCAGATATGAAAAAGATCATATCGGATGCTATATCTATATGGGGACTAGGCCCAAAAATGGACCGATCCTGACCATGTTTGGAAAGGTCTCTTGTACTTTGCAAAAATATATACAAGCAAAATTTGAGAAGAATCAGTGCAATATTTTTGTTTTTTAATAGATTTAAGTGAAGATCGGGAAGCAGCTCTATATGGGGCCTATGACTAAGAGTTGTCCCACAGGGATCATTTTTGGACTACTGATGAATGGATGTAATAAACACATACAAACCCAAACTTGACTAAGATTTATATGATAATTTGGATCTTATGACAATTTAAGTCATTTGTATGTGGGCTATGTCTGAACATGGACCGATTCTCACCGATTTTCAGCAGCGTTCATCCTATGTCTCATAAAAGCTTATATACCAAATTTCATCAAAACATATTCATATTTGCGACCTGCAGTTTGATTACAAGCTTTACATGGACACACAGACGGACGGACGGACACCGTTAAATCGAATCAGATAGTGATTCTGATTCGATCGGTATAATTAAAAATGGGTCTAGGTCAAATATTTTTGGTTGTTACAAACAGCAGCACAAAGTCATTATACCCAAACCACATAGGGTATAATAAAAAATGGAAAATGAAAAATGGAAAATAAAAATTTCAAAATAAAAAATGAAGAATGAAGAATGAAAAATAAAAAATAAATAAAATAAAAAATAAAAAAAAAAAATAATGATGAAAAATTAAAAATGAAAAACGAAAACCGAAAAATGGAAAATTAAAAATGAAAACCGAAAAATGAAAAATAAAAACTGAAAAATAAGAAATTAAAAATAAAAAATGAAAAATTAAAAACAGAAACCGCAAAATGAAAAAAAAAAATAAAAATGAAAAACGAAAACCTAAAAATGAAAAATATAAAATAAAAATTTCAAAATAAAAAATCGTTAATGAAAAATGAAAAATTAAAAGTTGAATATAAAAAATAAAATATGAAAAATGGAAAATAAAAAATTAAAAATAAAATATGAAAAATTAAAAACGAAAACCCAAAAATGACGAATGAAAAAAAAAAATTAAAAATGAAAACCAAAAGTAAAAAATTAAAAATAAAAAATTAAAAATAAAAATTAAAAAATTAAAAATTAAAAAAATAATGATGAAAAATTAAAAATTAAAAACGAAAACCGAAAACCGAAAAATGAAAAATAAAAAATGAAAAATAAGAAACTAAAAATTAAAAACGAAAACCGCAAAATGAAAAAAAAAAAATTAAAAATGAAAAACGAAAACCTAAAAATGAAAAATATAAAATAAAAATTTCAAAATAAAAAATCGTTAATGAAAAATGAAAAATTAAAAGTTGAAAATAAAAAATAAAATATGAATAATGAGAAATAAAAAATTAAAAATAAAATATGAAAAATTAAAACGAAAACCGAAAAATGACAAATGAAAAATAAAAAATAAAAAATGAAAAATGAAAAATGAAAACGAGAAGTAAAAAATTAAAAATAAAAAACTAAAAATAAAAATTAAAAAATTAAAAATGAAAACGAAAAACGAAAAATGAAAAATTAAAAATGAAAACCAAAAAATTAAAAATGAAAAATTTAAAATTAACCAGTTGAAATAATAAATAATATTTTTAAATTAGCAGAGCCCTGCAGTTGATTGCTGTAAGTGAAACATAATAATTAGATGTTTACATATCTCCCCCGCTACCGGACTCACATGATTTTTTTGATAGATTTAAGTGAAAATCGGGAAGCAGTTTTATATGGCGGCTATGGCTAAGAATTATTTTATAGGGCTTATTTTTTAACCAGTCTAATAAATACACATAAACCAAATTTTTCTTAGAAGATAATTTGTATGGTTCTGATTTTGACCTATTTCAATATCGTTTGTCCTATGGTCGATAGAAGCTTATGTACCAAATTTCCTCAAAAAATATTCATATTTGTGATATATAGTTTGATTACAAGGACATACAGATGGACAGACATATAGACGGAGATCGGTAAATCGACTCAGAAAGTTATCGTGAGTCGATCGGTATAATAAAAGGTGGGTTTGTTAGCTCCAACTAATTAAACCCTCATCACATAGTCGTATAGGGTTTACAAATTTATAATGTAGACACTGCTGAAATATTTTAATGGTTCACGCGTCCAAACTGAAAATTATGTTATCAAAAATTTTTTAAAATAATTTTGTTAATTTCAGACTTAGTTAATAAGACTTAGGTATTATTTTTCATAATAAAATGATATTTTTTTAATAATGGCCGGTTTATGTCGGTCAAAGATTTATATCAATCTAGAGAGATTTATTTAGCAAACAAAACTTTATAATATTGTTTGTAGTTATATATTTGTTAATGTAGGAAGGTTAAGCTATACAATACAATATTGGTCGTCGATTAAATACTGACCAATATTCCGAGAGAGCTACATTTAGAAGTATATATTTAGCTATCTCGAAATTACAAAATTTCAATCAGTCTAGGAAGATTACGCTATATTTCCATAAATGGCCAAATAATTAAATAAGTCGAACATTTCAATTATCTAGCAGATCCCATGAAATTCGAGTGCAAATTCTGGAAAATTTTATTTTTTCATTTAAGAAAATATTTTACAAGACCCTAATGGTATGCTAATCAATTTTAGCCAATTCACAATTCACTGCTTTTTAAATATCGATTGCGTTATTACCGTTATTGGTTTATGTCCAAAATTATTTTTCAATGAAACACAATTATTATTGCGAATAAAAAAAAAACAAACTCATTTTTTTGCAAACACACTAACAAATTGAATAAACACACACAAGCATTGTATAATTTTATGTATGTGTTAGTAGCAACTTTAAATGACCATACTCCAAAAAAAATTTTAAAATGTAAAAATCTATAACTCTGGTGAATAGCTAAAAAGAAATACCTTTCAAATGAGGGATGCTTGGTTAAAATATTATTAAAACTGACACACTAATATCGGCCACAAGAAATCGCCTTGCCTATTAATATTATAGATTTTTAGTTATACTACGATATCCATAAATACAATATTAATCATAGATTTAATATGAACCAATATTACGATCAATCTAGAGAGTTACTAAAATAAAAATAAATAAAATATTCATCGTAGATTTATATCTGTCAGGTATTTCAATCAAGTTAGAGATATATTAAGCTGTCCGCAAATTAGTTAAGGTACAAAAATTTCCCGCACTTATCAATGTTTTATATCTGTAAAAAATATCAAAAAATCAAGCGAGAAAATAAGTAATCGGTAATTCTTAAGAAAAAGTTTTAAAAATTTATATATTATTCAATATAGAGATATTAAGATATTCATAAAGGTAATATTTATAGAACATTTAAGACTGTTCAATATTTCTTGTAGGTTTACATGGAAGGACAGATAGACAGACGGACGGACATCGCTAAATCGAATAAGAAAGTGATTGTGAGTCGATTAGTTTAATGCAATAATTTTGATAATTACAAACATCAACACAAACTTATTTTAGCCTCACCAAATGGTGATAGAGGGCATAATAATCTAATTTATTAAAACTCTTCCTTTCCTTATACATACGAGTTTTGAATCTCTCAGCGTCTGTGCGCGACTTCTCATGACTATTTTAAAATTAATTTTTGGCCACCAAAAGTCTATGGACAAAGTTTCAACAGGTTTTGTCTGAAATTTAGTAATAAAATTCTATCGTTTTGGTATTTTTTTTACTATTTTCACTAACATTTTTTACTGAGCGCATTTAAAGGACACCATGACTAACGGCTGCGTGTTTTGAACATCAGGTTTATTAGTGCATATTATCTCCAACAATAAGGAAGAAACTTTTAAGACTCAAACTATTTATAAATTATGAGCAAACAAGGAAGGAAGGCAAAAAAAGTTTATCTAAGTTTATTGTTCCTGTTATTTGATTTTTTTCCTTTCTCTCCTTTGTGGCTGTTGGTTAGATAACGGAAAACTCAAAATAATGCACGTATTTACCATTTATTTAAATGGACTTTTAGTTTATAAATATATAAATATACATAAGTATATATGTATACGAATGTTAGCCATATTATTAACATTAAGCTTGGCTAAAAGCCAACATTTTAGAAAATTATTTGTTATCATAATAAACATGGCAAATAATAATTTATTACACGAGATACTAAGGATATATTTCCAATTATAAATAAATATCCATTGTTGTTTGTTATGTATTGTCCTTAAAGAGGTCCTTGGTTTTTTTTTATTATTATTTTTAATTCAAATTAAAACCTTTGTATTTAACAAACTTACTACCACCACTGCTTTCTAGGGAAATTAAAGGAACCAACACTTTTCTTTTCAAATACTTAACATCAAGATACCAGCATTTAAGTGTTCATGTTTGTTATTGACTTTTAGACTTAAATCTTTCAATTGCCATTATACAAATAAATATAATACTTTCTAGAAACTTGTGATACATACATCTTAATATGTGCGGTGTATATATATTGGGTCTGGCATAAATATTTACAAATTTGGGGTTGTTATTTGTTTTGTAAACACTCTCCGCACAGAATTGAAATGTTTGTCATTCTGTTATTTAAGGACTAAATTAAGTGACAGAAGGATTAGGAGCATGCTTAAATTCAGATGAAGAAATCGGTTTGTTTACTAAAACAAAAACAAACAGTAAAGATTGTTAAATATTGATCTCATGTTAAGCTGAAGTGCTTAAGCAATTGTGCTTATTAAATCATTCGTAAGTGATTGTTTAACCCTTTTCATTTCTAATGATTTTGATGTGTAAACAACTATACGCGCAGGGAGGTAAATTTCTATTTCACAATACAATCAAAAAAACAGCGTAACACGTGAGCCGCAAGGCAAAATTGGTATGACTTATGATTGTATTGGCGAAAATATATGATATCGCACACATTTTCAAAATTTTAATTTTTCAGAAATCGACAATTGAAAAAATTGAAAATTAAAATTAAAAAATGATAAAAAATTAAAAAGATAAACGAAAAATGAAAACTGAAAAAAAAATTATAAATAAAAAATAAAAACTAAAAATGAAAAAAAAAAAATGAAAAATGAAAATCGAAAAATGAAAAATTAAAAATTAAAAAGTAAAAATTAAAAATTAAAAATTAAAAATTAAAAATTAAAAATTAAAAATTAAAAATTAAAAATTAAAAATTAAAAATTAAAAATTAAAAATTAAAAATTAAAAATTAAAAATTAAAAATTAAAAATTAAAAATTAAAAATTAAAAATTAAAAATTAAAAATTAAAAATTAAAAATTAAAAATTAAAAATTAAAAATTAAAAATTAAAAATTAAAAATTAAAAATTAAAAATTAAAAATTAAAAATTAAAAATTAAAAATTAAAAATTAAAAATTAAAAATTAAAAATTAAAAATTAAAAATTAAAAATTAAAAATTAAAAATTAAAAATTAAAAATTAAAAATTAAAAATTAAAAATTAAAAATTAAAAATTAAAAATTAAAAATTAAAAATTAAAAATTAAAAATTAAAAATTAAAAATTAAAAATTAAAAATTAAAAATTAAAAATTAAAAAATTAAAAATTAAAAATTAAAAATTAAAAATTAAAAATTAAAAATTAAAAATTAAAAATGAAAAATTAAAAATTAAAAATTAAAAATTAAAAATTAAAAATTAAAAATTAAAAATTAAAAATTAAAAATTAAAAATTAAAAATTAAAAATTAAAAATTAAAAATTAAAAATTAAAAATTAAAAATTAAAAATTAAAAATTAAAAATTAAAAATTAAAAATTAAAAATTAAAAATTAAAAATTAAAAATTAAAAATTAAAAATTAAAAATTAAAAATTAAAAATTAAAAATTAAAAATTAAAAATTAAAAATTAAAAATTAAAAATTAAAAATTAAAAATTAAAAATGAAAAATTAAAAATTAAAAATTAAAAATTAAAAATTAAAAATTAAAAATTAAAAATTAAAAATTAAAAATTAAAAATTAAAAATTAAAAATTAAAAATTAAAAATTAAAAATTAAAAATTAAAAATTAAAAATTAAAAATTAAAAATTAAAAATTAAAAATTAAAAATTAAAAATTAAAAATTAAAAATTAAAAATTAAAAATTAAAAATTAAAAATTAAAAATTAAAAATTAAAATTTAAAAATTAAAAATTAAAAATTAAAAATTAAAAATTAAAAATTAAAAATTAAAAATTAAAAATTAAAAATTAAAAATTAAAATTTAAAAATTAAAAATTAAAAATTAAAAATTTAAAATTAAAAATTAAAATTTAAAAATTAAAAATTAAAAATTAAAAATTAAAAATTAAAAATTAAAAATTAAAAATTAAAAATTAAAAATTAAAAATTAAAAATTAAAAATTAAAAATTAAAAATTAAAAATTAAAAATTAAAAATTAAAAATTAAAGATTAAAAATTAAAAATTAAAAATTAAAAATTAAAAACTAAATATTAAAAATTATAAATTAAAAATTAAAAATTAAAAATTAAAAATTAAAAATTAAAAATTAAAAATTAAAAATTAAAAATTAAAATTAAAAATTAAAAATTAAAAATTAAAAATTAAAAATTTAAAATTTAAAATTAAAAATTAAAAATTAAAAATTAAAAATTGAAAATTAAAAATTAAAAATTAAAAATTAAAAATAAAAAATTAAAAATTAAAAATTAAAAATTAAAAATTAAAAATTAAAAATTAAAAATTAAAAATTAAAAATTAAAAATTAAAAATTAAAAATTAAAAATTAAAAATTAAAAATTAAAAATTAAAAATTAAAAATTAAAAATTAAAAATTAAAAATTAAAAATTAAAAATTAAAAATTAAAAATTAAAAATTAAAAATTAAAAATTAAAATTTAAAAATTAAAAATTAAAAATTAAAAATTAAAAATTAAAAATTAAAAATTAAAAATTAAAAATTAAAAATTAAAAATTAAAAATTAAAAATTAAAAATTAAAAATTAAAAATTAAAAATTAAAAATTAAAAATTAAAAATTAAAAATTAAAAATTAAAAATTAAAAATTAAAAATTAAAAATTAAAAATTAAAAATTAAAAATTAAAAATTAAAAATTAAAAATTAAAAATTAAAAATTAAAAATTAAAAATTAAAAATTAAAAATTAAAAATTAAAAATTAAAAATTAAAAATTAAAAATTAAAAATTAAAAATTAAAAATTAAAAATTAAAAATTAAAAATTAAAAATTAAAAATTAAAAATTAAAAATTAAAAATTAAAAATTAAAAATTAAAAATTAAAAATTAAAAATTAAAAATTAAAAATTAAATATTAAAAATTAAATATTAAAAATTAAAAATTAAAAGGTGAAAATTAAAAAAAAATTTAAAAAAAAAAAATGAAAAATAAAAAATCAAAAATTAAAAATAAAAAAATGAGAATTAAAAATGAAAACCGAAAAATGAAAAATGAAAACTGAAAAAAAATGAAAAATAAAAAACGAAAAATTATAAATAAAAAATAAAAAATGAAAAACAAAAAATAAAAAACGAAAAACGAAAAATAAAAAGTGAAAAATAAAAAACGAAAATTGGAAAATAAAATATGAAAAATGAGAAATAAAAAATGAAAAAAGCAAAAAAAAAAAAAAATATAAAATGAAAAAAAAAAAATGAAAAATGAAAAATGATAAATGAAAAACGAAAAAAATAAAAAATAAAAAATGAAAAATGAAAAACGAAAAATTAAATGTTAACCGGTCGAGATAATAATAATGATAAATAATTTTATATTAGCATAGATGACGCTTTCTGTTTGATTTTAAAAAAGTGCCATAAAAAACTTTAATTACTAATTACTATATGTTTAGCATCTCCCCTGTGATCGGACTCACATGATTTTTTTTAAGGCCGGGCAGAAATTACTAATGGCACAAATAAGAAAAACCTAAACAAAAGAAATAAAGCACTGTTAAAGCGACTATATGGGACGCTTTCCCGACGTTTGTATAAAGTGTTTTGCCAGTACTAGTTTTACTAAATTTTAAATTCTTTTCTCAGAATAATGTGGTCGGTACCTTTAGAAAATCCACTGAAAATGGAAGAATAGGAATGAAAATCACCAGTATTAAAATAAAAAGAAAATTTATTTATTTTAATGACAATCAATGACACTTTTCACATTAATCGTCATCAGGATCGAGTACTTCAGTAGTCGATTTAATTGGCAAGTTTTCCACCAGAAATCGTTTTATTGCTTTAAGCATGGCATCACAATCAATCTTTCTTGAATAAGACGATTGTTTTGCGGGTGAGCTGGCTAAAAGTATCGAAAAATTTCTTTAAAACAACACTGCAATTAATTATATTTTTTATCCCTAGTTATATTTCACCATTTGTCACCATGTCTGGGTGCCGACCACCGATTTTAGCAGCTATTTTGAAAAGTGAAAAAAACTTTTGGTTGCGAACACGTTCCTGGCGTTTATTGTTGAATCACAAAAGGGACTGAATTTTTATCACAAATATTTTAATGCATTTACCTTTTCGGTCGATTTACTTCACTTTAAAATGCCAATATAATAAATACTTCAAAATTGAATTTTACTCGGTAAAAAATATTAAATATTCGGTATTCGGCGCAGTAAGAACGTGCTAATAAAACGCACATATGTATTTGACCTAGACCCATCTTCCATTATATCGAATTACTTTGCGAGTCGATTTAGCGATGTCCGTCCGTGTGTTTATGTAAACCTAGTAAACTAACTGCAGATCGCAAATATGAATATATTTTAATGAAATTTGGTATACAAACAAATCGGTGCATGTTCAGACCTAGTCTCGGTACAAACGACTTCTAGGACATCGACTTAAATTGCCATAAAATCCAAATTATTGTATGGAGTCGTCTCTGGAGTCATTTTGAAGAGAACCCCGTATCGAGTGTTCCAAGCAGAAAAACACCTTCTGAGTTTTAAGGAAACGCACTCTTTTTTATGAATGGTTTTCAATAAATTAACAAAACAATACCTTAACATGATAATAAAAAACATTTTTACGCCTTTTTATTATCAAAACAAAACGTTAAACAAATTATCTTTCAGAAAATTAACAAAAAATTATGATGGATTCGTAAACACTAACAGACAAATGAGCAACAAACATGTGTTCGTTTGAAAATGATCATAATAATAGAGATATAATACCACAGTAGAAAAGTAAAAAAAGAAAATACAAAAAAAAAACAAATAAAATGTTTACAACGACCATTCATCCAGCCATATGTTAATGCTAAAGATAACTCCAAATGCTTAAGCAAACATCTGAGAAAAAAAAGATGCACCACCGCCAGCACTGGCCAAACAAAAATACTGCACCATTTGTTGTTTGTTTGTTTGTTCGTTAGATTGTTGGCTACCGTCAATAATAAAATAATCAGAAAACTTAAAAGCTACTGTATTTTGCTTAAACATAATTTAACTCACTAACTAAAAGGGGGGGGGGGGGGTTTGTTACTAACAGATGGATGTTTATTGTTTTGGTATACAGTAAAGCGGTACAAATGCTGTGGTGTTCGCGGAACATCAGAAGAGTAAATAAGAAATTTTTGTGAAGATCGTACAACATAAATTTCATGGAAAAACTTGCTTTACGAATTATCTTTATATTGTTTGTATTGCCAACATCCGACAGATTTAAACGTTTAATAATTTGTGTTGTACGATTTTAATGTTTCTTTACTATTCACACTATACTAATGATCTCCTAGCAAATCAGCCATATACAATCATACATCATAATACGGCTAGATCTAACCATTATGACAGATAGTATGTGTGTATAACGAGACCAACTTTATATTTGTTATACCAAATCGGTTTTTTAGTGTTATATTTTGAGCTCGAATTGTATTCTGCACCTCACACAAAGAGATTAATTTAAAATATTAAAAATTCCAAAATCCATTCATAATATTTTGTGGTTTTTATGGACAATATTATTCTTAAATGAAAATTTTATTTTTTATTTTTAAAACATAATTTTAAAATATAATTCTAAAGTAGAGTTCGGAGGAAATCGTTTCAAAAAATAGACAGAACTCGAAAATGGTTTTTAGCAAAAAATAAAATTGTTCCCCATTTATCCAGTTTAATTTTAAAGGAAAAATATTTTTTTTGATTTTCCAAAAGTATTGAAATTATTTAAGTATTGGGAAAATATGATTCAGAAATTCTCATAAGATTTTTAAAAAACTAAATGCAATTCGCATTCGCAACTATAGTTGGTCACATAATGTTTTGCCGTGTATTATTGACTTAATGTGAGGAATTGAATGAATGAAAGCTCATTTATTTATTAACTGAAAATGAGAGAGGGGTGATCGAAATTATTTGAAAATTTTCGAAATTTTCCCATAAATACTTTTTCCAACATTACATTTTTGATTAAGAGAGATTTACTAAACATACGTATGTTTGTTTTATTCTTTGATTTTTTTTTTTAAATCAGAGCATTAAAAGGATAAATTATAAAAAATTATTAAAAAATGTTTTTTTTAAAGGAAATAGCAATAATGGTCGCAAAAAATATAAAATATAAAAATAAAACAAATTAGGAAAAAATATTATAAAAATTTTACATTTCAACTAAAAACAAGTAAGAAAATTATAGTCGGTCTGGACCGACTATACGATACCCTATACCATGCGTTTAGAGACCCAATCTCATAGGCCCAACTAACTGGACATAGAAAATAAGCATAAACCAAAAAGTGGGATTTTATTAATTTTTTCGGCTGCAGATATGAAAAAGTTCATATCGGATGCTATATCTATATGGGGACTAGGCCCAAAAATGGACCGATCCTGACTATGTTTGGTAAAGTCTCTTGTATTTTACAAAAATATATACAAACAAAATTTGAAAAGAATCAGTGCAATATTTTTGTTTTTTGATAGATTTAAGTGAAGATCGGGAAGCAGCTCTATATGGGGCCTATGACTAAGAGTTGGCCCATAGGGATCATTTCTGGACTACTCATTAATGGATGTAATAAACGCATACAAACCTAATTTGAGTAAGATCTATATGACAATTTGGATCTTATGGCAATTTATGTCGATTTCATAGGGGTCGTTTGTATGGGGACTAGGTCTGAACATAGACCGGCTCTCACCAATTTCAATAGCGTTCATCCTATGGCCGGTAGAAGCTTACATCCCAAATTTCATCAAAATAAATTCATATTTGATTACAAGGTATACATGGACACACAGACGGACGGACATCGTAAAATCGAATCAGTTAGTGATTCTGATTCGATCGGTGTAATAAAAGATGGGTCTAGGTCAAATATTTTTGGTAGTTACAAACAGCAGCACAAAGTCATTATACCCAAACCACATTGTATAGGGTATAATTACCTCGAACCAGAATAATTTGTAACTCAATCATTTACTTGAAAATTTTTTATTTACACAAAATTTTTCTTAAAAAAGTAGTTTTTATTAAAAAATAAATTTTTTTTTAAAAGTTATATTTCTTAAAAAAGTACATTTGCTTTAAAATTTGCATTTTCTTAGAAAAGTACATTTTCTTCAAAAAGCACATTTTCATAAAAAGTGCATTTTCTTAAAAAAAAATGCCTTTTCTTAAAAAATAATCTTTTCTTAAAAAAGTTTCTTTTCCTTAAAATTTGCATTTTCTTAAAAAGCGCTTTTTCTTAAAATAGTACATTTTCTTCAAGAGTACTTTTTCGTATAGTTTCTTAAAATAGTATATTTTCTTCAAAAATTAAATTTTCTTCAAAATATACCTTGTCTTTATACAGTAACTTTTCTTCAAAAAGAACGTTTTCTTCAAAAAGTAGCTTTTCTTAAAAAAAGTTAATTTTCTTAAAATATTACATTTTCTTCGAAAGCAAATTTTCTTAAAAAAATTATTTTTCTTTAAAAAGTTAATTTTCTGGAAAAAAAAATACATTTTCTCAAAATGTACTTCTTCTTCAAAAAGTAAGTTTTTGTTCTAAGTATATTTTTATCAAACTGTACGGCTTCTTCAAAAAATATTTTTTTTTCAAAGTACATTTTCTTCAATAAGTAAACTTTTCTTAAAAAAAGTAACTTTTTGGCCAAAAAGTATATTTTTTCTAATAAAAATTACATTTTTCAAAAAAGTAAATTTTCTCATAAAGCACATTTTCATAAAAATTCCTTTTCTTCAAAAAATACCTTTTCTTAAAAACAAATATTTTCTTAAAATAGTTTCGTTTCTTTAAATTTTACATTTTCTTAAAAAAGTACCTTTTCTTCATATAGTACATTTTTTTCAAAAAGTAATTTTTCATAAATGGTACAAAAAATACCTCTTCCTTAAAAAGTAACTTTTCTTAAAATAGTTTCTTTTTTTTTAAATGTATATTTTCTTAAAAAAATACATTTTCTTAAAAAGTACATTTTCATATAAGCGCATTTTCTTCAAAAAATAACTTTTCTTAAAGAGAATCATTTCCTAAAAATAGTTTATTTTCTTTAAAATTTACATTTCCTCAGAAAAGTGAATTTTCTTTAAAAAAAAAAATACATATTCTCAAAAAGTACATTTTTATAAAAAGTGCCTCTTCTTCAAAAAACACCTTTTGTTAAAAAAGTACCTTTTCTTAAAATAGTTTATTTTCTTTAAATTGTACATTTTCTTAAAATAGTACATTTTCTTCAAAAAATACAATTTCTTCAAAGTATACCTTTTCTTTAAAACGCACTTTGTCTTTATACAGTAACTTTTCTTCAAATTGAAATTTCCTTCAAAAAGTACGTTTTCTTAAAAAAGATTCTTTTCTTAAAAAAGAATCTTTTCTCAAAAAGTACATTTTCATAAAAAAGTGCCTTTTCTTCAAAAAATACCTTTTCTTAAGAAAGTACCTTTTCTTAAAATAGTTTTTTTTCTTTAGAATGTAATTTTTTTTTAAAGTATATTTTCTTAAAAAAGTAAATTTTCTTCAAAAAGCAAGTTTTCTTCAAAATATACATTTTCTTCATGTTTATACAAGAAGAACCGTTTCTTTAAAAAGTACATTTTCTTCAAAATATACCTTCAAAACGTGCCTTGTCTTTATACATCAACTTTTCTTCAAAATGAACATTTTCTTCAAAAAGTAAAAAAATAATCATTCTTAAAAAAGTAAATTTTCTTAAAATAATTTATTTTCTTTAAAATGTACATTTTCTTAAAAAAGTACCATTTCTTAAAATAGTACATTTTATTAAAACATTCCTTTTCTTCAAAAAGTACATTTTCTTCAAAATATACATGTTCTTTAAAACGTACCTTATCTTTGTATAGTAACTTTTCTTCAAGAAGTACATCTTTTTTAAAAAGTATTTTTTTTTAAGTATTTTTTCTTAAAAAAGTAAATTTTCTTTAATATGTACATTTGCTTAAAAAGTACATTTTCATAAGAAGTGCATTTTGTTCAAAAAATACCTTTTCTTTAAAAAGTACCTTTTCTTAAAATAGTACATTTTTTTCAAAGAGTACATTTTCTAAAAAAAGCACCTTTCTTCAAAAAGAAAAGTTCCATTTCTTAAAAAAGAATCTTTTCTTAAAAAAGTACATTTTCTTAAAAAATTAAATTTTCTTCTAAAATTACGTTTCATAAAAAAGAATCTTTTCTTAAAAAAGTACATTTTCTTCAAAATTGCACTTTCTTAAAAAAGATTTTCGTAAAAAAGTAAATTAAAAAAAAAAAAAATTTTAAATTAAAAATAAAAAAGTACATTTTCCTAAAGAAATACATTTTCTCAAACAGTACATTTTTATAAAAAAGTGCCTATTCTTCAATAAAGTACCTTTTCTAAAGAAAGTATCTCTTCTTAAAATAGTTAATTTTCCTTAAAATATATAATTTCTTTAAAAAAGTACATTTTCTTAAAAAGTACAATTTCATGAAAAGTGCCCTTTGTTCAAGAAATACATTTTCTTAAAAAAGTACATTTTTTAAAAATACGTTTTTTACAAAACCCAAATTTTCTTCAAAAAGTGCCTTATCTTTATACAAGTAGAGCCTTTTCATCAAAAAGTACCTTTTCTAAAAAAGTACCTTTTCTAAAAAAGTACCTTTTCTAAAAAAGTGCATAAATTTTTTAAAAAAGAGTAAATTTTTTGTTCAAAGTACATTTGATCAAAATGTATGGCTTCTTCAAAAAGTACTTTTTCTTAAAAAAGTACCATTTCTTAAAAAAGTAACCTTTTCTTAAAAAATAATTTTTTTTCAAAAAATACATTCTCTTCAAACATTTCCTTTTCTTCAAAAAGTACTTTTTCTAAAAAAATACCTTATCTAAGTAACACACCTTTTCTTAAATAAGTAACTTTTTGTTCAATAAGTATATTTTCTAATAAATAGTACCCTTTGTCACAAAATTACCTTTTCTCCAACAATTAATTTTTTCTTCAAAATGTAAATTTTCTTAAAAAAATACGGCTTTTTGTAAATTTCTGTTTCTTAAAAAGTACTAGTTCTTAGAATAGTAACCTGTTCTTAAAAAAGTACCTTTTCTTAAAAAGGAACATTTTTATATTGTCAAATGAATGAAGTGCCTGAATGTTCGAGCTGATTTAAAAACAGTTTTGTAGTTTTTCCGTTATAAAAATTTAAAGTTGCGGTTCGAAAGATCGAAGAAAGGAAGGAAAAGGGTTAAAAATTTAAGGGACTAATAAGTGCAATAGTGAATGTAAGTTAGATGCAGATTCAAACATCACGGCCGAATCATATACGTTAGAAAAGTCAGTAAAATTTCTTCTAACATTTTAACATTTAAATATAACGTTATGTTTTAGTATAAATAGTAATTAGTTTTTTTAGCTGTACAATTTATTGCATAAAAATTTAAGTTATTTAAATTCATATTTAACATTTTTCTTTGAATAGAATTTAAAGAAAATTCTGAATAGAACAAATGTAAATTAAATAAAATATAATTAGTTCCATTTAAATAAAAAAAAAAAAAAAACTAAACAAAAGAATTAATACCTTTAAGGCTCTGACAAATGTATGTTTTTGAAGAAAGAAGGCCCAACATATAAAAATTTTCTAAGTTGAATTTAATTTAGAAGTAACAAATGCAACGCATTGCCTCTACTTCCCCCCATGTTTATAAATTAATACGAGTAGCACAACACCTTGTGTTGTTTTATTGCTAAAAGCATTTTCAGCCTTTTTTTATTAGTGGAAATTATGACTTCTGTTAGCCATATGTAAGAAAAGAAGTATTTTTTTTATTATTTAAAAGAAATATTTTGTTTGTGTTATTTTAAAGAAAATATTTGCTTTAATCGGGCATATTTTTTTGAGGTTTTAAAAATTTTTTTTTTACACGTAAAATAATAAACTGTTTGTTCTTTAAAACCGTATGCGATATCAAAGAAAAAACTAATCGAATAAATGCGACCACTAGAGGAAGTAAGAAAAAATCTAGCAAGTCAAAATAAAAAGTACAGCAAACCCATCGTTTGTAATTCTTTAGGCCAACTTAGCCAACTAGAACAGTATGTAACCAAGGAGCTGAGTGCTCAAAGTAGCGATATTTTATATGAAAGATGTTTGTTTTTAATTTCAAAACTCGTTTTTTTACCACATGAAATATTTAAAGGAAAAGTCGATAAAAAAATAAATATTCTCTTAAAATAAAAAGGAAAAATTTAAATTTAAGATATTTAATTATGGCTTCTGTTACGTTGTTTTAAATTTTCTATTTCTATAAGTTATTATTTTTGATTAAGATTATTGATTGAAGAGCACTATCGTTCTTATCACAATAAAAATATATTTTTAAACGTAAAAAAAAAATAATGTTTTCACACCTTTTAGAGGTGAATGATCTTTTCCACTTTTATAAAATTTTATTATGAGATTGTTATCGTATCAACGGAATAAATATTGAAGTTATCTAACTAATGTCTTAACAATAAAAAAAATATTATTTAAATTTTTAACTCTGCAAAATATCGATTCAATATATTTAGAGTGGTTTCCATTTTTTCATTTCAAATAAAAATGACTTACCTTGCATAATGCTACACCTGTATCCAAACGATCCATAAAGTTTTCTGCATTTATTGTCAATTCGGGATAAAGTGTGTTCATCCATTCGGCTAAATCTTCTTTCATTGCTTCCAAATATTCTTCACTCGACTTGAAAGGTCGATATGGTCGCGCTTCGAGCAACGCCATTTTCGTTCACTTTGTTTTTATTGCGTTTCGTTTAAATTTTAAATTAAGGCAAGAATTTTTTTCACAGTTCCTTTTTTTAGCGTTAAGAGTTTCTTTTGAATTAAACTTAAAAAAAAAATTTCTTTTACGTAATAAAAAACATAAAAATTAGCAAACTAAAAAATTTCTTTTAAATTATAATTTCAGTTAAAACAAATCATAATTCTGAACAAATAATACACATTTTTTAGACGAGTGTTTAGCCATAACTTAATGTTATAACTTTTTGGCAAGGCAAGTTTATAATTTTTTTTGTTCTTTGAAAGAAATTCCAAAATATTGTGTTAGCTGAAATGAAATGAAGAAAAAACGAAATTTAAATTGGCTGTATTTATGATTAAGGGATTTTAAAACAATTTAAACTTTTGCATAGATTCTAACTACGTTGATAAAATATGTCAATTCTTGCACCAAATAATCAAGCTTTATTAAACAACGTACTCCTAAGCAATTAAAAGGAATCTTATATATACATTTTAATTTTTTAATTATTGTATGATCAATAATAAATTTAAAAAGTACCTTTTGTCAAAAAAGTACATTTTTTAAAAGTACATTTTCCTTAAAAAGTACATTTTCTTTATAAAAGTACATTTTCGTTAAAAGATAGCTTTTCTTAAAAAAGTGAATTTTCATAAATCTTGATTTTTCTCAAAAAGTACAATTCTTTAAATATTACCCTTCTTAAAAAAGCACTGTCTCTTAAAAAAGTAAATTTTCTTCAAAAAATGTATTTTCTTTTAACTTGACCTTTTCAAAGCAAAATAATTTTTCTCGAAAATTGCCTTTACTTAAAAATTATTTTATCTTAACAAGTAACATTTTCTTAAAAAACAGCTTTCGAAAAAGTATTTTTAGAGTACTTTTTAAAATATCTCTAAAAAAAATATTAAATTTTCTTTAAAAATTAGTTTTTTTTTTTTTTTTCTTAAAAAAGTAATTTTTCATAAAAAGTGATTGAAAAGTGATGAATATTCCGAATATTCCTTAAAAAGTACATATTCTTAAAAAGCACCTCTTCCTAAAAGGGTACATTTTCTTAAAAAAGTACCTTTTCTTAAAAAGTGACTTTTTTAAAAAAATAAATTTTTCTAAAATGCCTTTTCTTAAAACAGTAGCTTTTCTTTAAAAAAGTAAATTTTCTTCAAAAATACCTTTTCTAAAATAAAAAAAATTTCTAAGAAAAAAGTAAATTTTCTTCTAAAAGTACATGTTCAGTAAAAAATACCTTTTCAGTAAAAAGTACCTTTTCAGTAAAAAGTATCTTTTCAGTAACAATTGCATTTAATTAAAAATTACCTTTTTAAAAAAATACATTTTCTTTAAAAACTCGTCTTTTATTAAAAAAGTATTTTTTCTTAAAAAAAGCCTTTTTTAAAAAATTGTTTGTCTAAAAAGAGTACTTTTTCTTAAAAGGTACCTTTGCTTAAAAAGTATTTTTTCTTAAATACATTTTAAAAAAGTAAATTTTCTTCAAAAATACCTTTTCTAAAATAAAAAAAATTTCTAAGAAAAAAGTAAATTTTCTTCAAAAAGTACATGTTCAGTAAAAAATACCTTTTCAGTAAAAAGTACCTTTTCAGTAAAAAGTATCTTTTCAGTAACAATTGCATTTAATTAAAAATTACCTTTTTAAAAAAATACATTTTCTTTAAAAACTCGTCTTTTATTAAAAAAGTATTTTTTCTTAAAAAAAAGCCTTTTTTAAAAAATTGTTTGTCTAAAAAGAGTACCTTTTCTTAAAAGGTACCTTTGCTTAAAAAGTATTTTTTCTTAAATACATTTTCTTAAATAATTTGTTTTCGAAAAAGTGACTTTTCCTAAAAAAATATCTTCTTCGTAAAGTATCTTTTCTTTAAAAAAGTACCTTATATGAAATAGTAACTTTTCTTAAAAAGTAAGTTTCCTTAAAAAATACCTTTTCTTAAAAAACTACATTTTCGTAAATAAGTACATCTTCTTAAAAAAGTACCTTCACAAAAGAATTTCTTAGAAAAGCTTTTTTTCTTAGAAGTACCTTTACTTACAAAGTCCTTTTTCTTAAAAAAGTTTCTTTCCTACAAAAAGCAAATTTTCTTGAAAAAGTACCTTTTCTGAAAAAAATTCATTTTCTTAAGCACTATCTTTTCTTGAAAAGTACTGTTTCTTAAAAAAGTAAATTTTCTAAAAAAGTATAAAGCACCTCTGCTTAAAAAATCACATTAATTTTAAAAAGCAAGTTTTCTTAAAAAAGTACATTTTGTTGAAATATTACATTATGTTACAAGTGTCCTTTCTAAAAAAGTAAATTTTTCTAAAGAGATACCTTATGTTAAAGGTGCCTTTCCATACGAAGGTATATTTTCTTAAAAAATAACTTTTTCTTAAAATATGATATTTTCTAAAGTAACTTTTTTAAAGAAAGTACCTTTCTTACTTTTTCTTCAAAAGTGCCCTTCCTTAAGAAAGTGCTTTTTTTAAAAAAGTATGTTTTCTTAGAAAGGACATTATCTTAAAAAACTATATATTCTTAAAACAGTACCTTTTCTTAAGAAATACATTTTCTTAAAAAAGTACCTTTTCTAAAGAAGTAAATTTTCTTCAAAAATACCTTTTCTTAAAATAGTGCCTTTTCTTTAAAAGGTCATTTTCCTAAAAGACCCATATTCCTAAAACAGTACCTTCTCTTAAAAAATACATTTTCTTAAGAAAGCACATTTTCTTAAAAAAGTGATTTTTCTAAAAAGTACATTTTCTTTAAAAGTACCGTTTCTTAAAAAGTGCTATTTCTCAAAAAGTATCTTTTTTAAGTAAGTAGATATTCTAAAAATAGCACCTTTTCTTAAAAAGTTCATTTTTCAAAAAGTACCTTTTCTTAAAATGTAACTTTTTTTTATAAAGAAGCATTTCTTAAAAAAGTAACTTTTCTTAAAAAGTAAAGTTTCTTAAAAAATACCTTTTCGTAAAAAACACCTTTTCTTAAAAAAGTACCTTTCCAAAGAAGGACATTTTCTTTAGAAGTACCTTTTCCAAAAAAATAAATTTTCTTTAAACGTACCTTTTCTTAATAAAGTTGTTTTTCATAGGAAGCACATTTTCTTATAAAACTATATGTATATTCTTAAAACAGTAGCTTTTCTTAAAGAATACTTCCTAAAAAGTACCTTTCTTTACAAGTAGATATTCGTTGAAAAATACCTTTTCTTAAAATTTCCTTTTCTTAAAAAAGTTTATTTTCTTAAAAAACTGTGCTTTCTTATAAAAGTGCCTTTTCTTAAAAAGTACATTTTCTTAAAAAAAGACCTCTTTTAAATAAGTTCCTTTTCTTAAAAAAGTGTATTATTTTCTTTTAATAAAAATTTATTTTTTCTTAAAAAATAAAACTTCTTCTTAGAATATTACCTTTTTTTTTAAAAAATTTTGCTTTTTAAAGTACCTTTTTTTAAGAAAGTAGCTTTCTTACTTTTTTCTTAAAAAGTACTCTTTCCTAAAAAGTACCTTTTCTAAAAAAGTACATTTTCTTAAAAAACTAAAGTCTTTAAACACTACCTTTTCTAAAAAGATATAGATACATTTTCTTAAAAACAATTCCTTTTTTTTTTTTTAATTTCCTTTTCTTATAAACAGTGCCTTTAAAAAAATACTTTTTCTTAAAAAGTACCTTTTCTTAAAAACGTAAATTTCTTTAAAAAGCACCTCTTCTTAAAACAAGTAAATTTTCTATAAAAGTATGGTTTCTTAAAAAGTACCCATTGTTAAAAATTCCTTTTCTTAAAAATTTCCTTTTCTTAAAAATTTCCTTTTCTTAAGAAAGTACCGTTTCTTAAAAAAGCATATTTTCTTAAAAAATTAACTTTTCTTGAAAAAATACCTATTTAAAAATTTATGTACCTTTTTTAAAAAAAGTACCTCATCTTAAAAGGTACCTTTTCTTAAAAAGTTAATTTTATTACAAAAATAAATTTTCTTAAGAAAGTACTTTTAAAAAAGTAGCTTTTCTTAAACAAGTAGGTATTGAAATAATTTGTCAGTTATTTTAGCTTTATCATAACTAATCCGATTTTTGTAGCTTAAAGTAAATAATAAAATATATATTTTTTTTATAACATTTTGTGTTAACACCATGTTTTGCAACAATTCAATGCCAGACATTATAAATTTATGATTTTTTAAAAGAAAAAAAAAATGGTTAACATTGAATTCAATTTTTTTTTTGTAAACGTTAACAGAATTTAGTTGGAATTATATTTTGCAACCCTTTTTAAGCAAATACCAGGAAAACAGTCTGAGTTGAACTCCTACAAAACTATTGTTAGACAGCTGTCATCGCTTGAAAATGTGTACAAGTCAGGCTATATGTGTGCGATAGTATATAAAAATACAGTGAAAGCTCCAAAGAGCAGATAAGCGAAAGAATTGAATTTAGAAGCTTTCCTGTGATTTGTTGAATTATAAAATTGCAATATCACTAACGATTCTTTTAGCAAATCAAGGATGATTTCAAATACATTTTACTGTATATCCCTACAATTCATACATATTCCAACAGCTATACATACATGAATTGATTTTCTCACTTCTTTGCTTTAATTTTTGTTGCAGACAATGTGTATTGGAAATTATCCTTGTTGGAAAACTTCACTGTCTCCAAAGTTAGTTAAACTTTAACTTTAGGATCTCAGGGAATTATTATTGATTATCTTTTTGCTTATCTTTAATGTCAAGTTGAATAGATGGATTTATTCTTTTATGTTTAATATCAAGTGTCATTATAAGGAGTTAATCCTTCAAAAAGAAAGTACATAAAAATGAGCAAGTCCTCTTGCATGGAATAAGTTAAACGGTTCTTCCATTACAGAATAAATTGACAGTAAAGTGACTGAAATTAAGTTAAAAACTTTGTCAGATTTAAAAAAACTTAAAGTTTAATTAAAAATAGAAAAACTTTTAAATCAATCGTAGCAGAATTGCCGGAAAACATTTATTCTTTCAGATTAAATAATATAAAATTTTTAATTGACAGTGAAATTATATTGGAATAGTTTATAGTTTCTGCTAATGCCAATACTTTCCATGACATTTGTTGTTAGTAAAATTTTTACAAAATATTTTTTTTATAAGATAAAAGAATTGCAATAAAAAAAAAAACAATACAAAAAATTTAATCAGCATAAAATGCTAATTAAATTTAATAGTTGCAATCAAGCGCTTTCTCATTCAAATTAAAAAAAATCTTTAAATGGAGCTAATCAATTTGGCAAGTGAGGCATTGATATATGCAAATAAATTTTTAGACAAGTTTTAGAAAACTATGAAAAAATATTGTTTTTTACATCTTTGACAAATTACATGTCATTATCTTCATTAGCTCAGTAGTGACGCTCGTCAGTCTGGCGTTTTCAACAATGTCTAATTTTGATTGTTTGATTTGTTGGGTTTACTGGCCAGTTTTTATTTTCAGCGCAATTGAAAAACCATCAATTCGCTTTTTCTCCTACGCGTTTCGGATGATATCCATCCATCTTCAGGGAGCCTTTTTTATTTAAAAACACATTTAACATTATAAACAAATTACAATTTTTGTTAAAAACTACTTACAAATAAAATATATTTTTCAACACAAATTTTTGTATGAAACAAATTTATAAGTGTTACGTCGTATTTACAACTATTGTTTTTCTTTTGTATGTTTTTTTAGTTAATATCAAACTGTAGGCGCTATTTGTTCCGTCTTTGTCGTCTTTAAAATTGACAGCTCTCTCAATATTTTCCTGTATTCTTAAAGTTTCCAATGTCATTCTCTTGTTCCATTTTCTCTCAATGTCTAAAATGCGCGCATTGTCAAAATCAGCTGAGTGTCCAGTAGATGTGATAGGATGTGATAAGGCTGTTGAAGTTTTTTTGTTTCTTGCGTCTGCTTTGTGTTCGGCTACTCGTACTCCAAGCGCTCTCTTAGTTGTACCAATGTAAATGTGATCACAGTTGCTGTTTGTAATTTTGTTGAACAAAGAAGTCCCATTAAATTTTGTTTGAATATTGAAATTTCCACTACTACAGAAACGATATGGATGTTGGAAAAGTTTCTCTGTGACCATATTGCAAAATATGTGTACAAATAGTACAAGCAGTTCCCAGAAGCCAGAGAATGCGTTGAAGACTCGGTGAGCCCCGGACGAGAAAATACTTTATTTGATAAACAACTTGTCAAGAAAATCAAAGATTAGGTTTTGCAAAATTGACGATTGACAATTAGAGATCTTGCTGATACTGTGCACATTTCAAAAGGATTAGTCAACACAGTATACAAAGATATTTTGGGCTTCGAACATAACAAATCTCGACTGGTTCCAAAAACGCCAAATTTTTTGGGAAAAAATGCTTACTGACTACCAGAATGAAATGGAAAGCATTATGCGAGTAATGAGACTTAGATCTATGCAAACGACCCCCAAACAATCGACCAATGAAACAAATATCGTGCAACAGGTGAATCAGTACCAAATAAATCACATCAAAGTCGTTAAAAAAAATCAAGGTCATGTTAATAGTTTTCTTCGATTATCGTAACATGGTGTATTATTAATTTCTTCCCCTGGGCCAAACTGTTAATAAGAAATATTAGTAGAGCGTTATGCGTTGCTGTTTTCTTTTTAAGTTATCCGCTAAAAGAGGCCAATGCAATTTATGCGTATAAAAGAAAGCTTATAATGTGTCAGATGAATATTATAAACTTTTAGCGGAGCAACTCTAGTAGCACGAGTAGTATATGACTTACACGAGTGAAACAAGTAGTAAAAAGTAACGTTTTTCGTGGTTGAAAGTATATCAAAAAATGGTACAAGTACTAGGAATATAATCCTTAATCGGACCGTCCTACTGGAGTGGGCAAACTACTGTCCGAAAAAGCTCGATCACTTTCCATAGAAATGTATGAAAATATGCACTTCATAGATGTTTGACATAATTTTAGAAAAAAAAAATTCCACAAATATATATTTTTATATATTTTCAAGTCCGTTGTATCAATAAATAGATGGAAAAAATAGGAAGAATTTGAAAAACCGTTGCAATATTTTTAGACTTTAAACGAGCATACGAAACGATAGACAGATCCATACTACATAAAAAATTATATGGATACGGCATACAGGACATAGAACTGAAATGGTTTAAAGCATATCTAACAAACAGAAAACAAATCACGAAAATAAATAATATTAAATCTAATATAATAAATAATGATTATGGAATACCACAGGGATCAATCTTAGGAGCGTTATTATTTATCATAAACATAAATGATATGGTAAACATAGTGGATAATTGTGAAATAATATTGTAGACAGATGATACACTAACATTTACTGAAGCAGACTTAGCTATGACAATCTAAATCAAGACATGGAAAATTTTAAAGAGTGGCTAAAAATGAACAAACTAAAACTAAATGAAAACAAAATAAAACTAATGGAAATAAACACTAATAGCAACATAATTTTCAAAATAAATGATAAAATAATTGAAAAGGTAGATCAAATTACATTTGACATATCGATTATATTTGCAAAAAGATCAGCAAAAAAAAAAAATAAATTCTTTCAAACGGTTAAGAAAACAAATATCGATACTAACAACAATTAATATATACACTACAATGATTAAACCTCATTTCGAATTCGGGTCAACAATAATTTACTAATGCTGCACAATAAATCAAATTGAAAGACTGCAAAAATTTCAAAATAAGTCAGTGCATGTCATATTGAAATGTAACCGGTACACATCAATTAATTTCATGTTAGATTCATTTTAATGACTGACTATAGAACAAAGGCTTAAATTAAACACAATAAATGTTATTCAAAAAATAAAAATCGGAAAAGCTCCAGAATATTTAACGGAACAATTAAGAAATATTGAAAATTTTAGACTTCAGAGGGCATCAACAACTGCAATGCAATGATCACTGTTCTACAAAGGATTACAACTGTACAATACATTGCTAAACAACATAAAAACGGAACATAATATAAATGAATTTAATAAAAATATTGTATGCTTTGTAAAAGATAATAATTTAAAATCATTTTGTATATTAAAAGTATTTTAAATTCTAATAATAAAGAATAATAATAATAAAATAAATCCAATAGATTATTTTCCTGGAATATTGCAGCATTCTGATTTAAACTGCAGAGTGGGTTAACTACTGGTCCAAAAAGATCAGCTACTTTCCTCTTAAATTTAAGAAAATGTGTTCTTTGTATATGTTTGATGGGTATTTTCAAAAAAAAAAAAAAAAAAAAAAGAACTAGAATACTTGGTAAAAACTATAAGGACTTAAATTTGAATATATGTACATATACAGCCCTGTTCTTGAAACGTTGTTATTTGAATAAGAGTGAATTTAAAATCACATGAAATTGAAATTTTGGGTTTCTTGAAACCACTTTTTTATTTATTTAATGGAAACATATGTTTGAGTTAAGAACCATATTTTTGAGTAAAGAACATATGTTATCTAGAAACCGAGGTGCCATATGGTTCTTCATTCAGTTTCACAAAAAACTTTTAAGTATTTTGTGTATGTTTTTTTCTTAAGTTTATAGAAAAAGTATAAAGAAAAATATTTTCTTTTAAAATAACAACTTATTTGTTCATTTAATTGTTTTTGTTCTTCAATTTCATTCAATTAAAAATGACTTTTCTATTTTTAAGGAGTTAGGCATCACCAAAAAAAATTTCGATATTCAAATAAATTGGATTTGACTGGCATCACTACTGTTTCGAACATATGCAAAAAAATAAAAATATGTGATTTGATGAAATTTTTTTTTTTTTAAATTCCTTTATTTGCAATAATTAGTGCATAAAGAATCTATGTTATAGTTGAAAAAATTATAATGGAAAATAGATTGTGTAAATAAAAAGTTTTTATTAAAGTTATAGAACAGCATCATCGCAAAAAGTGTGTTTTATTAACATCGACCACGTATTACGAGTTTTTTTTTAAATCAGCGCAAAATGTAGACATTTTTTAAAATCGTTTTTTTTCATAAAATTAATATCTAATTTTTTAAAATAATGACAAGGTTCAATAAAAAACATGTTAGAGTTTAAATATCAATTTTTTTTTTATCTCTTAAGACCTGCTTAGTAGAAAAAAAGGGCATTTGTTTTGATTTCACAAACGAAAAAAAATATTCTTATTGAAATTAGAGAACAGCAAAAAACTCGTAGATTTAAGAATTTTTTCATTTACGAGTTTTTTTTTTATAGTGGTTTCAAGAACAGGGGTGATAATGTTTTCAAAATTTCATGGCATTCCGAGAACAATTTTGAAGAACAGACACTGTATAAATTTTTCTAGGTTTTTACACTGTCTGTAATCCACTATGGATTACTAATTTATAGATTACTGATTTAAAATTTTTATCCGTTCCGACCAAAAATGTGGTGTCGGTATAGCACTACTCGATTAATATTGACCACTTTCTATACAAATATGTGAAGTTTGGTGGCATTTTCCAAAACATTGTCTATAATGAGTTTTTTATAAAGTGTATTCCTTAGAGCTGCATACAAAAAGGGAATACTTCCGTCAAGTTTAAAAGCATACCGCAAAAAATTCAAGTTTGCATGAAGAAATGCTCGACGAAAAGCAGAAAATGGAAAAAAAAAATTTTAAAAAAATAATTCAATTTTGTCACTGTCTTCTCATGTAAAGTAACAATAAGTCGAGTTACTATTTGAATCCAAATTTATGCATTAACTCATTTCCGCTCTCTGTCCCCATATGAGAAGACCTATTTAACGGATTGGAACTCTAAGTAAAATCGTTATGTCTTTAAATTTAAACACACATATCAATTTTAGAAGCTTAACAGAGCTTGTAAACAAACGCACGTGGTACCAAAGAAAAAACAAGTGTTATTTTTATGCCCGTTTTCTCAATAGGCGATTATCTTTTATCCCAACGAGAAACTGCCGATTAAAGAAATTTGGTTTTCTCAATGTCTGGTTTGCTTTTTTTTTTATCGCAAAGCTAAGTCTGGATTCACACAAGGCAATTTTTGTGGCGCAAATTTTTTTCAAGTCTCTTTTAAAGTTGCCTTAATGTTCACACAGAGAAATTTATTGCCGCAACTTATCGTTTTCTTTTACTTTCAAATTCTTACATTTTTGACAGTTCACTTTATTAGCGTGTGTAAAAATAACTTATTATTGGTCCAAAGTTAAAAATCTATTTGTGTGAAAAAATAGAAGTCAAAGAAAAAATGAAATAATAAAAAAATAACAAAATAAATGAAATAATAATTATAATTTTTCACAGCGAAGCAAAGAATAAAAAGAAATGTTAAATAATAAGCTGCAGCTAACTTCGTGTTTATAATTACGAATTGCACAACGAAACGAATTGCGGAGTACAAACAACTCCGTACCAAATACCACTCTTCTTTCCCCTCTCTCCTACAAACTCAAGAATTGCGCAACAAAAGTTGCCTTGTGTGAATTCGGACTAACCGGCACTCATCTACCAATTATTTATTTATCGTACAGATAAATTATTCTCCCAATTTTCATATCAATTTTGAGAGGCATTGCCAACTGAAAATAATGTTTTTGTCGGTATATTGAGAAAACCAGAATTGTTAACCGGCAGTTTATCGGTCCAATAAATTTATGTCCTGGTTATGTAACAGGCAGTTTGACGATACATTGAGCAAATCGGCATTAGTGTCTTCAAATTCGGATTTTGCTACAGTTTAGTTTGTTAAATTTGGTTTATAGTTTTTTTTTTTTCAAACCATTTAAAATTAATTATTGCGGAATAAACATTTTCTGAAGTGTGTGTACAAGCTTTTAAATCATTCAATTAACAAAAAAGTGTAAAATATTATCACAAGGCATGGTGTTATTGAACTGTCAACAGTTGGGAACAATGGGCAGTGTTGGTAAAAATTTAACTATTTTATAAGTTTTTAAATATCTGCAATATGACGCACCGCAATATTTTTAGAGGTCGAAAAGACTTTTTGCGACTTCAGGAGGCTGTTGAGCACACAATGGAAAATGATGACGATGATGCCAACTATGATATTTTAGTCGTGCCACCAGATCCCGGTTTTATGAGCGATGAGGACGAAGGAGATGAAGATGATTTATTATGTAGAAATATGCCGAGCGATATGCCGGGAAAAATTGAGTTTCTGTCAAGAAAACAAAATGATGATTCTAATTTGAATTGGAATAACAGTGACGATGATCCAGTTTCTTGTTATTTCACAGAAAAGTTACACAGAAAAATCAATGAAAGTGATTTTGGAGATCCTAAGTGGAGACATGTTTTACCATCTTATAGCACAACGCATAATACGAGTGATGCGGTTCGGAGTACAGTTGATGATTTCGCCAAACTAATGAAGAATCATACCCCCTGCGTTTTATTTGAAGAAATATTCGATACCGACATTCTTGATTTGATAGTGGAAAACAGTGTATTATATGCTAAAGAAAACAATAGACATAACTTCAGTCTCGAACATGATGATCTAAAACGATTTTTGGGGATTTTATTGCTAAGTGGATATGTCCCGCTACCATTGGAGTTTGGATGAAGACTTAGGAGTCCCATTGGTTGCAAGAACAATGAGACGAAAACGATTTTTAGAAACAAACCAAAACTTGCATTTCGCTGATAACAGCCTTGCCAAAAGTTCGAATGACAAAATGTTTAAATTGAGACCCCTTTACAATCTTGTCAATGGGGTGTTCTTTACGAAAACTTATCAGTGGATGAATCTATGATTAAATATTTGGTCGAAACAATTTATTATGGGAAAACCAGGCAGATTTGGTTACAAGAACTGGGCAGCAACAAGTTCAGATGGGTACTGCTGTTTTTTTTTTTTATATATTTTTTTTTTAAGCCTCGTTCCGCGGAGCCGAGTGGCTTGTCTGCAGATTCTAATTTGGCTAGTTTTTTTTTTTTTTTTTTTGCAGCGACACACCAAAGCCTCTGGTGGGAATCGAACCCACGACCCCCGCATGATAGGCGAGCACGCTACCTACTCACCTACCGGGGCGCTTTGATGTTTATTGTGGCAAGTCAATACATATTGCTACGAGTACTGATCCCCTATGCGAACGAGTTGTAAAGTCCTTGCTAGCAAAAATGCCAATTGTACCAACAGAGCACATCGTATACTTTGACAACTTTTTTACAAACTATTACTTGCTATGTGAATTGAAAGGATTGGGCTATAGAGCAACTGGTACAATACGACATAATAGAACAAAAAAATTTCCAGTAATGCTCGTCAAAGAAATGAAGAAAAAACAAGTAAGAAAATTATAGTCGGTCTAGACCGACTATACGATACCCTATACCATGCGTTTAGAAATCCTATCTCTTAGGCCCAACTAACTGGACATTGAAAATAAGTAAAAACCAAATTTGAGTGGGGTTTTTATTAATTTTTTTGGCTGCAGATATGAAAAAGTTCATATCGGATGCTATATCTATAAAGGGACTAGGTCCAAAAATGGACCAATCCTGATCATGTTTGGTAAAGTCTCTTGTATTTTGCAAAAATATGTACAAACAAAATTTGAGAAGAATCAGTGCAATATTTTTGTTTTTAATAGATTTAAGTGAAGATCGGGAAGCAGCTCTATATGGGGTCAAAGGGATCATTTTTGGACTACTCATTAGTGGATGTAATGAACGCATACAAACCCAATTTGAGTAAGATCTATATGACAATTTGGATCTTATGGCAATTTATGTCGATTTCATATGGGTAATTTGTATGGGGGCTAGGTCTGAACATGGACCGATTCTCACCAATTTCAATAGCGTTCATCCCATGGCTGATAGAAGCTTATATACCAAATTTCATCAAAATATATTCATATTTGCGACCTGCAGTTTGATTACAAGCTTTACATGGACACACAGACGGACGGACGGACGGACGGACGGACGGACGGACATTGTTAAATCAACTCAGAAAGTGATTCTGATTCGATCGGTATAATTAAAGATGGGTCTAGGTCAAATATTTTTGGTTGTTACAAACAGCAGCACAAAGTCATTATACCCAAACCACATAGTGGTATAGGGTATAAAAAAGGTAGAGCAGAATATGATTATCGTTTTGATAGAAAATAACGAAATAACAATAGTACGTCGGAAAGACAATAATGTTCTCACCAATTTTGATTTATTACATCCCCTGGGAAAAGTAAAAAGATGGTGTAAGGAACGAAGGGAATATGTGGACTTCAATAAACCCAGAGTATTATAAATTACAACAAGGGAGTATCCATTAGAAGAAAAAATGGTGGTGGTGTATTTTTATTTTGGCAGTAAGTAACGCTTGGCGCATACATGTTGTACTATGCAAAGCTGAAAATATTGCTCCGATGGACCAACTATCTTTCAGAAAAATTATTTCGCGGTCGTATTTGCATCCTATAAAGTCAAGAAAACGTTTTACATCGTCCAGAAAGGATGACAAATCAATTGCGATGTGTTGTTTGTCATTGCGAGTGTCGATGGAGATGCGCACTGTGCACAAAATCGCTTTGCATAGAAAAAAGTTGCTTTGGGCAATTCCATAACTAATACGCCCATTGTCCCCAAGTGGGGACACCCATTTTTCTAAAAAAGCACAATAAATTTTATTTTTTTTTTTAAGAATTCCCTTTATTTTATCGACAATGAATTAATAAATAACAATAAAAATAATTTTTTAATGCCAGTTTCTTTTTGGGCGTTAATGTGGGTTAATAGTATTATCTATCCAGCTAATGGAAGTTTAAATATACTGTGGGTGACAATACATTTAAATCTTTTATAAATTCTAAATTTGCCAAATTTTTAATTATGTCGCTTTAAGTCGTAAATTATGTTTTAGCGAAATCACTCACTTATTCTTTATCGAAAGATAACAAATTTATTACAAAAAATACAATTTAAAAAAAAATAGATAAACGAGAGTTGATTAAGACAATAAAAATAGAAGATGGTATGAAAGAAAATGTATAAAAGCTTCACCATTATTTAAATATTTGTAGTTTCTGACGTTTTCTTTCAACTGTTTTTCAAATACAATTGTATATTTCATTATTATAATTAATTATTATAAAATAATAACAACCCGGATAAGAGACGATTTTACTGCTGGTCTTAAGCAGAAAGAAAGTTTGAGAGAAATATTCTATAAATGAATTCATAATTTCAAAAATAATCATGAAATATCGTGAAAGAAGTACGGTGATGACTCACAAGTCAAAGACAGAATATTTCAACAACAAGAGAGTTAAAAAAACTAACCCATATAAACCAAGTTTTTATAATACTCCCTTTCTTTTTAAATTAAGTCCACCATCATGTAATTAAATAACTGATTGACTGAATATGTCTAAAATCTCAAATTCGTTAAAATTTCAAAAATTCCAAAATTATTCTATAATTAAATTTTTTAAACGAAAATTTGTTAGATTTTTTAATCGTTGTCAGCCTGATTGGATCACGGAAAATGGGTTAACATTTTTTTCGGTGGCACGCCCATTGGTCCGATCATGCCCAGTTTTTGTCAATCAACTCACGTTAATAACTCATGAACTCAGACGAAGTCCCAAAACTTTCTTTATTACAGAACTCCAGATGTATGACATTTCATATTCACTTTGTATGGGAGATGCCCATTTTTTCTTCGACAAATCACATGAATAACTTATGGGCTCACGCAATGTTCCAAGGCTCTCATTATTACAGTACTCCAGATATATGACATTGAATATTCACATTGTATGGGAGGTACCACGGCAATTGATCTGATCTCGCACATTTTTTATCTGACTACTCACATTAATATCTGATAGACTCGTAGAAAGAGTCAAGGCTTTCTTTTTTATAGTACACCAGATATATGATATTATATATTTACTTTGTATGGATGATGCCACGCCCACTGCTTCGATCACGTCCATTATTTGTTCGACTAATTGCATGAATAACTTTTGGGCTCACGCAAAGGCTAAAGGCTCTCATTATTACAGTACTCCAGATATATGACATTCAATATTCACTTTGTATGGGGGCTGCCACTTCCATTGGTCCGATCCCACCCATTTTTTGTCTGACTACTCACATTGATAATGGATAAACTCAGAGAAATGTGCAAAGCTCTCTCCCTCCAATTTATATTGGTCAAATTGAGTCTGTGTATGTTCACTACATCCATTTATCAGTAGTCTAAAAATAAACACTATAGGATAATTCTTAGTTATATCCCCCATATAAAAGTGATTCCCGATCTTCACTTAGATGTATCAAAAAACAAAAAAATTGCACAAATTTTTCTGAAATTTGGTGTGTGTATGTTTATGCAAAAAAAAATAAGTGCCTTTATCAAATATGGTCAGGATCGGTCCATTTTTTGACTTAGTCCCCATATAAATATCGCATCCGATATGAAATTTTTCATATCCGAAGGCAAACAAATTAATAACAATGCCACTCAAATATGGTTTATGCTTATTTCTTATATCTAATTAGTTGGGCCTAAGAGGTAAATAAAATTTTCCAAAAGTGGGTCTTGATCAGAAATGTTACGATAGATTTTTTGTACGGAAACCTTTTTACGTTTGTCCAAGTCTTAGCTTTAAATTGATGTACCGTGCTTCATGCTTTGTTTTTGTTTTTTTTTTTTTCAAAAGTGGATTCTGCCTAGAAATGCTACGACCGAAATTTTTGCACAGTGTAATCTGACAGTTATAATAAGCTTTTCGTACTGCAAGACGATATGACGATATGGCTTTGCCAATGTTACAAAAACAGTTCATTAAACATAAGTTAAAGTAACACTGTGGAACACATTCAGGTTAGCAAAAGTTATGTCGATTCTGAGAGTGAGGGCGAAAATAGAGGCTAAATAGAAGACCCATATCGCGGCGTTTGTTTATGTTAGTTCGAATTTTTTTCGAATTTTTTTTGCAGTCAAATGCCGATTTTCAGCATATTGTTTATATGGGTTTTTTTTGGCTATAACTCGTCGACTAATTGATATTTTTCAATCTGTAAAAGCCAAGTTATTGCTACAGACCTGTGCAACAATTAAAATTTTTAAAAAAATTGATTTAGAAAATTTTTGGGGTGCTTGCAAAATGTTGGAAAAATTGTTTTTTTTTTCATGCTTTTTGAAAATTTTTTCCACAAAACTAAGTCTTTTTTGCTTTCTGTTTGATCTATAATATGCTTCTCAGTTTCTTCAATAAATTTAATTTGAAAAGAAAACAATCATAATACAAAACCTGTGTTTTCCAGCTTAATATTAATTTACTTCTCATTTTTTATGTACCAATTTTGTTCAGTGTTGGTTTTGAAGAAACATTGAAAAAGAAATTATAAAAATATGGAAAAAAATATATTTTTGAAATGTTAGTTATGAAAAGTTTTAAGTAAAAAAATTAAATAAATTAAATTAATGATCAAAACGATTTTGATATTTGCTCAAATTTCTAGTGCCAAGCTTGAGCCCTGAACTTGTGTAGTGTCTGACCGGCATTACATTACAAAAACATTATCTTTTCTCATTATATAAATTATATATGTACATGATCTTTAACCAAGAAAAATGAATAACAAATTAATTGTGCTTAACTTTGATTTAAATTATAAAATCTGTTATCTCTACTTAGATGAAAAAAAGATTCTGAAATAATGTAATGTTAATTATAATACAAAATAATCCAATTTTTTTTTTTTTAGGAAAATCATGAAAATTTTCGCAATTTATTAATGATTTCCATTTTGAGTTGGTAAATCATTTAAAACTCTTTATTAAGCAAATTTGTTTATTTTTTCAATTAATTTAGCGATGTGTTTTGGTGTCTCACAAGAATTTGTAATCGATGAATGTGACCAAAAACCACCACCAACCAGTATATTTAACATTATTTTCGTTTTTGATTGTAAAGGCAAAACATGATGATCTGTTTGTTTATTTTTGCCAGCCAGCCACTAGTTACTCTACCCATATGGCAACAGCCACCAAAAAGAAGAAAATATATTCGTATTTATCTAAAAAAAAATAATTTTTTTTTTACAAACTTGGGCTTAATTAAGATCACGTTTGTTCCACCGATCGTTTGATCATTATTCATTATTTTTTAGGGAGAGGGGGGAGGGCGGGTAGGTATGGGGACTTTATTCATTTTTAAAAAGTATTTTTTTGTGGTTACATAATTTAAGTTAATTTTGCGATTCATTTATTTGTTTGCGGTTTGCAAATGTTATTTTAAACATTAAATGTTACCAATAAAAGAGTCTTGTTTATTGTTTATTTTTTTTTTTAATTTTTTAATCTGCCACATGAATACAATTTAATATTTTTTTTTTTTTTGAAAAATGTGTAAATTATTCGAATGGAAGTGTAAATGTTTATCTTTGTAAAAAATGTGAGAAAATTACAGTTTTTGTTGATGTTGTTGTTGTAAGGTTGTGTTTATCTTAAATGTTTTAAATATTTCATTCATACAAACATGGTGAGTGTGTAGTTAGTTATCAGTTTGTTTTGTTTAAATATAGGTTAACAACTGGGATTTTTTTTATGGGTGTGTTAACTTCAAATTAGTGTGTTGGTTACACATTTTAGAAAGATATTGAGATAAATAAATGTTTGTTATTTTTTTCTTCAATATTTTTTCATTTTTATTTTTTATTTTCAATAACAGTATTATGTGTAAAGTTTTCATATGGTTAGGATTTCATAGATATATTTAGGCTATTTACTTTCACAACTTCTTATGCGATTTTATTGAAGGTGATAAAAAAAGATCAATTATCAAATTCCTTAATTCAGCCAAGATTTTGTTTTCTTTAAGAAAGCCGCCTTATGCGAGATCATTTGGTATTAAGTATTAAAACGTAATAAAATTATAATAAGACTAAACAAGTTAGAAAGTTTACAGAAGGACTACGGGGACTTGGTCAAAAATGGTTTAGTAGTTGCTAATGTTTATATTATTTGGCACTAAAATCATATTCTTATCATCTCAAATGTAAATTTTGTTCTATAATACTAGAGGACCCCTGCTGCTCCGCAGCATTATATTATATTATATTAATTTTTATAATATAATACAAAAATTTGCCAAGAGAAGTTAACGTACAGTAATACCAAAATATGCAAGAGAAGTTAACGTACAGTAAAAGTAAAGTTGATTGTCCACGTATAACTTTCCTCAAACCCAACGAATTTAAGCAGTTAATAGCTCAAAAGAAGGAGCTTGATCCACTGAGTGTTCTTAGACCTACATCAACAGCCTGCGTTAATTAGAACTCTAGTTATAGAGGTTTGAGAGAAGAAAAATATTGAAAAAAATCTTGAATGCAAAGTTTATTCATAAATTCTTTTAATATATAAGATAATGGAAAATTTTTTTAGAACTTTTAAATTTGCACCAACAACATACCAGCCTGAATACATGTCATATTTATGATAACTAGTTCCAAAAGGGTCAAATATTTGCTAATTTTATAAAACGAAACATTTAGAAATTGTATAAAAAAATTTTGGTGAATGTAATTTTTTTTTTAATTTTATGAAAAAAATTTCAAACGCTCATCTATAATATTAATAGGTAAGGCGATTTCTTGCGACCGATGATTTGTTCCACAGTATTCTCCCGATTTTGACCAAATGAATCTTATTTAAAAGGTATTTCTTTTAAGCTGTCACCAGACTTACAGATTTTTGAATTTTTATATTTTTTTTAGAGTTATGCTCATTTAAAGTTGCTAACGAGCACAAACATAAAATTATACAATGCTATGTGTGTGTTTATTAAATTTGTTAATGAGTTTGCAAAAAAAAAAATGAGTTTGTTTTCTTCATTCACAATAATAATTGTGTTGACTTGAAAAATATTTTGGACATAAACCAAAAAAGTGTTGAATTGTGAATTGGCTAAAATTGATTAGCATACCTTTAAGGTCAATAATTTACTAAATGAAAGAATAAAATGTCCTAGAATTTGCACTCGAATTTCGAGGGCTGGCATCTGCTATCATTAATAAATATAACATTACTTTTTCTATACCCTCCACACCACTGTGCAGAGAGTATATGTATATTAGTTTGTCATTCTATTTCTTGCGTAAAGTATATATATATTTCTAATCCTTATAACAGCTCGAGTCGATTTAGCAATGTCCGTCTGTCTCTCTGGTGAAATCAAGCCCATTCATAAAATAAAACAAGTAAGAAAATTATAGTCGGTCTAGACCGACTATCCGATACCCTATATCATGCGTTTAGGTCCAACTAATTAGATACAGAAAATAAGCATAAATCAAATTTGAGTGGCATCGTTATTAATTTTTTTGGCTGCAGATATGAAAAAGTTAATTTCGGGTGCCATATATATATGGGGACTAGGTCGACATATGGACTGACCCTTACCATACTTGGCAAAGTCACTTATATTTTGAAAAAATATAAACAAACCAAATTTGAGAAAAATCTGTGCAATATTTTTGTTTTCTGATAGATTTTAGTGAAGATCGGGAAGCAGCTCTATATGGGGCCTATGAATAAGAATTGTCCTATAAGGATTATTTTTGGACTACTGATTAGTGGATATAATAAACACATAAAAACCCAATTTGACTGAGATCTATATGATAATTTGGATCTTATGGCAATTAATGTCGATTTCATAGGGATCATTTGTATGGGGACTAGGTCTGAACATGGACCGAGTTTCACCAATTTCAATAGCGTTCATCCTATGGCCGATAAAAGCTTACGTACCAAATTTCATCAATATATATTCATATTTGCGACCTGTAGTTTGATTACAAGGTTTACATGGACACACAAACGGACGGACGGACGGACATCGCTAAATCGGCTCAGAAAGTGATGCTGAGTTTATCGATATAATAAAAGATGGGTCTATGTCAAATATTTTTGGTAATTACAAACAGCAGCACAAAGTCATTATACCCAAACCACATAGTGGTATAGGGTATAACAATTAAGGGCAGGATAAGGTTTTAAAGGCGAAAAAATGCGTGTTTTCTCAATTTTTTTTTAATATATGAATAATGCTGGATTATTTTTTTATATACACGATATAGGATAACATTGGATGTATTTTTGGAAAATTTTTAATTAAAAATATTAATAAATAAGTGCGTGACAGCGAATCTCCGGAGGCGCCTCGAAAAAAAAGTTGTTATGCGATGAAGCAAAAAAAAATCAAAATGTGTCCAAAAGGTGACATGTTTCCTTGTATAAATAGGAAGAGTTTATTATTTTTTTTTATTTTTGGCAGCATTTTGAAGTGAAAAACACAATTTTAGCTATAAAATTTTGGAGAATTTGTTGTTAAAAAAGAGTAAACAAACATGATTTAAAAAATAAATAGAAATAGAAATAATGTATAAAATTTCAAAAGACTCAGTTAAGTAAATTTTGAGTTATGATGTTCACGGACTTTTTGTGATTTAAAGTGTTTAACATACATGTACGATATACCGTATGAGGGCAGGTCACTTCGCTCCGATTTGCTTGAAATTGTAATACAACACTCTCGAGATGGTGTACATTTAGAAAAGAAAAAAAAAAAAACGCAAAAATAAGGATAAAGGATAATATTGTTTGTCATCATTTCAGGCTGGCATTTAAAATGGGGTAAATCGGGCATCATTGTGTCAAGATATGACCTAAAGTATGGAGACTCTTGTAAAAAATGCTATAAATTCAGTGTGTGTTCTAGATTAAATTTAGGAAATTGGTTCTTTTTTTAAATATATTGTTTACAATTGTGGAGGTACGAAAGATTCGGCCTACCCGAACTTAACACTCTTTTTTTTTTTTTTTTTGATTTAAACAAAAAGGAAAGTAGTTCTAGGCCAAAATTGTTCTGATTGTTTTTCTAGGCAAAACTAAGATATCCCTCAAACATATGTCAAGATTGCTAAGCTTCGCAATAAAAAAAAAAACCCCCGGCACTTCTCTCGATTCCAAACATCTGTCTAAAACACAACTGATCATATAAAATCGAAACCGCAGAAACATATGATATGAATGTGGCATCTACAATATCACTCTTCTATCGGCCAACACCATATCGTAAAGTTTATCGACATTATTGGACTTATTGAGTCTCCCTCGTAATTGGAAATAACAATTTCACATATGAAACATAAAAAAATTGATATTGGAAAACTGATAATTGATAATAAAACATTGATACTGAGTTAATAACAATTTATGTTGGGGAAAGCAAAATATGTATTGAAAATAACAACGTCAAATTGATAAATGTGGCATGACGTGATAAGGCAGTCCACCATTTCCTATTGTATTTCAGAAACTATCAATTGATTTCTAGAAAAAATTATCAATTGTAATTCAGGATTATCAAATGTATTTCTGAAATTTTCAAATCCATTTCAGAAAATATAAATTAAATTTTAGACAATTTCAAGTAAATAACGAATTTTGTTATTGTTGCTATCACTGGTTTGCAGTCAAAAAAGTGTTCACCAACATTTGGATTTACTTTTCATGTGCTGGAAAATAAGATAACAAGGAAGGACTCTATATAGGACGAAGAAGAAGATAACTTCACTTTTTAATCAGCTGCGATACAAAAGCCCATTCAGGTATAAGGAATGAAGTTTGGGCTGCATCGTGGCTTCGAAGTTTGAAGACAAGATATAATTATAATTTACAAGAAATTTTACAAATGCAGTGTCATGTTTAAAAAATATGTTTTTTGTAGGGATCAGACTATTATTCTGAATTTTTTCTGAAATTCAACTGATTTTTTAAATTTTTTTTAAAACATTTAAAACACTTTCTGAATATCACTTGATGTTTTCTGAAATACAATTAATATTTTCTAAAAATTAATCAATGTTTTCTGAAATATAATTGGAAAAGGCGTAGCTTCATTGGAAATGATCCAACTTTTCACACTTTCTACTTATTTCATTTCTTTGAATGCTATTTTCTTTACTGGGTTAGTATCTGCTTTTAAATTTGTGTTGTTATACCTTCCACACCAAGGTGCAGAGAGTGTATATAAGTTTGTCATTACATTTTTAATAATTAGGAAAAAAATCTGGACCCCATGTTCATGAAATTTACAAGCTGAGTTGATATATCGATGTCCGTCTGTCCGCTAGGGAAATTATTATTACGTGCTCAGTACGTGAGCTTGGTTTCTAATTTTTAGTGAAAACGATTCATTTACATTCTGAGCAAGTCGTTACTTAAAATCATCGAAATCGGTTCAATAGGTGCTGAGAGGGCGTCAAAATTTTACATTTTGACCAAACAGGTGTTTTTTCTCATTCATGTAACTTTTTACCTATTGTTCTTAGCAAAATTTGTCCCAAATAGTTTAGTTAGCTATTTCAAACAAAGATATGAAAATATTTAATTTTTTCATTGTTGAAATTTGGAAAGATGTTTTTTCAACAGTCAAAAATTTCCTCATTGTCTTTGATAGCCAATCTTATATATAGTGGCGGCAGCAATATATCATTGATATTCTTTAAATGTTCATTAACCAATTTTGACAGTTTTTTGTTTTCGAGCGTTCTTTTTCTCCAGTCTTTACACTGATAGTGATCGACTTTGCTTCGCAAATCCCAATCACAACGGAAACGGAAACAAGAATTTCGGATAACCGCCTTTGAAATAGCACCTTGCAATATGTTTACGACAAAATTAAAGTGTTCTCTTAGTCGATGAAACGAATTCAAAATAGTGCTGTAGCAATTACTGCTCACTGTGTTCGGCATAACACCTTCACCCCTTGTATCCACCTCAACGAAATATTGCGTATATGCAAAGTTAAATTCCGGAAATAAATTTCTTTTCGCTCTTCTTTTTAACTTTGGACACAATATGACCACAAACATAACAAAATTTATTTATTTGTAGTAACTAATTCTTTTCCATAATGTTTTTGCTGCATTCTGAACAATGTGTTTATTGTCTTGTCACATTAATAACAGTACGCCGCTACATGATAATTGTATTGACTTCTAAGGCTAGTTCAAGCTTAATATACACTTGCAACAACGTCATCTATGGAAAAAATGCATAGTTGATAAACTAAAATCTCGAATTTTCGATGTAAAATACATGTATTATAATGTTCTGAATAATTATTAATTATATTCTGAAATGGTGAAAAAAGATAGAAAAAATTAAAATTTTCGACTCTTGGTCAAATTTTGAGTCACTAGATGCAGTTTTTTTTGGGTTAATTTGTTTTACACTTTTTTCTCCTAGTCTATAGGTACAATTGTAACTTAGACAGGAAAACAAAATTCCAATTGGTTACCGAGATATAGCCGTGAAAAAAATTGAATGTTCTTCGGAAAAATCAAATTTTAGCCAAAAACAAGAACAGCAACTAAATTAGCAAAACCCAAGTGGTGTTTTGTACGTTTCGATAAGTTATTCGAAAACCGCATACAAGAAGGAGTTTGCATTTTATGTGTTGCACTGTGTAATAGAGAATAACATTTGGGGCTCTTGGGCAAAACTTTCGCGAAAGTGGGTTTTAAACTTTTTTTGGATCATAAAATTTAAAATATATGACCATTTGCGTACGGACAGATGGACATCGCTAAATCGACTGAGAAAATATTTTTGATAGTTACAAACATCAGCACAAACTCATTATACCCTGACCACATATTATAGGGTTAAATAACCTAAGAAGCAAAGTTTTTATTAAAACTCTTCCTTTCCTTATGCATATGAGTTTTGAATCTCTCCGTAACTGTGCGTGATTTAGCGTGACTATTTTATAATTAATCCTTGGTCACAATAAGTCTATGGACAAAGTTTTGGATCGATCGGATGAGGGGAAATGGGCTTTAAATCACTCCGTGACTGTGCGTGACCGTGCGTGACTATATCAAAGTTAATCTTTCTTCACAGCAAGTCTATCGACCAAGTTCCAGATCAATCGGATAAGGGGAAATGACATTTAGATCACTCCGTGACTGTGCGTGACTATGCGTGACTATGTCTGAGTTAATCTTTTTTCACAGCAAGTGAATGGACCAAGTTTCAGATCGATCGGATGAGGGGAAATGACATTTAGATCACTCCGTGACTGTGCGTGACCATGCGTGACCATGCGTGACCATGCGTGACCATGCGTGACCATGCGTGACCATGCGTGACTGTGCGTGACTATCCCAAAATTAATCTGTAGTCACAACAAGACTATGGGCCAAGTTTCAGATCAATTGGATGAGGGGGAATGGGGTTGACCCACGACAGACAGACAGAGAGTACGAGTTAAAAGAAAGAGTTTTAAAAAAACATTACGGCAATACATTTCTGGTTTAAGTAAGATAATGGGAATTTATTATTGCTAAATTGCAGTCATAATTTTGATCACTAGTTAGTTAGTGTATTTAATTAATATCAAAAGAAATAAATTTATAAAACATTTCCATATCTTATCTTTTGTTTATAATTTATAGCATAAATTTCAAAGTCACACAAAAGAAACATATAAATAATTTATTGTGTATAAATTTACAGATTTTTTTTTAAATATTACTTTTTCTTTATTATTACATTAACATATTTAATTGTGTTTATTAATGAATTTTGTATTATATAAGCCAATCAAATAACATTTATGTAGATAATATGTGATCCTTCATAAGAGACCACCCATCAATGAAGTTTTGTTTATAATCAAGTTAATTAAGTAAATTTATATCCAAATATAATTTAAGCCATAAAGCACAATTTTGGCTAAAACAGCAAATAGACAAACAGTTGATGGTTGTTGGACGATTATAATTAACACACCCTTTTTGTTATTTGTTTGTTTGTCTGTATTCGATCATATGCGAAATTCCTTGAATTTTTATTCCCATACATTTAAATAAAATAAAAATTTAGTTTTGGAGGAGTTTCTTCTTTCAAATCAATGTTTGAAGATTATTTTAAATTTTATTAAGAAATTGATGATTTATCGCTACTGATTACTACATATTGAACGCATGTCTATAAATGTTAATTTTGAAATCAATTAAATTAAATTTGAATCATTAAATTTTAAATTTTATATAATATTTTGTAGTCCGGTTATTGTTTATGGCCCATATTTTGTTAAACTTAATCCGAAATAATTAATTTGATTTGGTCGTTTTTTTTTGAGTGGTTTGTTTCTGGTTTTTTTTTGCTTTTGCTTTACGACCAACTCAACACAAAGCATTTTAATCCCTTGTTTGAGTTTTCGAAGAAACAAGTCAAATACATATTTGTCTTTAGGCTAAAACACAAATTTAGTTTTTCTTTTGGCAATTTGCGAATTATTATTATTTTTTTTTTTTTGTTTATTTTTGAATTTTATATTCTACATGTGTTGAAGGTAAATTTAAAATATCTCATTCCATTTGCAACACATCGAAATAGAAATCTGGTAAAGGGAATTTTTATACAATTTTATATAGTGTTTTCATTTGTTAAGATTTTTGATTATAATAATAGTTAATTTGGACGTATAAAATTTATTTGTAGTTGCTTCTTTGAATTTTTTTTAATTTTGATAAAAATTTTATTTATTTCAAATATTTTTTTCACTTAAATTTATTATCTCAGAACTCAGAGGTGATGGGAAAATGAGTTTGTGCTGATGTTTGTAACTAGCAAAAATGCCTAACTAAGACCCATCTTTTATTATATCGATCGAATCAGAATTATTTTCTAAGTCTGTCCGATCTCCACTAAGATATATTAAAAACAAAAATATTTTACAAATTTTTCTCAAACTTGGTTTGTGTAAGTTAAAAAAAAAGCATGTGAGTCCGACAAAGGAGAGATGTGTAAACATCTAGTAATTATAGATTGGGTTATAGATATGGGTTTTTAAAATCAACCAGAAAGCGTGTCACTTATATTTAGCAATCAATTGCAGGGGCTCTGCTAATGTACAAATATTTATTATTATTTTTTATTTCAACTGGTTAATTTTTCACTTTTCATTTTTGTTTGTCATTTTTCATTTTATATTTTTCATTTCTCGTTTCCTACTTTTAATTTTTTATTCTTTATTTTTCTTTTTTCATTTTTTAATTTTCATTTTTCATTTTTTAGTTTTCAATTTTTTATTGTTTATTTTTCTTTTTTCATTTTTTAATTTTCATTTTTCATTTTTTAGTTTTCACTTTTAATTTTTTATTTTTAATTTTTATTTTTCATTGTTCATTTTTTATTTTTCATTTTTCATTTTTTATTTTTTATTTTTTATTTTTCATTTTTTATTTTTCATTCTTTATTGTTCATTTTCAATTTTTCATTTTTCCTTTTTTATTTTTGATTTTTAATTTTTTATTTTTCATTTTTAATTTTTATTTTTCATATATTATTTTTCATATTTCATTTTCCATTTTCCATGTTTTGTTTTTCATTTTTCTTTTTTCAGTTTTAATTTTTCATTTATAATTATTCATATATTATTTTTTATTTTACATTTTTCTTTTTTAATTTTCCATTTTTTATTTTTGGTTTTTCTTTTTTTGTTTTCATTTTTTATTTTTCATTTTTTATTTTTCATTTTTTATTATTCATCTTTCATTTTTAATTTTTTATTTTTCATTTTGCATTTTTCTTTTTTTCAATTTTCGTTTTTCATTTTCCATTTTTCATTTTTTATTTTTAATTTTTAATTTTTTATTTTTCATTTTGCATTTTTCTTTTTTCAATTTTCGTTTTTCATATCCCATTTTTCATTTTTATTTTTTATTTTTCATTTTTCTTTTTTCAATTTTCGTTTTTCATTTTCTATTTTTTTTTGTTATTTTTTGCTTTTTATTTTTAATTATATCGTTTATTTTCCTTTTTTCGTTTTTAATTTTTCATTTTTATTTTTAATTTTTTATTTTTAATTTTTATTTTTCATATATTATTTTTCATATTTCATTTTCCATTTTCCATGTTTTGTTTTTCATTTTTCTTTTTTCAGTTTTCATTTTGCGTTTTACATTTTTCATTTATAATTATTCTTATATTATTTTTAATTTTCCATTTTTCTTTTTTCTTTTTTTGTTTTCATTTTTTATTTTTAATTTTTTATTTTTAATTTTTTATTTTTCATTTTTCATTTTTAATTTTTATACCCTATACCACTATGTGGTTTGGGTATAATGACTTTATGCTGCTGTTTGTAACAACCAAAAATATTCCTCCTAGACCCATCTTTAATTATACCGATCGACTCAGAATCACTTTTTGAGTCGAAATAGCAATGTCCGTCCGTCCGTCTGTGTGTCCATGTAAACCTTGTAATCAAACTACAGGTCGCAAATATGAATATATTTTGATGAAATTTGGTATATAAGCTTTTATCGGCCATGGGATGAACGCTATTGAAATTGGTGAGAATCGGTCCATGTTCAGAAATAGTCCCCATACAAATGACCCCTATGAAATCGACATAAATTGCCATAAGTTCCAAATTATCATATAGATCTCAGTCAAATTGGGTTTGTATATGTTTATTATATCCATTAATCAGTAGTTCAAAAATAAACCCTATAGGAAGATTCTTAGGCACCATATAGACCTGCTTCCCGATCTTCACTTAAATCCATCAAAAAACAAGTAAGAAAATTATAGTCGGTCTAGACCGACTATATGATACCCTATACCATGCGTTTAGAAACCCTATCTCTTAGGCCCAACTAACTGGAAATAGAAAATAAGCAAAAACCAAATTTGAGTAGGATTTTTATTAATTTTTTTGGCTGCAGATATGAAAAAGTTCTTATCGGATGCTATATCCATATGGGGACTAGGTCCAAAAATGGACCGATCCTGATCATATTTGGTAAAGTCTCTTGTATTTTGCAAAAATATATACAAACAAAATTTGAGAAGAATCAGTGCAATATTTTTGTTTTTAATAGATTTAAATGAAGATCCGGAAGCAGCTCTATATGGGGCCAGAGGGATCATTTTTGGACTACTCATGGATGGATGTAATGAACGCATACAAACCCAATTTGAGTAAGATCTATATGACAATTTGGATCTTATGGCAATTTATGTCAATTTCATAGGGGTAATTTGTATGGGGGCTAGGTCTGAACATGGACCGATTCTCACCAATTTCAATAGCGTTCATCCCATGGCCGATAAAAGCTTATATACCAAATTTCGTCAAAATATATTCATATTTGCGACCTGCAGTTTGATTACAAGCTTTACATGGACACACAGACGGACGGACGGACGGACGGACGGACGGACGGACGGACATTGTTAAATCAACTCAGAAAGTGATTCTGATTCGATCGGTATAATTAAAGATGGGTCTAGGTCAAATATTTTTGGTTGTTACAAACAGCAGCACAAAGTCATTATACCCAAACCACATAGTGGTATAGGGTATAACAAAAATATTGCACATATTTTTCTCAAATTTGGTTTGTATATATTTTTTCAAAGTATAAGTGAATTTACCAAATATGGTCAGCATCGGTCCATTTTTCGACCTAGTCCCCATATAAATATAGCACCCGATATGACCTTTTTCATATCTGCAGCCAAAAAAATTAATAACAATGCCACTCAAATTTGGTTTATGCTTATATTCTATATCGAATTAGTTGGACCGAAGATATAGGGTCTCTACACCATGGTATAGGGTATCTTATAGTCGGGCTAGACCGACTATAATTTTTTTACTCGTTTATTTTTCATTTTGCATTTTTCTTTTTTTTCAATTTTCGTTTTTCATTTTCCATTTTTCATTTTTCATTTTTGATTTTTTATTTTTGATTTTTAATTATTTATTTTTCATTTTCCATATTTCTTTTTTCAATTTTCGTTTCTCATTTTCCATTTTTCATATTTATTTTTTATTTTTCATTTTTCATTTTTCTTTTTTCAATTTCCGTTTTTCATTTTCTATTTTTTATTTTGTTATTTTTCGTTTTTTATTTTTAATTTTATTGTTTATTTTCCTTTTTCGTTTTTCATTTTTCATTTTTTATTTTTCATTTTCAAACGGGTTATTACAGATCATAATTTTTCGTAAGTTACACCGATTTTGTCTTACATCTCACATGTTACGTTGTTTTTGTGATTATATTGTGAAATAGAAATTTACCCCCCTGCGAGTGTGGATGTTTACACATCAAAAGTTGCCGTAGTGACCGATACAGTCGTTGTGTTTTCGATACATTAATATTTCTGTAGGGTGTTATCGGAGTTGCCATTACCGAATATAACAATCTCACTTGATTTTTGATTTATAAATCACCATTCACTGTCATATGAAGAAGCTTGTCGGTGAGTTTAAGCTGACATGTTGTTAAAATTTCAACAATTTTTTCAACTGAATTTTGCAATATTGTTCTACAAACTTGAATAATCATTAATCAAAAAATATTAACTTTAACAACAACAAAAAAATAAGTGAGAGGATATTGTTGAGCTAAGTATTGAGTAGAAGTATGACTAGAATTAAATTTGGATTTATTTTTTTTTTTAACTTTAAAATACCACTTTTGAATGGACAAATATGACGTAGTTAAAGTTCAACAAAAAAAAAAAAAACTTTAATAAGTTCAGTTTAAATTCTCATATTTCTTTTAAAAACTAAATCCCTCTACTTAAGTGGGTGTTATTTAAGATTTATTTTTTTTGTATTTCTTCAAATTAGTTTCCGCAAATCATCTAACATTCGAGATTACATTCATTAATTCGTTTTCATTTATAGATTTGTGTGTTTTGGTATGAATGAATACGAGAGTATAAATACACAATTATAAGTAACCACAAATGAAGTAGTCTTATTGTAACCGGGTTCAATAACCGTTTCGACCACAAAAGCCAGTCGTCAGATGAAGGTAAATAAATCATTTGTGCATATTCAAAATTTTTCAATTCAACCTTAAGTATACATAGACTTGCTAGAAAAAGTATTCGTACACTTGAAAAATGGAAATTTTATATAGTAATACAAATTTGAAATATTAATAGAATTTTTTTTGTTTTGAAAAAACTTGCGGAACGTTTTTACTGCAATTGTTTAATTGTTTACAACGCAAAAATCGCAGTATGGCAACTATAAGTGGCAGAAAGAGTACTCGTACATTTACAATTAGGGGCATCGCCTAAACTATGCAATGCCGTACAGCTTTGTTAAAGACCAGAGATCACCGATGAATTGGTTTTTCGCTATTCATAGTTACTCATGAAATTTTAAATATAAGTGAGTAGAGATCATTGAAATTGCACTACTCTTATGTACTCGTATTCACAATAGCATTGATTTGTAAGTATAGTTGCAATACTCATGCCATCCCAAATCTATCTGTTTCATGAATCAAATCAGTCCAATTAATAATTTTAGGAAAATACTTATAATACTTACAATTGATTCAATTCATTCTATTTTCAGTCCATTAGATTTGTTTACTTGTATACGTGTTTATTTACCATAGTAACGAAACAGAGCAAACGCACAACCTGTTAATAAGTATTTTAGTGTTCGTATTCGAATCATACTTCTTTTACATCGTCTGTACATATTGAGTGAGGAGAACCGAAATCAACAGTGTCATAAATTTTGTTAAGTATGAGTATAATGAGTGGCTCAAACTTCAGAGTCGATATGAGGTTCGACAACATTGCTGTAAGTATAAATGCGTATAAATCCAAGAGATTATGCATAATGATTCAACTCCACTCACTTTTTAAATACTCATTGCAGATCTCTGATCTGTTACATCGATTTTCGTTTAGTAGAAGACAGAGTTTTTTGTATAAAGTTCATCTTTTGCTAATGCTTTAAAATGAGGGTAAATCTTTTTGTGAAATAACAGGTATCATAGACAGAAGCCACCTTAAGTGCAGTAATCGTTAAAAATTACAAATCCACCAATTCAGTTTTGTCAAAACCTTGTTCTGGATGCCCCTCCGAAATTAATTATAAAATCAAAGAATCCTTAGGAATAAAAATCAATGAAAATACCGTTCCCAAAATATTAAAGAATTCTGGCTAGCATGGTCGTCTAGCAAGTAGAAATCCATTTATTTTCGATGTCAATAAAAAAAATGTATGGACTTTGCAAATGAGTATGTAAACAAAGCTTCCGAATTTTTAGAACGTGTGTTGTTTTCAGATAAAAGCAAGTTTTGCACTTACGACATTTAAAAAAAAAAATTGGTTTGGCGAAAACATGGAACCGCACTAAATAAAGAAAATCTTTTGCCAACGGCTAAACATGGTGGAAGTGAAATTGTGGTTTGGGATTGTATAATAGGCAACAGGATTGGTATGCTCGTACTTATTGAGTCTATAATGGATCAAATTGAAAAGTTTTTTAATTCGAACGATCAATATATGGCATTAGCATTTGAAAATGATGTCGGTCCTATGCTAGCGGTGACTCTTCTTGACAAAGCACATTCTGGACGTCTAATTTTGGGCCACTCTTTCGAGCATTGCTGACCGTGTGTCACGAATAACACGAACAATGTTAACCTCCAAGGCATCTATTGTTGCTTATTTATCATCATAAACCAGTGACTTTATGTAGCCCCATAGGAAATAATGGATAGATGTAAAATCCCATGACCTTGGGGCCAATTGACAGGTCCATTTGTCGAAATCAACTTAGCGCAAATTTTGATTTCAATAAGGCGATGTTGCGGTCGCCGTATGACAGGTACGTAGCGATACCCTGTTGTAGTAATAAGCTCCATTGACCGCAACGCGAGTTCCGGCTTCATTTTTGAAGATAAACCGCACCAAATGGCTAGTTTTTTTTGGATTGGTCTCACTCCATATCCTGCAATTTTGTTTATTAAAAAACCCGTTAAGCCAAAAATGACCCTCATGGCTCAACACAATTTTGCGATAAAACATCAGGTCACTTTTCAACTACTCCAGAGCCCAATCAGAGAAAGAACGACACATATCATGGTCTCTTGGCTTTAATTCCTGCTCCAGCTGTATCTAATAGGGGTGTAGGCAAAGTTCTTTGCATAAAATTTTCCACGTAGTGGACGGACAGAGCACAAATTCTTGTAACCAAAGAAGAATCAATAAATTTGGATTTCCTTCCACACTTTCATTTACAGTGGCGATATTCTCTTCAGTACGCCCATTCTTTCGACGTGTTGATGTTGTTGCATCATTTAAGGAGTATATGGTATGAAATCTATCCACAGTTCAACGAATGGCTATATTTATATGGGGACTAGGTCGAAAAATGGACTGATCCTGACCATATTTGGTAAAGTCAAACCAAATTTGAGAATAAACTGTGCAAAATTTTGGTTTTTTGATAGATTTAAGTGAAAATAGGGAAGCAGCTTTATATGGGGCCTGTGACTAAGAATTCCCATATGGGGTTCATTTTTGGACAACTGATAAACGGATGTAATAAACACACACGAACTCAATTTGACCGAGATCTATATAATAATTTGGATCTTATGGAAATTTAGGTCGATTTCATAGGGGTCATTTGTATGGGAACTAGGTCTGAACATGAACCGAATTTCAACAATTTCAATAGCGTTCATCCTATAGCTGATAAAAGCTTGTATACCATTAAAATACATTCATATTTGCGACCCCTAGTTTGATTACAAGGTTTACATGGACACACAGACGGACGGACAGACGGCAATACGGTCGGATGGACATCGCTACATCGACACAGAAAAAGATTCTGAGTCTAATTAACGAAGCTTAATAATTTATTATAAAAAGAATGAATTCAGCTTAGTTAATTTTTTCCTATTTTTTTTCCATAGTATGACATTTTTAGTTTTAGGTGTACGAATACTTTTTCTAGCAAATGTATGTATGTACGTTAAACACATGTACAACCGGAGCGTATGAGCACCTTTGAACACGTATTAGGTGTTCCATACAATGTCTAAGCATAAGAAAAAAAAAAAAATACTAAAGATTATGCGATCGACCTACATGTGGGTCAAGTACTTGAAAGGTTTAATATAGAGTACGTTTAATTTGTTGACGTATTTTTTTCTCAAGAAAAATATCTGAAACACATATAAAACAGTGTGTTATTGAAAATGTATAAAACTCATCTTGATGAATAAATGTACTTCATACTATTTATGTACGTATGTTTGTATGTATGTATTCGTAGTTGAAGTACGTGTAAGTTGAAGTGAACTTTAACTATAAAAGTATAAATAATACGACCTTCTCTGCAAAAAAATCCTCAAAATTGCAATTACTTAAATAATAATAATAATAAAAATGTGACTTTGATGAATTTACAAATGTCCGATTAAGTTTCGGATAGGTGGGTTGGCGGGAGCTTGTTATGTATAATTTATTAAAATTTAGTTAATGCAATTTTTTGTATAATATGTTCGACAACTGTTTGTTGTTGATATATTGCGGATCTAAATTTTTAAGTTTGGTTTCCCAGGCTTGAAATCATGTGTTGCATCTATAATATTAATATGCTAGGCGATTTCTTGTAACCGATGTTTATTTCTACTGTTTTATCTCGATTTTGACCAAACGTATATTATTTGAAAGGTATTCCTTTTTAGCTGTTCACCAGATTTACAGATTTTTAATTTTTTTTCTTTATTTTGAGTAAATTGCATTTAAAGTTGCTACTAACACATACATAAAACAAGTAAGAAAATTATAGTCGGTCTAGACCGACTATACGATACCCTATACCATGCGTTTAGAAACCCTATCTCTTAGGCCCAACTAACTGGACATTGAAAATAAGCAAAAACCAAATTTGAGTGGGATTTTTATTAATTTTTTTGGCTGCAGATATGAAAAAGTTCATATCGGATGCTATATCTATAAAGGGACTAGGTCCAAAAATGGACCGATCCTGATCATGTTTTTTAAAGTCTCTTGTATTTTGCAAAAATATGTACAAACAAAATTTGAGAAGAATCAGTGCAATATTTTTGTTTTTTAATAGATTTAACTGAAGATCGGGAAGCAGCTCTATATGGGGTCAAAGGGATAATTTTTGGACTACTCATTAGTGGATGTAATGAACGCATACAAACCCAATTTGAGTAAGATCTATATGACAATTTGGATCTTATGGCAATTTATGTCGATTTCATATGGGTAATTTGTATGGAGGCTAGGTCTGAACATGGACCGATTCTCACCAATTTCAATAGCGTTCATTCCATGGTCGATAAAAGCTTATATACCAAATTTCATCAAAATATATTCATATTTGCGACCTGCAGTTTGATTACAAGCTTTACATGGACACACAGACGGACGGACGGACGGACGAACGGACGGACGGACGGACATTGTTAAATCAACTCAGAAAGTGATTCTGATTCGATCGGTATAATTAAAGATGGGTCTAGTTCAAATATTTTTGGTTGTTACAAACAGCAGCACAAAGTCATTATACCCAAACCACATAGTGGTATAGGGTATAATTATACATATGTTTGTTAATGAGTTTGTTTTCTTCATTCAGAGTAATAATAAACCAGTAAAGTGTTGGTTTGTGAATTGGCTAAGTTGAAGGCTAAAGTTGCCTAGAAATTGCACTCGAATTTCGAGCGCTGGAATCTGCTAGTATTTATTAATATAAAAGAATTAGTTTTAATTTGAAAGAGGCATGTACCAAATATTGTTTGTGAAAACATATTTTTCGATTAGTTTCACAAAAAGTTTCGTGAATTTTATGAGAAAAATTAACTAATTATTAATTTTTAATTAACTTGATAAATAAATAAAAAATAAATTTAAAAAAAATTAAATTAATCCAAAAATTTCACAATTTTAATGAAAACAAATTTCATAATTATTATGAAATTTTTTGTAACAAAAAATCTCTCCATAAATTTATGAAAAATAATGAAGTCGGAGCTCGCGTTGTGTTCAATGGAAATCACTACCGCATCATGCTCAATGATTTTTTTGTTTGAAAATATGGATGACATTAATCTGGGCGACCGCAACCATCCACGTATTGAAGACAAAATTTGGCGATAAGTTGATTTCGAGAAATAGACTTGTCAGGTGGCCCCCAAGGCCGTGTGATTCGACACCTCCCGAATATTCACTGTGGGGCTACGTGGAGTCACTGATTTATGCTGATGAACCAGCAACAATTGAGGCCTTGGAGGCCAACATTGTTCGTCTTATTCGTGACATACACTGTGTTGCATAACTATAATTACACACTATTTTTATTTTTTGATATATTTAAAAAATTACAAACATTTTTTCAAAACTAATAACAGTTTTTGAGAGTATTTTAACTGATCTCTTAATGTGTTAAACTTAACTGATTATTTATTTGATTTAAGAGAAAAATTGTTTAATAATATTTTTTAGTGTTTCATAACTATAATTACATATAACGGTAAACAAAGAAGAATAGCAAATAAATATAAAATAAAAGAATTATTTGTATACCCTATACCACTATGTGGTCAGGGTATAATGACTTTGTGCTGATGTTTGTAACTACCTAAAATATTTGACCAGAATCACTTTCTGAGTCGCTTTAGCTATGTCCGTCCGTCTGTCCGTCTGCGTGTCCATGTAAACTTTGTAATCAAACTACTGGTCGCAAATGTGAACATATTTTGATGAAATTTGGTTACAAGCTTATATGGTCATAGTATGAACGCTATTAAAATTGGTGAAATTCGGTCCATGTTCAGACCTGGTCCCCATACAAATGTTCTCTATGAAATCGACATAAATTGCCATAAGATCCAAATTGTCATATAGATCTCAGTCAAATTGGGTTCGTATGTGTTTATTATATCCATTAATCAGTAGTCCAAAAATAATCCCTATAGGACAATACTTAGTAGGCCCCATTTAGAGCTTCTTCCCGATCTTCACGTAAATCTATCAAAAAATAAAAATATTGCGCAGATCTTTCTCAAATTTGGTTTGTATATATTTTTTTGCAAAAAATAAGTGACTTTACCAAATATGGTCAGGATCGGTCCATTTTTCTTACTTGTTGTTAATTATGCATTTTTGATCAGTTTGCAATAAAATTCCGCGTGGTTTATATCTTACTGATTTCGAAAAAGGACAAATTTCAGCCTATTTAAAAAGTGGCTTAAGTTTTCGGGAAATTGAAGGAAAAATAAACCGTTCACATGTGGTTGTCAAATTTTTTATGGTAGAAAGAAAGTTGTCGGACCGATCGGGACCGGCGTAATATAATCAATTGCGCCAGCAACACAATTTATGATATAAATTTTTATTAAAAAAAAAATTTATAAAATTTACATATTTTTCAATTACAAGTTTAATAAAAAAAATTTTTTGTATTGGAAATAATTTCAAAAAAAAATATTTTTATTTTAAAAAATTTACATTTTACAATTACATTGTTTTTTATAATACAAATTTTTATAAAATAAAAATTAATTTCAATCACAATTCTAATAAAAAGTTTTATATTAATTATAAAAAATTTTAATGAAATTAATTTGTATAAAAATATGTAAGCAAATTAAAATTTATTACAATTTATTTTTAATAAAAAAATTTTTCAGTAATAAATAACACAAGGGAACAAAATTGAACTTTTTTGGTGTTGTCTGGAACTTTATTGCAAATTTTTACTAATTTGAGGTCGCTGATTTCAAATCTGCTCTTGGTTTTTTTCTATCAGCTCGACTTTTCGCGATATACCGTTATAAAATAAAGGCACTTCCACTTCTTATATTGGAATAACTTGAAAACAGTTTATCATATTCAATCAGCCATGCTTATTACGTTGGTTTTAAATTGACCCAGTAGTTTCAAAGATATCGTTGAAGTTTTGAAAAAAAAAAACAATTAAAAAAAATTTATTTTGTTCCTTAAAAAATTCATCAAAAATAAAAATACGACAAGATCACAAAAACCCTGTTCTCCTAAATTATAATTTAAGAAAATCTTATAAATCTTAAATCTTATGAAAATCGCGATTTTTATCAATTGAGTTTTCTCAGTAAATTGTGAACAAAATCAAAAGTTTTGCACCGATTACAATGAAATAAAGCTCATTTTGTTCGAAATATGTTTAACTAAATGCTTTTAGACCACACCTATGATCCTTGTCGCATTTTTATTTTTTATGAATTTTAAAGAACAAAGAAATTTTTTTTTTTTTTAATTGGTTTTTTCTTTCAAAACTTCCATGATATCTCTGAAACTGTTAGGCAAATTTAAAACCAATGTAAGCACGGCTTAAAGATAATATTATAGAAGAGTTTTGTATTTTTTTAAACTGAATATGATGAACCATTTTCAAGTTATTCCAATATATGTAATGGAAGTGGCTTAATTTTGGACATAACTGTATATCGCGAAAAGTCGACCTGATAGAAAAAGTGCAGATTTGGATTCAGCGTCCCAAATAACTTTAAAAACCACATTCAGTTCTTAATCTACAAAAACGTTGTACCCTTGTGAAATCAATGAATATTAGGTAAATATGTCCAAATCTACCATAAGTAGGCTCTTAAAGGATTACCAGAGAATTACTCGCCAAAAGATGATGTCTGTGCCACAAAATTGCCCGGCTTGAATTCGCGAAAAGGAATCTACAAACCAACTGGAGAAAGGTAAGTCAATAATCGCTGTTGGTGGTTGGACTTTTTAAATATAAATTTATTTTATAGGTGATTTTTTCTAATGAGAAAAAGTTCAACCTTGATGGTCCAGATGGTTTTCGCAGTTCTTGGAGAGACCTTCGTAAAGCACCACGTTATGACTCAAAAAAAATTTCGAAAGCGGTTCGTTAATGGTTTGGGGCGCTTTTTATTTCTATAATATGGTTGATTTGGCATTTCCAAGCAACAGAATAAATTCTGCTGAGTACATAACATTATTAGAAGAGAAATTAGGGCCATTTATTGAAAAAAAAAAAAAACAACGAAACAGAATTAATTTTCCAACAAGACAATGACAGACGATGGAATGGCTATCATCATAAAATATAAGAGTATAAGAATGGCCCGCATGTTCTCCTGATCAGAACCCTATCGAAAATATTTGGGGAATATTAACCCAACGAGTTTATGCAGAAAACCGGCAATATGAAAGCATTTTTCACCTTAAAGAAGCAATTATTGATGCGTGGAGATCTGTTATAGGTATATATGAATATAGAGGAACTACGAATAAATCTGGTGGACAGTATGTCTGATCGAAGTTTTGAACCGATTAGAAAAAAGGGGGCCTTACATGTTATTAAAACTACTACTTAAAAATTGTTTTTTTCATTTGTTGTAAATTTTTTATATTTTAGGTTAAGTGTTTTTATAGTTATTAGCAGATTCCAGCGCTCGAAATTCGATTGCAATTTCTAGACAGTCTTTATTGTTCAACTTAGCCAATTCACAAACCAACACTTTTATGGTATATTATTATTGTGAATGAAGATAACAAACTCATTTACAAAGCCATTAACAAATTTAATAAAACACACATAGCATATGCATAATTTTATGTATGTGTTAGTAGCAGCTTTAAATGAAATTTACTCAAAATAAAGGCAAAAATTTAAGAATCTGTAAATATGCAAAACGGCTAAAAAGAGATATCTTTCAAATAATATACATTTGGTCAAAATCGAGATAAAACGGTAGAACAAAACATCGGTCACAAGAAATCGCCTAGCCTATTAATATTATAGATGAAAAACTAATTAATTTTATTTTTCTTTTTTTACATTCATTGCGGTTTTTTTACATACATTGCGGTTAAGCTATTAATTTTTTTTTTAAATACGAAGTTTAGTAAAATGAATATGTAATTATAGTGATGCAACACAGTGTATGGCCAGGAATGCTTGAAAAAGTGGCCCAAAACTGGACCTCCAGAATGGCCTTCGTCCAGAACAGCGGCGATGGCTCCATGCCCGAAATCAATTTCAATGTTCATGCAATGTATTTATCATTCGAATTAAATTTTTTTTTATAAAATCAAATTTTTTGGTTCTTTTTTACAATTGCAAGTTCTATTGGGCTTAAAGAAAAAGTGAAAAAAAATTATTGAAATCTCACGATTTTTTTTATAAATAGTTTTTCTGAAAATTCAGTTATTGTATCGTTTGGAAGGGATTAGAAAACAAAATATTGTGAATTTTTCTGTTGGAAATGGCACTTCATTAGCATTGGTTCAAAAAAAAAAAATTCAAATAAAATTCAATGAAAATTAATCAATGTATATTTCTTTAAAAGTATTACCACTGATCGATAAAATGCTAATACCAAAATACTCCTTTAATATTGGCCTTCATATAAAATAATCCCAATGATATTGTCAATTTTAATGCATAAATGTCATGTAAGTGTTTAGATTTTTTCTGAAACTAAACTTTTTTAAAAGCTTAACTCAATTAAAACACTCAAAGTTATAAAAATCATTATTTGTTGAATATTGCAAATTAACTGACTTTAAAAAACAGTTTAAAAATAAATTAACTTAGAAATAATGGTAATGGAGCTTGTACTCATGTATATAAAATATGATATAAATAAATAAAATAAACATTTATATACATACTTATTTATGTATGTGTAGCAATGAGTATAAGCCGGAATACTCGTACCTGTACAATTAAATAACGTGTGTACTTGTGTGGGGTTTTTTTTATAATGCCAAAGTTGTTGGTTTTCTTTCTTGTTATTAACTTATTTTATTTTATTTTTTTTTATTAATACTCGTAACAATTTTTGCTCAAAGTTTTGATTTTAATGACGTCAAAGAACGCGATTAATGCGTAATTATTGTGTGTGTAAGTGTGTGTATTTATGAGTGTTGTTGTTATTGTTTTGTGTAAAGAGTTGTTCAATTCAACAAATCTGTCCATGTCACTCATTCAGACCATTTCTGTCCGTCTGTCTACTCATGTCGTTCTGTCATTCATTTAGTCAAAAACGAGCGAGCGAGCGAGCGGGCAATCGGTTTGTCCATTTTAATTGTATATTAATTTATGTTGTTGTTAGTATGATGTTATTAAATCGAATACGACTTTAAGAAATATCTAATGCATTTTTTTTCTTTCTCAAACACTAAATTAAAATAACAAATATACTCAATTAAAACAGATCTCAGTGCAACTGAATATTTTTGTTTCCAGACATGCACATGTTTTATTAAGATACAGAGTTACTAAAGTATTCATTCCTCAATTTAAGCTGATATTCAATATAGAAATAACAAAACAAGAATAAAATATTAATGCTTGGCTGTAAGCTACAAATGAAATTTAATAATGCTTAAAGTTATTTATTTATGATTTTCATATTTATTTTAAATCTTCAACTGTATTTAGGCCAAAAAAAAATTGAAATTAATTTAAATTGAAAAATCCATTCCTTAAAGCTCTGCCATAGACAGATTTATTTCTATTAACTGTTCAATGAATATACAAATGTGTTTTTGTTTTTGGTTAATTTTATTCTTTTCAAGACCAGTTCAAAGAATTTCACATAAAATGCAACTCTTACCACTGCACCGCTGCTGATTATGGTTATAACAAATGTTCAATTTGTAAGATAATAAAATATAAAAAAATATTGTATAATAAATAAATGTCGACAGTATTAAATAACGATTTAAATAAGTAAAGAATTTTAATGGAAATTAATAAGAAAAACAAACATGTGTTTAAATACTGAAATTGAAAACATTTTTCACGCTCGGGTCGGTCTACTTTAACAAAAATTTAAAGATATTTATTTGCATTCATAACAATTTAATTTGGAATTTGTACAAGAAAAAGTCTTACAATTAAAACAAAATTTTTTAATAAATTGTACATTATCAGGCATGAAGTCATACATGTTATTAGAATTAAACAAAAATGCTTAAAAAAATTATCATGATCCGAAAGATATCCAAAAAAGGAAAGTCTCCAAATACGCTAAAAATTTGATATGTGTTAGATAAAACAAAACTTATTATGGGACATATTTCCTTAACGGCCCATTCTCATATTTAGGAGGCAGAATAAAATTAACATGGTGGAATATAATTAACATAACTTCTGAAGAACTTTATATAAACATGGTGTAAAATAAACACAACGGTGTAAAATAAACTTAATGGACCTTAATGTAAAAAAAATTTAAATATATGGCTTGTATATGATGAACAGCGAACAATTAGAAATGATCCAAATATTTAATGATCTTGGTGTTTTAATGGATAAGCGTCTGGATTTCCGAAAACGTGTCTCAATATTAATTAACAAGGCATCTGGTGTACTTGTATTTATTAAGCATTGGGCGAAAGATTTTTCTGATCCATACACAACAAAACAACTTTTTACTACACTAGTAAGACCTATTCTAGAATATGGATCTGTAGTTTGGGATCCTTTTTACACTGTACATTCTAACTCAATTGAATCCGTTCAAAAGCAATTCTAAATATTTTGCCTTCGCGGACTTGGCTGGGATCCAAATATGCAATTACTCTCTTATAGAAGCCGTCTCGCTCTTATTAAGCTTCCCACGCTTAAAAGTCGAAGAAAAATGTTAAATGCAACCTTTCTGTTCAATGTAATTCATGGTAATTTAAACTCCCAATTTCTCCTCAGCAGAATCACAGCGCACATCATGGTATTTCCAGTTCATGATTGTTAATTATTTTCGCATAAATTATGCTAACTCTGATCCTTTTCATCGGGTCTGTGTAGAATTTAACAAACTTTATAATATCATTTACTTTCAAAAAAATTTAGATTTGATCAAAAGAGATATAATACTTTATCTAAGCATTATGTAATAAATTTTTAGTTTTGCTGTAGCCAATTTTAAATTAATTTTGTTTTAAATTTAATTCTATATTTTTTTTAAGAAATGTTTTTAATGTTAAATAGACTGAAAGGCTTTTATATAAATAAATAAAATAAATAAATAAATAAAACCAACGAAATGTTGCTCATTTGCGAGAAGACCGGCATAACTCAAAAAAAAAAAAAAAAACGATACCGAGATAATGCATTAAAGTTTTCAATAAAGCCGAACTGCTGAGTAAAGTACAAAACACTTTTGGTCGTCACTCTATGTGAGAAAGATATATCATTACCATTTTTTATCCCATACCACTATGTCGTCAGGGTATAATGACTTTGTGCTGATGTTTGTAACTACCAAAAATATTTGACCTAGACCCATCTTTTATTACACCGATTGATTCTGAGTCGATTTAGCGATGTCCGTCCATCCTTTTGTCTGTGTGTTCTTGTAATCCAACTACAAGTCGCAAACATGAACATATTTCGACAACATTTGGTATATAAGCTTCTATCCGCCATAGGATAAACTCTATTGAAATTGGTGAAAATCGGATAATGTGCAGACCTAGTCCCCATACAAATGACCCCTATGAAATCTACTGGAACTCTCATAAAATCCAAATTATCCTATAGATCTCGGTCAAATTGGGCTTGCATTACTCCCATTAATCAGTAGTCCATATAATAAACCCTACAGGACAATTCTTCGGCATAGCCCCCATATGAAGCTGGTTCCCGACCCGCACTTAAATTTATCAAAAACCAGAAATATTACACAGATTTTTCTCAAATGTTGTGTATGTTTTTGAAAAAAAAAAAAAAAAAAAAAAATAAGTGACCTTAAAAAATATAGTCAGGATCGGTCCATATAAATATAGCATTCGATCAGACTAAAATTTTCATATTCAAAGGCAACAAAAGTAATAATAATGCCGCTTAAATTTGGTGTATGCCTACTTTATATATGCAGTTAGTTAGACTTAAGAGATAGGGTATCTAAAAGCATAGTATAGAGTATCTTCTAGTCAGTCTAGATTGACTATAATTTTCTTACTTGTTTGATATATTTCAGATTACGGTGTGAGCCGTATTTCTGCATCCTTAACTCAAAAATCGTGTTTATTGAGTTATGTCGGTTTTCTCGCAAATGACCGATATGGTTTTTGTTCTTGCACTTGGGAAACTTCCGGGACTTTATGTGGGTGTGAGAAATTCCAAGTTTGTGTGAAAGTACTGGAAGCCAGTATAGTAAAACCATTAAAGGGTTTGACGTTCTCAGGCCAATTTTTTTTAATGAAATGAGATATCATTAATAGTTCTAAAGAGAAAGCTGAAAAACTAAGCAAGCAAACATCAAGATAAGGAGAAAAATATAAAAGGTCATAAAAAAAGATTTGTCATGAGAACCCTTTCGAAATTTTACTATACTGGCCTAGTACTTTCACACAAACTTGGAATTTCTAACTAATAGAAAATCGTATTTTTTTTTTAATTCCCATTTGGCTTAAGAGTCGGAAAATTTCGTCGAAACATGGAGAATTTTTGTTAGAAAAAAGGGTTTTAAGTGCTAATAATTTAACTTTTTTTTAAATTTGGAGAGTCTAATGCCGTTTTCTTTTCTGACAAAAAATGTCGCCCTTTTTTTGCCCTTTTTTCGAAAAGTGTATTTTTTTATATATTCTGTATTAAGAGCAACCTTATCTTATATATCAATCGAAAGGTCACAAAGTCGAGCCCTCATAAATCACAAAAAATTGAAACCATTGACTTCTTTCAGGTCATAGTGTGAGAATATTTCCCCATTGTTCCCCTTTTTTGAATATTTTCACCCTATGACTTCCAAGAGGATAATAATCAAATTTTTGTATTTATGAACACATCACTTTGATACCTTTCGATTGATATATAATATAAGGTTGCTCTTTAATCAGAATATATAAAAAAATACACTTTTCCAAAAATGGGCAAAAAAGGGGGACATTTTTTGTCAGAAAAGAAAACGTCATAAATTTCATTAAAACAATTATGTAAATAAGGTTATTTTTTAAAAGCAAACTAAAAATCTGGGAATCTGCGAATGGTAAAGATATCTGAATCTAACATAGAATCTATTTAAAAGTTAGCAGAAAATTCTATAACTAAAAAATTTTAGTTAAAAACTAGTAAGAGTGTTAAATTCGGCTGGGCCGAATCTTTGATTCATTTTCAATTTTCATTTTTTTTTTTCATTTTCCATTTTTCACTTCTTCATTTTTAATTTCATTTTTCAATTTTCATTTTTAATTTTTCATTTTCCTTTTTCCATTTTCCATTTTTCATTTTTCAATTTTCATTTTTCATTTTTAATTTTTCATTTTCCGTTTTCCATTTTTCATTTTTATATTTTCATTTTTCATTTTCCCTTTTTCATTTTTATATCTTCATTTTTCATTTTCCATTTTCCGCATTCCACTTTCCATTTTTCATATTTAATTTTTAATTTTTCATTTTCCATTTGCCATTTTTAATTTTAAATTTTTCATTTTCCATTTTCCATTTTTCGTTTTTCATTTTCCATTTTTCATTTTCCATTTTTCACTTTCCATTTTTCATTTTTCATTTTCCATTTATCATTTTTCATTTTCCAATTTTCATTTTTCATTTTTAATTTTCCATTTTCCATTTTTAATTTTTCGTTTTCCATTTTCAATTTTTCATTTTCCATTTTTAATTTTTAATTTTAAATTTTTAATTTTTAATTTTTAATTTTTAATTTTTAATTTTTAATTTTTAATTTTTAATTTTTAATTTTTAATTTTTAATTTTTAATTTTTAATTTTTAATTTTTAATTTTTAATTTTTAATTTTTAATTTTTAATTTTTAATTTTTAATTTTTAATTTTTAATTTTTAATTTTTAATTTTTAATTTTTAATTTTTAATTTTTTATTTTCCATATTCCATTTTCTATTTTTTCATTTTTCATTTGTCATTTTTCATTTTTAATTTTTCATTTTTCATTTTTCATGTTCCATTTTCCATTTCTCATTTTCCATTTTTAATTTTTGATTTTCCATTTTCCAATTTTCATTTTCCATTTTTCATTTTCATTTTTCATATTTCATTTTCCATTTCTCGTTTTCCATTTTCCCTTTTCCATTTTCGATTTTCAATTTTTCATTTTCCATTTTTCATTTTCCATATTTCATTTTTAATTTTTCAATTTCCATTTTTCATTTTTCAATTTTCAATTTTGATTTTTCATGTTTCATTTTCCATTTTCAATTTTTCATTTTTCATTTTCCATTTTCCATTTTCCATTTTTCAATTTTCATTTTTCATTTTTCATTTTTCATTTTTCATTTTTCATTTTTCGTTTTTCATTTTTCATTTTTCATTTTTCATGTTCCATTTTCCATTTCTCATTTTCCATTTTTAATTTTTCATTTTCCATTTTTAATTTTTCATTTTCCATTTTCCACTTTTCATTTTCCATTTTTCATTTTCCATTTTTCATTTTTCATTTTTTTTTTTTTCATTTTCCATTTCTCATTTCGCATTTTCCATATTCCATTTTCGATTTTCATTTTTCATTTTCCATTTTCCATTTTTCATTTTTCATTTTTCATTTTCCATTTTCCTCTTTTTATTTTTCATTTTGCATTTTTTATTTTTATTAATTTTTAATTTTTAATATTTAATTTTAATGATAAAAAAATATGTGGTAAAACTTGCTTGGTAACACGTGCAGTATTAATATACACACAACTGTAATGACTTCAACAATACGAAGAATTACAACATATACAACATGTCATAAGAAAAACAACAAACACAGTTTTTTCAAAGTTTCATTCATAGCTCGTGAACCCTTCGACCGATTTTGACGATTTTAAATAGCAACGCCTTTGGGATGTTTATAAACGATTTTATACAAAAACGAGCGGTCTAGCTTAGATATTAACGGCGTGATCGTGATTTCCACAGACAGACGGACAGACGGTCATCGGTAAATCAACTTCCCTTGTTATAAGGATCAAGAAAATATATATTTTTGGGATCTCAAGAATTTATTTCGATACGTTACAAACGGAACAACAAACAAACCTATACATACCCTCTGCCACTGAGTATAACAAGTAAGAGTGTGCCGAATCTTCGATACCCGCCATCTGGGTTTTACATATACATTAATATCATGACTTGTTGCACTATTTATAACAAATTTAAACGAAATATTTGAAAAAGTAAACAATTTAATAAACTTAATACTATATCGTCCTGAAGTATTACAAAGATCAAAAATATTTATGTTTTATGGGGTCGCAAATTTATTTATACAGAGGTGTTGAAAGTATAATAACAATTTACGAGTCATGTAAGGAGCAAAAAGAATTTGAAATAACCTAGGTTTCTAAAAAGTGTCAAGTTGGAAAAGGCGACTTCAAAATATTTAAGCAAATCCGTTATTCTTTTTTTTCTCAAACAATCGATTGGTTGAGACAACTTTTACTATTTTTAAACTCTTTTACTATTTTTAACTCAATCTCTCTGTCTGTAGTGGGGCAACCCCATTCCCCCTTATCCAATTGATCTGAAACTTGGCCCATAGTCTTGTTGTGACTACAGATTAATTTTGGGGTAGTCATGCACAGTCACGCATGGTCACGCACAGTCACGGAGTGATCTAAATGTCATATCCCCTCATCCGATCGATCTGAAACTTGGTCCATACACTTGCTGTGAAAAAAGATTAACTTTGACTTAGTCACGCACAGTCACGCATGGTCACGCACAGTCACGGAGAGATTAAAACCCCAATGTCCCTCATCCGATGGATCTGAAACACTGTCCATAGACTTGCTGTGAAAAAGATTACTTTGACATAGTCACGCACAGTCACGCATATTCACGCACAATCACGGAGAGATTAAACCCCTATTCCCCTCATCCGATGGGTCTGAAACATTGTCCATAGACTTGTTGTGGCCAAAGATTAATTTTAAGATAGTCACACACAGTCACGGAGATATTTGCAACTCACATGCATAAGGAAAGCAAGAGTTTTAATAAAAACTTTGTTTTTATGGGTTCGATTATTAGAGAATGGAAACAATAAATTTCGTGATGTCATGAAACATTTCTACTTGAGACGTAAAACATCCAAAGCAATCAGAGATGAGTTAGATGAAGTCCATTGTACATCTGCACCAGTGTTTAAGATTTCTACAATTGGGTAAATTGATTTAAACGTGGCCGTATATCCACAAATGATTAACCTCGTTCTGGACATTCAGTTGAGGATGAAATCATCGATAAAATCCATAATACAATTTCGAGTGATCGACGAGTTAAAGTTTGTGAACTAGTTGAGACATGGGCTTACCACAAGGTTTATATTGGATACGAAAAAGGTATCGGCAACATGGGTGCCGCGGGTGCTATCCCCAAGAATGCAACAAATACAGTGAAATCGGCTGGTAAGTTTATGGTCACGGTTTTTTGTGATATGGATTGAATTAATTACATTGGCTACGTAAACAAAGAAATTCCCCTATTTATACACTACTAGCAGATTCCAGCGCTCAAAATGCGAGTGCAATTTCTAGGCAACTTTATTTTTCAACTTAGCCAATTCACAAACCAACACTTTTTTGGTTTATTATTATTGCGAATGAAGATAACAAACTCATTAACAAATTTAATAAACACACACATAGCATATGTATAATTTTATGTATGTGTTAGTAGCAACTTTTGATGCAATTTACTCAAAATAAGGGAAAAATTTAAAAATCTGTAAATCTGGTGAACAGCTAAAAAGAAATACCTTTCAAATAATATACGTTTGGTCAAAATCGGGATAAAACGGTAGAACAAAACATCGGTTACAAAAAATCGCCTAGCCTATTAATATTATAGAAACTATGTGGTCAGGGTATAATGACTTTGTGCTGATGTTTGTTTTTACCGATCGACTCAGAATTAGTTGAAGATCGAATTGTTGATTTGGCAACTTTTCCTATATCCAAATTTAAAGAAATGGCTCAGCAGAAAAATTTTAGGGTCGAATGTAGAGGGCATCTCTGTAGCAGAATAATATTTTGAGGACCTTACGAAATCTTACTTTGCGGAGAACTGAAAAAAGTTGGGGAATCGTTGTATCGGGCAGACTATGGTGAAAAATAAAAGAAGTATCAACCCAATAAAATGTGTTTTCTATATTTTTGTAAAGACTTATCTCATCTTGAAATTGATTCTCTTGATTTTAAGCCCCTGCTCGATTGCAATGCCAAACTTCTTATAAACAATTATTATGACTTAGAAAACATAGTGTATTTGGAATCGTTACTCCAACCGTCTGATCTCACTTATCCGAGTCCATCTTGTAATTAGCAATTATTTTCATATAAACTAAATGACAAACTAAGTTATAACAGTACATATGATGTTTTGGTTGAGAGTCATTAAGCTCTATTAAAGGGTATTTTTGTATGGGGCCTTATTCACAAAGTGAATCTGTTATTTTAAATTTCAAAACTCTCCCGATTTAAAAAATTTCTTAGCAATTTTCTTACCAAAAAATGTTTGCAGTTTTATTATAAGTTCTACATTTTTAGACAGAAAGACAGACTGAAGACATTTTGGTTTAATACTCAGAAATGGTTGGGTTCATAACAAGTTTCTTTTAGGCAGAAAAGCAGAAAATTTAATGATAAATTAACTAAGAACTTATCTCGGAGACAGGTTCATTAGAAATTTCGCCCACTGTTTTAATACAACAATTATTAATTTTTTTTTAATTTATAGAGTACTTTGCAATCGGTTTTGACAATTCTCGATATTGTATTTTTTTTAAAATTTTATAGAGTACTTTCAAATCACTATTGACCATTTTCAAGTTTTACCTAATGAATATAAATATTAGTTTTTATAATTTGCCAAAGGGAGTGTCATGATCATGCTTGGTCTCATAAGTGCGTTTTGTTCTGTGTTCTTTGTTACCAAACCCTGTTTTTGGTCACCATAAGAAAGACAAGAGTCTATTCAAGTGTTAAATGCATGTGGTGGTGGTACCTTTGTTGTCTTAAACAAAAATTAAAAGTAATTGAACTTGGCTATTAACTTTTCAAAGAAATTCTTATGAAAAAGAATGAACAATAAAATAAAAACTTTGTCAAGCATAAATCCTGAATGAAAACATCAAATAACAAAAACACCAACCAACCACCTGAAAAATAATTATAACAATATTTTAAAGAAGTTAAAGTACGTAACAAATCTTTGGCTTTCAATATTGTTGCTTTAAATTTATAGTTCCGGTATCTTATATCATGTGAAAAGTTTCTCATATACTAAACAAAAACCTAAGGCTTACAGTTATTTTTTTTTCTATAGAAAGGTGTAAAAAATTGTTTGCGATTTATATCTTGAACCGTTATAAAATACAAAATTTAAATTCAAATCTAATCAATCAAATTGTAATTAATTACAAAACAACGCAAAAAGTATCAATTGATTTTTAAGTAGTTTTTTTTTTCAAACATAAAAAATTGTTTTTTTCTTTGCTTTTTTCTTTACCCACCGAATTAAGTAACGAAATGTAATAATACATAAAAACAAAACAACTGATTGGCATAACAAAATGATTAGCAAAATGTATACAAAATATATATACAAGATTATTAATTTAACTTCTATTGATAATCCGACAGGTTTTTGAAAAGATTTCAAATCCGACACATATGAATATGGTGGCGGCGGCATAATGTCAAAGTATTAAAATTGTAAAGATTTGAAACAAAAAAAAAAAATAATAGTAATGACAAAGTAATATGGCAAAATTTAAATACCATTTGTTTAAAGCGATTGTTTTTTTTTAACATTAAAAAAATTATAATTTTATTGAGTCATTGAGTTGTGGGAGTTTAAGAATTTTTAATTAAAAAAAAAACTTGATTGCAAATAACATTCATGTTGCAAATGTTGATTTTCAACATGTCTACATTGAACATAAAACTTGTGTTAAATATTCGAAAAAATATTCAGATTCTGTCAGAACATTTGATTGGTCTTTGCTAAGTCGTATTAATTTCTCTTACGGAAGGCACAGGTTTTAAGGATCCATTTCGTAGAAGGCAAAAGGTAAGAGAATGTCTTCCTATAGAAAAACTGTGGCTTACTGAGAATTTTTTCTGAGGAAAACCATCAAATGTGAAGAGTTTTTCCTATATAAATGTTTTATGAACATTTTATATAGACAAGTCATAAAGTCCTGAATACTTTATTCTATAAAAAAACAAACAGATTCTCATGACTTTTTCCCGCAAAAAAACCCTCAAACCCTATCCGCTTCTGAAGACATTTTCCTGTCGAAATCCCCTAAAATTCGGAGAATTTTTTCCTATTTTTTTTTATAGAAAAAATCTTCAGATTCTGAGCGCGTTTTCCTATCGAAAAGCCCGTCAAAATATGAGGTTTTATTCTGTAAAAAATCCCTTAATGCCAAGGTCTTCTTTCTACGTACTTTTTTTTCCTACAGAAAAACTAATTATGAAGACCTCTCCTGGTTATGATGAGATTTCCTGTGGCAATACTCTCAGGTACTGAGAACTTTTTTCTATTGAAAAATTTTTGTTCTGTAAAAATTCCTTAAATATTAAGTCTTTCTTCTAAAAATAATAATAATTCTCAGATTCGGCTGACTTTTTTCTTATACATAAAACCCTCAGAACTTGTTCCTATAGAAAATTCTTCGGAATGGGAAAACTTTTGCGTATAGAAATTTCATCAGAATATTAGGACTTTTTTCTGCAAAAGACATACAATTCTAAGAAATTTTTTCTATAGATTTTCTTCCCGCAACAAAAACATAGGAAAATCATCATCTGAAGACATTGTCTTATAGAAAAACAATCAGAGTAGGAGGACTTTTTCCAATATAAAAACCGTCAGGACTTTTTCTACAGAAAAAACTTCAGAATATGAAGCAATTTTCTGTGAAAACCCTCAAAATTTAAGTATTTTATTCTATAAAAAATCATCTCTTTCATATAGAAAAAGCCTCAAATTACAAGAACTATTTTCTATAGAAAAATTTTCGGATTGTGAGAAATTTTTCCTGTGGCAAAAACTTCAGATTCCGAATTATTTTTGTACAGAAAAATCGTCGGACGGATTTGCATATAGAAAGCGCTCACAGTATGAGGACTTTTTCCTATAAATATGTTAAGAAATGTTTTCTATAAATATTTTCGATATAAAAATGTTCAATTTCTAATAAATTTTTCTTATACAGACTGGGGACTGACATTTTCCTATAGACTAGGGACTTTTTTCTATAGAAAAAACTTCCAATTATGAAAACTTTTAAACGCAGAAATATGCCGAGATTGGGAGGAATTCTTCTTAAAGAAAAAGCCTTAGACTCCGAACTCTGATAACGGCAGATCAGAACTCTGATAGCATTATCATGTAGAAAACCTCTCAGATTATAAATATCATATCAAATGCAAGGGACTTTTTTCATAGAAAAATCCTCTGATTCTGATGACTTTTTCCTGCAGAAATTCCATCAAACAGAAAAACCCTCTAATATGAGAAATTTTTTCTATAGGAAAATCCTCAACTCCCGAGAACTTTTTCCTGTAAAAAACAAAAAAAAAAAAAAATAAAAATTCTGAAAAATCAATAGAAAAAGCTTCGAATTCCAAGGCCTTTATTCCATAGAAAAGCCTTACATTTCGAGAACTTTTTCTTGTAAATTACAACTTTGATGATATTTTCCTGTAGAAAACCTATATGATTCTGAAAAACATCAACTTGTATGAAAAAGCCTATAGAAAAAGCCTCAGATTCTGATAACGAACATTTCCAATAAAAATAAACTTTATATTTTAAGGACTCTTTCATCTATCCAAATTCTCAATTCTCATAACTCATAAAAAAAAATCATGTGACTGATCACAGGGGAGATGTGTAAACATCTAGTAATTAAAGATTTTTTATGGCACTTTTTTAAAATCAAACAGATAGCGTCATCTATGTGTCACTTACAGCAATCAACTGCAGCGGATCTGCTAATATAAAAATATTTATTATTACTAGCAGATTCCAGCCCTCGAAATTCGAGTGCAAATTTGAGGAAATATTATTTTTTCATTAAATAAACACCCTAAAGATATGCTAAGCAATTATAGCTTGGCTTCACAAATCAACGCAAAACACAAACTCATTTTTATTACAAACCCATTAACAAATTTAATATACACACACATAGCATTGTATAATTTTATGTGTGTGTTAGTAGCAACTTTAAATGCTATTTACTCAAAATAACGGAAAAAATTTAAAAATCTGTAAATCTGCAAAACGGCTAAAAAGAAATACCTTTCAAATAATATACGTTTGGTCAAAATCGGGATAAAACGGTTGGACAAAACATCGGTCACAAGAAATCGCCTAGCCTATTAATATTATAGATTTATTATTTTTAATTTTTCGTTTTTCATTTTTTATTTTTTGTTTTTAATTTTTCGTTTTTCGTTTTTCATTTTTCGTATTTAACTTTTCAATCGGTGTTTTTCATTTTACATTTTTCACTTTTTATTTTTCATTTCTTATTTTTTATTTTTATTTTTACATTTTATATTTTTAATTTTATATTTTTAATTTTTCGTTTTTAATTTTTCATTTTTCATCTTTTATTTTTAATTTTTAATTTTTCGTTTTTCATTTTTTATTTTTTTTTTTTCATTTTTCGTTTATCATTTTTCGTTTTTCATTTTTCATATTTAAATTTTCATTCGTAATTTTTCATTTTTCATTTTTCATTTTACATTTTTCACTTTTTATTTTTCATTTCTTTTTTTTTATTTTTATTTTCATTTTATATTTTTAATTTTTAATTTTTGAATTTTCGCTTTTCATTTTTCATTTTTTCATTCGTAATTTTTCAATTTTCATTTTCCATTTTTCACTTTTTATTTTTCATTTCTTATTTTGTATTTTCATTTTATATTTTTAATTTTTGAATTTTCGTTTTTCATTTTTCATTTTTCATTTTTTAATTTTAATTTTTCGTTTTTCATTTTTCTTTTTTTTTCATTTTTCATTTTTTATTTTTCTTTTTTATTTTTTTATTTTTCATTTTTAGTTTTTCATTTTCATTTTTCATTTTGAATTTTTTATTTTTCTTTTTTTATTTTTTATTTTTATACCCTATACCACTATGTGGTTTGGGTATAATGACTTTGCGCTGCTGTTTGTAACAACCAAAAATATTTGACCCAGACCCATCTTTAATTATACCGATCGAATCAGAATCACTTTTTGAGTTGATTTAACAATGTCCGTCATTGCCATAGGATCCAAATTGTCATATAGATCTTACTCAAATTGGGTTTGTATGCGTTCATTACATCCACTAATGAGTAGTCCAAAAATGCTCCCTTTGGCCCCATATAGAGCTGCTTCCCGATATTCACTTAAATCTATTAAAAAACAAAAATATTGCACTGATTCTTCTCAAATTTTGTTTGTATATGTTTTTGCAAAATACAAGAGACGTTACCAACCATGGTCAGGATCGGTCCATTTTTGGACGAAGTCCCCGATATGAACTTTTTCAAAATTTTTTCAAATTTGGTTTTTGCTTATTTTCTATGTCCAGTTAGTTGGGCCTAAGAGATAGGGTTTCTAAACGCATGGTATAGGGTATCGTATAGTCGGTCTAGACCGACTATAATTTTCATACTTGTTTATTTCTAATTTTAATTTTTTATTTTTCATTTTTTATTTTTCTTTTTTAATTTTTTATTTCCCATTTTTACTTTTAATTTTTTATTTTTTTTTTCATTCGTAATATTTCATTTTTCATTTTACATTTTTCACTTTTTATTTTTCATTTCTTATTTTTAATTTTTCGTTTTTCATTTTTATTTCTTATTTTTCATTTTTTATTTTTCATTTTTCATTTAGAATTTTTAATTTTTTATTTTTCTTCTTTATTTTTTTATTTTTAATTTTTAATTTTTAGTTTTTCATTTTCGTTTTTCTTTTGTCATTTTTCATCTTTTATTTTTTATTTTTTTTTTCTTATTGTAATTTTTTATTTTTCATTTTTCTTTTTTAATTTTTTATTTTTCATTTTTAATTTTAATTTTTAATTTTTTATTTTTCATTTTGCATTTTGCATTTTTCATTTTCATTTTCATTTTTTTTTTATTTTCAATTTTTCATTTTATATTTAATTTTTCGGTTTACATTTTTTATTTTCATTTTTAATTTTTAATTTTTTATTTTTTGTTTTTTATTTTTCATTTGTCATTTTGAATTTTTTTTATTTTTAATTTTTAATTTCCATTTTTCGTTCTTCATTTTTCATTTTTTTTTTAATTTTTCATTTTTTATTTTTAATTTTTCATTTTTAATTTTGCATTAGGTATTTTTTATTTTTTATTTCTTATTTTCATTTTTTATTTTTAATTTTTTATTCTTAATTTTATATTTTTAATTTTTTTTTCGTTCTTCATTTTTCATTTTTTATTTTTAATTTTTTATTTTCATTTTTAATTTTTTATTTTTCGTTTTTTATTTTTTATTTTTCATATGTCATTTTGAATTTTTTTTATTTTTAATTTTTAATTTTCATTTTTCGTTTTTCATTTCCCATTTTTTATTTTAATTTTTCATTTTCCTTTTTTAATTTTTAATTTTTAATTTTTAATTTTTAATTTTTAATTTTTTATTTTGCATTATCTATTTTTTATTTTTCATTTCTTATTTCTTATTTTCATATTTTATTTTTAATTTTTTATTCTTAATTTTTTATTTTTCCGTTTTTTCGTTCTTCATTTTTCATTTTTTATTTTTAATTTTTTATTTTTCATTTTTCATTTTTTATTTCTTATTTTTTCACCAATACAATCATAAGTCACACCGATTTTATCTTACGTCTCACATGTTACACTGTTTTTGTGATTGTATTGTGAAATATAAATTTCCCCCCTGCGCATATAGATATCTACACATCAAAAAGCATCAGATTGTGAGGACTTCTTGTCATTGAAAAATCGCCAGATTCCCTGAATATTTTACTGTAAATCAGAACTATGATGAAATTTGCCTGTAGAATACCCGTCCGATTGTGGAAAACACATCAAATTAATAAAATCACATCAAAATAATTAATAGAAAAATCCTCAGATTCTGATAACCTTTGTCTTTACAAATACCCTCCGAATAGGAGGACTTTTTCCCATAAAAATATCCTCTAAATTTGAGGAGTTTTTTCTTTAGTATAATCCTAAGATTGTATGGACGTTTTGCTAAAGAACAAGCCTCCAATTTCGAAGACTTTTCCCACAGAAAAAGCCTTAGATTCAAAAGACTTATTCCTGTAAGAAACAAAAAAAAAATCAAATTCTATTGAAAAATGCTAATTTCTAACTACATTTGCCTCTATAGAGAAATCGTCGGAATATGAAAGTTTTCCCACAGAAGAACCCACCATATATGAGAACTTTTTCCCTCAAGATTCTGGGTATTTTATCCTATTGAAAACAATTTTCTCAAATTCTGGAACTTATTCCAATAGAAGAAGAACCCTTATATTCTTCATAAATTTTCTAATAGAAAGATAATCAGATTCGAAAAACTTTTTTCCGATGGAAAATCTATCAGCTTATGAGAATTTTTTTTCTTTCTATTCTATAGAAAATATGCAGACTGAGGTATAATATTCTTTAAGAAACTTTTATTACTTAGACCTGGAGAACGAATATTTATTATAATTAATAAATTTTTTACGAATTATTTCATTTGGAAGCTTTTTAACGATAAAAGAATTTGAAGGTTCTACTGATTTAATTCTATAATTAAAATTCTCTAAAATTTTTAACAATAAATATAATTTTATTTAAATTTTTTGTTGTTAACATTTCCTTATTGAGTAAAATTATTTTTAGTCTTTTAGCCAAATTTGCCTATCAAACCATATGGGCTCAAAATTTCTGTTCCATAAATCTAAAATTCTTATTTGTTTGATAAATATTAATGTTAATTTTAATAGACATTTTGACCTCTTTTCAACAAATCGTCACCTTAAATTTAAAAATCAACTCCATTCAAATCAACGGTTAATATTTTATAATTTAAACAATAAAATTATTTTAAAAAAAACTCGTTTAGCTGTATTTTTCTCATGGAAATATATTTTTTTTCTTGTTTAGATTTTATTATACCAATTAATGTAAATGTGATCATTAAGTAAATGGGCAAAAAAAAAACAGTTTTTAGTTGTACAAATTACAAATTATCGAAAATACAGTAGTCGACAAACAAATAATGACTTGGTATGTGGCGGAGAAGGCTGTGGCTGTGGCTGTGTTACTGAATTGTTGGTGTAATATAAAATTATATTTCAATTTATTGACTTTAATAAAGCATACATCTTAAGTGCAAACGGTCAGAAAAAACAAAGATAATAGTCTGAATAATTCTTGAGATTTTTTTTCTAAAAAGAAATACATTTAGTGTGCTTTAAAAAAAAAAGTATGTAAACACCATTAGGCTAAATAAAGAAACTAACAAAAATATAAACAATTATATTATAGTCAAGTTGGAATGACTACATAATACCCTACTTTTAAGACGAATGTTAAAAAATAAATAAAATTGAAATTTATAACAAATTAAATTTTCTAGATTCTCTTACATGAGTTTCATAATATGTTTCATAACTTATTCCACCATAATTTGACAAAAGAAATTACCTGTAAAGATACAAAAACATATGAAAAATTATTTAAAGAATTAAAAAAAAACACAAGTGAGAGAGTTAAATTCGGCTGTGCCGAATCTTTAATACCCTCCACCTGAGTCTTAAACTAAATATTATAAACAACGTTGAGTACCATTTTAATATAGTTGCCGATTCTTAATTGCAAGAGAGTTAGAGAATATATGTGTATCTTGTTATAAAGCAGCGGTTGTCAAGTCTACTGGAAATACATTTTTATTAGCTTGTCTTAAGCATTATTATATTTGCGGTGATTCTATAGGAAAAATTTTACACTCTGACATATATTAATGAACAAATTTTAAACGCCTTAGATAGGAAATATATGGCGCGTTTCATGTCAACTGATCCAACTTTTGAAACCGATGTCTTCAGATCAGGATGAAATTTGCACCAAGGTTAGTCCTATTAGATAGTAATTTAAACACAATTTTTCAACAAGATCGGTCCAGAACTCTCTTAGTTAGCGGGGTCAAAATTTGATATTTTTTCCTTTAAGAGCTTTTTGGTCGCTTAGTGGGATGCGGGTGGGACATCTATTTAAAACAAGATGTTTTGTAACTCAAAGCAACGGTTTTTCAATTTTTACCATATGCACTAAATTGAATTTTATCCTATTAGTGTGTAAATGTTTCTAAAACCGTAAAAATAAAGCATTTACTGAGAAACTAGACAAATTAAACCTTTCCGACGGTATGTAACATACCTAACTAAAATTTCATACCTTCGATACTGTGATACCCAATTATTTTTTTCTTTATTTGTAATAATAATCTAATGAACATATAATAATAAAATAATAATAATAATAATAATAAAAATAAAAAAATAAATAATTTAATAAAATTTAATCTTAATCACATTAGATCCATTTATAACATAACCAGAGTTCAGAAAAAAACACACACTGAATAAAAAACTCGTACATATATGTAAACAAACATAACTTAGACCAACACACACATATTTTTATTTTCATATCAATTATGTTTGTTTTTAAATTTTCTTCGGTGCCCAACACAACCATGACTGTGTTCGTTTTAATATTTCGTTATTTACACGAACCTTTTTGTATCACGTACTTTTTGTTTCAATCACACATAAAGCACACATTTTTGAGTGTTGCTTTATTTGAAGTTCATGTTCTGGTACGTGTACTGAAAAAAAAAAAACAGAACATGTATAATAAACAGGTTCGAGTTCAGTTATATTTTAAGTCGTGTTGTGGCTCGTGTAGTAAGAAAAACAGAACATGTACAATAAACAGGTTCGAGTTCAGTTATATTTTAAGTCGTGTTGTGGCTCGTGTAGTAAGAAAAACAGAACATGTACAATAAACAGGTTCGAGTTCAGTTATATTTTAAGTCGTGTTTTTTCAGTACACGTACCAGAACATGAACTTCAAATAAAGCAACACTCAAAAATGTGTGCTTTATGTGTGATTGAAACAAAAAGTACGTGATACAAAAATGTTCGTGTAAATAACGAAATATTAAAACGAACACAGTCATGGTTGTGTTGGGCACCGTAGAAAATTTAGAAACGCACATAATTGATATGAAAATAAAGATATGTGTTGGCTGCTTTTGAACAGAACATTGTGTGTTTCATGTGTGTATTTTCTGAACCTTGAACATAACTAAGTATTTATACCCTATACCACTATGTGGTTTGGGTATAATGACTTTGTGCTGCTGTTTGTAACTACCAAAAATATTTAACCTAGACCCATCTTTTATTATACTGATCGAATCAGAATCACTTTCTGAGGTGATTTAACGATGTCCGTCCGTCCGTCCGTCCGTCCGTCTGTATGTCCATGTAAACTTTGTAATCAAACTGCAGGTCGCAAATATGAATATATTTTGATGAAATTTGGTATATAAGCTATTGAACGCTATTGAAATTGGCAAGAATCGGTCCATGTTCAGACCTAGCCCCCATACAAATGACCCCTATGAAATCGACATAAATTGTCATAAGATCCAAATTGTCGTATAGATCTTAGTAAAATTGGGTTTGCATGTATTTATTACATCCATTAATGAGTAGTCCAAACACGATCCCTATGGGACAACTCTTAGTCATAGGCCCCATATAGAGCTGCTTCCCGATCTTCACCATAATCTATGAAAAAAACAAAAATATTGCACTGATTCATCTCAAATTTTGTTTGTATATATTTTTGCAAAATACAAGAGACTTTACTAACCATAGTCAGGATCGGTCCATTTTTTGACCTAATCCCCATATAAATATAGCACCCGATATGAACTTTTTCATAATTGCAGCCAAAAAAATTAATAATAATGCCACTCAAATATGGTTTATGCTTATTTTCTATATCCAATTAGTTGGACCGAAGAGATAGGGTCTCTAAACCATGGTATAGGGTATCGTATAGTCGGTCTAGACCGACTATAATTTTCTTACTTGTTTTTAAATTAATTTATTGAAGCTGATGAAGTATTTAAGTTTTGTAAAATTTAATATACCCAGTCTTTCATCCAGCTTATTTATCGCCTATATTTGGGACAAGTTTTGCTAAGAACAATAGGTAAAATTGTTACATGGATGAGAAAAACACCTGTTTGGCCTAAATGTCAAATTTTGACCCCCACTGACTCTATCGAATAGGAACTACTATCCGATCGCAAGACATCGGTTTCATCACTTGACATGAAACGCCACATATTTGAAATGCTTAAAGTTTCAAATCCGAGAGTTTTTCTTCACAATAAATATCTTGAAAATTGAAAATGTTTTCAAATGAAAAAAACTTGCAATGTGGACATTTTTTTATAAGTTAAAATTTAGGGTTCTCAAAAGAAAAACAGATTACAGCTAAAGTGTTACAAAAAAAAATATGAAAATATGATTCAATTTTTATTAAGATCTATAAATAGTTATTAATTAGGTCCTCTCTTAAGAAAATATATTTTTTAGTTATTCTTTTTCTTTCATATTGGCGATTTTTTGTATTTATTTTTGGATAAGAGAAAATTGCTTACATCTAGAGTGTTGCAAAATAAAATTTATGAAAATCTTAATTTTGATTTTGAAAGTCTTTAATTTTAGGTTTTATTTTTATTAAAATCTAGAAATATTTATTGAATTTTTATAAATAATTAGGTAAGGACGGTTTTTATGCCCCTATGTGGTCAGGGCATAATAACTTTGAGCTGATGTTTATAACTCCAAAAATATTTGAACCAGACCCATCTTTTATTGTACCCATGGACCCAGAATCACTTTTTGAGTCGATTTAGCGACGTCCGTCCGTCCGTCCGTCTGTGTATCCATGTAAACCTTTTAATCAAACTACAGGTCGCAAATATGAATATATTTTAATGAAATTAAGTACGTAAGCTTCTATTGGCCATGGGATGAACGCTATTAAAATTGGTGAAGATCGGTTTATGTTTATTTTATCGGTGTATGTAGTCCCCATACAAATGAGCCCTATAAGATCGACTGATATTGCCATAATATCAAAATTATCTTATAGATCTCGATCAAATTGGGTTTGTTTATGCTTATTACATCAGTAATCCAAAAATACACCCTTCAAGATATTTCTCAGTCATAGCCCGCTAATTTTTCTCAAATTTGGTTTGTATATCGCACCTGTACCTCTAAAGTGATTCAACTCAAAATTTACAAATTTTCATTAGAGACAAAAAACGGGTTTTTTAATATTTACTATAAAATTTAAAAACAGTTGTTTAGTTGTAAAGAATTGCGAATAATAAGTATACAACAGTAGTTGTTTTTGCGATTTTTTCATTGATCATCATTTGGGTGGAACTCAAAATATGTCTTTTTAGTGGCTTCTAAAGAAGCTACTCTGATAACACAAAGTTGGATACAACTGTATTTTTTTTTTTTTTTGCGAAAGACTAAAAAAATCGATGTAAGATTTTTACAGTGGATGGATATAACCGCTGTGTATCGTTTTCTTGCAAAAAGTGAAAATTGAAAATTTTGTGTTGACTCACTTTAGAGGTGCATGTGCGATATGTTTTTGTAAAAAAGAAGTGACCTTACCAAATATGCTCAGGATTGGTCCAATTGTCGACCTAGTCCCCATGTAAATACAACATCCGATATGAACTTTTTCATATCCGAAACCAACAAAATTAATAACAATTCCACTCAAATTTGGTTTATGCTTATTTTCCATATCTAATTAGTGGGACATAGGGTCTCTAAAAGCATGATGTTGGGTATCGTATAGTCGGTCTAGACCTACTAAAAATTTCTTACTTGTTTGTATTGCTGATAACGTTAAAATAAAAGTTTCAAAACTAGCCTAAACTGATATGACACGTAGAGTTTAACGATACAATACACTCATTAAGCAAATAACCACAACGATCTCAACAACATAAAAAATTCCAACAAGGACACACAAATTACAAAATTTCGAATAACAGCAATAACAGAACAACATAGAAAAATGATATTTTTTCAAGAGTGTTTTCATATCTTCATTGAAATCTCGGGACCTTTTAGACCGATTATGACGATTTTAAATAGCAACCTGCTCAGTGAAAATTTAACTAAAAATGTGCAACCCTGCTGACCTATTGAGGGCGTGATTTCCGTGATTTCCACATACGGAAAGACGGACATCGCTATATCAACTTCGCTTGTTATAAGCGTCAAAAATATATATGTTTTATGGGGTCCAGATTTTTTTTATTATTATTAAAAGCGGAATTACAAACTTATATATACCCTCTGCACACTGGTGTGGAGGTTATAAAAACTTAAATTTAATATTAACATGCCACACATACGTGAAACTAGGTTATCTAAAGATAAAACTTTAAACTCGCAAGGTAGAAAACTTCTGAATTTAATTGAGAATATTGGTGGCATTGTACTAAATGGCAGAACCAGGTGTGATACTCAAGGCGAGTTTAGCTTCTGCGGTGTTACGGGTAGTTCAGTTATTGACTACTGCATTTGTTCGCACAGTTTCTTGCAATTTGCCGATAATTTTTCTATACCTTCAAAACCATATTCAGATCATATGCCTCTGTGTTTAGACATAAAAACATTAACTTCAGCTGTCCCGAGAGATAGTAAGCAAATTCTGGAAAAGCTACGCTGGAACGATAAAGCAGTCTCTAAATATGTCGAAAATCTAACTGTATTAGCTAGCGATGTGGATATCCGTACAGATATAACTACTGATAACTTGGTGGCTTCAATAGTTAATAAAATTAAACAGGCGAATAGCAAACCAATAAATAAACGTTTTTTTGAGCCCAAGCAAAAATGGTTCGACTGGAGGTGTGCTCGCTCTCGCGATCAAATGCGGAAGAAGCTCAAAAAGTATAGGAAAAATCACACTGTTATAAATAAATCGGCTTATTTTATTGCCAGAACCAATTTTATTAATTTATGCAAAAACAAAAAACTTAACCTATATAATTTAAATTTACAAAAACTCAACACAGTGAAAAATAGTAGTGATTGGTGGAGCCTCTCAAACACTATAAGAAAACGCCCACAATCAATAAAAGGATCGCTACAAGCAGATGACTTTCTACCACATTTTTCAACAATGTTTAAAAGTGGATATGATGATGTGGCAATAAAGTGGTGTATTCCATATAATTTCGATGCCTTTTTAGATTCTCCTATGGAAACATTAGAAATTCTTACAGTTATAAAAACTCTCAAGCGTAATAAGGCACCTGGTGAAGATGGTATTTGCTACGAATTCTATAAATATGCCCCACATTGCTTTGTAAATGAAATTCTTGCTGTATTTAACAAAATATTTTTACTTGAGCAAATTCCATCCAGCTTCCAAAAATCAATTATGATACCCCTTTTCAAGAAAGGTGACCCAAACGTTGCAGCCAATTATCGTGGACTTTCCCTAATTAACACCCTGTGCAAAATATTCAATACTATATTACTAAATCGTATAAATGACTGGATAGACAAAAATAACATTTTAACTGAATATCAAGCTGGTTTCCGGAAAAATTATTCAACTGTGGACCAAATTTTCAACCTCGTGAATATTGTGAATCTAAGTAAAGCGAGAGGCAATAACACTTATGCCTTTTTTGTTGATTTTTCCTGTGCGTTCGACTCGATTCCTAGAAACGCTCTATTCTATAAGCTTGCACGTTTAGGATTGTCGACAAAAATAATCAGAATTTTACAGTGCTTGTACGAAAATTCAGAGAGCAAAATTTGGGACGGCAACGCTTTTTCGAGTGCTTTCGACGTTGAAGTTGGTGTTAAACAGGGCTGCATATTAAGCCCAGTATTGTTTTCATTATATGTTAACGACATTATGGATGTACTGCCTGGTGGCCTTAATGTTGCAGGTATCAACATAAAAATTCTGCTTTATGCTGACGATATAGTGATCCTCTCTGACTCCCCTACTGGCTTACAAAATATGATGAATGCTCTACATACATACTGCCTAACATGGTCCCTTAAAGTCAATCTTAATAAATCTAAGGTAATGGTATTTCGTTCTGGTACTAGAAGTTCTTCGAATCTATCGTGGCATTATGGTAATGATATTATCGAAAAAGTTAACAGCTACAAATACCTTGGAGTTGACATCACGTTCAACCTGTCCTTCAAAAAACATCTCAGCAATAAATTGTCAGCTTCGAAATTAGCCATTAATTCAACGTGGTCCAAATACATAAACCATCCGTTAATCGCAAAATGCAACAAGATGAATATTTTTCAAGCAGCCTCCAAATCAATTATGCTATATGCAGCACAAGTCTGGGGTTTTACAAAATATGATGAGGTGGAGAAACTATTTCGCTTTTTCATCAAAAAAATGTTATATCTCCCAAGAAACACACCGAACTACATGTTATACTTGGAAACGGGTTATGACTCCTTATATATTTCAACGCTAAAACTACATCTTTGCTACATAAATAAAATTTTAAATATGAATCGAGATAGATTGCCTCGCATACTAGCCGAAAAAATTATTGAAGAAAAAATATCATGGGCGAACGAGTGGTATATAATTTGTCAACGGCTGGAATTTCCTCCAGACTCATACAACACCTTAAGTTGTCGCTGGAAATCTGTACTTCATCTTCTGCAGCAAAAAGAAAAAGATGAACTATATATCAACGCTTCAAACTCACTATTCCACGATCTTTATAATCAACTTGACCATTGTGGTATACATTTACGAACTGCGCAACTTTCATCACATGCTACCAGTTTGATTATAAAAGCAAGAGGTGGTCTTCTCAATTTGAATGCCAGATCTTTCGCTAACAACTTATCGAACATCTGTACAATGTGCAATCTAAATGTGGCCGAAGATACTTCTCATTTTATTGGAACTTGTCCTATTTATAATGAATTTAGACGACAATATTTTGGCAAAACAGTCCTCAGCATGAACGAAGTTCTTTGGATATTAAATGGCAAAAATTTCTCTTCTTTATATAATTATATCAAACTTTGTACAAATTATAGAACTCTAATTATGAATGAATTTGATTTCTAAATGTTTTTTAAATCTTGTATTATATCCCTTATTTCTCGTCTTAATTTTAAAACAACAATATATAACTAAAATCATATTTCTTTAATAATGAATGAATCTGATCTCTGAATATGTTTAAACTTTGTATTATAATCCTTTTATTTCTCCTTAGTTTTTATATACTGGAAAATTATAAATTATACCTGTTAATTAAATAAATCTTATGGTGCCAATCTGGATTACAACATTTATGTTAATCCAAATATAGATATTGTAAAAGTAAATTTAAATGAAATATTATATGAATTGTACTTTACTTATATCTATTAATAAATAAATAAAATAATAAATATTAACATGTTTCGAAACTTATTTCTAAACTTATTCCTAGGTATACCTGACCCAGTATCAGTAATTAAACTTTTGCTGAACAAGTTCTAGTTTAAAGCAAAATATCCCCTTAGATAATGTGAAAAAACTTAAAGAATAATCCAGCTAAATTTTAACAAAATCACTTTTTCGGTGCTTCCAATGTAAACAACTTCCACAGATGTCAAAATAAACTTAGAATGAAAAAAATAATCTTTAAATTTTTCAGGCCATAAAAAAATACATAAATAAACATATATTAATAAACAAAATATACTTTGATTTAAACATCATATATAATAATACATATATACTAAGCATATTTCTTCCAGAAAAAAACAAAAAAAAGATATATTGATAATTTGATAAACTTAAAACTAAATTATTTCAACTAACACACTGAAGTTTTAAAATTTTTTAGAGGTGTTTTCATCTTTTTGGAAATATCTTGGCACAGTGATGCCCGATTTACCCCATTTTCAGTAGCAACCAGTTCGAAGTAATGGCAAATGATATAATCTCAATTTTACCTATGTAAATAGTTGATTTTGAGAATTAGCGCTATTTCAACAGACAAACGGACAGACGAACATCACTCTATAGACTCGAGTTATTATAAGGATCAAGAATATATATAGTATACTTTATGGTTCGCAAACGCATTTTTTGATGCGTTATAAACGGAATGACAACTGTTATATGCCCTCTGCACAGTGGTGTGGTGTGTATAAAACAACGAAGAAATGTATTTACATGACTTCACGTTTACCGTGATAAATAATGAACAGCTCACGTAAAAATTGTTTAAATATTATGTGTTCATTAACTTTACATAACTGTTGAAAGTTTCAGCGATCCAGCTAATCAGAAAGTTAGTGGAAATTGAATTACAGAAATCCATCTTCAGGTAAATCGAAAGAAACAATAATCATATCGTGATAAAACTTATAAAATAATGTATTCTCATCCACTTTAGGTAAATACTGGAAATTTCAAAGCTGCTCAAGCAAACAGACAAAAAGAGCCAAACAAATATAAATAAAATAAATTCTGAAATACATGCTTTTGTAGGCTTTTAGGTTAACTGCGAAAAATAATGATAAAATCATGTAGAAACTGATTAAATAATGTGTTCTCATTTAGTTTACGTAAATGTTGGAAGTTTCAAAGTTCAAGCTAGTCGGTTAAAATTAGCGAGTTAAATGATGAATCTTTGATACCCTCCTCCCGTGATGTAGATACTTTATTATAATAAGGTGGTCAACACTAATGCCGTTTTCTTTTCTGACAAAAAATTTAGCATTTTATATGCACTTTTTTCGAAAAGTATATTTTTTATATATTCTGAATTAAGAGCAAATAAGTGCAAATAAAATGGAACATTTTCTGTCAGAAAAGAAAACGGCAGAAGAGACAAAAAAGGCTATATTTCATCATAATGGCTAGATTTTTATACACTATATCACTATGTGGTCAGGGTATAATAACCTCACTTTCTGAGTAGACTTAGCGATGTCCTTCCGTCCGTCCGTCCGTCCGTCCTTCTGTGTGTCCATGTAAATCAAACTACAGGTCGCAAATGGGACCATATTTTAATGAAGTATGGCATGTAGGCTTCCATCAGCCATGGCATGAACACTGTTGAAATTGGCGAAAATCGGTGTATATTCAGACATAGTCCTAATACAAATGACACCCATGAAATCGACTTAAAATGCCATATGATCCAATTTTTCATATAGATCTCGGTCAAATTGGGTTTGAGTGTGTTTATTACACTTATTAATCAGTAGTCCAAAACTAAACCCTATAGAAGAATTCTTAGTCATACCCCCATATTGAGCTGCTTCCCGATCTTCACTTAAATCTATCAAAAAACCAAAATATTGCACAGATTTTTCTCAAATTTGGTTTGTACATGTTTTTGCAAAAAATAAATGACCTTACCAAATATGGTCGGGATCGGTACATTTTTCGACCCAGTCCCCATATAAATATAGCATGCGATAAGAAGTTTTCCATATTCAAAGAAAAAAATTAATAAATGCTTATTTTCTATATCCAATTAGATGGGCCTAAGAGATAGGATCTCTAAACGCATGGTGTAGGGTATGGTATAGTCGGTATAGACCGATATTTAAAATTGTTAATATAATTAACAAAAACTGTAGGTATTTTCGTGGTTTTTAATTGTAAGCCATTATTTAATGCAATCAGCATAAATGTAAATACACACAATTGCATTTGTGTTTCTTTAAAGAGCATAACCATCTTGTTGTTCTCTTACTCTCATCGATAAACTATTCGATCACATGTAAAAAAATAAACAACAAGCAAACCAGCATGTGTATACATCACTGATACATGTTCTGTTATGTATAAATATTCACTATTTTTAATTTTTTTTATGAAATTTTATCGGAGTACCTTAACATTTTCGTACTTCCAATTTCAACACCAATCTACACGAAATAATAAGAAACAGGTAAATGGTTTATTTTGTGAATGAGCGAAATTTCGACAGACAGATGGGAAGACGGACATCGCTATATACACTTGAGTTGTTATAAGGATCAATAATATATATGATTTCTGGGATCGCTAATAACTTTTTCGATTCGTTACAAACGGAATGACAGTGGTATGGAGCGTATAAAAATCCCCTTTCAGGTTAACCGCGAGATAAAACGTGTAAAAATGATTAAGGTTCAGGGCTCTTGTTAGTCGGCTGTATCCATGTAATCCTTGTAATCAACCTACAGATCCTAAATATGAAGATATTTTGATGAAATTAGGAACATAAGCTTTTATCGACCATAGCACGAACGCTGCTGAAAACCGGTGTATATTCAGGCACAGCCTCCATGCAAATAACCTCTATCAAACCGACTACAATTGTGTTGACATCCAGAATATCATATATATACGAAGTGAGATCGATCGAACAAAAAATCTTAACACACGTTTTCCTCTTAACTTTTTTCGCAAGAATTATATCTTCTTTTTTTTTCATCAATTATTTGAAGCTATCAGGAGAATTTGACCATTGATAGAAAACATGGTTCGGGAAGAAAGAAAGGCCAAGAAGATAGAAAGCATATTGAAAAGAGCTCCCAACACATCCGGTAGTAAAGCAGACCGGTTAGTTCAGTGCTCGGAGTATTTAATGCCTAAGGTCAAAGGCAATGCTGGTTTGAGGACAGACAAAGTCCAAAAATTTCCACACAGGAACGCTGCAAAAAATTTAGAGACCAAAAACAGAGCACGGAAATTAAAATCATCTTTCATAAAAAAAAAACTGCTGCTGCCTAAAGGCAGATTTTTCGCATTTTCCGTTTCAAAATCTTTAGGTTGCTAATGCCACAGGAAATGTTCAAGATACGTTAAGGTCGTAACTGCAGGCAAAATAAAAAAAAAAAAGTTTCTGGTATGCAAGTAATATGCAGTGGCGTCAAAAGAAGCAAGTCATTTGTTACTACGGGCACTGAAAATACCGAAATTTACGTTAAGGAGAGTTTCCAGAAAAAACAACCTACTTTCTTAAGTCAACATAATGTGTCCAATATATTTGGCCCAAATTGGTATACTGTCGCTACGGCTAGGAAGCTTTTCAGCGGTACAAGAACATTAACTTGGTTTTTTTTTGCCAAGGCACGCAAATCCTCGAAACTGTCTGGACCTTTGGCCAGCGAAAAGGAAGTTGAAGAGTACACAAATGCTGTCCCAAAATGTGGAAGATTTTATACGGAGATGGACTAACTGTTCCAAAAAATTTACAGAACTGACTATAAAGTACCAAATGGAAGGGTTTCTGGAAAAGATCCATAAGATCAAAAATAGCGATTGGAACTGAAAACATTATTCTTTTTTAAACTCTTTATGTTAACTCATACTCTCTGTCTGTCTGTCTGTCTAACTGTCTGCCATGGGGAAACCCCATTCCCCCTTATTCAATTGATCTGAAACTTGGCCCATAGTCTTGTTGTGACTATAAATTAATTTTGGGGTAGTCAAGCACAGTCACGCATAGTCACGCACAGTCACGGAGAGATTAAAACCTCACTTCCCCTCATCCAATCAATCTGAAACTTGGTCCACAGACTTGTTGTCACCAAATATTAATTTTAAAATAGTCATGCACAGTCACGGAGAGATTCAAAACTCGTATGCATAAGGAAAGAAAGAATTTGAATAAAAACTTTATGTTTTTATGGGTTAAATTATTGTAAGCTTTAATAATGGGTCCGCCAAATAACTTTTTTTTTTTTTTTGAAAATGCTATAAAAAAAAAACTACTGAATATTATCTCAAATTTCTTTTTTTATTTGAAAGTACAATCCATCCGGTTAATAATGGAAAATAATTTCATTCAAATGGCTGCCTCGGCTGGCCATGCAGTAGCCTACACGATCGGTTCAATTTTTAAGCACATTATCGATTGTGTGCAGGTGTATTTCACCAATGGCTTCACGAATATTGTCCTTTAAAGCGTCAATTGTTTCTGGCTTGTTGGCGTAACACTTATCTTTGAGGGCACCCCACAAATAATAGTCCAACGGTGTCAAATCGCAGCTCCGAGGCGGCCAAACGACATCAGCTTTGCGGCTGATAATGCGATCTTCGAAAACAGGGCGCAAAACATCGAGTGTAGCTTCGGCTGTGTGGCACGTAGCGCCGTCCTGTTGAAACCAATTGTTGCCAATATCCTCCTTTTAAATTTTTGTGAACAAAAATTCGTTCAACGTGGCCCGATAACGATCGCCATTGAGTGTAACGGCCACTCCTTGCTCATGTTCGAAGAAAAATGGCCCAATTATGCCTCTGGACCAAAATCCGTACCAAACAATGACTCGTTTTGGGTGTATCGGCTTTTCAATGTATGCGTGCGGGTTTTCTGTGCCACAAATGCGACAATTTTGCTTGTTTACATACCCGCCAAGATCAAAATGAGCTTCATCTGAAAAGATGATTTTTTTTAGCAAAATCGGTATCTTCTGTAAGTCGATCGCAGGCCCACTTAGCGAAGCGAAAACGCATTGGATGGTCAGTTGGCTTCAACTCCTGAACCAATTGGACTTTGTATGGCGTCATACCAAGGTCTTTTGCAAAATTCGTCTCAATGATGCCTCCGAAATGTTCAATTCTTGAGAACGACGGTGAATTGATGTTGATGGCGCTTCACGCACACGTTCTGCCACAGCAGCAATATTCTCGGGTGTACGCACTGTTTTTGGCTTTCCACGCTATGGTTTATCGATGAGGATGCCAGTTTCTTTCACTTTTTTCACAAGATAACGAACATACGGAGCTGACGGTGCTTCTCTTTTTCCAAAATCCGTACGCAATTTTCGCACACATTCTGCAACATTACCATGATTTTCAAAGTAATGTCGCAATATTTCCCAGCGTTGTTCAAGCGTATACACAACCATATTCGTTCAGCGGAAGGATAAAACTAATTATCTGTCAAATCACACATGAGCTAAGTGTTACCATTTACGAAATAAGCACTAGTTGAAAAAAAAAAACGTTAGATGACGGACCCTTTATAATTTCAATTACATAAAAAATCAAAACTCTAGGTTCAATGGTTTCCTTATTGTTTATTGCATTTCATGTACGTTAAGATTTTTCGATCTCACTTCTTATATCAATAAATATACCCTGTAGTATCATTGTTGGTTTTAGTCTCCATATAAAACTGATTCCCGATCCTCACTTAAATCTATTAAAAAACAGAAATATTGCATACGTTTTATTACAAATTTGGTTAATGTAAGTTTTTGTGATAAGTAAGTGAATTTACTGAATATGATTATGACCAGTCCGTTTTTTAACCTGGTCTCGATATAAAAATATCATCAGATATCAACTTTTTAATGTCTGCATTCCACAAATTAATAATGATTTCTTTTAGTTCTCTATATCCTGATATTTCCTTAGCACAGTTGTTGGATTCAACGCGTAGAGCGGCTACAATTTTCTGACTTGTTTCTGGTTGGTCTAGTCATTTCAATTATTTTGTACTAAAGGTAACAGACATTATAATTCACTTATTATGCTTCTTGACTAGTGTAGGGTGTAACGAAAGATATAAAAACAATAAAAAAAAACAGCAAATGATTTTACCAAGAAAAAAATCTTACTCAAAATATACAAGTTCAAGGTTAATGTTATTTTTGTATATTATATAAAATGAAAAAAAAAATAATCAAAAAAGGTTATAAAAAGAGCTTGGTTCGTTATGTTCAGGTGAATTTTTATTGTTTAAATGTATTGTTACTTTTTTGGTATTTAACTACATTTGCGGCCTAAAGATGTTGTTGGTGTTATCCAACAGTCAAGTCAACCATACAGCCAGCCAAAAGTGTTAAACTTATTTATGTTAAGCTTTTGACTCACACACCATCAACACCACCACTACCACCATCACACCACCATCGTTTAAGACAAACTCAAAATATTATAAAAGCAAATCGCCTTAGGTGATTATAAATGTGGCACACAGAAAGAAACCGAATCAAACAGAAATTTTTTTTGTTCAAACAACCCGGTAACAAAGCCAAATTTAACCAGGCATACAGCAAACGTTAACGCAAAAGCAGCAGCAAGTGCAGGTAGTAAAACAAACGGACAGAAAGAAGAAGACTAAATGACAACGAAAATGATAATGATTTAAATTACATTTTTATAATGATGATGATGATGATCATGATGATGCATCAAGTAGTTCTAAAAAAACAATAATTTTTACGCTTCACTTAAGAAAGTTCAACACTTTTGCTAATTAACTTTTTTATAATTCTTGAAAAAAAGTTCTCATACTATTAGCTTAATTTTCCATTTTTTTTTATTTGCTTAATTTTAAAGTTTTTATCTACACAAGTGTAATTTCAGGCCACCCATGAAGATCCTTTTGTTTACTCGCTTAGAAAAACAGTAGTTTATTACAGACGAACGATGATTATCTGAATTTATATGTTGACACTTCTGTTTTACGTTTCTTTTGTTGTCATGAATTTAATTTTGTCTGCTCATTCTATTGAGTTCTTTAAATATTATTTAGTTAAACAATTCTGTCTTTCAATAAATAATTCATTTCACATTTGTGTAATATCGTTTAAAACCAACGTCGTGGCACAGTCGCGTATTATTTATGACCACCAAGTGTGTCATGTTGTTGGAGTCGTTCTAACACGTGTGTCATTCTTATCAGATCCATTTTTATTTTTTTTTCATAAATTCCTTTAATTTATTGATATCTCTTTTGCAAAGTTGTTTAATAACGAGAATTATTATTATTATTTTTTATTTTTTATTTACATTGACCGACCACCAGGAATGGCAATCTGTTAAATCTCAAGAATTTGATATATAAAAATTTAATAAAAAATATAAAAAATAATGTTTTGAACAAAAATTTTGGTAATAAAGAGTTGTAATTGTCTTTGCCCAAATATTTTTAAAAAATATTTTTAAATCATTACCGATGTTTTTTATAACAAGTCTTTGGTGCTTTTATTGTTATTTTTGTATATTGAAAACTTATACTTGTGAATTTTTCAAAGCAAAATGATCGATCCCGAGCTTGAATAATGGAAGTGTTATAGGAGGGCAGATCAATAAGTGATTTTTTTAATACTCTGGTAGTTAATTAAAAATCTACAACGCTCCCGAAAAGTGCCATCTATTAGTTATGAGACTACTTAGAGGTTCACAACTTTGAGTTGGTAACTGCTTTATTTTATTCATTTATTTCATAAGTCTATGGTATAATACCTTACAGACTATAATACAAAAATATATTACAATAACTAGATTGAAGATTATATATTTAAAAACAATATAATATTACGTTTAATATCAATGACATTACAACAAATTCTTCGAAAAGAATCATCATTGGCATAGTTTTGACGAAAATATTGCTAGTGCAGTGGAATAAAATTTCTAGTTGATCGTTGTGGAAGATTGAAGGATAAATTGTTTGAATTATGAGAAAATCAGAGCGAACATCACCATTCATAAAATTATTTAAAAACGACACTTTGAGCATAGTTCTTCGGCTTTCCAGAGTTGGAAGTTTAATTATAGCAAGCCTAGTTGCATATGATGGTAACTCTATAACATTGTTGCGATAAAAATTTCGTAGACAAAATAGTAGGAATTGTTTTTGGTTTAATTCAATATTATTGCAATGAACATTGTATTGAGGATCCCAAATGACAGAACCGTTTTCTAAAATCGGCCTTACTAACGATGTGTTAAGTTGTTTAGTGATGTAAGGGTCGATGAATTCTTTAGCCCATCGTTTTATGAAAGCAAGAACTCCACGAGCTTTATTACATGTCACTGTAATATGTTGAATGAAATTTAATTTTGCATCCAATAGAATACCCATATTCATGAACGAGACCACCGATTCCAGCTGATAACCACCCAAGGAGTAGGAACCAATAGTGCTAAATTTTCTTTAAAAGTGCATGTGTTTACATTTGTTCAAATTTAATTCCATTAAGTTTGAATTGCACCATACAAAGAAACTATCTAAATCACGTTGAAGAAACATTTGATTGCCATAGATACTGGAGCTCAGCAAAATTTTAACGTCGTCAGCGTACATAAGAATATTAGAATATTGTAGTATAACTGGTAGGTCATTGATATAGAGCGAGAATAAAATTGGAACAAGATGACTACCTTGAGGCACCCCAGATTTATATTCAGACATTATTTATAATATAAACAGGCTAGGTGATTTCTTGTGACCAATGTTTTGTTCTACCGTTTTATCCCGATTTTGACCAAATGTATATTATTTGAAAGGTATTTCTTTTTAGCCGTTTTGCAGATTTACAGATTTTTAATTTTTTTCCTTTATTTTGAGTAAATTGCATTTAAAGTTGCTACTAACATATACATAAAATTATACAATGCTATGTGTGTGTTTTACTAAATTTGTCAATGTGTTTGTTAATAAGTTTGTTATCTTCATTCACAATAATAATAAACCATAAAAGTGTTGGTTTGTGAATTGACTAAGTTTAAAAATAAAGCCGCCTAGAAATTGCACTCGAATTTCGAGCGCTGGAATCTGCTAGTATTATTAAAAATGACACGTTGGTTTCTGCCAGTTAGATATAAACTAATCCAACTCACACAATTACTGTTGAATACCATTAGGTGTAACTTTTTGAGAAGAAGAACGTGATTGACTGTGTCAAATGCTTTATTAAAGAGTATAGATGACGTCGGTATGTTGACCATTGATAAATCCGCGGTTTACTAAAGTTGTGAGTTGTAACAGGTAACAGGAAGCCATGTTGAAAAGGTGACATTTATGATGATACTTGATGACAAAGATAATCAGTGTGGCATTTTTCGAAGAGGTTGGGAATTGCACTTAATTTTGCTATACCTCTATAGTTTTTAATATTTGATTTATTACCTGATTTGAATAACGGAATGATGTAAGATTATTTCCAGGATTTAGGAAAGTATCCGTATTTCAGGGATATATTAAACATGATGGCTAATGGAGTCGCTATAGCATGAGCATAATTAATAAGTATGCAGCTAGGAATGCCGTCAGGTCCACTGTTGTTTGAACATTTAGGAATTGTCAAAGTATTAACATATCCGCATAATGGATCGTATTGAGCGTCAGAATATGTGGTTCCAAAGAATTCAGCAAATATGTTGCAGGTGACCAAATCGTCATTAGACCCGTGGTTTAAATGTTTCATTATAGGCGGATAGCCGGTAGATTTTCTTTTTGAATTTACAAACTTATAGAATGATTTTGAATCTATCTTAAAATTCAGTTTCATATTATTCAGGTAATTATTATATAATTCCGTGTTGAGTAAGTTGTATTCGGTTCGAGTAATAGAACATTTTCCATAATCAGTAAATAAACCAGTTTCTTTATACTTTTTATATCTTTTGTTTGACAACCGAATTGACAGCTGAGAGTTGCTTTTTTGTTGAGTTTGATTTGTCATTATGGATACACTTAAACGAGAGATACGCTTGCAAATTGTTTACTTCATCCATTTTATAGTAGTCATAAACGTCCACCAGAGTAGCTAAATCCGAATACCTATGGATTGTTTTCACATCACGTTTACTCTTAATGATAACTTACATCCTATAAGGGTAAGATGCCAAACAGTGCATACTCAACAAGTTGTAGCCGCTTTTAACGAAGCAATCAATCAATTCGGGGTCGTTCTCAGCAAATGGGGATGTATCCATACACTTTATGGAAGATTTTACGAAAGGATCTTCGCACCTTGTACGCGCCAGTCACGGCTGCCATGTACCTCAAGTCATATTTAGACATTAATGAGAACAACGTAATTAAACAACAATATTAAGAGTTTTTTTTTAAGATAAATATTATGTAAAACAAAAAAATTGTCATGCATTTTTCCTGCTCGGGCGCCTATTTTTTAGAAACTTAATTTTGTGGTTTTGAAGCTCGTTAATTTTTGTCAAAAAGGAAAAAAGTTTATTTCGAGTACTCATAAAAGATTTTTGTTTGCGGTAAGAAACCATCACTCTAATCAAAAAAAAAGCTTGATAAGTACTATGGGGACTCTGGACCATCAATTTCAATAGTTTACTGAGTTTCGAAAGTGTTGTACGTGAGATTATTGATGTCACAGGCATATCACACAGCTCTATGATTTTGATTTATCTCTAATCATTGATCACACAAATGCATGCCTTGTGGATCTTGAGAAAGCCTATTATTTCGAAATGATAAAAAAGTAGAGAAACTGTACAAAGTAAATTGAGCTAGAAGAAGACTGCTTAAAAAAAATTTAAAAAAAAAAGAAAACTGTCCTTCATTTGAATTTCACACGGATTTATTGAGGCGCCATTGTAGCATTATATCTAACCATTCTCAATCAGGGCTGTTTTTAAATATTTGTGATTTACGTGATGCCGAAAATGTATAGCTCACTGAACTTCTTTGGAAGTAATACGATGCGTTTAAAAACTCATATGCACATTCATCAAGTATAAATCAAAACAAGTAAGAAAAATATAATCGCTCTAGACAGACTACGTTACTCTATACCACCAAATTATAGTGGTATAGTTATTAATACTAGCAGATCCCAGCCCTCGAAATTCGAGTGCAAATTCTGCGATACTTTATTTTTTCATTTAATAAATTATTTTATAAGACCGTAAAGGTATGCTAACCATTTTTTAGCCAATTCACAATTCAACACTTTTAAAATATTGATTGCGTTATTGGTTTAAATTTAACACAATTATTATTGTGAATTACCTTTTAATTAAATAATTATTGTGAATGAAGAAAACAAACTCCTTTTAACAAATTTAATAATCATACACATTGTATAATTTCATGTATGTGTTAGTGCCAACTTTAAATGCAATTTACTCCATAAAAATGTAAAAATTTTAAAATCTGATGGACAGCTAAAAAGAAATACCTTTCAAATAAGACACGTTTGATCAAAATCGGAAGAAAACTGTTGAACACATCATCGGCCGCAAGAAATCGCCTTAGCTATTAATATTATATTTATGGCGTGCAGATATGAAAAAGTACATATCTGATGTTATTTTTAAATGGAGATTAGGTAAAAAATGGGCCTCACTATACATATATACAAATATATACATATATAAACCAAATTAAATAAAAATCTATGAACTATTTTTGGTTTCCGACAAGCTTAAGTGAAGTTCGATAATCAGCTTAATATAGAGACTATGACTAAAATATGATCCCACAAGGTTTACTTTTGTGGGTACAGGGTTTACTGATTAGTGGGCATATTACAAACATATACACCAAATTTTATTGATATATATACGATACTCTGGATCTTACGACCATTTTTGTTGGTCTGATAGGGGCAATTTGTATGGGGGCTAGGTCCGCACTTCACCAGCGTTCAGTAGTGTATATTTATATATTTAAGTATATTTATTTTTGCGACCTGTCATTTGATAAGAAGGTTTGCATGAACCGACAGACATACACACGGACAGTCTTACGGACTAACGTACATCCTTAACTCGGCTTAAAAAGTGATTCAGAGTCGATCGCTAAAATAAAAGGTGGATAGAGGTCAAAAACTGTCAAAAAAAAGTGGTTACAAATATCAGCACAAACTCATTATACACTGTCCACATGGAGTATAAACAAGTAAGAGCGTCAAATTCGCTAAGCCGAATCTTTGATACCCTCTACCTCTGTTTTACGTTTACATTAATATCCAGACTTATTGCGCTATTTATAACAAACGAAAGCCAAATATTTGGAAAAGTAAACAATATTTTAATGCTAAATTTTAACAACACACCGAATTTTTAGCATTTTTTAGAGGTGTCTCTATATTTTAGGCCATATCTTACCACTATGATGCCCTATTTACCCCATTTGAAACACCAAGCTGCGGGAAATAATGACAAACAATATTATCCTAAGTTTACCTAGTGAATAAACGTGATTTGAACGTGATTTGATACAGACAGACGGACAGACGGACAGACGGACATTTCTATATCGGCTCGAATTGTTATAAGGATCCAGAACATATTTACTTTCCGAGGCATTTTTCGATGCGTTACAAGCGCAGTAGTGTGGTGGGTATAAAATTTGTAGACAAGTTTTCATACCATTTCAGGTTAACCATGAGAAATAACTATCAAATCAAGAAAGTGATGAAGTAGTGTGTTGTCATACACTTTACATGATTGCTAAAAGTTACAGAGCTCTCGTACTGAAAATTAAATAATAAAAAATAAGTGCATGTAAAAAGAAAATTTATAGCCTTTTTATGTTTTTAAAATTTTTTTTCAGCAAATTCTGCATTTTTAATTTCTTGCTCGGGGGCCTATTTTTGATATATGCAAAATTTAATTAAAAGCTTAATTGAGGATAATTCTGGACTAGAACCAAACTGCTGAAGTAACTGAAGTAAGTAATTAAAGCACTTTCGATATAAAACTTTAGATCGCACATATTTAAAATTTTACATGTGTGTGGCTTCAAATATAAGATTTAAAATTAAAATATATTAACAGTTGGACCTGAACCTATATGAATGTGTAGATGTATTTCCGACATTGATAACTGCAATAAAGAGGCTTTCCAAAATGGTTTAAAGATTTCAATGACCAAAAAGTTTCTTCAAATATGTAACGAAATTTCATAATTACGAAAATAGCAATAATTTATAATTGTAAATAATTATTTTTAGCTATCTATGGCCGCCTTAATATTTGAAGTCATCTTACTTGATCAATAACTAGTCATATGCGATAAGACAAACTGATCAAAAATCAATAAAAAACACATTTAATAAATTATAGTAACTCTCCTTAATAATTAATAATATTTAATTAATTCCCAGGAGATGGCAACTACTTTTTCCACCGACGACAACATGTTGTTCGTACTTATGTGGTAAGTTGAACAAATGACAAGATAGTTTTATATGTTTGATCTTTATAATTTCTAACATGATACTTTTATGGTCTGAATAAAGACGCCTTTTTCTTCTAAGCATTATACACGGTCCATTTATGAGCATCTCTTAAACGTCTCTCTATCTCCGCCAGCAACTTTCTATACTGGCCTTCGAATGGCATTGGCAAAGCAAAGCACATCAAAACGATGCATTGCAAACAATATGTCAAGTTTTTCTTTGTGTGTGTGTTTTTTTTTTTTGTGTGTTAGATCGTCATGCCATTCTTTTCAGATTGTCCATAGTTTTGTACAAATCTAATTATCTTGGCAATGCAATACAACACCTATTTAATGTTTAACGAATTATTGTAGATCACTCGTTCGTTCGTACTAAAGTTGTTCTTTTTTTTTTTTTTTTTTTTGTCCACTTGCGAAACCTATAGAAAGATCGTTCCACGTTATATTCATTATGGTGACATGTGTGTTAGAGATATTGTTGTGAGATACACAACTAAGTATTTATATAAAGAACATGTACCATTTATGGTTAATTTAGATATCGCATCGCCATGATCATCATCTGTAATATCTACTCGAACATTATTTACTCGTACTACTAGATTAAAGTGGCCATGATATGATGATTGGTTAAGCTAAATTATTTGTGGGTTGCTAAACATAAACTATGACAAAAATTTATGTTATTTTATGCTTTTGAAATTCAAACTACTCTACGAAACATATTTGTTTGTACAAAAAAAAAAAGTGCTACTAAATGCAAAAGCTTATTTCGGACATACAAAGTGAAACACATTAAATTAATCGCCCAAAAGATGTAAACGAAACGAAACGATTTTCATTTTATAATGGAATTCGATAACTCATCTTTAAATTATTTTTTTAGCTGTAAATAGTAACATTACGAATTTGCAGCGAAAGCATTTTTGAGCTAAGTCCGCAATTAGTAATTGTCCTCAGCATTTGATATTGATAATAAGATGATTTGGTTTATTGTATCAATATTTATTAGTGAAAATGTAAAGAGACCTTTAAAGCAAATGGTATTTTTAAAGTCTGATAAACAGAAGCCATCCACAAATTTATGTATCTCATCCATCTTTTATTATAACGATCGACTCAGTATCATTTTCTTCGTCGATTTAACGATGTCCGTCCGACTCTGCGTCTGTGTGTCCAATGGGCATATATGAGGGAGCCTATTACGGAATGAAGATAGTTGGTAGAAATGTTAGATAAAAATATGGGGGAGGTAAAATTCCGTGGGATCGGTCATACATTTGACCCACCTAGGGGCGGGCCAATTTTAACAATTTCAAAAAACCACCATATTTGTATGGAAGCCCGCTTAAGTGGTGGCAATGAGGGTCAGGTTTGTTTTGGGGACAAAAAACTAATTGGGATCGGTCATATATTTTATCCCCCTAGGAGGGGGACTCCCAGGCAGTTATGGGACTTCTTCTATATATTTTAGTCTGTAGTGTAAGTTTTGTATGAGATGTTCCAAAAAATGTTGGATGTGCAAAAATTATGGCAGTTGGTCATACATATAACCCAACTCGTTTGCGGAAAATTTCCCGAAAACAATTTCCCAAATACAATTGCCCGGAAACAATTTCGCGAAAGAACAATTCCCCGAAAAACAATTCCCCGAAAACAATTTCCCGAAATTACAATTTCCCGAAAACAATTTCCCGAAGTTACAATTTCCCGAAATTACGATTTCCCGAAAAAAATTGCCCGAAATTACAATTTCCCTATTTTTAGTTTACAACTTCCCATATGTTCTTGATTTCCCCCATAAAAAAAACTTGCTGCATACGATTTCTCGAAAAAACAATTTCACGAGTATACGACTTCTCGAAAAAGCAATTCCCCTAACCCGCACCGCGCCCTTCGTCTTCCACCCTCCCTCGTCATCCGGACCTATTTATTGGAGTGTCATACGCTTATTTTTTCATTGTGACTTTGAACACTTCGGTATTCAGACCTCCCGACGGATAACGCTCACTTCATCACATCCTGTCCATGCAGTAGCCGCTACGGAATCGTTACCATCTTGCATAGCGAAGTTTTTTAGTTATTTGGGTTGTAATACTCAGTTACTATGCCACTCGAATTCGTGGATAGCGAAAAAGGTAAACAGAGATTGTTTTTGAATGGTTTCTTGTATCATGACGACGGTCAGTCCGTTGATAGCGTTTATTGGCGTTGTATCCTTTATCGAGGAAAACATTGTACCGGTAGGGTCATAACTTGCAACGATACTATAAAAAAAGAGACTCTTCACAGTGCCGAATCGGCTTTCGTTGCTAAAGAAAAAATCGTTAATGAGCTGAAAGATCTTGCCCGGACCACTACATCAATTGGTCATGAATTTCTTCGGCCGGAATTTCTGATGGTATTGTTTCGGAAATGCCATCAACAAGCTCTTTGAAGAAATAGTAATTTCGGGAAATTGTAGTTTCGGCAAATTGTGTTCGGGAAATTGTATTTCGGGAAATTGTAATTTAGGGAAATTGTAATTTCGGGATATTGTGTTCGGGAAATTGTAATTTCGGGAAATTGTCATTTCAGGAAATTGTGTTCGGGAAATTGTAATTTCGGGAAATTGTAATTTCGGGAAATTGTTTTCGGGAAATTCTTTTCGGGAAATTGTTTTCGGGAAATTGTTTTCGGAAAAAATTCCGCAAATCAACCCAACTAGGGTCATCTTAGGAGCTGTGGGCGCCAATTTTTTACAATTTTATAAAATTTTAAACTTAAGGACTAGAGATAGGAGGGGGTGGTCCTAGATGTGGTTCCGTGGCAGTTATGAAGTTTTTTAAATTTTTCCTTTTTGCCCCAATTTGAGCTCGATGAGGAGCCAGTTTAGTTTAGTTTAGTTTATTTATTTATGATTTCCCATACAACAAGATTTATAATCTTATAACTAAAGTACAGGAGTTTTACATTGAATTGAAATAGAAAATTTGAACAAATTTGTCTTAAAAAAATAATAAAGGTAAATACAAAAATATTAAATAATTTTAAAGAAAAAAAAAATAACGAATTATAACCAGAAATGTTAATACAAATATTAGTAAATAAAATAATATAAAAATTTAAAATAAACAAAATTAGTTAAATAAAAAATATAAAATATAAACGGATCAGCAAAAAAAAAAAATTAAAAAAATAAGAAAAAGGATCAGCTAAAAAATTTAAAGAGTTCCCTCTTAAAATGCATTGCGTTGCTTAATTTCCCACCATTCTACCGTCCATTTTTTCACTTTTGCATTTTTTTCCGAACATGAAGTTTCGAAATCGAAATGTCATGTAACATATATAAACCAAATTTGAAAAAATTCTTTGCGATATTTTTGATAGATTTATGTGAAAATCGGGAATAAACTTTATATGGGTGCTATGACTAAAAATCAACATTTTTTATAACCTGGTGCCAAAGTATATGGTCCGCTGAATCCGAATCTGGTTTGGGAATCAACTTTTCACTATATCTTATTCTATAAATCTAAAAGTCTAATTTTATACCCTAAGTCGATTTTGCGATGTCCGTCTGTGTATCCATGTAAACCTTGTAATCAAACTACTGATCAAAATTAAGAATATATTTTTTTATCGACCATAAGCCGTTGGCTGTTGAAATGTTCAGACGTAGCCCCCATACAAATAGTCCGTACCAGACAGACTAAAGTTGTCGTAGGATCCAGATTATCATATATATGGGGCGTTTCATGTCAAGTGATCCAACTCTTGAAACCGATGTCTTCCTATTGGAATGAAATTTGCACTAAAATTAATTCTATTGGATTGTACTTTAGACACAATTTTTCAACAAGATCGGCCCAGAACTCTCTGAGTTAGAGGGGGTCAAAATTTGACATTTTGACCAAACAGGTATTTTTTTTTCATCCATGTAACTTTTTACCTATTGTTCTTAGCAAAATTTGTCCGTCCGAAACATAGTATACCTTCTCTACTGTATGCGATCTACTGTATGCCTCTACTCAATGCGATTTCTTTCCAAAGCCAAAAAAGAAATCAACAGCGAAATGAATCTAGTAACGCCAAGAAAGGATTGGCTAAAAAACCAGCAAATAAATGCGACAAATAAGCTACATGAAAGAATGGATTCTAAAAAGTGTCCAAACTTAAATACTTCATCAGCTACAATAAATCAAGTGTAAAAATAGTTATGATATAAATGGTTCTAATGTGATTAACATTAAATTTTATTAAATTATTTATCTATTTAGTTTTATTATTATTATATGTTAATTTAATTGTTATTACAAATAAATAAAAAAAATAATTTTTCAACAGTAAATGCTTTATTTTTACGGTTTTAGAAACAATTACACACTAATAGGATAAAATTCAAATTAGTGCATATTGGTAAAAATTGAAAAACCGTTGCTTTGAGTTACAAAACATTTTTTTAGATAGATATCCCACTCGCATCCCACTAAGCGACCAAAAAGCTCTTTAAGAAAAAAACCTAAGCTTTCTTTTGAGCAAAAAAAATTTATTTTTTGAAAAAAAGTCAACAAAATTTTTGATTTTGCAAAATATGAAAAAAAATTTTTATTTTTTCAAAATTTTGTATTTTTTCAATATTTTTTTTTCTGAAAGACTGAAGAAATAGCTATCTAAACTATTTGCGACAAATTTTGGTAAAAAGTTACATGGATGAGAAAAAAACACCTGCTTGGTCAAAATGTCAAATTTTGACCCCCTCTAACTCAGAGAGTTCTGGACCGATCTTTTTTAAAAATTGTGTATAAACTACTAGGCAATAGGACCTTGGTGCAAATTTCATCCCGATCGGAAGACATCGGCCAGTCACTTGGCATGAAACATCCCATATTTATATCGATCAAATTTGTCTATTATGTGTCAATTATACCTACTATTCAGTAATCCAAAAATAAACCATGTAGGACCATTGTAAGTCATAGTCCCCATATAAAGTTGATTACCGATCTTCACTTAACTCTATCAAAAAACATAACTATTGCTGAGATTTTCTTTAAATTTGGTTCGAAAATGTTCTTAAGAAATGGCTTTAAAAATATGGTCACGATTGGTCCATTTATGGACCTATGTAGTTTTGTATATCTGCACGCCACATATTGATATCAATAGTACTAAAATTTGGTTCATGCTTATTTTCTATATCTAGTTATGCCTCAGCAAATTTGGACCCTAGACCATCTTTCGAAACTCATGTTATAGGGTATTGTATACTCCATAATGACTATAATTTTCTTATTTGGTTTTGCTATATTTTTGGGCACTTCGATACACCACAAATAGCACATATCTTATTTCTTCACGGTCAAAACGTTTATTCAAATTACTTAGTATGACACATTTATTTCAATATTTTCTAAAATAAAAAGAATTTATAAAACTCCCGATTCTAAAGGTCTTTGGCTAACTTAAATCGAATCTGACCTCAGAATGGCTCCTCAATTGATATATACTAGCAGATTCCAGCGCTCGAAATTCGAGTGCAAATTTTAGGAAATTTTATTTTTTCATTTAATAAAGACCCTAAAAGTATGCCTTACAATCCAACTCATTTTAAATGAAGAAAACAAACTCAACACATTAACACAAACTCATTAACAAATTTAATAAACGCACACATAGCATTGTATAACTTTATGTATGTGTTACTAACAACTTTAAACGATCATAACTCCAAAAAATGTTCCAGACTACGAAAATTTGTAAATCTGGAAAACAGCTAAAAAGAAATGCCTTTCAAATGATCAATTTTTTTGTCAAAATCGGGGTAACACTGTGAAACTTACATCGGTCACAAGAAATCGCCTTGCCTATTAATATTATAGATTTGTTTTATGAATTTTTAGGTTATGATTTCTTAAAAACGTGCAGTGCACTAAAGTCCCTTAGAAAAGGAAATTAGCAAAAGTTTTATCGACGAACTTTTTTTTACCGAAATAATTCATTTTTCCCGGATAGCGATCAACCATTGCCCGAACTGGAAAGAATATCTTGTACTATGCCTAGAATATTCTTCCGAGCACGTGCAGTTAAAAAGTTTTTTTTTAATAAGACAAAAACGGTTTTGGATATCAATGAAATTCTTTATTCCAGTGAAGGTACGTTCGATGCCATTATGTATGGAAATCGATCTCTTTTGCATGGCCACCACGGGCACGCCTGCAGAAGTCCAGACGCTGAACCCAATTATCGACGGTTTTCAAGCATAAATCGGCCTATACTGCTGAAATTTCACGTTCGATATTCGTACTAAGTTCATCAATCGTCGCTGGCTTGTTGGCATAGACCATAGACTTGACGGCGGCCAATCGACTGGACCATTTCGTGAGATAACACGTTCTCCAAACTTGGTTTCCAATAAATTGATTGTGACATTCGATGTGTGGCTTGTGGCGCCGTCCTGTTGGAACCACATGTCCTCCAAGTCCATATCATCCAATTGGGGCCAAAAATATTCGGTTATTATTGCACGGTAGCGATTCCCTTTCACAATAACGTGCCGGTCTTGATCATCACGGAAGAAGTACGGCCCAATGACGCCGCCGGCCCATAAACCGCACCAAACCGTAATTTTTTCGGGATGCAATGATGACTCATGGAGTACGTGTGGATTGCTGTCTGACCAATAACGCATATTTTGTTTATTGACGAAGCCATTCAGCCAGAAATGAGCCTCATCGCTGAAGATGATTTTTCCATGAAAATCCGAATCATTTTCAAGTTGTTGCTCAGCCCAATTCACGAACATACGACGATTCTGGTGGTCAAGCGGCTTCAGTTCTTGCGTCAAATTGGTCTTGTAAGGATGTAGGCCAAGATCTTTTCGCAAAATTCGCCACAACGACGTCACAGAGATGCCCAACGCTTGAGAACGACGTGTGAGAGACACATTTGGGCTTTCTTCAACTGAAGCCTCAGCGGCAGCAATATTCTCGACACTACGGGCACTTCCTTGTCTCACTGGCACGGGAACATTTTGTACTGTGCCTGTGGATTCAAATTTTGTCCACTAGGCGCTCAATTGTTGATCTGCTAGGACAATTATGACGAACATAAATTGGACGTTGAGGCCACTGACTCCGAATTTCGGTAGTAAATTTTAATAATTTCGACTCGTTGTTGGCTCGTATATCTTTCCATCATGAAATGTCAAACCTTACTGTAGAGAAATGTCAAAAGAGCGGCAAGAAATATGGCGTCGTTTGCTGTCCCTGTCTTTCTACTTTTGTAGCGTCCCTGTTGAAAAACCCTTTAGTAAGAAAGTACACTCGGGTCTCAGAAAAAAATTTGTATTTTTTATTTGTTTTTTTTTTTTTTTTTGAGATATTGAAACAAATTCACCATACTAAGTGATTTAGTCGGATGCATTGTTGGAGTACAAATAAATCAAAAAAGGGAGAGGAAGGGGAATAATCTTGCTTTCAAATGCTTTAGTGAGTTTTGTGTACCCAAAAAGGGTCCTTCGTTTTGGGTATGATATGATAGAGAACTTCAAAGTCGGTTTTAGCTCAATGAACTTTAAAATAATATAACTCTGATCTAAGGATCTGGAGTTTTATCATTTTTAAAATTTTTTTAAAAATATTGTTTTATTATTAACATTGATTATAGTGAAATATATAAGAAATTTTTAAACTGTTCTGTTTGTTTTTAACGGAATGAAAACCATAATTTAATGGTCTCTAGTTATTTTTGTTGGAAACAATTTATTATTGGATAACCTTCTATACAAACAACGATGGAAAAAAAAAATTGCTACATACATAATTTCTTTTAAGGAAAAAAGTCATCACAAATAAAACACTTTCTTCTTTGAGCTCTTTTTAAATGAGTGAGTTTCAAGAATTTTACCTTTTCTTTCAAATGTCTGATTTAATATTTAAATTAATTTTTTTAAACTTGCATTTCATACATATTTCAAGTCAACAGAAGTACAAGAATACAAGAAGAAAAAAACACACAAACAAAATAAACATTTGTATGAGAGTTAATACGAATATCAAGATGCTGGTTTTGAAGTCATTTGATATCGTGCAATTGTGTCACGCCTCTGTGACTTAAGGCTACTGCTGAGCCTGGTGTTGTTGCTATTGCAGTTGTTATAGTTACTATGATATTTTATTGTTGTTATTGTTTGTCTATAATATTGTACTTGACAGCAACATTTCTGGCTTAACTTATATAAATACTATACATGTCACATCTACTGCTGCCCTGAGTTATTGTCCGTCCTTCTGGTCGTTTTGTCGGTTATTCGTCTACAAAACAAATTCATCTCTATGGCCTTTAATTTACCAGTTTCACCTACAAAATATTATAATAAAATAAAGTAACTCTAGACATACATACATGAGAAGAAAATCATAGAATCTATAAAGAATTCTTAACAAAGGATGCAAAAAATATCAAGAAAATGTCACGCTCAAGTGTAACAACAAAAGAAATAACAAAAAGTTGAAAATAGTGATTTGTATCATCGTTAAGAGGAGAGGGGGGTACTTAGAAATAAGGTCTATTATTATGTCTGTATTTAGTTAAAATTTTTTTTTTGTCTCTTATTATTTACTTAGTCTAACACAGAACCTTAGCCATGCAACCACCATCATTCAACTCGTAACTAACCAACTAACTGACTCATTGACTGACTGACTGACTTTTCTTTATAGACAATTTGTAACGAGTGTAGAGATTTTTTTGTGTGCCAATTATATGGTTATGTGGACCATATTTGTAGTACTTGCTGGTTGGTGAGTGGAGTGATGCATTCATCTGCTTTGTCTATTGTCACATATTGTATGTATTTTGTTGTTGTTATTATGATTTTTTGAAATGCGATACATGTGTTAAACTAAATGTTCACGTATTTTTTTTTTAAGTTAAAACTAAGCATATTCTTTATGTGCTAATTTAGAAATGTTATGAAATATTTAATACCATATTTGTATGTTAATTATTAGTTAACTAATGGTGATGAGAGAAGTAGCCCCAAAGGAAAAATATTGTATTTTTTGAAGTTTAAAAATAGTTTCAACTTAACCTACAATACAAGGTCCTAACAAAAGTTATTCATAATGAGAATTTGCTTTTGAAATTTCTTCAATTGTTTCTAAGTCTGCACTTTTAAATTAAAACAAGCCTCTTTAATATGACTATTATTAGGGTGTTCATAAATTTTAATCACCCCTGTTCTTCAAACCACTATCACAAAAAAAAACTCGTAAATGAAAAAATTCTTAAATCTACGAGTTTTTTGCTGTTCTCTAATTTCAATAAGAATATTTTTTCTCGTTTTAATTCACATTTGTGAAATCAAAACAAATGCCCTTTTTTCCACTAAGCAGGTCTTAAGAGATAAAAAAAACTAAGTGATATTTAAACTCTAACATGTTTTTTATTGAACCTTGTCATTATTTTAAAAAATTACACATTAATTTTATGGAAAAAAAAACCATTTTAAAAAACGTCTACATTTTGCGCTGATTTAAAAAAAAAAACTCGTAATAAGTGGTCGATGTTAATAAAACACACTTTTTGTGATGATGCTGTTCTATAACTATAATAAAAACTTTTTATTTACACAATCTATTTTCCATTATAATTTTTTCAATTATAACATAGATTCTTTATGCACTAATTATTGCAAATAAAGGAATTTAAAAAAAAATTTTCATCAAATCACATATTTTTATTTTTTTTCATATGTTCGAAACAGTAGTGATGCCAGTCAAATCCAATTTATTTGAATATCGAAATTTTTTTCGGTGATGCCTAACTTTTTAAAAATAGAAAAGTCATTTTTATTAATTTTTGAATGAAATTGAAGAACAAAAACAATTAAACGAACAAATAAGTTGTTATTTTAAAAGAAAATATTTTTCTTTATACTTTTTCTATAAACTTAAGAAAAAAACATGCACAAAATACTTAAAAGTTTTTTGTGAAACTGAATAGAGAACCATATGGCACCTCGGTTTCTAGATAACATATGTTCTTAACTCAAACATATGGTTCTTAACTCAAACAATTGTTTCCATTAAATAAATAAAAAAAGTGGTTTCAAGAAACCCGAAATTTCAATTTCATGTGATTTTAAATTCACTCTTATTGAAATAACAACGTTTCAAGAGCAGGGCTGAATATATGATATATTTTGGGAACAATTCGAAATTTATGGAAACATGAAAAATATTCGTTTTGCTGCCTTTTTAAGAAACTCTTACAAAAGTTTCAAATTTGATTTAAAATGATTATAGAAAAGCACCTCCATTTTGAACACCCTTTCCGTAACGGTATAATTTCAGAACATTTAAAAATAATCTTTTCGGACTTAAAATTTTTTTTTACTGAATTAGCTTTAAATTTTATGGAGACAAATTCAAAAATAGAAATAAAAAGAAATTATAGTCGAGTTGAACCGACTTTAATATCACCCTACACCATGAATTTCGAGAAATGATATCAAACCGAATTTTGCTGAGTTCAAATTTGAATATAGAAAATAAGAATAAAGCAAGTTTTAGTGGCATTGTTATTAATTTTTTTGCCTTCGGATGTGAAAAAGCTTATATCGGATTTTAGTTTTCCATGGCGACCAGGTCAAAAAATGCACCGATCATTACTATATACTTATTTATACTTATTTTACCTAAAATCGATTAAACCGACTTTCATATACCATGAATTTTGAGAAATAGTACCAGATCCAACTTTACTAGGTTCATAATTGAATATAGAAAATAAGAATGAAGCAAGTTTTAATGGCACTGTTATTAATTTTTTTGCCTTCGTATGTGAAAAAGCTTATATCGGATTTTATTTTTCCATGGCGACCAGGTCAAAAAATGCACCGATCATTACTATATAAATGGCTTTTCAATAAGAGCGCTATAAAAGTTTTTTTAAATAAAACAAAAACGGTTTTTGATATCAATGAAATTCTTTATTCCTGTGAAAGTACGTTCGATGCCATTATGTATGGAAATCGGCCGATACTGCTGCAATTTCACGTTCGATATTCGTACGAAGTTCATCAATCGTCGCTGGCTTGTTGGCATAGATCATAGACTTGACGTAGCCCCACAAAAAATAGTCCAACGGCGTCAAATCGAACGAGCGAGGCGGCAAATCGACTGGACCATTTCGTGAGATAACACGTTCTCCAAACTTCGTTTCCAATAAATTGATTGTGACATTCGCTGTGTGGCTTGTGGCGCCATCCCCTTAGAACCACATGTCCTCCAAGTCCATATCATCCAATTGGGGCCAAAAATATTCGGTTATCATTGAAAGGTAGCGATTCCCATTCACAGTAACGTGCCGGTCTTGATCATCACGGAAGAAGTACGGCCCAATGACGCCGCCGGCCCATTAACCGCACCAAACCGTAATTTTTTCGGGATGCAATGATGACGCATGGAGTACGTGTGGATTGCTGTCTGACCAATAACGCATATTTTGTTAATTGACGAAGCCATTCAGCCAGAAATGAGCCTCATCGCTGAATAGATTTTTTGATGAAAATCCAAATCATTTTTAAGTTGTTGCTCAGCCCAATTCACGAACATACGACGCTTCTGGTGGTCAAGCGGCTTCAGTTCTTGCGTCAATTTGATCTTGTAAGGATGTAGGCCAAGATCTTTTAGCAAAATTCGCCACAACGACGTCACAGAGATGCCCAACGCTTGAGAACGACGTGTGAGAGACACATTTGGGCTTTCTTCAACTGAAGACTCAGCGGCAGCAACTCTCGACAGTACGGGCACTTCTTTGTCTCACTGGCACGGGAACATTTTGTACTGTGCCTGTGTATTCAAATTTTTCCACTAGACGCTCAATTGTTGATCTGCTAGGACGATTATGACGACCATAAATTGGACGTAGCGCTCTTAACGTTGAGTCCACTGACTCCGAATTTCGGTAGTGAATTTTAATAATTTCGACTCGTAGTTGGCTCGTATATCTTTCCATCATAAAATGGCAAACCTTACTGAAGAGAAATGTCAAAAGAGCGGCAAGAAATATGGCGTCGTTTGCTGTCCCTGTCTTTCTACTTTTGTAGCGTCGCTGTTGAAAAACCCTTTACTTATTTATACTTATTTTACCTAAAATCGGTTAAACCGACTTTCATATAACCCTTTACCATGAATTTTGAGAAATAGTACCAGATCCAACTTTGTTATGTTCATAATTGAATATAGAAAATAAGAATGAAGCAAGTTTTAATGGCAGTGTTATTAATTTTTTTGCCTTCGGATGTGAAAAAGCTTATATCGGATTTTAGTTTTCCATGGCGACCAGGTCAAAAAATTCACCGATCATTATCATATTTAATAGAGTTACTTACTTACTTAAAAACATATACAAACCAAATTTGAGAAAGATCCATGTGATATCATTTTTTTTTTTTTTTATAAATTTCAGTGAATATCTGGAACCAACTTTATTTAGGAACTATGACTAAGAATGGTCATACATGGTTAATTTTTGGGTAACTAATAAAGCAAATTTTAACGATATCTATGTGATAATGTGGACAATTGAGGTAATTTGTATGGGGCTAGATCTGAACGTGGACCAAATTTCACCGATATCAATGTCCATCGTTCTATGGCCGACAAAAGCTTATAATTATACCAAATTTTTTAAAAATATATATAAATTTGCGACATGTACTACATGGAGTGAAAACTCCGTGGCGCAACAGTGAATAAACAGTCAATTTTATTTTTCATCGAAATCTCCGTTCAGTGAAATGCACTTCTTCCAGCGATCCTCTAACATCTTGATACCCTTGAAAATTTACGATTTGTCAAACCCTTCAAAATAGGCTTCCGTCTCTGATATGACTTCTTCATTTGTGGAAAATCTCCTGGAGCCATCTTTTCAAGTTTGGGAACAAATAATAATCGCTGAGGGCCAGATCTGGAGAATACGGGTGGTGGGGAAGCAATTCGTAATGTAAAAACTTAAATTTTTCTGAAGCCAAAGCAGATGAATGCGCTAGTGCATTGTCATGATGGTACAAGATTTTGTTCTTATTTAAACCCTAAACACATAACTGCGAGTTGCAAGTGCGAGAAAAAATGAGAATGAGGCAGCATGATTTTTTCTATATGTGGAAGCGAGATCGATAGTAAAGCTTTTTTGTGTGGCGTTGCCAACTTAGGTTGTAAAAACACTCGCAAGGGAAATAGAATTGATTCTATTTTCTGTGCGAGAAAAATCAGATGACATGAGAATCAGCTGATACGCATTAAATGCGATGCATACTATAGTAATTACTTAATTTAACCCGTTAATAATTTCGATTTTACTCATTTTGTTATAATTATTGTTTGTTATATGAACAGCTTTGTATACAAATGACAATTGAATTATGTTTGACAGTAGGACAATCAGCTGCTCCAAAGCATTTTGATGATTTTGTAAAAGCACAAATTCCCGCATACAAAAAGCTTAGTTTTTACTCACACTCGCAACTCGCCGTTATGTGTTTAGGGATTTAAGTAGGGTCGTTTTTTCTTAACTTCTTCATGCAATCTGGCAGTTCTTGTTTTTCCTTTCTCCAAGTAATCAATAAATCCTATACCACGTCCATCCCAAAAAACACTGGCCATAATCTTTCCAGGCGATTGTTGAGCCTTTGGCTGCTTTGGTCGGCTTTCGCACAATTGTAACCATTCCGCAGATTGTCTATTGGACTACGGTGTATTATAATGAATCTAATTTTCCTACATTGCTATAAATAATAATCGACTTAAAAATTCAGTTGAATTTACTTCAAACATCTCCAAAGCATACTTTGAATCATGAACACGTTTCAGTTTTTGTACAGCTGTCGCGGCACCTATCGAACAGAAAGCTTTTTCATATTTAAATGATCACGTAATATATGCCGAACTCACTCTGTTGATAACTTTATGATGCTAGCAATCTCACTTTCGATCATCCAATACAACCTGATGCACTTTTCCTACGTTTTCTTCGGTAACTGCTTCATTTTGATGACCACGACGATCTGCATCATTTATGCTTGTATGACCACGTTTAAATTCGGAATACCACGTTTTATCCATTGAATATGACGGTGAAGATTCGTCATAATGTTCATCAATATATTCTTTGGCTTGGACAGTATATTTTCCCACCAAAAAATAATGTTTAATCAAAACACGAGACTGTTTGCAATGCCAGGAAATTTTGATACAATTATTCTAACAGTCGGACCCACTAAATAAACAGACAAAATTGGCACTTTTCATGCCATCTCAATGCAAGTTGTGTTTGAAAATTAAATGAAAATTAAAGAAATAAAAAAAAAACAAGTAAGAATTTTATAGTCGGTCTAGATCGACTATACGATACCCTATACCATGCGTTTAGAGACTCTATCTCTCAGGCCTAACTAACTGGATATAGAAACTAAGCATAAACCAAATTTGAGTGGGATTTTTATTAATTTTTTCGGCTGCAGATATGAAAAAGTTCATATCGGATGCAATATCTATATGGGGACTAGGCCCAAAAATGGACCGATCCTGACCATATTTGGTTAAGTCTCTTGTATTTTACAAAAATATATACAAACAAAATTTGAGAAGAATAAGTGCAATATTTTTGTCTTTTGATAGATTTAAGTGAAGATCGGGAAGCAGCTCTATATGGGCTAAGAGTTGTCCAATAGGGATCATTTTGGGCTACTGATTAATGGATGTAATATATACATACAAACCCAATTTGACTAAGATTTGTATGATAATTTGGATCTTATGGCAATATATGTATGTTGATTTCATAGGGGTCATATGTATGGGGGCTAGGTCTGAACATGGACCGATTCTCACCAATTTCAATAGCGTTCATCCTATGGCAGATAAAAGATTAAATACCAAATTTCATCAAAATATATTCATATTTGCGACCTGCAGTTTGATTACAAGCTCTACATGGACACACAGACGGACGGACGGACATCGTTAAATCGAATCAGATAGTAATTCTGATTCGATCGGTATAATTAAAGATGGGCGTAGGTCAAATATTTTTGGTTGTTACAAACAGCAGCACAAAGTCATTATAACCAAACCACATAGTGTTATAGGGTATAACAATTACGAAAATTATAGTTGGTCTAGACCTATGTCCTATACTATGCGTTTAAAGAAAGGGTCTTAAGGCTTACTAATTCAATATGTAAAATACACATAAAGCATATTTGAATGGCATTGTTATTGATTTGTTTGCCTGTAGATATGGAAAAGTTCATATCGTATGTTATATTTATGTGGGGACTTGGTCGAAAAACGGACCGATCCTTATTATATTTAATAAAAAAAAAACACTTATTTTTTGCAGAAACATATACAATCTGCGGAATATTTTTTGATAGATTTAAGTGAAGATCGGGAAACAGCTTTATTTGGGGACTTTGACTAAGACCTGTCCTACAGGATTTATTTTTGGACTACTGATTATGGCCGATGAAAGATTATATACTTAATTTCAGGAACATATAGTGAATTCTCGTTAATGTGAACTTCCAATATAGTGAACTATCCAGTAACGTGAACACCTATTTTTATATTAACGCTCTAAATAGTGAACAAAGTTTAATGACTCCAAATAGTGAACATGAATTTTGGCGATTTTTGTTTTTTCTAATTTTGGGAATCCCCCGATTGAATAAAAAATGAAAACAGTACATGCAGTTTGTTAATGAAGGTCAGAAATCAAACCTGTATGTTAACAAAGATGTCTAAGAATAACCAAAAGTTTTGAACCATCAATGAAAAATATGAAATTCTGCAACTTTTGGACAAAGGATCAAGTGTTACAGCACTAAGTGTAAAATATTATGTTTGGAAATCTACCATTTGTTCGATACGTAATAAGAAGAATAAAATTTCTAAGTGTGTTAAAACACATATTATATGTAGACCTGGGAAACTAAAACGCTGCCATCTTCAGAGCTTCCAATGAAGGAAAAATCTCTATACAAGTGGTTGGTTAACATGGGAAATAAAAACCTTCCGACAAGTTGATTGATGTTGAAAGAAAAAGCGTGTTTCGCTTTTTCTTTCTTCACTCTAATTTAAATGAAAATTGACACGACTTCAATGCCAGTGATGGATGGCTTCAAAAATTCAAACAGAGATACGGAGTCCGACTTTTACAGATTAGCGGAGAAAAGCTTTCAGCGCAACCTCAGCTGGTAGCTCCTTTTAAATTGAAGAACTCGGTTTATCAAATAATCAGCTTTACCATGCACTTATCTGCATTATAATCTGGCTTATTTTGGAAACTTCTTCTTCAAAAGACGTATGTAACGTCATTGGAAAAAACGCAACAGCTGCGAAGATGGAGAAGCAAAGAGTTACATTTCTTTGTTGTGCAAATGTATCTGGATCCCGTAAAACCAAACTTCTTGTTATAGGGAAGTCTAATAATCCTGTCTAGAGCGCTACAAAAACTCAAAGTCTGGTTGGATGACTTCTTCAATTTTTAATGATTGGTTTCACTATTGTTCTGTTCCCGAGGTAAGAAAACTCCAATGCGCCAAATTATTCAGATTAACATTTTATTTTTTTTTTACGTTACAGATTTTTTGACGAAAAAGGAATTGCCAACTCCTTTAATACAGCCAATTGATGAAAATGCAATTAGAATCACAGAACTCCATTATAGAAATAGTCTTCTGGCAACAATAATAGCGAAGGGGATGAGTTGGCTGAAAGCAATGAAACAATTTACATTAAAGAAGTTGAAATGCTGGAAAAATATACTGGATATGGTTAATGATGATGATTATCCTGAATATAATGTCCCTTTAAGTGTTTTAAGAAATAGATGGCAATCGAAGATTAAAGTTTTTAAAGAAAACACGGCCGATCTTTTTCAGACATTGTTCCCACAGATACGTATTTTAACAGTTGCTGATGTATAAAATATATTTCAAAAAATGTCTTTATCATAGGAGGTATGTACTGCGGCAAACATCCAGGAATGAAATGATAATCCATGAGAAGATATAACGTTATTGAATGAAAATGACTTAGACGAAATATCCGATGATGATGAATGGGTTATTAAAGAGCCCTAAAACAAAATAAAACCAAAGGAAGCTGTCGAAATTTTTAATAAAGCACTACAGTGGGACGAGTCTGAATTGACCAACCATACAGATATAAAAGATATGAATAAATGAAAGGATACAGCACTTAATAAGTTAGTAGAACAAAAAAAAAAACTCAAAAAATAATAGCCGATTATTTCCTTACCTACAATATTTATTCACACTATTGATAATATTTGTACAATGAGTTGAAGTATTTAATTTTACTAGCATTCGAGTGCAATTTCTAGGCAGCTTTATTTTTCAACTTAGCCAATTCACAAACCAACACTTTTATGGTTTATTATCATTGTGAATGAAGATAACAACTCATTAACAAATTTATTAAAACACACATATTTAGCATATGTATAATTTTATATATGTGTTAGTAGCAACTTTAAATGCAATTTACTCAAAATAAAGGAAAAAATTTAAAAATCTGTAAACCTGAAAAACGGTTAAAAAGAAATTCCTTTCAAATAATATAAGTTTGGTCAAAATCGGGATAAAACGGTAGAACAAAACATCAGTCACAAGAAATCGCCTAGCATATTAATATTATACATTTTTTAAAGTAAATATTAAACATAAAAAGTGAATTTGAAATAAAATATCGTTAAGTTTACAATAAATTATATGTTATGTTACAAATACCGAGAGCCTCAATACTTTCTAGACTTTTGTAATCAAAAAAACTAAGTATATCGGTACCAATTTTTACAAACGAAAATGTGAACAAATTCAATAATGTGAACTACCTTGGTTTCAATTAGTTCACATTATCGCGAGTTCACTGTATATTCATATTTGCAACCTGAAGTTTGATTTCAAGGTTTAAATGGACACAGACTGATGCTCGGACACACAGACAGACAGACAGACAGAGGGACGGACGGACGGACATCTCTAAATCGACACACAAGTGATTCTAAGGCGATCGGTATAACAATAAATGGGTCTAGGTCAAATATTTTTGGTATTTGGTATAAAAATATTAAGATAAGTTATCACAAAACACTTTTGTAATTTCGCAAAATTTTAAATTGAATTTATTAATATTTTACTTGTTTTCATTTTAATAACGTAGTTATTAGCTTAACCAAATAATATTTGATTTTGGTTTTTAGACAAGTTTTTAAATCATAATTTTTCATGTGTAGCAACAATTGATTACGAGTACAATGTGTTACTGGATTTTTTTTAATAACCCATTTTTGATATCAAAAACCTTTTAAATCAACTTACTAAAGAAATTGATGACCAAAACATATGAATAACAAATGGTTTCTGATTTTCTCCCATTACGTAAACAACATGTCAACAAAATTACCTGTAAAGACAAACAAATAGAAAAAATTATTACAAGTTTAGTTTTGAATAAACAAAATCATAAAAACACTATTTAAAATATCTGTTTTGCAAATCTAGACACTTCCTGTCCAAATTTAAAGGTTTTTTTTTTTTAAACTTAACCTATCAAATAAGTACGTGATGAGTACTTCCTTTACTTACGCTACATATAAGTATTATTTTTTTATCAATGAACAACACGTAATAATAGTGTAATAATTCAATCAATCGTAGAATAGAAAATGTCACAATATTCGTATATCAAATTAAATAAATAAGAGAGAGAAAATGCATCCACATTAGCAAAATTGTGTGTTAAATATTTTCGTTTCCCTATCGTCAGAGGAAGAGATGAATGAATTTCTGTATGTAAAAAAAAAAGTTTGTCTACAAACCTTTCAACGAAACCTACTCATGCCGGAAATTGCTGAACGTGTTTATGCCACTTAAAAACATTTTTTTTTGTTTTTTGCTAGTTCTACACACATGATTTAGATTTTGTTTTTTTTTTTTTATTATTTTGTATGCTAAATTATAGAAGTGTAACTTATGTCCAGTAGATCAAAATGGATTAAACTACTTATGGCGAACAAAACCGAAGCTAAGGTTCTGTACTATTGACGACTATCAATTATCAATAAAACTTGTTCCAAAATATAATCAGTTCAGTTGAATCCTTCGCTCACGTGATCTTACTACATGGGATGATTCAAAACAAAAAAAAAGTTTTTTTTGCTAATTACTCAGAACAGAATTTAAAAAATTTTTATAGCCAAATGAGAAATCAATTGCGAATTATTATTCCAATATGAACAAATGACTTTAAGTAGTATAACGTTTATATAGGGAAACGAAATATATGTATTGAAAAATTAAGTATTTAACCGGTTAACGAGTGAACCCCGATTCACATCTCAATGCCTGGGACCAGAGTATACATTTCCAACGCTCTTTTTCTTCATAGCATCAAGTTTCTGCAAAATCCCCAAAATGCAAAAAAAAACTTTTTTCTCTATTTTTGGCACTTTACTACATCGCAGTAATTTTGTTTATGTGACTTGGTAAGGCATCTGAAAATAGTACTCTTCCCCTTCAAAACACTTTTCGAATTTTTTCAGAAATTTTAGTTCTTTTTGGGCAAAACGGCCGTTGAATTTACTCACTATGATATATTTGTTGCAAGCTTTCAAACAAAATGTTAGCGAAAACTCCAAACCCTAAAATCAAAGTATACTTTGTAAAGGTCTTTAGGACGCTGAATCCTCAGAATTTGACCATGATATTATTTTTAGCATTCAAATGGTAAAAAAGAAAAAATGTATAAATGTTTTTTGAATTTCTAGGTTAGGATTTTGTGAACACCTGAAATAATGGCAAAATTCTAAGTTCAGATTAGGATTCACCTTTAGAAAAAAAACATTTTGGTCCCATCTGAAGTTTTTTTTAAATATTGTGGACCTATGCTAATCAGAGAGTTTATATGGACATGGTACTTATTTTATTTTTATTATTTTTTCGATCAAAATAGTTTTTTAAACAAAATCCAAAATGTTTTTTGTGATTTTTAAATCCTCTGAATGTTTCATGCCTGTGACTCAGATGAAGCGTCCCAGATAGATATTTTTTGTATGAAAGGAATTCAAAGTCATTTTTACTTCTTTACAAAGAGTAACCTTTACTAAATACATATAATAACCATATTTAATCAAAATAAAAACATAATATTACGAAAATATAAATATGTATAAAAAAATCATTTTCAAATTGCATATGTTACACTTGCGACTGATATTTCTACCTTAACTTCATTAAGTAGGTTTTCTTGCATAAATTTCCACTTAATTGACATACAATGGTTTTATAAAAGGTTTAAGCTCTGAAACTTGTCCTTTTATGAGGGGACCTACGCCATGCCAAGAAAATCAAATCGCTCCAAATAATAATGTTACCAACCCCGTGGCTTACCGTCTTCTGGTGAAGCTAGGATTGCACTCTTGACATTTGGGATGATCGACAAAGGTTCTGCCAGCTAGTCCTATCCCGTTGATCTTCATTTCGTCATTCTACAACAACACGTTTTTCCAGAAATCGATCTTTTTCTTTTTTATGGGGTTTTTTTTAAATAGTGTTTTTTTATTTTTTTGGAAATGCGCCCAAAGAAAATTAACTTGTTCAATCGCCTTCTGGCGAGCCTGCTGGATATTTCTAAGTCCAAGACTGAATAATGCCGGATTCTATCTGCCATGATGACTTGAATTGATCATTTTCCGCCGTTGTAACTATGGCTGCATCCATATGCGCATCTGTGTTTTGAGCCTCTGGCATCTGACTTTTGCCTGTAATCAGTACATCGGAATTATCTACATTGCACTGTAAATTTATTATCTCTCCCTTCTTTGTGCATTTTCCATACTACCCGTCTGTCCTCAATTGTGGTGTCTTTACCTGATCCTATATTGAAAAATCTTTTCACCTTAAAATACTTCCATTAGATTACACTGGTCTACAAATTTAAAAAAAATTGACGGCAAAAACGAAGCATGTTTTTTTAACTAATCTGGGTACACTGAATTCAAATCTGGCATAAAAATTGGGCTTCACGTCTTGTTAATTTTTTATCGCATGCTGGCAATACTGTAAAACGGTCGATACAATACTGACACCACAATTTCACAATTATTAATTTGACAGAAGCCCACATTCATTCTAAATCTTCATAATAGTACCGTTTAAGCATGTCAGGGAGATGGTGCGTTACTGATTCAAGCTATTTTTGCTTTGTGTGTGGTGAATATTTGATTGAAAAAAAAGGATATGCAATATCGCAATCATTTGCATTATTTTAGTTTTGCTGTCAGAAACATGGATAAACCGTAGACACCAAAAATGTTTTGCAGTAGTTGCAGAACTGTTTTATACAAGTGGTCAAATGGCAAGAAAATCTATTTCGATTTTTCAATTCCAGTACTTTGGAGGGAGTCAAGAAACCACCAAACCGATTGTTAATTCTGTTTAACAAAAATTGCTGGATTCAATATGAAAAAGCGAAAAAATATTACTTACGCGAATGTCCCATCGGTTTCCAAACCAGTTCACCGTCCACCAAATGATCCATTACCAGTCATTCCCAGTGCTACGAGCAGTGAGTCCGAAACATCTTTCACCAGCAGTGGTAGTTTGTAAGAGGCTGATGATGAACGCCATTTAGTGACTCAATCTGAGCTTAATGGTCTAATTCGGGATTTACATTTAACGAAGCAAGACGCAGAATTACTAGCTTCACGCATGCAGCAGTGGAAACATCTTGCAGTTGGGACAAAAAAAAAACAATCTATAGAGATAGAAGCTCGGAATTGGCTGCATATTTTGAAAAGAAGCACCCTTTTCTATACTGTACTGATGTCAATATTTTATTTCATAAAATGTACCAGCCATATGACAAAACTGAATGGAGATTATTTGCATAATAGGAACGAAAAACCATCCATACCAATTGACCATGCCATTAATACAATGGAAAACAAGTAAGAAAATTATAGTCGGTCTAGACCGACTATACGATACCCTATACCATGCGTTTAGAGACCCTATCTCTCAGGCCCAACTAACTGGATATAGAAAATAAGCATAAACCAAATTTGAGTGGGATTTTTATTAATTTTTTCGGCAGCAGATATGAAAAAGTTCGTATCGGATGCTATATCTATATGGGGACTAGGCCCAAAAATGGACCGATCCTGACCATGTTTGGTAAAGTCTCTTGTATTTTGCAAAAATATATACAAATAAAATTTGAGAAGAATCAGTGCAATATTTTTGTTTTTTGATAGATTTAAGTGAAGATCGGGAAGCAGCTCTATATGGGGCCTATGGCTAAGAGTTGTCCAATAGGGATTATTTTTGGAATACTGATTAATGGATGTAATATATACATACAAACCCAATTTGACTAAGATTTGTATGATAATTTGGATCTTATAGCAAATATATGTTGATTTCATAGGGGTCATTTGTATGGGGCCTAGGTCTGAACATGGACCAATTCTCACCAATTTCAATAACGTTCATCCCATGGCCGATAAAAGATTAAATACCAAATTTCATCAAAATATATTCATATTTGCGACCTGCAGTTTGATTACAAGCTTTACATGGACACACAGACGGACGGGCGAACGGACGGACATCGTTAAATCGAATCAGATAGTGATTCTGATTCGATCGGTATAATTAAAGATGGGTGTAGGTCAAATATTTTTGGTTGTTACAAACAGCAGCACAAAGTCATTATACCCAAACCACATAGTGGTATAGGGTATAATTACGAATCAATGACTGAAATTTTGACATTATTCAAATACAACGATCATAATTGGAATATCTGTGCTGACCTTAAGGTGTGTGATTTAAATTTCTTTGTATATAGTATAGACCATCGTAAATAACTGTAAATTAATCTGTTTCAGGTTATTGGCTTGTTTACTGGTATGCAAGAAGGTTTCACAAAATATTGTTGTTTCCTTTGTCTATGGGATAGTCGCGCTACATGTCATCATTACGTCAGAACAAAGTGTCCAAAAAGAACTGAGTATTCACCAGGAAAACAAAACATTTCAAACAAACCATTAATTGCTCCAAGTGACGTTCTTCTTCCGCCGCTGCACGTAAAATTGGGCCTTTTTAAGAACTTTGTCAAGGCTCTGAACACAGATGGTGCAGCATTTAAATCTTTCTTAGCGGTTTTTCCTAAAATTTCATATGCTAAAATCAAAGAAGGCATATTTGTTGGCCCTCAGATCAAGAAGCTATTGAATGATGACAATTTTTCACAATGTTTATTGGAGAAGGAAAATGCAGCCTGGAAATCTTTCAAGAGCATCGTGGACAGTCTTCTTGGAAACAATAAGAGTGAAAACTACAGACAAATTGTTGCTAATTTATTGAAAAATTATCACAAATTAGATGCACGAATGTCACTCAAAATTCATTTTCCTCATTCGCATTTAGATTTTTTCACAAAACCTAGGTGCGGTGAGCGACGAACAAGAGGAGCGTGCTCACCAAGATTTAATGAAAATTAAAAGAAATTATCAAGGATTTTGCGACAAAAGCACTCACTCTATTGCGTGAAACCAAACCAACAAATAACGCCATTCTCTTTTGATTTTTAAATAAACTAATGATTTTTTATGTGAAAAAAAGAATAAAAACATTTTTTTTTATGTCGAAAATCATGATAGAGAAAAACAATTACAGATTCGAGTTCAGCCCACAAAATTACCCTAGGAAAGATATTTGGTTGCTCCAGTCCAAAACCTTGTTGGCTAGTGTTATTTTTCGACTTCACGCGATTCTATGGATTTTCAAAGTAATTTTGATTATTTAAAGTAATTTTTGCCATTTATGTGACCACTTAAAATCAACGTTCTTTACAAAAAACTGATAAAGGTAAATAATAAGCAGAAAATAACGGATCATTTGGGCAATCAGCGAAGAAATTCAAGCTCCAAGCTCAACGCAAAAAATTTACATTTTTTTTCATTTTTAGTTTAAAAAAACTAAAATCTTATTTTATGTCTTTATATGATCATGGCTGTAAGTGATCTTACTAAATATGATCATGATAGCCCCTATATAATAATACCATCCAATAACATATCTATAGGTAACAAATCCATGATATTCATATTGAAACTTCTTATGCTAATGATTTTAAGTCCTACCCGCTATAGTTGGGATCTTAACAATTTTTATTATGAAAATATTTGATAAATTCGTTAGTAAAGGTAAATTTATAAAAAAAAAAAAATTGCCTGATCTTTGTCAAATAAGTCAAATAGTTTAAATAAACACATATTTAATGATTGAATAACTTAGTTTTTATTAAATAAACTTTATTTTAAATTTGTTTAACTAACATGCGTTGTTTTTTTTAATGCTGCATCAATACATTTTGTTTGTATTTTGTCACTTCCTCTTAAGATTAGCATACAAATTTTCAAATTATCGTAAATATACGATATACTTAAGTATGTAGGGTATCAACATGGTAAATGTAGTCGTCCGTTAAGTATTACGAGTACGACTATGTTTAGCATATTCAACCCATTTATAATTTACAGCATATGAGAGTGGACGTAATCATTCAATAAAACGCATGAATGAATTTTTTGTTTCGAATGCATTTTCATATTTATGAAATGCGAGTAATAAAAAAAAGCAAAAAAACAAAAAAAAAGAAACAAAAAAAAAACTGATCGTAAGTTTTTAGTAAACAATAACAGCAATTGCAGTTTACTAAAAAAACAGTATGTAAGAATTCAATGGGTGGCTATGCGTGTGTGTATGTGTTTGTGTGTGTGTGTGTGGTATTACAAGAAGCTGTTAAAATGACCGTACTGTTTTGTTGCTGTTGTTATTTTTGATAATGATTATCGTACTTGTTAAGTTTAGTGTGGTGTATTGTTTTAAGCAGTTGTTGTTGTAATCATATCCACTGCCATTGTTACTGATTTTATATTTTAAGCTTAGTTGCCAGCAAAAGTTTTTGTTAATACAGTAATTATTTGTTAGGTCTACAGGTCACGTGCTCGTGTGAACAACAATAACAACACAAAAAAACGACAATTACTATAAGTAACAAAAAAAAAAGAAAAAACACTTTATAGTAAACAATTGCAGCAGTAGGGTAGCACTTAATTACAAATTGGGAATTTTCGAACAACTCGCACTTGTTACTGGGTATTTCAGTTATTTTGGTTAACCTTCTAATCAAACTACAGGTCGCAATTACAGAGATATTATGATGAAATTTGGTATTTTTCTTAAATTAATTAAAATACATCTAAATTACATAGATTTCAATAAAATTTAGTTAGTATATATTTTTGAGAAATATATCAAAAGTGACAATACAATGGAACTTTCAACAAAACATATATTTTTGACGACTTAAATGGTCAATACCAGAGCCTACTCGAACTTAACGAGTAGGTCGAATAGTAAAAAGTAACATTTTTCATGTTTGAAAGCATGTAAAAAGATAAATATAAGTATTTAGTATAACAAATGTATACTTTTTGGAATCGTAAAAGTAACAAGAATATCATTCTTAAATTCCACTTGCACCAGATGGTCCTACTGGCGTGGGCAAACTACTACTCGAAAATGCTCGACGCCTTTCCATACATGACAATATTCACTTCATTTTAAAAAAATTTTTCGAAAATATATGTTATGCTTTTATCAGTTATACTGATAGATTACCCTCCTGAAATATTAAACATTCTGATAGAAACTATGGAGTGGGCTAACTACTACTCGAAAAAGATCATCCACTTTCCAATCAAATGTATGAAAATAAGATCTTCGTATATGTTTAATGCCTATTTACAAAAAAATTATTACAACTTGCCTTTAAAGTAAATGTTAGTTAAAGGTAACTTTAGCTAAAGTGAACAATAAAGTTACCTTTAACTTCTTTTTGTTATTACAACTTCCCATTAAAATAAAACTAATATTTTTGATATTGTGGCAGCACCAAAGGAAACACCGATTACTTTTGACCAAATGAATTGATTTATCAAAATACATAGTGGCAACGTTCCTCTAATTGTTCGCAAATAAACAATAAAAACAATAGAATAAAAACCAAAAACCTTTATTATAAGTTGCATAATTGTTGTAAATGTGTAATAAAACTTTTTAAAAATATACAAGCATATATTTAAGTATCTATAAATAAATTTATTTCCAAAACTAAATTGATGTGAATTTCGTCTTCATAGGTCAGAAAATGTGGCAATATTAAATACATAAACCTCACGTTAAAAGTTAAAGGCAACAATATCTTCCCTTTAGCTTATCGGTCACTTTTAGCTTAAAGTATAGTTGTAATAACGAAAAACTAATAATCTGCCTGATAACATCCTAACTTTAGCTATTGGCAAGTTGTAATAATGGCCCTTAGTATTTTAATCTGAATATATGTAGAAAATATGTTTTCAAAATTTCAAAGCATTTCGACAAAAATGTTGGCGTGTGGGAGCGAGCAACTACTCGAATAAGATCGGAAATTTAGCAAAAAGTGTAAAAAAATAAAAAAAAAAATTTTTTTTAATTTTTTCACTGTCTGTATATTCATAGATTACTCATAAAAAATTTTAAATCATTCCGACCAAAATTGTGGTGTCGGTTTAGCACTACTGGACTGATATTGGTCACTTTCTATACAAATGTGTGAAAATATGCTCTTATTTGAAGTTTGATGATATTTTCCAGAAAATTTTCCACAATGATGTAACAACAAATTATGTTCATTAGAGCTCTGTATATAAAGAGAACACGTCCTTCAAGTTTCAAAGCCTTCCGCCAAAAATTGAAGCTTGAAGGAACTACTATTCGACAAAAAACAGAAACTAAAAAAAAATTTTTCAACATCTTTTTTTAACTGCCCGTAATTGACCTTATTCATAGATGACTCATATAAAAAACTAAGTCATTCCGAATAAAATTGTGCTAGGGCCGAACAACCACTCGAAAAAGATCAGCCACTTTTTATACAAATGTGGGAAATTTGATCTTATTTCAAGTTTGATGTAACTTAAAAAAAAAATTTCCATTACGACTTCTTAAAATTTTTTACTATTTGTAGTCGCTAATATATCGAAATAATCTTCTTTAAATTTCAAAGTATTCCAACAATAATGGTGCTGTTGGCGAACTACTACTCGAAATCGCTCGACCACTTTCCTTACAAATATATGAAAAATTCACTTCATGCAAGTTTGACATCGATTTACAAAAAATATTAAAGGCGCGCATGGTACAAGTTTATGCTTTATAAAGTTGGATATATGAGTACATTACGTACACCAAATTTTAAAGTATTCTGGCCAAATTGTGGCTCGGTGGCTCTTCCCACACAAAAGTTTGCAATTATGCTCTTATTTCATGTTTTAGATAATTTTACAGAAAATTTTTCATAATGACTCAGCCAAAAGTTATATTTTTTAGAGTTGAAAATGTAAGGATAGTATTTCTTTTAAATTTCAAATGACAATAATTGTGGGGTGGACGAACTACTACTCGAAAAAGCTCGACCAATTTATGGGGCACGACAAGCAACTCTAATGTTGAGATTCTACAACGATACCAATCCAAAACTTTACGACTCATTACTTCTACTCCTTGGTATTTGATCAACAAACATATTCACGAAGATCTCAGAATTTCTTATATTAAAGATGAAGTTAACAGATTTAGTTGTAGATATTTAGAAAGGCTTAGTAACCATTCAAATTCATTGGCAATTATTCTATTGGATGAATCTGAAGAAGTTAAAAGACTAAAAAGGTTTCATGTTTTAGACCTACCATACAGAAAATAGAATTTATTATTATAAAATATGTAAATATGTAAATATAAATACTAAATTTTGTATGTAATAAAAACAAAAAATAAATTAAGTTATTAGGCTTAATGAAGCTTAATAATATAAGTTAAGTATCAGTAGTACTTATATAATTTACTTTTTTTTTATTAGTTTATTAATTTATTTCATAATTTTGTTTTACACTTTATGTTGCCTCAGCGTGATATGACATTTTTGAGGCGAGTTGGCATAAAGTTTAGTTCACATAATTAATTAATTAACTAAGTTTACAATATAAGATCAGTATAAAATTAATAATTTTTTTTTTAATATATATTATTTAATATTTACATAAGAAGCATTTCAAGATTTTGTAATAAGTATTTTTTTAAATTTGTCTTAAAAATTGAAATTCTTTGCATATTTTTTAATGTTTCAGGTAAGTTGTTATATTCAGAAACACCAATATATTCGATTCTCTGTTTCGTGGTTTCTAACCTACATCTAGATACTCTTAAGTTCGAACCATTTCTGGTATTGAATCTAGTTTGGTTTCTCATAAAAGTAATTGTATTATGTCCAATATTCTGCAATGACTTAAAGACAAAGGTTAATACTTGCATTTTGTATAATAGATTAATTGGCAAAATGTTCTTGCTTATATCTTTGTATAATGATAATGTCGGGTATAAAATCGGTAAATTGTATACTGTTTTCAGCGCCTTATTTTGTGTTCTTTGCACGACTTTAGTTGAGTACTATCTTTATAGCCATATATTAATACCATGTAGTTTAAATGACTTTGAATTAAAGCTTTATAAAGAAGAAGTTTAGTTTCCTTATTAAATTTATTTTTAAACTTATATAGCAAACCAATAACTGGGGATATTTTTGACTTCAATTCCAGTATATGCACTTTCCACGATAAATTATATTGCAGGTTAACTCCCAAATATTTAATTGACTCACTTTCCAATATTTCTTCGCCATCCACAAAGACACTGAACCTTGCAGCATTATTACGGCAGTAAGGTCTAAATCTAAGAAGTTTATTTTTCTTCGTGTTTATTACCAATTTGTTAAGCCTTGAATATTAAAAAATTAATGCAGCATCTCTTTCCATATATGCTTTTAAAGCAGCGTAATGTTTATATGGATAAAATAACGAAATATCATCAGCATACAACATAATTTTACCATAGAGCCCAAGATTAACAATATCGTTGGAATATATTATAAACAAAAGTGGTCCCAAGACACTACCCTGAGGTACGCCATGTTCAACACTACCAAGGAGACTTTGAGAATTGTTTAACTCAACAAACTGCTTTCTGTTAGACAGATAGCTTTTAAAAAGTTTAAGTTCTCTGCCTTGTATTCCATAATACTGAAGTTTCCGAACCATGATTTCATGGTCAACGAGATCAAAAGCCTTAGAAAAGTCAAAGAAAATACCAGCTACGCCACTAAAACCATCATCTAATCCTTGACATATATAATTCACCACATTTACAACAGCATTTTCCGTTCCGCTTCCCTTTCTAAAGCCATACTGGCAATTGTAAAGAAGATTATTATTTTCCAAATATGTTAATAACTGCCTATGAATTATTTTTTAAAAAATTTTATCAATTACTGGTAAAAGAGAATATTATTGCAAAATAGATTGTAAATAAAAATTTGATTAATAAAAAAAAAAGTTTGATGTAATTTTACTGAAAAATTTCCTTCACGAAATTTTAAAATTTATACTTTTTGAAGTTACGATTTCAGGACATGATATCCTTAAAGTTTCAAACTATTCCACTTACAAATCATTTGACCGAAAAAGATCAGTCATTATGAAAATATGCACTCTGCGAATTTTCAATGTGTCAACGCCATATACAACAAATATTTTTTTTATCAATTAACTAGTTCAAAAGCAGTACCTGTGTAACATGAATAATCTCTATATAATTTTCTGAATGATCAAAATTTATGCTAGCCAGACGATTTTTCTCTAATCTCAGTGGTTTCTTCACAGGACGATCACAACCAAGATCAGTCTCAATTGCTCATTGGGAAACAGAGCAGATATTTATTGTTTCAGATTTTTATACTCTCTTGTTATTAAATTATCCTGTCTTTGACTCGTTTTACGGGGCAAGCCGCCTAAATATTGAGTCGTCGCCGTACTTCTTTCACGGTATTTCTTGATAAGTTTTGAAATTATGGATTTATTCATAGAATATTTCTCACAAATGATGATGATGTCATCAATTATTCGGGTTTTTAACTGTTCAAAAAACTTTATTCTTCCATTATTTTATAATAATTAATTATACGATTAAAACATTGAAAAATTGTATTAAAGACGTCAGAAACTATAAATATTTAAATAACGGTTAAGATGTTATGCAATTTTCTTCATATCATCTTCTATTTTTATTGTTTTAATCAACTCTGATATAGAAATTCAAAAGTTTCCATTGTTTTGGCATCACTAAAAAAATACTTTTTATAACCTATACCACTATGTGGTTTTGGTATAATGACTTTGTGCCGCTGTTTGTAACTACCTAAATATTTGACCTAGACCCATCTTTTATTATACCGCACTGTGGCATAAATTTTGATTTCATTGGCCAAAAGTCTAATGTTTTTGTCACCGATTTTTAAAATTTTAACGCCCTTTTGTAGCTAATATATCCAGATTAAGGTAGCCAAAAAATTAGGTTAAACTGTTGCTAATGTGGGCGTGGCATACTGTCAAACTCAAGTGTTTTTTTAATTTCAGAAAAAGGTAATTTTTTTTTTGTTTTTTATCAAAAATAAATGGTTACTACTCGCAAGTTATAATCGATAATGACCTGCGGCTTTTTTTTTTAAATTTGGTAGGATTATAGTCTTTAGTTGTTGTAAGTGGTCACAGCTCTATGAAATATTTATGAAACTACTATATTTTTCTCAAATTTCAACTTTAGTGGAATGGAACTTCTAGGGAACATAAGGGAAGAAGAAACGTATACCACTCGGAGAAAGGTGAGTACTTTTGCACCCGTGACGACCCGTGGGTGGAACACTTTTTTCATTTTAATGAAATTACTCTAAAAAAATTCAAATTACGATAATTTAAACAGCCCTATAATGGAAATGAGTTAAAGAAATATGGAAACACAAAGTTAATTATTTTTTGCAAATGGGGATGTGATGGTTCTTCGGGACAGAAACAATACAAACAAGTACTATGTGAAAATATTTCGGACTCAGATATGTTCATGGTATCATATGTACCATTGCGATTGAAAAAGATTTTGGCAATGCAAACAATGGTTATTTGGAAAAATGAGACACCATCTTTACGAAATACTGCAGGCCAATCAAATTTGAATTCAAAAAAGAAACTCATGAGGTCATTAACAAAGAAATTAGTGATATCAAGGCCCAAATTGCAACACAACAGCCATTACAATTACAGTCAGATGGGCAGCAAATTGAAATAAGCTACCAATTAGTGCTGACAATGATAGATGGAAAAGTAGGTCAGGCTTTGACTAACACGAAGGCTGCATCCAGCTGCATTATATGCCAAGCAACATCAAGCCAATTAAACCAAGTCCCGACAAAATCATTAGATTATCACCACTACATGCAAGAATACGACTTATGGAACACATACTAAAAATATCGTGATGCGTTTAGTTCCAAAATATTTCTGATTAAAATTTTTAAATTATATATTTTTTAAAAAATATACATATTTCAAATCTAAAGATCAAAACTATCCTATTTTTCGCGAAAATATATCCAATAAATTTGAATTAAATTTTCATCAAAACGTTATTGAAATTTTTAGATCAAAATCTTTCTTTTGATAGCTCACACTTGTTAAATTAATTTCCTGAATTTAATATAAATCAAATTTATTAAGCTGGGCATAAGGTTTGGATCTCATTTTGTTTCCTAATCATATTTGTCTGCATAATTACAATTAAAACAAAAATCTATTACCTACAAATGCCACCCTATTGCATATTTTTTTTCGGTTGACTTTAAAGGGTTTTTAAGTTGTTTTTTTATTTGTTAGTTGATAGATAAATCAATTATAATTCATTCAAATTGTTAGCCGACACTTAAAAAGACCATTGTTTTGTTGTTTAAGCGTTTTTTTTTTTTTCTTTTCAATACAATTTGTTAACAAGATCATGCCAAAATAACTGTTTTATTAGGGAAACAGACATAAGATAATACAAATGTATTGAGTATGTGACAATTTCTAAAAATATTTAACAAAATTATTTGTGTTTCTGTCTTTTTTGTTAATAAGAAAGACACAACATAGAACTTTGTTTGAAAATATTGAGTAGGCACGTTTGTTTTGTTGGCTTTAACTAATTAAAATTCATAAAATTGAGATTTACTCGCATTTGTATCGTGCTATGTACGAGTATCTATGTCTAAGCTTTGTATTTAATTAGTTGTGCTAATCAACAAAACTTCTTGTTGTGGAGAGTAATTCCTAAACCTACGTGTTTTATATAAATAATTTAGTTTGTGTTTTTTTTTTTCTAAATTTGTTAAACCCTTTGTAAAGTCCAGTTTTAGTAGTCAATCATGTTAATTTGAATATAGGGCGTATCCATCACTGAGCAGGGATATTGAGAATATTTAATTTTTTTCAAAAGCTTATAAAAAAAGTTCGTGATCTGACACTAACGGCATAATAACACTAAGAATCAAATAAAAAAGTCACGTGGAAAAAATTAAATAATATCTAAATCATTTAATATATTTTGTGCTACTCTGTCACGGTTTTAAATTTTATTATTTATTTAACATTATAACATTATTTATTTATTTAACATATAACTCGGAGTTGCAATAGGCCGGTTAGTTTGATAGTAAATTTTTTATTCGTTACTTAGGAAAAAATTTCTTTCTCCTTAAATGTGAGATTGGCTGCTTTTCTTAAAAAAGTACATTATCTTAACAAGTAAGAAAATTATAGTCGGTCTAGACCGACTATACGATACCCTATACCATGTGTTTAGAGACCCTATCTCTGAGGCCCAACTAACTGGATATAGAAAATAAACATAAACCAAATTTGAGTGGGATTTTTATTAATTTTTTCGGCTGCAGATATGAAAAAGTTCATATCGGATGCTATATCTATATGGGGACTAGGCCCAAAAATGGACCGATACTGACAATGTTTCGTAAAGTCTATTGTATTTTGCAAAAAAATATACAAACAAAATTTGAGAAGAATCAGTGCAATATTTTTGTTTTTTGATAGACTTAAGTGAAGATCGGGAAGCAGCTCTATATGGGGCCTATGACTAAGAGTTGTCCCATAGGGATCATTTTTGGACTACTGATTAATGGATATAATATACACATACAAACCCAATTTGACTAAAATTCATATAATAATTTGGATCCTATGGCAATTTATGTTGATTTCATAGGGGTCATTTGTACGGGGGCTAGGTTTGAACATGGACAGATTCTCACCAATTTCAATAGCGTTCATCCCATGGCCAATAAAAGCTTATGTACCAAATTTCATCAAAATATATTCATATTTGCGATCTGCAGTTTGATTACAAACTTTACACGGACACACAGACGGACGGACGGACATCGTTAAATCGAATCAGAAAGTGATTCTGAAAGTGATTCTGATTCGATCGGTATAATAAAAGATGGGTCTAGGTCAAATATTTTTGGTAGTGGTATAGGGTATAAAAAGGAACTTTCTTAAAAGAGTACCTTAACATAAAAAGTACATTTGTAAAAAATAAATTTTTTAAAAAGTACCTTTATAAAATGGCTTTTTAAAAAAGTAGCTTTTTTAAATAGGTACTTTTTTAGAAAATATCTAAAAAAGTGCATTTTCTTAAAATAATTACATATTCTTTAAAACAACATTTTATCAAAAACTAGTGCCTATTTAAAAAGTGCCTTGTCTTGTAAAACTTTACCTTTACCTAAGAAAGTACTTTTACTAAAAAAGTGAGATTTTCTTAAAATAAAGGATGTTTTTTTTAGAGTTACTGCACTTTAAATTAAAATAAAACAAAAAAAAAGTATTATTAATATCAATTAAAGTGGCTTTATTTGATAGATAATTTTATGCCATTAATGCTTAAATATGATTTGTGCCATGTGGCCGCCACAGCTGGTACGTATATGGCGGAATCTGGAACTCAAATTGTTACACCCTTTTCGCAGCATTTCGCCAATTACTCGTCGAACGTTGATTTCCAGGTGTTCAATTGTCACTGGTTTATCAACGTACGAGTGGGGTTAAATCACACGAGCTTGATGGCCAATTAACATAACCATTACGTAATTGTATTCATTCATCAAAAGCTTCTTTGAGTAAATTAATTGTAGCATGCGCTGTTTGGCATGTGGCTCCGTCCTGTTGGAACCACATGTCAGATAGATTAATGCCAGCTAATTGAGGTATGAAAAACTTGTAACCATTTCTCTGTACCGCTCACTATTGATAGTAACATTCTTCGCAACATCGTTTTTGAGAACATATGCACCGATGACTCCGCCGGTTAATAAAGCGCACCAAACAGTAATTTTCTGTGGATGTAATGGCAGTTGGACAAAAGCTTGAAAAATATCTTCACTCCAAATGCGACAATTTTGCTTATTCAACAAAAATTGACTTCACCTCTGAACAATATTTTGTATGACAAATCAAAATCAATATCAATTTGTGCTTCAGCCTATTGGCCGAACTGGTGGCAAATACGATGATCGTTTGGCTTTAATTCTTGCGCTGAGAGAACGGCACCGAATTGCTTGATGTGGATCTTCTTTAATGCTTTTCTGTACAGCGGCTACAGCTTGTGCGGTGAGCACTGTTTGTCATCTTAAGGGATTATCATTAAGGGTACAAGTGTACGAAGAGCGCTATAAGTTTGACTAATAGAACCATTACCTTAATAGAAAATTTCAAGAATTTGCAAGCGGAGCTCACGTGTAAGTCTATAGGTAATGTAATGGCAAATCAAACTAAAAAAAAAACAACTCTCAGCTGTTCAATCGGTTGTCAAATAGCACTGTGTTAACAACTGAAGTTGTGAACCGCTAAAAAAAACAACCTTTAGTACTATTTCTTCAAAAAGTACCGGTTTTTAAAACAGTATTTTTTCTTTAAAAATTCACATTTTCTTAAAAAATAGACATTCTTTAATTTGCACTGTTTCCTAAAAAAATTAATTTTTTTAAAAAAAGTAGATTTTCTTAAAAAGGTACTTTTTCGTAAAAAGATACTTTTTCTTAAAAAACAATCTTTTCTGAAATAAGTATTTTTTTTTTTAAGTACATTTTCGTAAAAAATAGATTTTCTTAAAAAAAAACTTTTTTAAAAGATATGTTTTTAAATTATCTTTTTTAAAAATTTACCCTTTATGAAAAAAGGAACTTTTCCTAAAGGAGTACCTAAAAGAGTACATTATCTTAAAAAAGTGCTATTCCCCAGAAAATGTACCTTTTCTTACAAAAAACTTTAAACAAAAAAGTACCTTTTTTTGAAAAAATACGCTTTCTTAAAAAATTTATTTTGCTTAAAAGTACTTTTTTTCTCGAAAAGTAAATTTAAAAAAGTACCTTTTTGAGAAAAAAAAAATACGCGTTCTTAAAAAAATTTATTTCTCTTAAAAAGTACCTTTTTCCTATAAAAGTAAATTTAAACAAAATACCCTTGCTTTAAAAAGTACATTTTCTTAGTAACGTAGCATTGCCTAAAAAGTGATTTTTTCAAAAATTATCTCTTCTTCAAAAATTATATTTTGTTAAAAACCTTTTTTTAAAAAGAACTACATATTCATAAAAAAGTGCGTTTTCTATAAGTAAAATACGATTCCTTAAAATAGCATATTTTCTTACAAAGATCTGTTCTTAAAATAATTTCTTTTGTTAAAAAGTAGTAGCTTAAAAGCCTACATTTCTTTTAGAGTGTCATACTTAAAATAGTAAATTTCTTGGAAGAGTACCTACATTTCCTTAAAGCAGAGCTTTTCTTAAAAAATATCTTTCTTTAACAAACAAAATTTTCTTAAAACTGTGCCTTTTTGAAAAAGGTAGATTTTTTTACAAAATACTTTTTCTTAAAAAAAGTACTTTTTCTTCGATAAGTATACTATTTTTTTTAATAAAATACATTTTCTTAAAACAGCATCTTTACTTTAAAAAGTAGATTTACTTAAAAAAGTAAATTTTCTTAAAAAAGTACGCTTTCTTAAAAAAGTATCTCTTCCTAAAATGTATCTTCTCTTAAAAAAGCCTTTTCTAAAAAGTACCTTTGTTTAAAAAAAGTACCTTTTCTTAAAAAGTGCCTTTTCATAAATTTTCTTTTCTAAAAAGTACCTTTGTTTAAATAAATTTCTTTTTCTTAATAAGTATCTTTTCTTAAAAAAGTATGTCTTCTTAAAAATAAAATTTTAATAAATACCTTTTCTTAAAAAAATTACTTTATCTGATAATAACTTTGTATCATATCTTAAAAAATTACCTTTCCTTAAAAAAATTAATTTTCTTTAAAAAAAAAACTTTCATCAAAAAAGTACCTATTGTTAAAAAAAAGTAAATTTTCTTTAAAAAGTACCTTGTCTTATAAAAGTACATTTACTTAAAAAACTATATTTTCTCTTAAAACGTAACCTTTCTTATAAATTTCCTGTTCTTAAACAAATATAAATTCTATAAAAAAAAGTACCTTTTCTTAAAAAAGTATCGTTTCTTATAATAACTTTACATGATACTTTTTCTTAAAAAAGTATATTTTCTGCCAAAAAAAAAAGTAAATTTTCTTTAAAAAGTACCCTGTCTTATAAAAGTACATTTACTTAAAAAAGTATATTTTCTCCTAAAACGTAACCTTTCTTATAAATTTCCTGTTCTTAAAAAAATATAGATTCTATAAAAAAAAAGTACATTTTCTTAGAAAAGTATCTTTTCTTATAATAACTTTACATGATACTTTTTCTTAAAAAAGTATATTTTCTGCCAAAAAAAAAGTAAATTTTCTTTAAAAAGTACCATGTCTTATAAAAGTACATTAACTTAAAAAAGTATATTTTCTCGTAAAACGTAACCTTTCTTATAAAATTCCTGTTCTTAAAAAAATATAGATTCTATAAAAAAAAAGTACCTTTTCTTAGAAAAGTATCTTTTCTTATAATAACTTTACATGATACTTTTTCTTAAAAAAGTATATTTTCTGCCAAAAAAAAGTAAATTTTCTTTAAAAAGTACCATGTCTTATAAAAGTACATTAACTTAAAAAAGTATATTTTCTCGTAAAACGTAACCTTTCTTATAAAATTCCTGTTCTTAAAAAAATAAAAAAAAAGTACCTTTTCTTAGAAAAGTATCTTTTCTTATAATAACTTTACATGATACTTTTTCTTAAAAAAGTATATTTTCTGCCAAAAAAAAAGTAAATTTTCTTTAAAAAGTACGTTGCCTTATAAAAGTACATTTACTTAGTATGTCTTCTTAAAAAAAAATTTTAATAAATACCTTTTCTTAAAAAAATTACTTTATCTGATAATAACTTTGTATCATATATTTTCTTAAAAAATTACCTTTCCTTAAAAAATTTAATTTTCTTTAAAAATACTTTCATCAAAAAAGTACCTTTTGTAAAAGATGTAAATTTTCTTTAAAAAGTACCTTGTCTTATAAAAGTACATTTACTTAAAAAACTATATTTTCTCTTAAAACGTAACCTTTCTTATAAATTTCCTGTTCTTAAACAAATATAAATTCTATAAAAAAAGTACCTTTTCTTAAAAAAGTATCTTTTCTTATAATAACTATACATGATATTTTTTCTTAAAAAAGTACATTATCTGCCAAACGTAAATTTTCTTAAAAACATAATTTTTCTTATAAATTTCCTTTTCTTAAAAATGCACAATTTCTATAAAAAAAAAGTGCTTTTTTTAAAGCATCTTTTCTTATAATAACTTTACATTATAGTTTTTCTTACTTTTTCTTAAAAAAGTACGTTTTCTAAAAAAGTAACTTTCCTAAAAAAAGTACCCTTTGTTAAAAAAGTAAATTTTCTTTAAAAAAAAAAAATTTTTTTTTCATCAAAAAATTAATTTACTCTTGAATTACCTTGGTAATTTTACTTGCTGAAGTACCTTTCTTAAAAAGTACCTTTTCTTAAAAAAATTAATTTTTTAGAGAAAGGACCTTTTCTAAAAAAGTAACATTCCTTTCTTAAAAAAGTAAATTTTTTTAAAAAGTACCTTTTGAAGATTTCAGATATAGTCGTAGGGTAAAAAGTTGATAAATACTCGTATATGTCGTGTGCGGCCATCTTTGGTACTGGCTTTAACACATTATCAATATATCAAAGCCCTTTATTGCACTATTTGTTTATTTATAGTTTATTATATGAATTTTGTTTAAATAAACGTTAAAAAAAATCAAAGCCCTTTATGTGGAAACCTTTACTCCGAGCGAAGTTTATTTAAACACTTTTTATTAAAATACCATCTTTAACCTCCAGCAGGCTTCTGTTAATATCCCTATTAAAGTACTTCCTCCTTTCTTGTTCAAAGTTAAAATTTATACAACTGTCCGTACTCAAATTGTAAGATTTCCGGCTTAAATTTTTAGTTTAAAGAAAAGAAGAAAAACACAAAATTTTATTTATGTTCATTACAATGTGCAACCGAATCTAGATTAACTGTGCGACAAGCATTAATAATTCTCTCATAAAATAAAAACATATTTATTTTATTTCAATTTCATGCTTCTACTTTTTTTTAGTCATGTTTAGTTATTTTTATTACTAAATGTACTTAGCAATAGTTTTTTTTTTTTGGTTGTTCAAAGCCAAAAGAAAAAGAAAAAACAGAATATTAGAGATTTATGTGTTGTTTGAGTTTTAAAATTTATTATACATTTTACATATTTTTTTTTTTTTTGCTTTATGATTTCAATATTATTTTAACTCTATTATGCAACAATCGATACTGGTCGTGATGAGTAATTTGACATTTGAAGCGATAACTTTAAATCAATTGTTGCTGCCTTTCAATTCGGTTGCTTGTCGTTTGTGGTTTTGGCGTTTTTTTTTACTATAATTGTTAAAAAGGAAGTCGTTGTGTTTCTTTTTTTATTTCGTTGTTGTTGTTTTTGTTGTTTGTAGACGACGAGTACGAGTAGTACACGAGTGTATACTTAAGTTATTGTCAATTTGACATTGTTATCGTTAGCATGGGAATATTTTAATATTCTTAACAAAAAAAATCGAAATAGGTTTTTAAGATTTATGGGAAAATCAAAATGATAAACATAAATTATAAGTTATTGTTAATTTATTTAAAATATTTTTAAAGTAAAACAAGAATGTCTACTAAAATTATTATACCGTTGATATAAGTAGAGGTCCATTCTAATAACAGGATTTTGGTATTTTGTTATTGAAAATCGATTTTATAGATCTAATTTTGTATTTTTATTATTTTATTAGCATAATTTTAAAATATTTACATTAAATGTTAAAAACAAGTTTATTTGCATGATTTGAAAGTTAAAGAAATAAAAATTTAAACAAATTATGTTTAAAAATACAATTTAATTGTTATCAAAGGTTTACAACTATAAAATGTTAATTATTAACAATATGATCTTTTGTTTATTAATTTCTTAATTTATTAAAAAAAAACAATACCGATTTCAGTTTTTATAATAGACTTTTATTTGCAAAAGCAAAACAATAAAACCATAACTTTCGATTTGTAAAAAATACGAATAATAGCAGTAAATATACAGACGACAAATGCCATCGTAAATATAAATATTAAAACACTTAAATTATCGGACAAAAAAAGTAACAACGACGTCAAAATCCATTATGAGAGAATTTAATTAAAAAATATATGCGCATGGGCACCATCATTAGCAATGCGAAGAATACTTAATTAAAAATCTACACTGAGAAAATAGATATTGTGACTGCCAAGTTTATGGCCTACCAAATTGCGACAGGCTGTTTTTTTTTTTACATTTAAATCCTGTTATCTCAACGGAAAATATGTTGTCTTAATAGGATTAGGTATTATGGTATTAAACTTCTGTTGCGTTAATTGAAAAATAAGTCGTTCAACCTTAGAACAATTCGGGTGAAAATTTATTTTCTGCGTGTAGAACTACGAAATCGTTTGTATCAACAACTGTTCGTTTTGTTACTCATATATGCAAATTTGAATATATAAATATATAAAATTTATTCAATTGTGTTTCTATATTACAAAATATTATTTAACACTCTATGTGGAAAATTACAAACAAGCAAATCAGTTTTGCAGATTTGGTTCCCTATGGCTTTATAATGGAATATGAGTTCGTAATAGGAATCCATATTCCATGTATTATTTCTAAGTTCAACGATTTACCAAATTTCAAAGGTTTTGGTTCTTATTAAAAGGTCTCTAACTTTTAAGAACTTGGTGACTAAGAAATACATCAGATTCCAATTTTTATAGTTTATTTAACTTTGAGGGTGTTTAATTGAAATAAATTTTTTATCAAATATTGTCAAAAATTGTTTGCTTCATGAAAATAAATAAAAACAAGCAAGAAAATTATAATCGATTTAGATCGATTATTCGATACCCAATACCATGAGTTTAGGTTCAATTTGTTTGATATCGAAATTTGGATGTTATTGTTATGAATTTATATTCCGCAAATATGTAAATGTGCATATCGGACTAGATCTAATAATAGACCGATCATGAACATATTTAGAAAATTAACTTATATTTCGCAAAAAAAAAACATAAAAATCAATTTTGAAAAAAAAAATCCATCCTCATTTTTTTCACATATTTAAGAGAGTGTTGGGAAGCAACATTATGACTACGAATGGTCTTACAGGGTTTATGCTTAGACTATTGTGTAATATACCCGCCTCCTACACAGACCACTGCCACTACCACTATGTTGTATACGTATTACCACCGAAAAATTGTTCGAATAAGTCGAATCCCTTGTGCATGCCACTGCAATTTTATTTTGAAAAGGTCGAAGCGTAAACTTCCACGATCGTAACCATCTCTTTTGCTATATTTTCGTAGGCTTTGTTCTCTAAATCGTTAAGATTTATTGTTCACATCCCACCAAAAAGGGCTTGAATGGTATAAATTAATTAATTTTAAAATATTCTCCTTTTTCAATTTGGCATCCATATTCACTTTTTGCTTTGTTTACACAATAGAGTTACCGAGTTCATAATAAAGTCACATTTCGGGGGGGAAATGGGTAACATTTATTATTATCAGTATTACTTTAATCATATTTATGCTCTATAATTAACAAACTTGCGTTTTTATATGCGCATTTCAAGAAATAAATCATAATAATAGATTTAACAAGTTAATTACAATTTTGCAGTAATACAGTAAATCTATAACATTAATAGGCTAGGCGATTTCTTGTGACTGATGTTTTGTTCTACCATTTTATTCCGATTTTGACGAAACGTACATTTTTCGAAAGGTATTTCTTTTTGCCCGATTTGCAGATTTACAGATTTTTAAATTTTTTTTCCATATGTTGAGTAAATTGCGTTTAAAGTTGCTACTAACACATACATAAAATTATAAAATGCCATGTGTGTGTTCATTAAATTTGTTAATGTGTTTGTAATAAAAATGAGTTTGTTTTTTGTGTTGATTTGTGAAGTGGCTATAATTGATTAGCATACTTTTAGGGCCTTTACCTAATGAAAAAATAAAATTTCATAGAATTTGCGCTCGAATTTCGAGGGCTGGAATCTGCTAGTTTGAATTAAACTTTTAACAGGGTAACATTAAGCATCGTTAGTGGTAGCTACTACTCGCACGAAAAATTTTTTGCCATTAGTGTTACCACTGAGAACAATGTATGTGTATAAGTTAATAAATGTGAGTGTATTGAGTTTTTCGAACTGGCAGTGGCCTGTGTAACGGGCGGGATTGACACATGAGCAAAATTTAACTGAGATCTATACGGTAATCTGGATTTTAGAACAATTTTTGTCGGTCTAATATGGGTCATCTGTACGAGGATTAAGTCTGAACATACAACGATTTTGACCAGTTTCAATAGTATTCGTTCTATGGTCGATAAAAGCTTATATACAAAATTTCATCAAAATATATCTATATTTGCGACCTGTAATTTGATTAGAAGGTTTACATGGACGCACACACAAACAGGCAGACGGACGGATATCACTAAATCGACTTAGAAAATTATTATAGGTCCAACTAATTGGATATATAAAATACGAATAACCAAATTTGAGTGGCATTGGTTATTAACTTTTTTCCTGCAGATAGGAAAAAGTTCATATCGGATGCTATATTTATATGGAGATAAGGTCTAATAATGGACCGATCCTAAACATTTTTGGTAAGGACACTTATTTTTTGTAAAAAGAAATACAAACCAAATATGAGAAAAATCTGAGCAATAATTTGGTTTTTGATAGATTTAAGTGAAGATCGGAAAACAGCTTGATATGGGAGCAAACCAAATTTGACCGGTATTTATATAATAATTTGGATCATAAGGCAATTTGATTGGATCTCATAGGGGACATTTATATGGGTACTAGGTCAGAACATGCATCGATTTTCACTAATTTCAATAGCGTTTGTCCTATAGTTTATAAACAAAATTTCATCAAAATATATTCATATATGCGACTTATGCTTTTATACAAGGTTTAAGTGAACAGACAGACAGACAGACCGATAGACGAACAGATAAACAGACCGGCATAGTGGTTCTGAGTCGATCGATATAATAAAATATGTATCTAGGTCAATTATTTTTGGTAGTTACAAACATCAGCACAAACTCACCAAATATTGGTTATACCCTATACCACTATGTGGTATAGAAATGCATTTTTTAATATCCTTCCCACAAAATACTTTAAATTGTCCATCTGTTAATTACAAACTAGCAGATTCCAGCCCTCGAAATTCGAGTGCAAATTCTAGGAAATTTTATTTTTTCATTAAATAAAGACCCTAAATGTATGCTAATCAATTGTAGCCAATTCACAAATCAACACAACAAAAACAAACTCATTTTTATTACAAACACATTAACAAATTAAATAAACACACACATAGCATTGTATAATTTTATGTATGTGTTAGTAGCAACTTTAAATGCAATTTAATCAAAATAAAGGAAAAAAATTAAAAATCTGTAAATCTGCAAATCGGGCAAAAAGAAATACCTTTCGAATAATGTACGTTTCGTCAAAATCGGAATAAAATGGTAGAACAAAACATTAGTCACAAGAAATCGCCTAGCCTATTAATATTATAGATATATGAAGAATTCCATTGTTTCACATTTAAAGAGCTGTATGCAGCTTGCTAAGGAATCAAAAACTTCATATAAAAAAACGCTTCAGAAATGCTTAAGGAATTTTTCTGTCTAAAAATTTCTGTTGTTAGTCTGCAGCTTTTTAAAAAAGTAGTATCGTTTTTACTACTTTTTTTGACTAAATTAAGTTAGGCAACCCAGGCTTCGAGCAGGAATATCAAATTTTTCGTTCTTTCTGAACGGAATTTTGACAGGAGAGGTAAGCATAAACAAAATGTAATAAGCTTAAAAAATTAGAAGTTCTTTTTCAGTTGCAAACATGGTTGTTTTCAATTTAAATTTCACAATTCTTAATAATTGACAGAAACAGCTGATTGCTACTGTTGCACTGAAAGGTACTTTTGTGAAAAATTTCTGCTAAGATTCCTTAACAAGCTGCATACAGCTCTTAAAACAGTAACCAAATACTACTATATGGATCATGTACTCGTATGTATGTGCGGCAAAGATAGAATTGGCCATTAGACCCAAAACTTCCGCAGATGTTGTCTTATCAACCCATTGAAACAGATGAATGCTAGTAAATGTAGTACTTGCAAAAAAATTTTCCATTTGTCAACTTACGAAGCTCATCATACCTAGACTAAAGAAATATGTCTTAAACCTGTATTGTTCTAAGTAAGGCCATATTACTCGTAACTATATTCACTATTTCTTCTAACAGGTTTCCAATCATAAAGTACATCTAATATTCCCGCAAAGAAGACCAATGGTGTAATTTAATGACAACTGGAAGAAAATTGCAAGCCTTCCCTAACACCTTGACGTACTTCAAACCTTGAAAATACGTAAGTATAATGGACAATTAAAACTATCCACTAATTTTCATATGTTATCGAAATGTTTTTTTCAAGCCTATAAAGAGAAAATTTTGTAAAAATATAACGTGGTGTAGTGGATACACCATCCTCATAAACTATTTCTTATTGTCGATTCTAAATCAATTTCAAATTACAGTCCTAACAGTGTTAGCGCTACCCCACCAGTAAAAATAGCATGAACCATGTTGGTGTGCAGCAGAATTATGATTTCGGTTAAAAGGGATTCCAAAAAATATTTTATTTCATTTAAAAACGATCTCCAAATTAAAACTGTCCTGTGAGTTATGGCGGCAAAAATATTTGGGCTATGCTGAGTATGTTAGACGGGAGGCCCTCAATTTTAAAATTTTGAACACGTAGAATACCTAGACATACCACGTTAATAACTGCTAGGCGTAAGAAAAAAAATTAAAAAAAAAATATGAAATATAAGGAATAAAAATAGGATTCCATAGAATAAATTAGAAAATATTGCTGTTCCACAAGTAGAAAAGTTACCTGCTAAATTTAAATACGATAGACTTAAATGATTTAAATAGTGTAGATTTAAATAATAATTTTCCCATACTAAGCTCTAAATACACAACATCTGAGACTGAACTTAAAACAGTAAACCATAATTCGGGATACCCGAACAATTGTTAGAAAACAAAACAAAAATTGTTGTGGAATTTCTAAGGAATACAGCTCACAATTTCGTGATACTATTACTTAAAATCATGCATTGCAAATTTGAAGTAAATTTTAGGAAGTTCTACATTTTATTCTAACATTTATGATGTGCTGAAAATATGTTTTGGAATTTAAACCTAGCAAAACTAGTTTTGATCAAAAATATTATTTTTAGAAACTATTTTGATTAAGGAATCCATTTTACAAAACGAAACGTAATGAAACAATTAAAGCTTGAAAGAGAAATATAAAACTACGAAATATTTTTCAATATTTTTCATATAAATTTCAAACGTTTCATTACGTTTCGTTTTATATACCCTCCATGCTGCTGTGAAGAGGGAACATATAGGTTGCCAAAACCATATATTTTCTGGATCCTTATAACAAGGGAAGTTGATTTAACAATGGAAATCCACCCTCATCGGTTTTAAATAAAACCGTTTACTAACATCCCAAATGAGTTGCTATTTAAAATCATCGAAATCGGTCCAAAGCGTCACCAGATATGGATGCAAATGTAAATAAAACTCTTGAAAAAATAAAAATCATGAATGTGTTTGTTGTTTTTCTATATATATTAGAGCGCCCATGAAATACATAGAAAAATGGAAAACTGTTATTTTTTCCGCTCCCCGCTCATTTTCTAGTATATTGGGCATAAAAAATAATATCCGTGCAAAAATTTTTTCAATCGGATGCAAACCGGCCAGTCCGTCACGACTTTTAGCCCTAAAAATGGAGTAAAATTAGTTCCAAGCTTTGATGAGCTATAACTCGTAAGCCAGACGACTTTCGGAAAATACACCTTAAGCATTTGTATTGCAAATATATAGACAAACATTTTTCTCCTACAAATTTTTGACGTAGCTATGACCCTTCATGGTGTTTTTATTTTTACTCCATAGGTTCATCGCGATTCTGGTACTATAGGCCATAACAAGTCTATTTGCCCAAGGAAGCATACCTCTAAAATCATTTTCGAGCCTGCCAAAATTTCGATGAAGATATTTTCATGATACTCATTCAAATGTAAACAACTTATTGAGAATGTGTATACCGGGAGTTTTTTCGGTCGGTAAATAAATTTTTCACATTTATTTTTATTTTTCACAGGGGGCTTTTTCGTGCATTTTTGTGGATTTTTTTCACCTTTTTGGGGAAAATTAACGAAATTCTTGCACAAAGCGACGAATCTTTGACCTTCGTATATTTAAAATAGCCCCAAATATTCAGCGCTGAAAATTATGTGGGGTTTCATTCAATTTAAATCAAAAAATTCGTTTTTTTTATTTAATCTTTGAATGAACAAACATCAAAAACCAATTTTTTGACTTAAATTGAAAAAATCACACAAAAATGCACGAAAACGCCCCTGGCGGCTGTTAAAAATAAAATGATTTTAGAGGTATGGTTCCTTGGGCAAATATACTTGTTATGACCTATAGTACCAGAATCGCGATTAACCCATGGAGATTTTTTCGGCCCCCTACAATTTGATCCACCCTAATGTATACATATATATGCATATAGGTCATTGCAGTTGCGGTATTTGCTTCATGAGGGTGTGAGTATGGGTATACATAATAAAGGAAATCGCCAATATGAAAGAAAAAAAAGTACCTTTTTTCCAAAAGTACATTTTTAAAGGACTTTTACTTCAAAAAGTATCTTTTCTTAAAAAGTAAACTTTTCTTAAAAAAGTGACTTTCAAAAAATACCGTACTCTATTTTCAAAAAAGTATTCTCTTTTAAAAAGCACCCTTTTTTAAAAAAGTGCCCTTTAGAAAAATTCTCTTTTTTAAAAAGTGCCCTTTAGCAAAACTCCCTTTTTTCAATAATACGCTTTTTTCGCAAGTACGTTTTTTGCAAAGAGTGCGCTTTAAAAAAAATTTTTTAATGACCCTTTTTTGGAAAAAATTCCCTTTTTTAGAAAAAGTATCCTCTTTTAAAAAAGCACCCTATTTTTAATAAAGTACCCTGTTTGTTTAAAAAGTACCCTTTTTTGAAAAAGTACCCTATTTTTAACAAAGTACCGTTTGTTTAAAAAGTACCCTATTTTTAACGAAGTACCCTGTTTGTTTAAAAAGTACACATTTTTGTTTACAAAGAACCCTTTTTTAAAAAGTGCCCTTTTTTGAAAGTTCCCTTTTTTAAAAAGTGCCCTTTTTTGAAAGTTCCCTTTTTTAAAAAGTACCCTCTTTAAAAAAGTAAATTTTTTTAGAAAATTTAATTATTTTAAAACAATTACCCTTTTTCTTAAAAGTATCCCTTTTTTAAAAAGTACCCTTTTTAAAAAAGTAAATTTTTTAAGAAAATTTAATTATTTTAAAAGAATTACCCTTTTTTTAAAAGTATCCTTTTTTAATAAGTACCTTTTTTAAAAAAGTACCCTTTCCAAAGGCCCCTTTTTTAGAGTACCCTTTTTTTAATAAGCGCCTTTTTGAAAAAGTTCCCCACTTTATGAATGTACCATTTAAAAAAAGATACCATTTAAAAATAAGATAGTCCTTTTCTAAAAAAAGTACTACTTTTTTTAAAAAAGTACCATCTTTTAAAAAAAGTAAAATTTTTTTTAAATTATCTTTTTTTGAAGTATGTAACGTTTTTAATTAATTTTTTTTAAACTTACTTTTTATAAAAGTAAAAATTCTTCAAAAGTAATTATTTCGAAAAGTTCCTTTTTTAAAAAATTAAGGAAAATTAAGAAATTGCCTTTCTTAAAAAAGTACATTTTTTTAAAGTTGTTTTTCTTAAAAAAATACCTTTTTTTAAAAAAAGCTAAAATTTTTTTAAAAAAGTAACCTCTTTTTATTATTTTGAAAAGTGCCCTGTTTTATGAATGTATTTTTTTTTTTTTAAAAGTACTTTAAAAAAATTTAAGAAAGTGGTAGCCATACCCCACATTAGTTGTAATATTGAGTTTAAGACGCAGGTGGAGGGTATGAAAGATTCGGCACAGCCGAATTCAATATTCTTACTTGTTTTTTTCGTAAGAGATTACACAGTACGACAAATAAAGCCTTTTTAAAATATACACGGACTTGGCAGTGTAGATTCGATTCTACTACCAAATGGTAGTTAACCCCTGTACTCAGTTTGGCGAGTTTAGTGACCAATTTGGTTTGTTTTGTGGGCCTGAAAAGATTCTGAAAGTCAATGGGCACCTCGAAAAAAGGTGTCATCACTTTTTGTGCAACATCTACTTCCGACTTGGTGATACCGCCTATTTTTTTCCAAAATTTTTTTTTCAAAGAAGTGCAGGAAAAAATTATTTTTTTCGCACAAAATTTATTCGACGAATTCTTAGCCACCTATACGCCACACGCGTAGTTAGGCGGGGGCCCACTGGTTTTTTTGGAAACATTTTAGGCCAATAAAAAAACTAGTCACTATTTACGCCAAACTGAGTATAGGGATTTACTGCCCTTTGGTAGTAGAATTGAATCTATACTACCAAGTCCATGTTTATTTCAAAAAGTCTTCATTTGCCGCACTCTGTTATTAATAAAAAAAAAAACAAAACACAATTATAAATTAATTATTAAATTATAAAGCTATTAGGCAACAAATTCAATACATTATTCATCGACAATGTAGGCTTTTATTGTAAACAACAAAAATAATAACATAACTGACGCTCCAAAACAATTGTTACTTTCAACGTCAGGACTCCATAATAGGGAAAGCTGGTTTGCTTAAAAATAGAACTACAATTTTTAAAAAATAATCTGTTGAGTTTAAGTGAAAAGTACAATAGCACATCTGTATTTAAATATGTGAAGGAAGATTCACTAAATTTATAAGCAAAATTCAATTTGATACGGTGATCAAAAAAAAAAAATATTTTAGCAAAACCCTTGAGTTAGGACTGTCAACTAGGATTTCTTATAATCTAGTTAAAGTTGTTGAAAAACTTGTTAAAATCAAAAGAGTTGGGTACAGTACATTCAGAGCCATGCAAATTGAAACAACTTTAAGTTGTCTTTGTCTTCTCGTATTCAGACAACCAAAATTTAAAATAAAAAACAAGAAAAAAAAAAAAAAACAGTAGCTTATAAATTAAAACGCAAACTAACGCCCTCGCACTTTACGACTCACACTTGCGACAGTAAAACAATTCTATTCGAAAACAGTTGTTATTATTTTTAAGTATTTCTTGTTTTCTTATTATTTTTTATTTTTTTTTTTCAATTTATGGCAATTTTATAATATTATCATTGTACGAGTGGTGGAGTGGTGGAGTATCTTTTTGTGAAAATGTTGGTGTGTTGTTTACAATTTCAGCAACAAGAACAATTTAATTTTTTCGTTACTGTTGCTGTTGCCGCTGCCGCCGCTGCTGTTGACTTAAAATATTTATGCAAAGTACACAACATGTTGCTCATGTTTGGAGTATGACAACATGGAGAGATACGAGTAGACAGACAACGTTTAGAAAAACCACTTAAATGAAAACTTGTGTAGTTTTATTGTTAGTTGAAATTTAGCGGCTTAAATCAAAAAGATTACTTTTAACCATAATGTTTCACGAAACAACAACAACAGAATTATAAAGTACTGAAATAATAAAAACAAATAAAATACATTTAACTTGAACGACGAGGGAAAAATAATAAAGCACACAAACACGCAGTCTCATTCCATTCATAGTTAGCGTAAATTGCGCGCGCCTGCGCATTTAAACTTCTACTGACACCAGCCACCACCACCACCACCAACCACCTCGAACGAACGAACTGATCAACAAAACAACCATCATTATCGTGATATGGAAAACAACACCGCTTTTTATGTTTTTTTTTTCTCTGTTTTTTAACTAAATATTGTCGCAAAAAACACAAATAAACTAAAGTTTGCGAGTTTGGAATTAAATCATACTAAAAACCTTTTGAGGTGGCCAGGTTTTTTTTTAGTAAATAAGATTGGCTTTTAAATTTTCAGAATTTTACATTATTTAAACGGATTTATAAAACCCTTAGAAGCTATAGACGAAATTAAGTTCAAATTTTTAATTTTCTACACAGGAATATAAATTTTTCATATATTTAACAAAAAATGTTCTGAACCTCTACCAATATTTGCCGGAAAAAAATGTACAGTAATTGAGGAATTACTTATAGCTAGGTTAGAGGGGGCGGAGTCGGTAGACTCCCCACATATACTGCAATACCACTCATATTATTTCTTCACGGTCGTAGATTCAGCACAAAAGTGATCATAGCGAATAACTTTATCACCATCAAGTTGACTTTCATAAGTTCATTTAAGTTCTTGAACACCATTTTAACTAGAAATCAATAGCGAATCCGTGCCAAAGCGGGGCTCGAGAAAGAATTTGTTCTTCTGTCTCTTCTATATTTACTTCATATCTACTTCTGCAGCTGAAGTCAAAAATAAACCCCGTCCTTATTGCATGCAATCCGATAAGACTATAAACAATAATAAACCCGGTGAGTGTGCTAGCGTGTCTTTTTGAGGTCGTAGCGAGACCATTGGAGCTTGTTAATTCCCTCTAAAATCTATTTGTCTTTGAGATTACAAGACAGTCTGCAAGGGTTATGCAGCTTGGTGGATTTACACGTACAAAATTGCAGTTTCTGTCAGCAGTTATAGCAAAACGGAGTGTTTGAGGAGAAGCTGAGGACATTGAAGTCTGATTCTAGTTTTGATTTGGTTTTGCGATAAGTTCCTTAAATCATAAGATTTATTCTTTTTAAAAAGTAGTTTGACTTTGAAAGTTTTCAACGATAAAAGTTGTCAAAGTCCGGATTAATTAATATTTCATTAAAACCAGTAATTTTACGAGAAACAATCTTTTATATATCAGTTTATTGAATTTTATGTGAATCCTCGAATAATAAAAATAATCTAACCCACAAAAACAAAGTTTTTATTAAAACTCTCTGTCCTTATGCATAAGAATTTTGAATCTCTCTGTGACTGTGCGTGACTATTTTAAAATTAATCTTTGGTCACAATAAGTCTATGGACCAAGTTCCAGATTGATTGGATAAGGGGAAATGGGTTTTAAATCACTCCGCGATTGGGAGTGACTATGCGCGACTGTGTGTGACTAACTTAAAATTAATCTTTAGCCATAACATGTCTATGGACAAAGTTTCAGATCGATTGGATGAGGGGAAGTGAGGTTCTAATCCCTCCGTGACTATGCGTGACTACCCTAAACAAGACCATGGCCCAGCAAGACCATGGACCCAGTTTGAGATCAATTGCATGAGGGGGAATGGGGTTGCGCCATGGCAGACAGGCAGACAGAGAGTATGAGTTAAAAGAAAGAGTTTAAAAATAAATTCTCTTGTGAAAGAGAAAAAAAACAAAAAAATAAATTTACTTATAAAATAAAAATTCCGTTTAACCCATTGCTAACTATTGCATCAGCTACAAAGAAACACATATATTTTAAATGAAATATGTCCATCCACTAAGAAATTAGTTTTTTCAGTGTTTGTTTTCAGTTTGTATTATATGAACTCTGCTTAATAAAGCCCATTGTCAAAGCAGTGCCAGCAAATAACAGTGCTTCGAATTTTGCTTTGTTTTATTCAACTTTTCCAGATTTGTGACCGTTTGACTCTGTCAAAAGTGTGTCGCATAACAATTAAAAGAGTTTGCACTTGATTTACGAATACAAAGGCTTGTTTTTTCTAATTTGAAAAAAAAGCAGTGATTTACAAAGCGAAAGCCAAGTTTGAAGAACAGTGCACTGGCTTGGGTTCAATGGATGATAACGTGTACATTTTGATTAGATTTTTTATTATATATTTTCTAGATATTTTTTCGATTTGATATGGCATTTGAAAGCATCAACCCATCAACCCTCTATGGCAGCAGATTTAATAATCTAGACAGCGCTTTGGATTTTGTGGAAGGGGCTTCAAATCAAGATGGGTTTGATGATGCGCATATTCCACCAGATGCAGATAATAATAGAGATGATCATGCCGCAAGATATTCCGGGTGATATAGAGGTATTTTGCTGCTGAGTCGCAAAATAAAGCACTTAAAACCAGGTCAAAACTCTCCCAAATGGGAGAAGTTAGCAGCAAAGTCGGAGCTTCAAGTGCTCGAAATTTTGTTGGATTATGAAGTGGTCGATCCAACTCGCCTGTATGCTTCACAGTGTAATGCGCATAATTTTTCATTCACAGAGAACGATTTGAAGGTTTCTCTTTTCGGAATACTGTTGTTAAGTGGTTACTACATTAAGCCGAGAGAGAATGTGCACTAGGAATTATCTGGAGACACCAGTCACCACTTGTTTCTAACAATATGACTCGAAACAGATTCAAGGAAATCAAAAAATTTCTTCATCTTGCTGACACCAATAATTTGATACTTACTGACAAAATGGCAAAAGTAAAACCTTCACAAACACTACTATGCTAAAATTTTTTTGCCAATTTCGATATCTTTAATATTAATAGGCTAGGCGATTTCTTGTGACCGATGTTTTATTCTACCGTTTTATCCCGATTTGACCTAACGTATATATTTTAAAGGTATTTCATTTAACTGTTCACCAGATTTACAGATTTTTAAATTTTTTCCTTTATTTTGAGTAAATTGCATGTAAAATTGCTACTAACAAATACATAAAATTATACATATGCTATGTGTGTGTTTATTAAATTTGTTAATGTGTTTCTTAATGATTTTTTTATCTTCATTCACAATAACAATAAACCAAAAAAGTGTTGGTTTGTGAATTGGCTTTGTTGAAAAATAAAGTAGCCTAGAAATTGAATCTGCCAGTATACATTAAAAGCTTTCGATTGACGAGTCAATGGTTAAATATTTTGGAAGTCACTCTTCAAAACAATTCATCAGAAGCATACCCGTAAGATTTGGCTTCAAAAATTGGAAGCTGATGAGCAGTTGTGGGTACGTGTACAAATTTGATACATATTATGGAGCCAAAAATGTCAGAATAGAAAAATCAAAACTGCCAGTCGGCTCTAGAGGCGTTTCTTTGATAAATTTTTACTTCTCATGATCTGTCGGTTCTGCTGAAATAAAAAGCAGCTATTATCCGCTGAAGTCGAAAGCAGAATTCAAAAAAGACCATAGAGGTTTCTATGATTACAGATACGATTCAGGTAATTTAATTATTTTTGTGAAGTGCAATGAAAACAGCGCTGTAACCGCCGTATCAAACTTAACTCTTAATATGGTTTTTTTTATGAAAAAAAAAAATCATGTGAGTCCGATCACAGGGGAGATGTTTAAACATCTGGAAACTAAAGAATTGTTTATGGGACTTTTTTAAAATCAAACAGAAAGCGCATCTATGTATCACTTAAAAATATAAAAATATTTATTATTACTAGCAGATTCCAGCCCTCGAAATTCGAGCGCAAATTGTAGGAAATTTTATTTTTTCATTAAATAAAGATCCTAAAAGTATGCTAATCAATTATAGCCATTTCACAAATCAACACAAAAAACAAATTCATTTTTATTACAAACACATTAACAAATTTAATAAACACACACATGGCATTTTATAATTTTATGTATGTGTTAGTTGCAACTTTAAACGCAATTTACTCAAAATAAAGGAAAAAATTAAAAATCTGTAAATCTGCAAATCGCCTAAAAAGGAATACCTTTCAAATAATATACGCTTGGTCAAAATCGGGATAAAACGGTAGAACAAAACATCAGTCACAAGAAATCGCCTAGCCTATTAATATTATAGATTTATTATTTCAACTGGTTAATTTTTAATTTTACGCTTTTCATTTTAATTTTTTTTTTTTTTCTTATTTTTCGTTTTTCGTTTTTTATTTTTTATTTTTATATTTCCTTTTTGATTTGTCATTTTTTACTTTTAATTTTTTATTTTTTATTTTTAATATTTGTTTTCAATTTTGATTTATCGTTTTCAATTTTTTATTATTATTTTTAATTTTTTATTTTTTATTTTTCATTTCGCATTTTTCATTTTTCATTTTCTATTTTTATACCCTATACCACTATGTGGTTTGGGTATAATGACTTTGTGCTGCTGTTTGTAACAACCAAAAATATTTGACCTAGACCTATCTTTAATTATACCGATCGAATCAGAATCACTTTCTGAGTTGATTTAACAATGTCCGTCCGTCCGTCCGTCCGTCCGTCTGCGTGTCCATGTAAAGCTTGTAATCAAACAGCAGGTCGCAAATATGAATATGTTTTGACGAAATTTGGTATATAAGCTTTTATCGGCCATGGGATGAACGCTATTGAAATTGGTGAGAATCGGTCCATGTTCAGACCTAGCCCCCATACAAATTACCCATATGAAATCGACATAAATTGCCATAAGATCCAAATTGTCATATAGATCTTACTCAAATTGGGTTTGTATGCGTTCATTACATCCACTAATGAGTAGTCCAAAAATGATCCCTTTGACCCCATATAGAGCTGCTTCCCGATCTTCACTTAAATCTATCAAAAAACAAAAATATTGCACTGATTTTTCTCAAATTTTGTTTGTATATATTTTTGCAAAATACAAGAGACTTTACCAAACATGGTCAGGATCGGTCCATTTTTGGGCCTAGTCCCCATATAGATATAGCATCCGATATGAACTTTTTTATATCTGCAGCCGAAAAAATTAATAAAAATCCCACTCAAATTTGGTTTATGCTTATTTTCTATATCCAGTTAGTTGGGCCTGAGAGATAGGGTCTCTAAACGCATGGTATAGAGTATCGTATAGTCGGTCTAGACCGACTATAATTTTCTTACTTGTTTATTTTTCATTTTGAATTTTTTGATTTTTGATTTTTCAATTTTCATTTCTCATTTTTCATTTTCATTTTTCGTTTTTCATTTTTCGTTTTTCATTTTCCATTTTCTATTTTAAATTTTTCGTTTTTTATTTTTCTTTTTTCAATTTTAATTTTTTATTTTTCTTTTTTTAATTTTCATTTTTCATTTTTCACTTTTCATTTTTCTTTTTTCATTTTTCATTTTTCCTTTTTCATTTTTTAATTTTCATTTTTTAGTTTTCATTTTTTATTTTTTATTTTTCATTTCTTATTTTTCAATTTTCATTTTTTATTTTTCAATTTTCATTTTTTATTTTTCATTTTCGATTTTTCGTTTTTCATTTTCCATTTTTTTTTTTTAATTTTTCGTTTTTCGTTTTTATTTTTCTTTTTTCAATTTTAATTTTTTAATTTTCATTTTTAATTTTTTACTTTTCATTTTTAATTTTTCCTTCTTCATTTTTTAATTTTCATTTTTTATTTTTCATTTTTATTTTTCATTTTGTATTTTTCATTTTTCATTTTCTATTTTTATTTTTCATTTTGAATTTTTTGATTTTTCAATTTTCATTTTTCATTTCTCATTTCTCATTTCTCATTTTTCATTTTCCATTTTTCATTTTTTAGTTTTAATTTCTTATTTTTCGTTTTTTATTTTTCCTTTTTCCTTTTAAATCTTTTATTTTTCATTTTTCGTTTTTCTTTTTCTTTTTTCAATTTTAATTTTTTATTTTTCTTTTTTTAATTTTCATTTTTCACTTTTCATTTTTCATTTTTCCTTCTTCATTTTTTATTTTTAATTTTTTTTTTCATTCTTTTTTTTCATTTCTTATTTTTCAATTTTAATTTTTTATTTTTCATTTTTCAATTTTCATTTTTTATTTTTCATTTTTCATTTTTCATTTTCCACTTTCAAAGAGGTTATTACATATCACAATTTTTTCACCTTTACAATCATAAGTCACACCGATTTTGTCTTACGCTCACGGTTACGCTTTTTTTGTGATTGTATTGTGAAATAGATTTTTACCCCCCTGCGCGTATAGATGTTTACACATCAAAAATATCAACATAATTTGAGGATTTAACAATTAAATCTAAACTTTTCTTTCCATAGAAGTTAAAGTAATTCCTTTTGCAAAGATAAAAAAAATAACAAAAATTAAATGAAAATAAAAAATATGTATGCCTGGAAAGCCGAGTAGAGAGCAAAGCTGAAACATACTTATATCAAAACATGGTCAGCCTAACACTAAAATCCTAAGAAGAAGAAAAAACCAATCTTCGCATACCATGAACTTATAAAGTGTCTTGTCTTGGTTTACTTGATGATTGGTTTTAATAGATACTTTATGTGAAACTGTCATTTAAAACTTTTGTCTGTCTCCACTGACTGAGTTTGTGAATTAAGTGTTGAGACGCCGTTTCATTTGAGTATAGTTTTTTTTTTCTTCTTACCGAAGACTTACATACATATTCAGTTCAATTTTCAGATTTGTGTTTTATTTTGTTTATTTTTATTTTTAATTTTTTTTTTCTCTTTTGCTACTCCATCATTGACGTGTTTCTGATAAATTCATGGTCATCAAGTTTGACGACTGTGGCTAAAACGTAAGAATCGACTTAAAAATAAAAACAATAACAGCAATTATACAACGGTATAGTGTCGATATCGTGACAGTTTTATTGAATAAATTTATTTGACAATTGAAAAAAAAAAAAAATTAATAAAAAAGACTGTATATTGAAACAGAGAGATTTTGAATTAAAGTTGTGATTAAATGTTTAGAAAGAAAGACAAAAAAATATTCACAAATCAAAACAGTTATTAAAACCAAAGTATTTTCAAAATCTGTATCAAAAGCTTGTTTAGGGCAAAAGTACTTATTCCCAATTAAAAAACAGAGCAGAAAATATTGAGCTAAAAAAAGAGTACATTGAATTTGTTGAAATTAACAGAAAATATTTCAGGAAAGCTTTCCAGATTTCTCGAGCCAGCATTTTCAATATCGATAATATTAAACAGGTTACAGAAGTTATTCATATGAAGAAAATGTCAGGTTTAACCAATTTTCTGGCACTACTTTAAAGCGTTGGAATTCTTTGTATTAAACTTTGCTTCTTTTGCCATTAAGAATATTATAAAGTTTTAGAATTTTCAGAAAATGGAAAATTTCAGAATTCTAACAATAACTGAATTTATTAAAAGAACATCTATTAATATTAATGTTAAAAATATATCAATTATTAATTGTTGGTGTTATTAACGTTTTTTGCATATACGAGGACGGTCTCACAACAACCCAACCTGACGTATAGATGGCGGCAGTAGATTGAAAAAAAAAAATACATTGGTGAAAAGTGGCAACATTATAAAAGACATTTTTTAAGTTTCAAGGTGTCACGTTGTTTAGTATTTATTTTTTTGAGTAATCAAAAGTAAACGATCTCAGTGAATTGGAAAAATTGGTCACCATTAGGTAATTCAATATTAATTCGAAAGGTCTCAGTCCAACCAATATTTAAATCCGAGTTAGATTCTACTCTGTGGGACTATAAAATGTTGGATGGCAGAGCTTAAACAAGGCAGTACAAGCTGTCAAGACGAACACCATAGTTGTCGACCAATTTAGGTGGCCACACCAGAAACGGTTAAGAAAATCCACTAAATGGTATTGGATTATCGTCAGCTGAGCCTGTGTGAGCTAGCTGATATGAAAGGCATTTCAAAAAGTGCCATATATCGCACATTGACCGAAAATTTGGAGATGGGAAACCTCTCCGTAAGAAGGGTGCCGCGTTTGTGCACAATAAAACGAAAATAAGATCGTGAAGATGTTTCTATAGAGATCTTGGGGATGTTTCATCGGAATTAAGCCGAATTTTCGACACGATTCGTAACTACGGAGGAGGCATGGGAACACCACTTCACACCTGAGACAAAGGAACTATCAAAACAGTGGAGTAAAATGGGTGAATCGTATCCAAAGATGGCGAGGACAGTTCCAAGGTTATACTTTCAGCAATGCGCTTGCGATAATATTTATTTATTATCTTCAGAAAGGGAAACTAATTTACGGCGAGCATTATCCTAACTTATTGCAGCGTTTAAGTGATGAAATTAAGGAAAAAACCGTATTTGGCGAAAAGGAAAGTGTTGTTTCATCAAGTGCATACATCCACTATTGCGATGGTCAAAATCCATAAATTATAGTTCGATTTAATTCACCGACAACTTTTGCCGCCAGACTTAGCTCACTCGAATTATTTTCAAATTCAATATTGGAAAAAAAATAGCTCGATTGTGAAAGATTGTACAACAATAATGAAATGGTTGATGGCTATTTTAAGGAACTGGTCTGTTCTTACTGTAAAAGCGTATGGAAGCTATTGTATATCGCTGGGAAAATTGTATCCAGCTAAAAGGAGATTATGTTGAGATTGTGTTGTGTGTTTTTTGTCTGGTCAGGCTGTTCTGGGACGTCCTTGTAAATATCAATTTGCCGAACTCTCAAAAGTAGGTGTGTCAAACAGGAACTCACCATATATCCTAAAAAGGCATCTGTTCTTATAATTTAGACCATTGTCTTTTTAAATTTGTATTCCTAAAAATTATTTTTGGAAATTTTTTAAAAATGGTCACAAAAAGTAGATTTTTAAAGGTATACAAAGGCATGTACGGTACCTAATTTCAAATAAATATTTTTTTACATTGCCAGATGAATGAAATGACATCCTCTGAAAACTGACTTTAAAAAACTTTTATAGTTTTTGCATTAAAAAAAGCGGACTGGGCAGAAAATGGTTAATTCACCCAAAACGCCTTCTCGAGAAATCTCTTTAAAACAACCAATCTAAAAAAAAAGAACCGGTTGACAATGGGAGAATCTCATTACAAAATCATAATAAAGACATTCTTAAAAATAAAATGATTATTTAAGCATTTCTTTGTCACAGAAAATTTATTTTTAAAAAGTTAATTCTGAAATCTGTTTGAACGATGCTAACACACACAAAAATTTAAATAATCTTAAATAGATTTTAGATATGAATATTTTAGCATCGAAATCTTTTTTACGATTTCTAAAGATTATTTCGCAATTAATTTTTTTTTTTTTTTTATTAAAAAAATTATTATTGATTTTCAAATTAATTAACTTTTTATCTTCTGTATGTGTTTAGAATAAATTATTTTAAAAAACTATCTAAAATAAACTTTGTGATTCATCGGTAGTTCAACTACCTACCGTTTTTTTAATAAGTGAATTGATGAATGTATTTTTTTTTTTTTTTTGTTTGCTTGTATTTATGTTACTTTTCTTATACCCTACACTACTTCGTGTTAGAGAATAATATAAGTTTCTACAAAATGTTTGTAAAAACAAAAAATGCAGCATCAGTTTTTGAGTCGATTTTGATATGTCCGTCCTTTTGACTGAGGAATAATCGGATCGGGGTAAATATTTAGGTAAACTTAGAAGATAAGTAAGATGACGTCGAAGGCTGAGATTAATTAATATAATTGCAAATGATTTATTGGAGCAAGCGCGATCTGATTTACACCCACTCTAAGGTCACGTTCAATATATATCAATGTACAGAAAACACACACCTCAAACACACAATGTTCTTTTCTAAAGCAGCAAACACATATATTTATTTTTATATCAATTATGTGTGTTTCTAAATTTTGTACGGTGCCGAACACAACCACAACTGTGTTTCGAACACGAACATTTTTCTATCACGTATTTTTTGTTTCGAACACATATAAACCACACAGATTCGAGTGTAGCTTTATTTTAAGTTCGTTTTCTTGCACGTGTACTGCTAAAAAAAAAAACAGAACATGTTCTTCAACGCGTACATCTAAAAACTAAAATATTATCCACTCGCGATCGAAAAAAACGAAGTTAAGTCATAAACAACATATAAAATTTCTCTGTTTTCTATTTGATTACTATCTTTTTATTTTTATTATTTTTTATTTTTATTATTATCTCTTTATTTTTATTTTTTTATAACTGCTAATGAATTATTTTAGATTTTTTTAAATAAATTTGGTTGAAACAATTGTTGTCGTTATTATAGGGGTGTTTCAGATTTTTCCGAGATCTAGTGGATAATGTTTTAATTTTTAGATGTACGCGTTGAAGAACATGTTCTGTTTTTTTAGCAGTACATGTGCAAGAAAACGAATTTAAAATAAAGCTACACTTGAATCTGTGTGCTTTATATGTGTTCGAAACAAATAATATGTGATAGAAACATGTTCGCGTAGATAACGTAATATTAAAACGAAACACAGTAATGATTGTGCTGGGCACCGTACAAAATTTAGAAACACACATAATTGATATGAAAATAAAAATATGTGTTTGTTGGTCTGAGCTATGTTCGTTTACATACATATATGTACGAGTTTTTTGTTAAGTGTGTGGTTTTTTCTGAACTCTGATATACATATATGGAACGCGATCCAAATATCACAATATTTTTCAAATATAATTAAATATATCTTGCTAAATTTTTTATAGAGATAAATATTGACCAATAACAGCCAAAAAATGCCATTTTCAATTTTCGTTATTGATAAGATTCTAGAACACAGTGCAACCGCCATTGTGGGGGGGGGGGGTGAGAAATTACATATCTAGGTGAAAGTTCTGGGCCCGTCTAGTAAAACCTTCAAAGGGTTTGGCGTTCTCAGGCCAAACTTTAAATTTTTACCTTATTTTGATGTTTAAAGCGAAAAAAAGAATTGTGGGGCTTGAAAGCGGTTTTACGCTAAGCAGCGTATACTTTTTTTGTGCTCACAATTCATAGAACTCCATTAAAGTCGTTACTAACAATTTCATATTGATTAGAAATTTCTCACCCCGAGACAGTAACCCCGAAATTATCCACAGTGTAATTCACCATCATTGGCATCAAAAATTTCATAACTGTAAATAGTTCCGTTACGAATTTTGCAGCGACAGCAATTTCAAATTAGTATAAAACAAACATAATTTTATAATTTTAAAAAGCCTTCACCTTTAAAATTTTGACCTGTGCGGTAAGGTCTTTTTGGCGATTATGGTTCGACAAGCTTCCTATAAATCATCCGTCCATATATGAACAGTTCTGGTTAAACAATCTCCTACACTTGGTAGTTGTAAGTCGCCTAAGCGCTCGTAGAAAAATGATGACTATATTTTTGGAAGAAAATTAATATTTTAAGTTAATTAAGTTAATTTTTAAAGAAAATGTACTTTTTGACGTAAATGTACTTTTTTAATAAAAGTGACTTTTTTAAGAGAAGGTGCTTTTTTAAGAAAAGGTACTTTTTAAGCATATGCACTTTTTTAAATGAAGGTACTTTTTGTAAGAAAAACTATTTTTTTAAGAACTTACACTTTGTATGAAAAGATACTTTTTTAAGTAAATAGAGAGGCATTTTTTAAGGAAAAGGTAGTTTTTTAAGTAAATATAAATTTTTAAGCAAATGTTTTCTTTTAAGAAAATGATTTAAGGAAAAGGTTATATTTAAAAAAATTGTATTTTTTTACCAAAATATACTTTTTAATGAAAATGTACTTTTTAATATATTTACTTTTTAATAAAAAAAAATTATTTTTTTAAAGGTAATTTATTTTTTAAGAATGTAATGTAATGTAATTTTTTAATAAAAGGTTCTTTTCTAAGAAAATATAATTTTTTATGAAAAGTAACTTTTTAATAAAATTTATTTGTTTAAGAAAATTTATTTTTTTACGAAAATTTACTTTTTTAAGAAAATGTTTTTTTTTATTGTTAGGAAGAGGTACTTTATTAATAAAGGGTACTTTTTTGTATATTTGTATTTTGTATTTATTTATTAAATGCGATTTTCCATTACAACAATACACAGTATCTTATAAATTACAGTAATCGAATCAGATAAGTTATTCACTATTTATTTAATATCAGTAACTCTTAATCTAAATTTAAAATATTATAAATTACAATTAAAAAACATAAAAAAATCAAATAAAATCAATTAAAGTATTGGTATAGTAATTTTCTAAACCCTATTGCGTTGCTTGTATTTTGCATGACATTAGGAAGCTGATTCCAGAGACGAATAGTTACAATAAAAAATTGACATTCAGAGGCGTGGTCCCGGTATTTAAATTGAATTATTCGATTCCCTCTAGAAGATCTTGCGAACTTTAATCGTTCAAAAAGATATTTTGGAGCCTTTGTTATAATAATTTTATGTAGGAATATAATGTTCTTGAATTTAATATAGTTGTCAAATGACATGTGTAAGACAAGACACGAGTATTGGGATACATGATCAAATTTTCTTAATCCAAAGATATAGCGAATAATGTTGTTGAAAGTTACAGTAAGTTTTCTGTTATCTCTAGAGTTGCAACCTGTGAAAACATCAGATGCATATAGTAATGTTGGTAAAAGATATGTTTTAGCAAGTAGCAATCTTATTTTCAGTGGAGTAAAGTGCTGTGTTAACCATAAACTTCTTATCATACTATAAATTCTGCCACAGGATTGATTAATATGATCTGACCAAGTCAGAGTTCCATTAAACACAACTCCGAGATTTCGTACAGAGTCCACATACTTTTATGAAACATACTTTCATGAAAAGCTACTTTTGAAAGAAAACTAACCTTTTGAAAATAAAAATACTTTTTTAAGGAATAAGTACTTGTTAAAGAAATTGTAATTTTTAAGAAAATTTACTTTTTTAAGAAAGGGTACTTTTCATAGAACATGATCTTTTTTTAGGTAAAGGTACTTATTTACAAAAAGGCATTATTTTAAGAAAATATACTTTTTAGAAAAGGTGTTATTTAAAAAAAAATACTGTTTTAAGAAAAGCTACTTTTTTAAGAAAAATTTACTTTTATAGGATCAGATAATTTTTTAAGCAAAGGTAAGTTTTAAGAAGATGTACTTTTTGAAAGAAAATGTAGGTTTTCAGAAAAATTTGTCTTATATAGAAAAAGTAACTTTTCAAGAAAATTTACTTTATTAAATAAAGGTACTTTTTGTAAAAAAAACTCATTTTGTAAATAAAATGAACTTTTTTAAGAAAAGGCATTTTTAATGCAAAGGTACTTATTTAAGAAAATGCACTTTTTTAAGAATAGCCACTTTTTTAAGAAAACTTACTTTTCTTTATGAAAAAAAAAATTGTTTTTAAAGAAATTTTAAATAAAAAATAAAAATAAATTTAAAAAAAGTACTTTTTAAAGACAAGGTACTTTATTAACAAAATATACTTTTTAAGAAAATATTTTCTTTAAAAAAAATGTTTTTTAGGAAAAGGTAGATTTTTTAAAAATGGTACTTTCTTAAGAAAATTTACTTTTTTATGAAAAGCTACTTTTTAATAAAAGTGCTTTTTAATAAAATTTACTTGTCTACGAAAATGTATTTTTTAAGAAATTTTTTTTTTTATAAAAATATTTTATTTTTTTTTTTCGTTAGGAAAAGGTACTTTTTTTAATAAAAATTACTTTTGTACGAAAAGGTACTTTTTTTAAGAAAAAGTACTTTTCAAAGAAAATGAACTTTTTGAAAAAAGAAGAAGAATTTTTTTAAGGAAAAAATATACTTTTTAAAGAAAAGGAAATTTTTAAGAAACGGTACTTTTCAAAGAAAATTTAGTTCTTTTAGAAAATGTACTTTTTTAAGAAAATTTAATTTTTTACGAAAAGGTACTTTTTAAGAAAATGTACTTTTTTTAAAGAAAATCTTCTTTTTCAGAAAAAGTATTTTTGTTTAGAAAAAGTACCTTTTCAAGAAAATTTACTTTATTCAAAAAAGGTGCTATTTGTAAGAAAAACTACTTTTTTTTAAATAATATGAACTTTTTTGAGAAAGGTAATTTTTGCGGCAGCTACCTTTTTAAGAAAAGGCACTTTAAAAAAAATCCACTTGTTTAAGAAAACTAACTTTTCTATGAACAAAAAACCCATTTATGAAAAGTTACGTTTTAAAGACAATTAATTAAAAAAATTAAAATAACTTTAAAAAATTTAGATTTTAAAGACAAGGTACTTCTCTGGGAAAATGTACTTTTTTAAAAATTTAACTTTTTTAAAAGAAAGTACTTTTCTAAGATAATATTTCAGGAAAAGGTACTTTTTCAGAAAAAGACACTTTTTCAGGAAACGGTACTTTTTTAGAAAAAGGTACTTTTTCGGGAAAATGTACTTATTCAGGAAAATGTACTTTTTGAAGAAAGGATATTTTTTCTGGAAAAGCTACTTTTTTAGGAAAAGGTACTTTTTCAGAAAATGGTACTTTTGCAGGAAAAGGTACTTTTGCAGGAAAAGGTACTTTTTCAAAGAAAGGGTACTTTTTCAAGAAAATGTATTTTTTCAGGAAAAGTTACTTTTTGAAGAAAAGGTACTTTTTCAGGAAAAGCTACTTTTTAGAAAAAGGTATTTTTTCAAGAAAAGCTACTTTCTCAGGAAAAGTTACTTTTTCAGAAAAATTCACTTTTTCAAGAACATACTATTTTATGAAAACTTACTATTTAAAGAAAATTAACTATTTGAAGAAAAGTAATTTTTCAAGGAAAAGGTACTTACTTTTAAAGAAGGGATACTTTCTGAAGAAAAATTACTGTTTAAGAATATTTACTTTTTTGTAAAAATATCCTTTTTTGAATAGGTACTTTTTAGAGAAATTTTACTTATTTATGTATATATACTTTTATTTGAAAAGGTACATTTTAGAAAAAATTTACTTTTTAAGAAAGATATTTCTTAAGAATAGTTACTTTGTGAAAAAAATAACTTTTCGAAGAAAATGTTTTTTAAGGAAAAGGTACTTAATGAAAAAAGTACTTTATGAAAACAATGTTCTTTTTTGAAGAAAATGAAGTTTCTTAAGAAAAGGTTATTTTTTATGAAAAGGTAACTCTTATATGCTTTCTAAGAAAAGATACGTTTTTAGGAAAATCACTTTGTTTAGAAAGAACTCTTTTTTAAGAAAAGGTACCCTTATAATAAAAGGTCCTTTTTTAAGATAAGATACTTTTTCAGGAAAAGGTATTTTTTAAAAAAGGTACTTCTTTAAAAACAGGTTATTTAAAAAAAAGGAACTTTTTTAATAAATGGTTCTTTTTAAGAAAATTTACTTTTTGTAGAAAATTTTCTTTTATAGGCAAAGGAATATTTTTAGGAAAAGGTAATTTAAGAAAATTATTTTTTTCTTTAATTTTAGTTTTTAAGAATGTTAGTTTTTTACGAAAATGAGAGAAAAAGAGACGTTTTTTTTAGAAAGGATACTTTTTTACGAGAAGTTTTTTAAAGATGCGGAAATCTACATAACACCATTCAAGAAATTAATACTTACATATCAGTATGAGTGATAATTTTATGAAATTAAATATTAATCTTACAGCATGTGATATCAGTAGGTCAGTCGGTTTTATATTTAAAGATATAAAATCTCTTTTAAATCATTTACGTAAGAGAATTTTAACCCAATATTGGGGAGAAACTGCTTGTACTCCATTTGGTTAAAATTGGACTATTTGTTGAACCATATAAAATAAAATAATCCTCCTAACAATCACTTTAATATGCATATCTGTACAAAGTAAGTAAAGTGTAGCGTATCATAGATCGGGCTGGACCGACTATTATTTTCTTACTTGTTTCTATTTTGTATTTGCTTAAATCCATTTAGATTTCTTTTAAAGTGGTTTTAAATACAACCACGCAGTGTTATTTTTTATAAGTCTCATTGATTATTTTTTTTTTTTCACAACAAAGTAGAAAACCTTAAACGGAAGTTGTTTTATTTTTTTTTTTTTTGTATTTAACTGTATGATTTGCAAAAAAAAACAAAAAAAATTATTCTCTATCGGTTATACAACCGGTTTGATTTTATAACAAATATTTTTAAGATTTAATTTGAGATTTTAGAATTTATTTATGACCGTTGCAAAAAAAAAGACAATCAATTTATTGGAATCTTTCAAAAAAGCATAAGCATTCTTGTAGCGGAAAATATACGTAAATACATATGTAGTTATGTATGTCCTATACATATTGTATATGACATATGCAGACATATTTGGAGCTAAACTATTTCTAGAGTAAACTTTGAGCTGGCTGTTATGCGATTCTATTTTTTCAAATACTTCAGGGATCTTTTGATCATCTTTTCCTACTAGAAAGTTCAATTGGAATGATTTAACTTTGTTTGTTGATTTTTGTAATTTCCAATAATCTTGAAGACCTTTAGTTACGTTTGTGATTCTCTTACCTTCTGGAATAAATTTTAAATGAACAAAGTTCAATAATCTTCATTTGCTTACCTGAAAAGAAACAAATAAAGAAAATTATTACGAAGTTTAATAAAAAAGATGGTAAAAAAAATCGTTAATAATTCATATAGAAAAAAAAAACAAAACAAAATGGCTTCTTTCAAAAATGAAATTATTTGTATTTTTTTTTAATAATTATAACTCATTAATGTGAAGAAAAATCAAATTTGAGTAACTTTTCTACAACAAACAACAATTTATTAATGAGAATGCGAGTGTAGAGTTTTCTGACCCACTGCTGTAATAAACTTCACAAAAAGTGATTATGGGGTTTGATAGCACTATATCACCGCTTTCGAAAAAAAAGTCAAAAATCGCTAAGGGAATTTTCGGGATATGGTGATTTGATCCATTTTTTGCAAGGTCTTACTAGAATTTTTTGCATTTTTTTTTATATTATTTTTTTTTACATTTCTTTACATATTTTTTGTGATTTTTGTTTTTTCAGGTTGTAAAAACTATAAAAAAATTTTCTCAATACTTGAAATCTACATTCCAACCATTTGCTTTCAATGATTCGTCTAGTGAAGCAACTGCGTTTCCTGAAAGTCCTTGCCAAATGGACTTACCAATTAAACATATAGCAGCATATGAAGTAGGTCAAGAAATTTCCAAATTAAATAACACAAACTATCCGGGACACTACAAATTATGTGCCAATGACCTTAAAGCATTATCAAAAAAAATATATTATTTTTCAAAACTTATCTTTAATCCCATTTGCAGTGTGCAGAGATATTGCTGGTACCAAAACCTAATAAACCAGAAAATGATTTAAGGTCTTATAGGCCGATAAGTCTATTAGTTACATATTCCAAAGTGCTTGAATATTTCTGCATAGACTTCAGCCAATTTTGGTTGCAAACAATATTTAACCTGAGCTTCAATTTGGACTTCGCCATAACCACTGTACACCAGAACAATGCCATCGTATAGTAAATGAAGTTATGCCTGGTTTTCATATAAATTGACAACAAACCATTGCCTCAACTGATATCTTAATTTTTTTTATTAATTACGATTGCATTACATTTTATAAAGTAACAAAAAATCCGGCAATTTAATTTTTGATGTTAAATGTTGCTAGGGGTTGTAAATCACAAGACATCACAACCGGTTTTCATACAACTGACAATAATTGACAAATATTGAAATTGAAAATGATATAGTGAAAATCAAGTATTAGAAATGCCTTGAAACATAAAGAATACTGCTCTGCTGTGATTTTGGATATAAAAAAGGCTTTCATGTAGTCTGGCATCCTGGCCTTCTCTTTAAATTAAAGCAACTTCTTCCTGCACCTTTTTATTTAGTTCTTAAAAGATCGCAATTTTTATGCAAAAGTAAACGATGAAATATCTAACATTTCTGATATCAAAGGTGGTAGCCCTCAAGGGAGTGTTTTAGGTTCTGTACTTTACACTAATTTTACAACAGATATGCCTGTGGATGAAGATGTCACTATCGCTACATATGCTGATGACGCTGCTTTAATAGCAAGAAACAGCTTTAAAGTCAAAGCCTCCGAACTGATTCAAAAAAATCTTAACAATATTTTAAATTGGTTGAAAATATGGAATATTTGTATTAATGCTGAAAAATCATCGCATATTACATTTGATTTAAGAAAAGGTGATTGTCCTCCTATTTTTCTAAGTGGTGCAGAAATTTCTAAATCGGATTATTCCCACAACGCTTATAGGAATGTGACTGTTTTTGAGTACAGTGATGAGATAAAGTATTCGTCTATTTCATTATTTTTTATTAAGCATGCAAATAGTATTAAATATTTCACAAGCAGAAATGGGGGGTTGGTTTTCCAAAAATTGTGGAACCAAAAAACAAGCTACGGCTACCGAAAAATAGAAAAATAAAACACACACAAATTAGGGTATTTATACAAAATTCAAAGTAATATCAAGATTACTTTCCTTTATTTTTTCTCCAACGATGGCGGTGAATTTATAACAATTTAATTACAAAAAACTTTCAATTTAACATAAACACGATCTTTATGGTTAAAAAGTTAGACAACGATACCGAAAACGAATACAATGTCGCGGTTAAAAAAGTATATTGAACAACAAAATGACAGGAAAATGTCAGACAAAAAGAGACTTAAATAACTATAGCGCACTCTATATGTCAACGACCATTCCATGATGACATCAGTTAGCTACAGTGGGGCCTCTCAAACGCTCACGTAAAAAAGTATCAAAAAACTAAAAAAGTAATTAGTTTAATTCTCAATTTTATATATAACATAAAAATAAAATTAATGTAACAAATTAATATTTTGTTGTTAAATATAACTGACCCCAATCAAAGAGAATTATCATAGCAGTTTGGGAATTATAATGGGCTTGATGGAGGACATTTTTTATAGCATAAATAATAATAATAATAATTTCTTTTTTTATTTAGATTTTTTTCTTAAGTTTATGTACAATTCAAAACAAAAAACTTAATTATATAATACAAAATAAAAATAAAAACAAATTTAAATGACAATGACTATATATGTACATAAGTCGTCAGTCATATACGAGTATGTATAAATTTTTTATACAAATTTGTTTAATTCTTTAAATAAATTCATCTATTATAGTTTTCCTATATTTTAAAGCATTAGTAACATAGTTATACAGTTTATGCCAACCATCATATATTTCTCCATTTAACATTTTTATTAGTTCCCTGTTATCCATGGTCGTTTTTTTCAAAATATCTGAGTCTGAACTCTCTTAATACTGGACATTTTACCATAAAATGATGTAGTGTTTCCTCTCCCCTCAGATTACATAAAGTACATGCTCTATTATCGTTATTTCCGAAATAAGTTGCATTCAGAGGTAACACATCGCATCTGGTTTTAAAGATGAATGAAATTTTGTTTTGGCTCCAATTATCTCTGATATATGCTTCACCAATTCCACATGATTTAAATATCTGTAGAAATGCGTATTACTAGCCAATGCCTTCTCTTTATTTTCGTGAATGCTGTTGTCCTTTAGTTCTTGTAGGAATACTGTACCTTTCTTATCAAGTCTTGTGTCATCAGGTTTTCATCATCGAACTTTATATTGAAATCTGTACCAAGTTGATTAAGTTGTTTTTTCCAAAAAATATTTTTATTTAATACCAACAATGAAAGCTTATGTGGTAGTCCCGACGCATTATACTTGAAAATTGTGTTAAATATGTAACTCATGTGTAGATTCAGTGTATAGAAGTGATTATCTTCGGCGTTTGTTTCTAAAGATATGGCATAATTTGGTGTAAAATCCGGAAGCTTTAAAATTCTTTTTATAAAATATCTTTGTAACTTGTCAACTTCATCGAATAAACTAAAACCCCATATTTGTGCTCCATACGACTGAATGGATCTACACACAGCTTGGAATAGTCGCCACTTAGACGATAATGTTATTAATGGCTTATTAAGGAAATGCTGCCAAGTAGAGTTAACGCTGGTTTTTATACCCTATACCACTATGTGGTTTCAGTATAATGACTTTCTGCTGCTGTTTGTAACTACCACAAATATTTGACCTAGACCCATCTTTTATTATACCGATCGAATCAGAATCACTATTTGAGTCGATTTAACAATGTCCGTCCGTCCGTTTATGTGTCCATGTAAACCTTGTAATCAAACTACAGGTCGCAAATATTTTGATGAAATTTGGTATATAAGCTTCTATCGGCCATAGGATGAACGCTATTGAAATTGGTGAGAATCGGTCCATGTTCAGACCCCTATGAAATCGACATAAATTGCCATATGATCCAAATCGTCGTATAGATCCTAGTCAAATTGGGTTTGTATGTGTTTATTACATCCATTAATGAGCAGACCAAAAACGATCCATATGGGACAACTCTTAGTCATAGGCCCCATATAGAGCTGCTTCCCGATCTTCACTTAAATCTAACAAAAAACAAAAATATTTCACTGATTCATCTCAAATTTTGTTTGTATATATGTTTGCAAAATACAAGAGACTTTGCCAACCATGATCAGGCTCGGTCCATTTTTTGACCAAGTCTCCATGTAGACATAGCATCCGATATGAACTTTTTCATATCTGCAGCCAAAAAAATTAATAAATATGCCACTCAAAGTTGGTTTATGCTTATTTTCTATATCCAATTAGTTGGGCCTAAGAGATAGGGTCTCTAAACGCATGGTATAGGGTATCGTATAGTCGGTCTAGACCGACATAATTTTCTTACTTGTTGATAGTGTATTACGTTTTGCAAGATGTTTCACAAACGACATTTTTGGTGTGAGAATAACGCCCAGGTAACAATATTTGTTTATAATTTTAACCTGTTGCCCCTTATACATCCATTTCTCTTGCCTTGATAACCGACCTCCTCTTCTAAACACCAACATTTCAGATTTTTCTAAGTTGACCTCCATGTTCCATTGATTGCAATAACTTTCCACATTATCTATCATTTTTTGCATAATAATTATATTATTCGAGCAGCACTATATCATCAGCATAAAGCAGTAGGCACACATTTATCCCACCAACCGTTAAACCACCATCCAAAATATCGTGTAAATCATTTAGATACAACGTAAATAGTAGAGGGGATAAAATACATCCTTGTCTTACACCCGAATATGTACTAAATTTTTCCGATATTTCATTTCCTGTCCATACTGTTACTTTAGTGTCATTGTAAATATTTTCAATTAAATTTACCAGCTTTGTGGACAAACCCAACCTATGCAATTTGTAAATCAATAATTTCCTTGGGACTTTGTCAAACGCTGCTTTAAAATCCACGAAAAATGCATACACCTTCTTCTTTTCTTCAAATTTTAAATGGACAATCGAAGCTAGATTATAAATGTTATCTATGGTTGAGTAGTTTGGCCTAAATCCAGCTTGGAATTCTGTGAGAATGTTATGCCTTTCTACATATTGTTGTATTCTTTCGTTAAGTATACCCATGAATACTTTAGCCACCGAGTTCATAAATGAAATGCCCCTATAATTGCATGGCAGTTCAGCATTGCCCTTTTAAAATATTGGGAAAATGACAGCTTCCTTCATCTATTCTTCCAGTTTCATAAATATTGTTGTAAATGTTTTTTAACTCTATGTGGAATTCTGGCGATGCGTTCTTAAGAAATTCGTACCTTGGAGCCTTATTTGATCAATACTAATATCCCTATCCAGATCACTATCAATCTTTAGCATTGCTGCATAGTGAATATCATTCGATACTTGTGGGGGGTTTAAAAGTGTATTAAAATAGTTTTTGAATTAATTTGCTCCTATTTGAACACCAATTTGAAAATGTTGCCCTCTTATTTGTTTTGCCACTTTCCACCAATCATTTTGCATTACATGTAATGTTTATTTTTTGCTCCATTTGTAATTGATATTCTTTCTTCATCCTCTCACATAAGAATCTATAGCAATTTTTCGCTTGTAAGTAGTTGGATTTGTCTTCGGTACAATTGGTTCTTCTAAATGCACGGGTTTTTTGAAATAAATTTGTTGCTGTTATTTTTCATTTGTTTGTTTGTTGACATTTTTATAATATTTGTTAAATCATTTAAGTTTCTTATATTTCCTTGATTTATTGCACAACTAAGATTGTGATTAAGTTTTTGAGTGTATCTGATCTTTTCGGAGTCTTTCCATTTAATCTTTGGCAATAAGTTCAAGACATCACGTTCTCTATTACACAAGGGAACAAAATTGAACTTTTTTTGTGTTGATTTGAAATTTATAGCAAATTTTTACTAATTTGAGGTCGCTGATTTCAAATCTGCACTTGGTTTTGTTCTATCAGCTCGACTTTTCGAGATATACCGTTATGTTCAAAATTAAGGCACTTCCGCTACATATATTGGATTAACTTGAAAACGGTTCACCATATTAAATTAAAAAAAAAATCCGAAACTCGCAAACAATATTCTCTTAAAGCCGTGCTTACTTTGTTTTTAAATTTTCCAAGTAGTTTTAGAGATATCGTTCAAGTTTTGAAAAAAAAATTAAAATTTTTAAAAAAAAAACATTTTTTTTGTTCTTTAAAAATTCCTAAAAAATAAAAATGGGACAAAAATCACAGTTTTGGTCTACAAACAGTTAGTTAAATATATTTCGAATAAAATGAGCTTTATTTCACTGCAATCGGTGCACAACTTTTGATTTTGTTCACGATTTACTGAATTGATATAAATCGCGATTTCCATACAAAAATAACATTTTCTAATGTGTAAGTGTTTGTATGTAATAAGTTAGTTTTTTATGATTCTAAGAATTAAAAAAATTAAGTAATAAAAAAAGATTATTTCATTTTTATGGTCAGCTATACTTTTTAATTTAACACAAAAAGAGAATTTTAAAGAAAAATAAAAAATTTTAATACACAAATATTACAATGTAATTACAACTCATCGAAAAATTTTCTTTTATAAGATTTTCTTAAATAACCTTGTTTAGAGGGATTTGTTTTAATGCTCCAGCAATAGTCCGCCATCATATGCTTATCCCAGTGACCCTGGTACCGCTCCTCTATAGTGCGGATATCTTGATGGAAACGTTCACCTTGTTCTTCACTGAAGTCTCCAAGATTTTCTGGGAAACAATCCAAATGACTGTGTAGGTAGTGCACCTTAATGCTCATATTACAACCAAGCTGCTTGAAATGTGACAACATGTTATCCACGTGGTCCGAATAGTGCTCACCCTTTTTGTTTCCCAGGAAATTGCGCACTATCCAAACAAATTCATTCCAAGCATTTCTTTCAATATCTGTCATGGAATTACTAAAATTTTCATCATTGATTAATTTTTTGATTTGAGGGCCATCAAAAATGCCAGCTTTCAGTTTCTCCGAACTCAAATTGTTGAACTTTTTACTGATATATCCAAAACAATCACCGTCCTTGTTGAGAGCTTTGACAAATTGTTTCATAAGTCCTAGCTTGATATGGAGAGGTGGCAGTATTATGCGATCCCTGGGCACAAGTGGTTGATTATCTATATTGTGGTTTCCTGGAACCATAGCTTCCCTCGAAGGCCAGTCTTTCTTACTCCAGTGTTCAGATCTGGCTCTGCTATCCCATAAACAAATGAAACACGGATATTTTGTGTAGCCACCTTGTTGGCCTAGAAGAAAATTCACCATTTTTAGATCCACACAAATTAGCCAGCGGTGTTCGTTGTACTTTATTTTATTTATAACTGAGGCAATTGTAGAATATTCTTCTTTAGCTTTAGTTGAATGTGCAATGGGCAACGAACCCAATTTATTACCGTTATGCAGAAGTACACATTTTAGGCTGCGTTTAGAAGAATCTATAAATAGTCGCCAGTCATTTGGATCATACTCCTCTAATCCCATCGCTGTTACTAAACCAGGAACATCTGAACAATAAACAAATTACAAATTACACATTAGAAAATGTTATTTTTGTATGGAAATCGCGATTTATATCAATTCAGTAAATCGTGAACCAAATCAAAAGTTGTGCACCGATTGCAATGAAATAAAGCTCATTTTATTCGAAATATATTTAACTAACTGTTTGTAGACCAAAACTGTGATTTTTGTCCCATTTTTATTTTTTAGGAATTTTTAAAGAACAAAAAAAATGTTTTTTTTTTAAAAATTTTAATTTTTTTTTCAAAACTTGAACGATATCTCTAAAACTACTTGGAAAATTTAAAAACAAAGTAAGCACGGCTTTAAGAGAATATTGTTTGCGAGTTTCGAATTTTTTTTTTTAATTTAATATGGTGAACCGTTTTCAAGTTATTCCAATATATGTAGCGGAAGTGCCTTAATTTTGAACATAACGGTATATCTCGAAAAGTCGAGCTGATAGAAAAAAACCAAGGCCAGATTTGGATTCAGCGTCCCAAATAACCTTAAAAACAATATTCAGTTCTTAATCAACAGAACCATTGTTCCCTTGTGTTATCGTGAGTAATATTTATTTCAATTTTCAATGGCATATGATCAGACCAAATCTTTGATTGCACCTCAAACTTTTCAATTATATCCAAAGTTTCAAGTGATGTGACACAAATATCATTGCATAATTGTCTATCGTTTTTAACACAAAACGAAAATTGCAACAAATTATATTTCTTCTAAAAATCGAATTGTTATTGTTGTGAAAATCTGATTCAAATTTTTTTTTATATTTCTTGCAAAGAAAATAAAACGCTTTGACCGCATTTATAACTGAAATTAATCAAACGGTCTCAGATATCTGTTTATGAAAAATATATATATATATTTTCTTTTTTGAATAACACAAAAGCCTGCTAATTATGAATGATTTCTAAAATAAATATAAATCGAAGAATACTTTATCTCTTCTATCTTCAATTATAAAAGCATATTTTCCTGCTATCAAATCATCAGGTGAAACTGTTGCTATTTTGTGCACAAAATTTAACATATTTTGTCTAAAACCTCCACAATTTAGCAACTCAATTATCAAATAAGCTGCATGTCATTTTTTTTATGGATGAAAGACGTTAACTAAAAATCTTTTGTTTCCTACATATGAAAGCAGACTCAATGTGGCCACTGAAATTCGCTTAAATTGAAAAAAAAAAAATATGTTGTCTTAACAGAAGCTAATTTGTTTGTTGCAATTAAATGTGTGCTGTGAAAAATTTCTTCAAAGACAAATAAAACAAGACCAATAGTTTTTCTCTTAACACTTACTTTTCGAAATTCACATGTTTTTCTTTTTTTTAAATTCTTAATTTGAAGACTTTATCTTTTATTATAAGTTTTTGAAAACCGACATATTCTCAACAATGTTTTCCGCTTCATTTATTATCGATCTCAATCAATCAACTATGTTGTTTAACGTTCTTGTTTTAAAAAATTATACAGGTGATGCTACACTTACACTGTCCAACATCTGTGGTGACCCTCATTGAAATTTTCCGGCAAAAATTTTCGTAGAATATATTTAATCCTTAAATGTACTTGTTGAAAGAATTTTTTTTTGATTTTCTCGAGAACATGGTCAAATTGACACATAAAGAGAGGAGCTAGAGGGTTAAGATCTTCCACAAAAATGATCCCCATAAAATTCCAGAATATAACTGTGACCATAAGAATTCTCTCAGACATTAACTTATAACATTTTTTCATTTAGTATAATGCTCCGTTTGAACAAAAAATTAAAATTTTGACCCACTGTAAAAAAAAAACTCGAACTGGACTATAAGTTTATTCTACAAAAATAATTTACATAACATCCCCCTCCAGAATTATAGGATCGCTATTCTGTTCCAATCAAAAAGTCTTCATTTGTTGGACAGTGTTATTGGCGGTCTCATCATCAATGAATTGCTGGACTTGACCAGCAATTGTTATTTAGCATGTGTTTATATAATTATTATTATACTAACCGATCATTTTCATGCAAAATAAAACAAATCTGAGACACATTCTCACATACTTTATTCGATCAATTCCAGTCGCATAAACAAACTAAAGTGATAAGTTTGACATAAAAAAAAATAAAAAATACGTTGATAATGATAATAACGTGATAATTATACTTGATGTTAGTTATGTTGCCGTTTTATGTTTCATGTGGCTTGATGCGATGCGATCTCCTCTTGTCCAGCAATTTCTCCCCATTTTGCATGCGCAACAACTTTATCAAGATCGGTTGTTTTTTGCCAGCTTGTTTATTTATTTAGATTTTTTTTTCTTTCACTACAAAATTTTAATGTTTGAGTAGAACATTAAATTTAACATGCGAACTTCATAAATACTCGTACAAGAAAAACACAATTTAGGTGAATTTATACGAGTACAGAAAAGGAGGAGTGTTGAAATTAAACCTGATTGCCATATTAAAAAACAAAACAAAGAAGAAAAAAAAACACATTTTAATGCCGGATACTACCAGTTAGTAGGACAGATATTTATCTGTGTCTCTTTCTGGAATCGCCATGCTTTGCAGCCAAAGATCATCACGGGCTATTGAATTATGTGTTTAACATATCAAATATTGTGTTTTTCAAGATGTTTTGATAATTAAGTTAGTTGTTGGAAGGCATTTGTATTTAGTTAAGAGTACATAACAATTTTCTGTTTATATCATGAGAAAGCGATAGCATAGCAAATTTACAACAAAATATGCAATCAGAACAAATTTCTTGGTCATGCGTTCGAATTTCACATTTTCCAAAAGAGCATCCTCAAACACTTGTTATATTCGATATCTATACGAAGTGTTGTTAATCAATAGGGCAAGGAATTCGATGCAAGTGCAAGTTTTTACTGGACAGTCTATTTTAGCGATTTGTTATTGTAGTTGCATAGTAATGAAGTAAAATCAATTAAAGCCTTATTTTTCGTAATTGGATTTACAATTTTCGTAATAGGTACCGAACCAATTAAAAAAGTTATTTGAAATTATTTTTAATTTTTGATGTGTAAACATCAAATTTCAAAAACAGCGTAACATGTAAGACAAAATGTGATTGTATTGGTGAAAAAATTATATATTATGATAACCTGTTTGAAAATTAAAAATGAAAAATATAAAATGAAAAAAAAAAATTTAAAAAAAAATGAAAGATGAAAAATGAAAAAAAAAATTAAAAATAAAAAATGAAAAATGAAAAATAAAAAATTAAAAATGAAAAATAAAATATTAAAAATCAAAAATGAAAAATAAAAATGAAAAATAAAAAATGAAACATGAAAAATAAAAAATGAAAAATAAGAAATGAAAAATGAAAAATTTTTTTAATGTAATGAATAATAAAAAATTAAAAAAAAAATTTAAAAATAAAAAAAAATTAAAAATAAAAAATGAAAAATAAAAAATTAAAAATGAAAATTAAAAAACTAAAAATGAAAAATGAAAAATAAAAAATTAAAAATGAAAAATCAAAAATGAAAAATAAAAAATGAAGCACTGAAAATAAAAAATGAAAGATAAAAAATTAAAAATGGAAAATGAAAAGTGAAAAACGAAAAATTAAAAATGATTAATGAAAAATGAAAAATAAATAATTAAAAATAAAAAAATGAAAAATGAAAAATAAAAAATGAAAAATGAAAAATAAAAAATAAAAATTGAAAAACGAAAAATGAAAAATGAAAAACGAAGAATGAAAAATGAAAAATGAAGAAAAATGAAAAATAAAAAATTAAGAATAAAAATAAAAAATGAAAAATTAAAAATTAAAAATTAAAAATAAAAAATAAAAAAAAAAAAAAATAAAAAATTAGAAAAAAAATAAAGAGGAAAAATTAAAAATAAAAAATAAAAAAAGAATACAAATAAATTTAAGCTTAAAAATTAAAAATAAGAAATGAAAAATGAAAAACTAAAACTAAAAATGAATAATGAAAAATAAAAAATTAAATATAAAAAATTAAAAATGAAAATTGAAAAATAATAACTAAAAAAAGAAAAATGAAAAATGAAAAATAAAAAATGAAAAAAGAAAAATAAAAATTTGAAAATAAAAAATGAAGAAAATAATTAAAAATTAAAAATAAAAAAAAAAAAAAAAAAAATGAAAAATTAAAAATGACAAATGAAAACCTAAAAATGAAAAATGAAAAACTAAAAATGAAAACTTAAAAATGAACATAAAAAAACTAAAAATGAAAAATAAAAAATAAAAAACAAAAAAATAAAAAATGAAAAACGAAAAATGAAAAATAAAAAATGAAAAACGAAAAATTAAAAATAAAAAATAAAAAATGAAAAATGAAAAACGAAAAATGAAAAAAAAATTATAAATGAAAAATAAAAAATTAAGAATAAAAATGAAAAATGAAAAATAAAAACAAAAAAAAAGAAAAATGAAAAATAAAAAATTAAAAAAAAATAAAAAGGAAAAAATGAAAAATAAAAAATAAAAAATTAATAAAAAAAATTGAGCTAAAAAATTAAAAATAAAAAATGAAAAATAAAAAATGAAACATGAAAAATTAAAAATGAATAATGAAAAATAAAAAATGAAAAATAAAAAATTAAATATAAAAAATTAAAAATAAAAAATGAAAAATAAAAAATGAAAAATAAAAAATTAAATATAAAAAATGAAAAATAAAAAATGAAAAATAAAAAATGAAAATTGAAAAATAAAAATTGAAAATTGAAAAATAAAAAATGAGAAATAAAAAATGAAAAATGAAAAAAGAAAAACAAGAATAAAAATTGGAAAATGAAGAAAAAAATTAAAAATAAAAAAGAAAAATTAAAAATAAAAGATGAAAAATTAAAATTAAAAATTAAAAATTAAAAATTAAAAATAAAAAATGAAAAATGAAGAACAAATTAAAAATTAAAAATTAATAATTAAAAATTAAAAATTAAAAATTAAAAATTAAAAATTAAAAATTAAAAATTAAAAATTAAAAATTAAAAATTAAAAATTAAAAATTAAAAATTAAAAATTAAAAATTAAAAATTAAAAATTAAAAATTAAAAATTAAAAATTAAAAATAAAAAATTAAAAATTAAAAATTAAAAATTAAAAATTAAAAATTAAAAATTAAAAATTAAAAATTAAAAATTAAAAATTAAAAATTAAAAATTAAAAATGAAAAATGAAAAACGAAAAAATTAGAAACGGAAAATTAAAAATGAAAAATGAAAAACGAAAAATTAAAAATTAACCGGTTAAAATAATAAATAATAATAAATATTTTTATATTAACAGATCCCCTGCAGTTGATTGCTATGCGATACGCTTTCTGTTTGATTTTACGAAAGTGCTATAAAAAATCTTTAATTACTAGATGTTTACACATCTCCCCTGCGATCGGACTCACATGAATTTTTTTTTTTTTTTTTGTGTAAGCGTGTAAGTACTGACATGTTCCGATGCAAGTCGGCACGGGTTCCCTTGGTACACGAAATTTCGTCAATTTTTTTTTAACAGTATACGAAAAAATTAAGAGAATATGCGATTAAAAAAAACAACTTCAATTTTTTGGGACACCCAAATTTTTTTAGTTTTTCATAGTTTCTAAATAAGATGAAAGCTTCAAATAAGACACTGTCATTTTTAAGAATAACAACAAATTTATTTCACAAAGAAAATACTTATATTTGATTTCATAACATTGCTGTCAATTTTATTTCACTTTTGGCTAAAACAATCTTTCAAAAAAAATCATATCCAAATCATATTTAGTCAAACTAGTCTGCCTCCAATTATACTGATATGATAATAGCATCGATTTACATTATTTATGATGAAATTCCTTTTTATGAATATGTAGATGTTTTTTAGTCTTCGAATGAAAATGACATACAAAATATTTTTTAAAATTTAATTATGGCCCTTCCAGACATACTCGTCGTATGTAATTAACAAGGCATGCGTATGTACGAATATGAATACGAATATTAGCGTCTCATTTAAAGATTTCGTAAATATTTGTGTTAATTATTTATAATATTGTTTTTTTTTTTGTTTCTTCTTTGTAATATTTGATCGATTTTTTTTGCTGGATTGATATGAAAAAGGCCATAAAAAATGAAATGGTAGTCTTATTTTTTCTTTCGGTAACTTTGTTGGCAGATGAAAGGTAATGAAGTGTTTGTTTTTGTTTTTTTACTTTGAGTAATGTGGCAAATAATGATATGTTTGCCTAAAAACACATAAAATGGTGTGTTAAAGAGGGGTTTCCAAGCAAACAAAAGAGACAACAGCTAATTTAATGAATTAAAATTAACTTCAATTTTGATAGAGATCGAAATAAGTTTTTAAAATAAACAAAGTGGGAACGACTTTAAATGATTTTAGAGATTGATGGTATCTTTTTTTTGGTTTTATGCTGGTTTTATGTTTTTAAGTGAATGAAAACGATTTTATGGACATACGAGTATTAGAGATTGATGGGTCAGTTTTTGGAAAAGCAAAATTAATTTCTTAAAATAGTTTTTTTTTTAATTATAAATTAAAAATCGATGACTGAATGCTTAATGTTGCCACCAACCATATAAAGAAAGTTTTATCTATCTAACTTTTCAGTTTCTAAAAATTTCCCAATTAACTAATTGAAAGCAAATACGAAAATTATAGTCGACCTGGAACGACTATGCAATATAATATACCATGAGTTTTATGAAAGGGTATTAGATCCAACTGATAGGATATATAAAATAAGTATAAACCAACTTTGAGTGTTATTGTTCTTACTAGTTTGCCTGCATTTATAAAAAAGTTCATATCGGATGGTATATTTATATAGGGACTAGATCAAAAAATAAACTTATGCTGACCATATTTTGTAAAGTTAAACTCAATACAGCTACTGATAAACTAATGGAAAGAAACCTGACAATGACGAAGATAAATCTAATGTCAGAAAGCCGGGCTGTTCTAAAAGCAGTGGACAAATCAATATATCACCATAAATCCATATTCGAAAGCCATAGGGCCCTAAATAAACAAGCTGAATATAATAAGGTGACCCTTATATGGGTACCAGATCACAATGGATACGATGGAAATGAGAAAACCGATGAACAGAAAAGTCGAGGAGCGGAAAGACCATTCATTGGTCCAAACACTCAATTCGGATTCACCAGAAAATACGAAACCAAGAACATCGAGAAATAGATTAATGAAGAGTCAGTAGAGTATTGAAACAAACAAATACTACTTCAACACTCGAAAAAATTCTTGCGTCGAAGCGAAAAAGGAGCAGGGATGCCCTAATATTGAACAAATCTAATCTAAGAATTCTATGCGGGGCAGCCACAGGGCACTATGCATCAATTACATCCATACAAAATTTAGTTTGCTGAAGATAAAACGTGCACTGGCAAAATCTCCAGCGTTTTCATATACAAGGCACAAACTATTTGGCGAATCTGTAATTAGGGAGGAAACAAACGGTGAAGGACATCATCAAGTTCCTAAACGCTGTAATAGACTAAAACCAAGTAAAAAAAATTATAGTCGGTCTACATCGACTATACGATACCCTATATTAGCTTAAAGAATTTATCTCTTCGGTCCAACTAAATCGATACAAAAATAAGCATAAACCAAATTTGAGTGGCATTGTTATTAATTCTTTTGGCTGCAGATATGAAAAGGTTCATATCGGATGTTATATATATATAGGGACTAGGTCGAAAAATGGGCCGATCCTGACCATATCTGGCAAAGTCACTTACATTTTGAAAAACGTAAACAACCCAAATTTGCGAAAAATCTTTGCAATATTTTTGTTTTTTGATAGATTTAAGTGAAGATCGGGAAGCAGCTCTATATGGGGCCTGCGACTAAGAATTGTCCTATAGGGACTATTTTTGGACTACTGACTAATGAATATAATAAACACATACAAACCCAATTTAACTGAGATCTATATGATAATTTGGATCTTATGGCAATTTATGTCGATTTCATAGGGGTCATTTATATGGGGACTAGGTCTGAACATGGATCGAATTTCACCAATTTCAACACAGTTCCTTTTATGGCCAATAAAAGCTTATGTACCAAATTTCATCGAGATATTTGCGACATGTACAGACGGACGGACGGACGTCGCTGAAGCGACTCAGAAAGTGATTTTGAAAGTGATTCTGAGTCGATCGGTATAATAAATTAAATCAAAGGTTGGTCTAGGTTAAATATTTTTGGTATTGGGTTGTATAGGGTATAAATACCAACTATTTTGCATACAAAGCTAGTAAACAAGTTATAGTAATTCCAGGCGATGCCATGAAATGCAGGAAACCCGGTTGCGATCCTTAATGGATATAGGAAACAACCAAATACTACATATTTGTTGGCGACTGATAGTTATAATTACATAGCGGATATGATTAGTATATGCGGAATGAAACGAAATGAAAGCTCTGGAAAGAGCAAAAACAGCATTAAAACTGGCATTTAAGGGGTTAAAATGTTCCGCAAAGATATTCGCCGTGAAATTTTACTATAAGTCCCTGAATACACCAAAATGGAAAATTCAACCAGAAAGTCAGAAATAAGACACAACAAAAGAGAGCTTATTTTATTTTATTTTAGAGTACCCCAAATTAGCCCTAAGCTCTCCTTTTTTGTGTCTCATTGTAGATATTGGACGGAAATATGTTTAAGGCATCTATTGTTCCTTTGCGGCTAAAATCTGATGTTTCCTTACGCTGGAAAAATCGACGACCGTCATCAATACATTATTGTTGACCAATAATATTTCAGTTTGCAAGAGAATCGCCCTAAATTATAAGGACCACGGTGAAGGATATTCAAGAACAAATAAACAAGATTAAACCCACATAGTTCCAAATCAGTGATGGAAAATACATTGAATGAAAAGTCGTTAAGAACTGACAAAAACAACCTCAACATTGTCATGCCCAATTTGCAAAAAGACGCAAAAGAACTTCGACAATTTAAACGATTCTACAAACGAAGAGAATTATGAATATGAAATCCCACCACTGCACGCAAGAATAAGGTGTATGGAGTTCTTGTTAAAATTAGGGTATAGGCTTCCACAAGACGGGGAACACTTTGATGAAAATACATCAAACAAAGATAAGGAAAGGATCAGAAATAATCGATGCGTTTTTCAAACTAGTTGGACTAAAAGTAGACTTCCCCAACTACTGATACGGAAAGTCAAACGATGGAAACACTTCGAGACGATTTTTTGAAAATGATGAGGCTGTAACTCGAATCACTGGAATAAGAAATCAAGTCCTTAAGAGATTGGGAACGATTTTGAATGTTTTAAAGTACAGGAAAAAGTTGATACTGAAAATTATGGAGAATATGCTTCCAAAACTGCATCACTTATTTCCACTTATTTCATCACTGCGGCATGTAAAGTCACGTAAAGAGTTAGAAAATAATTATAGTTAAGAAATTATTAGTCTTTTAGATATACCTTCTTTCACGGATTGTGAGCAATATTTAAGAAAGAATTAAAAAATAAATTTAAAAAAAAATTTTTTTTTAATCTTTTCTGGAATAATTTTAAACTAGCTGATTCCAGCGCTCGAAATTCGAGTGCAATTTCTAGGCAGCTTTATTTTTCAACTTAGCCAATTCACAAACCAACACTTTTTTGGTGTATTATTATTGTGAATGAAGATAATGAACACATTAACAAATTTAATAAACACACATATATTATTTGAATATGTATAATTTAATGTATGTGTTAGTAGCAAGTTTAAATGCAATTTAGTCAAAGTAAAGGAAAAAATTTAAAAATCTGTACATCTGTAAAATGGCTAAAAAGAAATACCTTTCAAATAATATACGTTTGGTCAAAATCGGGATAAAATGATAGAACAAAATATCGGTTACAAAAAATAGCCTAGCCTATTAATATTATTGATTATAAAAAAAAGAAAAATTTAACAAAATATATTATTTTACTTCCCATAACATAGATTTTTCCACAAATTTCAAGTTTGTTAACCCATAAGTAGGCACTTAAAAACACTCATTTCATAGCTTGATCAATTATCTATCATATGCCTTTTAAATTTTTTGATTATCTTATTTGGTTCAAAAGTTATGATTTTTGCAAAGAAAAAATTCAAGTGCCGCAGTGCAGCGTTTAAGTGATGATATTAAGAATTGGCATAAAGTGTTGTTTCATCAACGCACCAGTTCACACATGTGCTCTTGCGACGACCGAGATCCATGAGTTAAAATTCGAATTGCTTCGCCACGCACCAGATTTAGCTGCCTCGGATTATTTTCTATTTCCAAACTTGCAAAAATGGCTCGGTGGTAAAAGATGTGCCAACAATAAAGAGGTGGGGAGTCTGCGGTTAATGGATATTTTAAAGAGCTAGACGGTTTCTTATGCCTGGTTTTCACTATGTCAACTATTGCCAATTATTATCAGTTGTATGAATGCAATGCAATGTCTTGTCATATGCAACCCCTGGCAGCATCGAAAATGAAATTGCCAACATGTTGGTAATTTAGTTTTCTTTGAAAGCTGAATTTTTTGCTAGTTTATAAGATGTAATGCAAACGTATTTAATACAAAATTACGAGGTGTCAGTTGAGGCAATTGTTTGTTGTCGGTTTAATGACATAATGAAAACCAGACATTACTATAAACAGAAATGGAGATTATGTTATATAATTTTTGTTTACTTTAACGTTTATAGCAATTTTTTATTATTTTTTCGTTTGTATAAAATAATTTAAAGAATTCAGTTATATTCGCATTTATAAACATATTTATATAAACTAGCAGATTCCAGCCCTCGAAATTCGAGCGCAAATTCTAAGAAATTTTATTTCCTCATTAAATAAAGACCCAAAAAGCATGCTAATCAATTGTAGCTAATTCACAAATCAACACAAAAAACAAACTCATTTTTATTACAAACACTTTAACAAACTTAATAATATTGGATAATTTTATGTATGTGTTAGTAACAACTTTAAATGCAATTTACTCAAAATAAAGAAAAAAATTTAAAAATCTGTAAATTCGCAATCGGCTAAAAAGAAATATCTTTCAAATAATATACGTTTGGTCAAAATTGGGATAAAACGGTAGAACAAAACATCAGTCACAAGAAATCGCCTAGCCTATTTATATTATAGATATCAAGACGTATAAGTATAGAAAATCGATTTTTGTATGATATGGCTGTTAAAAATAAATAAAAAACGTTAGCTTGCGGAATCTTAAGGAAATATATTGGAATATAATTAATTTTCTTTATTAGTTTTTTTATACGGGAGGGCTAAAAAATGTGAAGAACACATATTAAAGTTATAAAAGAAAAAAATAGTAAAAATTATTATATATGATAATTAAAGAAATATTAGTGGATACAGAAATCTTCAAAATTAATTAAATTCTATTAATTATTTTCTATAAACCATCAATTTCAATTTTTGTATATCGGTTCAGTTTTTCATGCGTTCGACAATTTTTAAATGTGATAATTATTATTTATTTTTAAAAGTAGTAAACTTTTGTAAAATTTAAAGGAAGTCGGGATCATAAAGCTCAATTTTTACCGAAAATAGTTTGAATCATTAATAATTTTAATTTTTAGTGTTGAAAACTGCATCATTAGCAACACTTTCTTTTTAATCAAATAAATGGTAGATACAATTTTCTCACCTTAATATCTCATTAAATGTTACTTAAAAAGATTGTTTAAACATAAAATTCGAAAAAATTAAAATTCACCACGTATAAAAATTTACATAGTACACTTTTTTTTAATTGGATTGAGACGCAACATAATTCTTCGGTTACACCAACCAAATAATAAATAATTCACATCTGAAGATCAAATTCAGTTCGGACAACAACAATTCGGAGGCCTCAAGTAGTTATACCATGGCACGTAGTTTTGGTTTAAGTAAAAAATTTTCTTATAAAAAGTTGTTTTTATATTGGAAAAAAAAAATCCGTAATCAGTTGGTCACATTTTTAATGATCCATTCAAAATATTAATTGGAAATTAATTTAACAGGTGTTTGTAATTTTAGATATAAAATCATTGAAATTTCTTTAAATAGCGTAAATGACAAGCAAAACAAAATTTCATTAATTTTATAACCATTGATCAATAAAACTTTATCCGAGTTCAAATCCAACTACATTAGAAAACTCTTTAAATTTTATTTGAAAACCATAAAAATGCTACAAAAACAAATTCAAATCCAAACGACGAATACTGACTGCACTTATCTATTTAATATCGAACAGAACGTGGTTTTGTTGCGACGTCTTCTTCTGTTTTTGGGGTTTTTCAGTTTTCTGGGCTAAGGCTGATGATATTTGGTGTACATTTTTTATTACTGTTTGTTTACACTCCAAACCGCACGTGCGTAGGCTGGCTAATGCGAGTTTTATTAATGATTTTAAATCAATAATGTTGTTGCGTTGTGTCTGTGTGTGTTTTTTTTTTAAGAATTGCTGATAGTTTGTTGACTGTTGGTAGTTAGTTGGTTGGTTGGTTGGTTGATCGTTGAACGTTTGTTGGCAAACTTCAACTTATTTGTTTATTTATAATTGAATGAAATAGTGGTCGATCATTTTGTGGTGGCATTATTTACATGACCATAAAATCATAAAATCATCATCACCATCGTATCGTCGTTAGTTAGTTCGAGTATGAGTATAAAGTTAAAGTTTAAAAAAACTCGCGCAGCCGCCAAGCGCTACTTTTGTTGTAAGCGGAAAGAGTGTGTTGTTGTGGTGTTTTGTTTATTGTGTTGATGCGTAAATATTTTGCAATCGTTTTGATTAAGAATTCATTTTTTTTTTTTTTTGGTGTTTTTTATTTTTTTTTTAGTGGTTTATTTTGTGTAAAATAAACCATCATCAAAAACGCCTTCAAAATGTATTGTGTTTGTGTTTATATGGTCATCTTATGTTTGGAATTAATTTAAATATTTAAATATTTCCTTGTAGTTGCGTTTTATTGTTATGAATGAATATTATTGTTAGGAAATATATATGTATATATTCCAATTTATTTCTTTTTTTGGTATGGAGGCAAATGATATTTGCTTAAAATTGTTAGGATCTGTCATGTAAATTGCTGTACATACAGTGGGTGACAATGCATTGGTAATTTTAACAAAAATCTGAATTTGAAAATTTTGTTTTTTTAATAAATTATGTATTTTTTTTTTTTTGGTAAATCATGTGTTCTCTATCGAAAGACTACAATTTTGTTATAAAATATACAAAAAAAATTATTTTTTTAGTAATGCCAAAACAATAGAAACTTTTAAACTTCTGAACCAGAGTTCATTACAACAATAAAAATAGAAGATGATGTGAAAGATAATGTATTAAATCTTAACAGTTATTTAAATATTTATAGTTTCTGATGTTTTCTTTCAACTGTTTTTGCACAAATTTGTATTTTTTAAATGAGTTAATCTTATGATTAATTTTTATAAAATAATGGCAAGAATAAAGTTTTTTGAAGTGTTAAAAACCAGAATAATAGATGATTTTACTGCTGGACTTCAGCAAACGAAAATTTGTGAGAAATATTCTATGAATAAATAAATGGATACGGTAAAGAATCAAAATTTAGTCGGAAGGCCCCGTAAAAACGAGTCAAATACAGGATAATTTATTGGCAAGAAAGTTTGAAAAATGTCTAAAAATGCTACCTCAAGAGGTCCTTAATTATCTGAAACTAAAAACATGTGCTCCAAATGTTTCCCGATGAGCAATTGTGGCTGGTCGTGGTTGTTATCGTACTGTGAAGAAACCGATTTGCGGAAAATTTTCCGAAAACAATTTCCCGAAAACAATTTCCCGAAAAGAATTTGCCGAAAACAATTTCCCGAAATTACAATTTCCCGAACTTACAATTTCCAGAATTTACAATTTTCCGAACACAATTTCCCGAAATTAAAATTTCCCGAAATTACTATTTCTGCAAAGAGCTTGTTGATGGCATTTCCGAAACAATTCCATCAGAAATTCCGGCCGAAGCACGAGCAATCAGTTCATGACCACTTGATGTAGTGGTCCGGGCAAGATCTTTCTGCTCATTATCGATTTTTTTTCTTTAGCAACGAAAGCCGCTTCGCACTGTGATTGTGAAGTCTCTTTTTTTATAGCATCATTGCAAGTTATGACCCTACCGGTACAATGTTTTCCAATAATCGTTATCAACCGTCGTCACGATACAAGAAACCATTCAAAAGCAACCTCGGTTTACCTTTTTCGCTATCCACGAATTCGAGTGGCATAGTAACTGTGTATTACAACCCAAATAACTAAAAAATTTCGCTATGCAAGGTGGTAACGATTCCGTAGCAGCTACTGCATGGGCAGGATGTGATGGAGATGGATGAGCGTTTTCCGTTGGGAAGTCTGACTACCGAAGTGTTCAAATTACAATGAAAAAAAAGCGTATGACACTCCAATAAATAGGTCCGGATGACGCGGGAGGATGGAAGAGGAAGGGCGCGGTGCGGGGTGGGGGAATTGTTTTTTTGAGAAGTCGTACACTCGGGAAATTGTTTTTTCGAGAAATCGTATGCAGCAAGTTGTATTTTTGGGAAATTTTTATTTTTTTTATGGGGGAAATCAAGAATATATGGGAAGTTGTGAACTAAAAATAGGGAAATTGTAATTTCGGGAAATTGTTTTCGGGAAAGTGTAATTTCGGGAAATTGTTTTCGGGAAATTGTTTTCGGGGAATTGTTTTTTCGGGGAATTGTTTTCGGGAAATTGTAATTTCGGGGAATTGTTTTTTCGGGGAATTGTTTTCGGGAAATTGTAATTTCGGGGAATTGTTTTTTCGGGGAATTGTTTTTTCGGGGAATTGTTTTCGGGAAAGTGTTTTCGGGAAATTTTCCGCAGAGGGAAGAAACCACTGATATGAGAGAAAAATCGTCTGACTCGCTTAAATTTTGCTAAAGAACACTTGAACTGGTCAAGATGGAATTCCAATAATGTTCCCTTTTTAGATGAGTCCAAGTTTAATTTAAGAGGCCATGATGGAAGAACGTTTGTATGACGACCAAAGGGAAAAAGACTAGACCCAAAATATACAAAATATACCTCCAAAATTGTAATAATATGGATAAAATCTAAAGCAGTTAATGTTTCGGATTGTCCAATCCAATCACCTGCTCTCAATCCCATAGAAAATCTATGAGATATTATAAATCGAAAAATACGAACACGAAATTACACAAACAAGAAAGAAAATTATAGTGGGTCTAGACCGATATGATACCCTATACCATGGTTTAGAGACCCTATCTCTTCGGTCCAACTAATTGGATATAGAAAATAAGCATAAACCAAATTTGAGTGGCATTGTTATTACTTCTTTTGGCTGCAGATATGAAAAAGTTCATATCGAGTGCTATATTTATATGGGGACTAGGTCGAGAAATGGACCGATCCTGACCATATTTGGTAGAGTCACCTATATTTTGAAAAAATATATACAAACCAAATTTGAGAAAAATCTGTGCAATATTTTTGTTTTTTGATAAGTGAAGATCGGGAAGCAGCTTATATGGGACCTATGGCTAAGAATTGTCCTATAGGTATTATTTTTAGACTACTGATTAATGGATATAATAAACACATACAAATCCAATTTAACTGAGATCTATATTATAATTTGGATCTTATGGCACTTCATGTCGGTTTCATAGGGGTCATTTGTATGGGGGCTAGGTCTGAACATGGACCGAATTTCACCAATTTCAATAGCGTTCATCACATGGCCGATAAAAGCTTATATACCAAATTTCATCAAAATATATTCATATTTGCGGCCTGTAGTTTGATTACAAGGTTTTCGTGGATACACAGACGGACGGACGGACGGACATTGCTAAATCGACTCAGAAAGTGATTCTGAAATCTTATGGGAGTGGTTAATTCAGAATGGTAAATAATTTCATTGGATATCATCAAAAGTTTATCTGACTCCATGTCAAGGCATTATGAAGCAGTACTAAAAAATAACAGATACCTCAAAATATTGAAACCACTAATAGAGGGAAAGTTTTCAATTATTGTATAGTTGAGGTTTCCAATGTTTTGTCAATAGCGTAAAAATTAATACTTTTAACTTTTGCTATTTTTTTCTACAGTTTAATAAATAAAACATACACATTTTTAAATTAAAATAATCTAACCCAAAAAAACAAAGTTTTTATTAAAACTCTTCTTTCCTTATTCATATGAGTTTTAAATCTCTCCGTTGGTCGCAACAAGTCTATGGACCAAGTTTCAGATTGGTTGGATAAGGGGAAATGGGGTTTAAATCAATTCGTGACTGTCTGTGACTATCTTAAGATTAAGCTTTGGCCATAACAAGTCTATCGACCAAGTTTCAGATCGATCGGATAGGGGGAAATGGGTTTTAAATCACTCCGTGACTGTGTGTGACTAAGTCGAAGTTAATCTTTCTTTACAGCAAGTATATCGACCAAGTTTCAGATTGATTGGATGAGGCGAAATCCCTTTTAAATCTCTCTAAGTCAAAGTTAATATTTTTACACAACAAGTGTGTGAACCAAATTTCAGATCGATCGGACGAGGGGAAATGACATTTAGATCAATCCGTGACTGTGCGTGACTACCCTAAAATTAATATTTAGTCACAACAAGACTATGGCCAAGTTTCAGATTAATTGGATAAGGGAGAATGGGGTTTCCTTACGACAGACAGACAGACAGAGAGTATAAATTAAAAGAAAGAGTTTAAAAAGAGTTTTTTCTGATCCAATTTTTGTCATCAAAACTATATTTTGTGAGAAGTTTCCATTGTATTATCACTCACTGTATTTATTTACTATGACTTCAATTTGTTGCTTATGTTCATCCTTTCATTCGTAAGGTAATAAATTATGGTCAAGTTAAATTTTCCAAAAAAAAAATGTTTTTTCGTACAATTTGTTTTTGGAAAAACACACGAAACCCTGATTGTACCTCGATTGGCAAGCATATGTTTCTATGCTAGAAAATCCCATACATAATTTTTACAACTACATAGGAAAAATATATTTCATTGCGGCAGTAAAATTCATTGCCAATAAATGTAAAAAAAAAACTTAAAAATTCGATTGTCATCAGTAGCCAAAATCCCTACTACATATTACATTGGCCATACAACGTCCTTCTGTGTCTGTTGTTTTATCGATAGATATTCACAGCAATTTTTTTTCTTTTCAAATATGCATTAAAATCATGCAGTTATAGCTAAATATGCAAAAATATGCATTTATAGCGAAATATGCAAAAATGTGCACCAATAAATCGGCTTCATTATATTAAAAAATTCATGACTCGCAAAAATTCCTAATTTATGTTCATATCAAAATTACGGTAACAAACGTGCATATGCATGAAGTTCCGGTATCAATTTATTTATATATGTCACCTTCTCCGAGAAAAAGGACCTAGTGTGTCAAAAAACGGGTTGAGTCTAAAACGGTGGATTCTGGTACCTAAAAGGGTGTAGAAACTTTAAATGCGTTTTTTCTCAAAACTTAATTTTCACACACTAGGTCCCTTTTCTCGGAGAAGGTCACATATAGTATGTACATATACATACATATATGATATATTTATAAATTGTTTTTGATATAATAAAGTTTTTACAAGCGAACAACCTAACCCATCCTTGTTTTCACACCTGCAGTTTTCCAAACACTTCAGATCTTCCTTCGCTGAATCGCACTGTATACTACGAATCTGGCGGTGTTAATTGATTTATTGCGTGAAGACCTTTCAATTCATTTCTAAATTTCGTATAATCTCATTTTCAAATAAATTGTTTTATATTGCTTTAAAACCAAAATGACAGTAGCAAATTAATGTCAACAACAGACGTGTATATACACTTGCTAGAAAAAGTATTCATACACCTAAAATTAAAACTGTTATACTACGAAAGAAAATAAGAAAAACTTAACTAAGCTGAATTATTTATTTTTCTAATAACTTATTAAGCTATTTGTTATTATTTTTTATACCCTATACCACTATGTGGTTTGGCTATAATGACTTTGTGCTGCTGTTTGTAACAACCAAAAATATTCGTCCTAGACCCATCTTTAATTATACCGATCGACTCAGAATCACTTTTGGAGCCGAAATAGCAATGTCCGTCCGTCCGTCCGTCCGTCCGTCTGTGTGTCCATGTAAACCTTGTAATCAAACTACAGGTCGCAAATATGAATATATTTTGATGAAATTTAGAGTATAAGCTTTCATCGGCCATGGGATGAACGCTATTGAAACTGGTGAGAATCGGTCCATGTTCAGACCTAGTCCCCATACAAATGACCCCTATGAAATTGACATAAATTGCCATAAGTTCCAAGTTATCTTATAGATCTCAGTCAAATTGGGTTTGTATGTGTTTATTACATCCATTAATCAGTAATTCAAAAATAATCCCTATAGGAAAATTCTTAGAGCTGCTTCCCGATCTTCACTTAAATCTATCAAAAAACAAAAAAAAAATATTGCACAGATTTTTCTCAAATTTGGTTTGTATATATGTTTTCAAAGTATAAGTGACTTTACCAAATATGGTCAGGATCGGTCCATTTTTCGACCTAGTCCCCATATAAATATAGTATCCGATATGAACTTTTTCATATCTGCAGCGAAAAAAATTTATAAAAATGCCACTCAAATTTTGTTTATGCTTATTTTCTATATCCAGAAGTTGGACCGAAGAGATAGGGTCTCTAAACCATGGTATATGGTGTCGTATTGTCGGGCTAGACCGACTATAATTTTCTTACTTGTTTTCTATTGACATCGGAAATGAATGGCTTTTTAGCACACTAGACCATGTTAGAAATATACTGATGTTAGAACAAATTTGGGAAGCTGTAATTCTGGGATTCTGTTAAAGACGCCAAAATAGTTCGCTTTACGCGCTTCGATAGTTTGGAGGTGCAACCAGAACGAGTTTTTGACAAAATTGAATTGGTGAATTTGTAGTTTTGAACAACGTATTGCATTGAGTAGTGGCTTTGCCTATGATCCAAACTATTCTACGGCGAGATTTACACTCTTTTGTAAGCTTTAGGATAATTTTTCTCTCGTCAGCATCGATTTCTTTGATTTTGGGACTCATCTCAAAATATATATTTTCCAAAAGAAACTATATAAAATCGATGTAAAAACCTGATAATTCGTGGGATTGCCCTAAGTAAACAAACGAATACAAAATTTAAGTAGAAAATTTCCATAAATTTTTTGAAAAACGAGTAAAATTCCCAACGTGTCAATGGTAAAAACTTCGTAATTCAAAATATTTTCTTCAAAATTTTTATTAATATTTAAAATTTTTATCCTCAAGTGTACGGTTCTTTTTACTAGCAACTGTTTTTATAAAGCGAAACCACCACATATTGGTGGTATTTGGCTGGTGGTGCGAATATAATTAACATTTTGCCATGGGCTTATTAAATTAATGAATGCAGTCTGTTTAGGATTTAAAGAAGAACGTAATCAACTAAGATGCACGTGTCTTATTCATGCCATTATGCACTTCAGTCTTCACACAGATACATACATACATACTTACATATCTACTTTCAATTTTCAATGCATTCCTTAAAAGATATAAAGATGTTTTCGGGAAGAAAGTGTATAAATTTTAGCCTAAAGTAGGTATACGAATAAATCGTAAAAAAATTTCATTGTAAAGAATTTTTATTTACGTATGTATATACGAGATTATTTTTCATAATTATTTGTAGCTGTCAATTATGTTCCAAAATTAAAAAAATATGTGTCTCTATAAAAGGCATATTGTTAGTTTTTATATCTGTCTGTGAAATTATGTTATAAATAATTTTTATTAAAATACGGAAATCTTTAATTACGTGTAATTCGTTGATAACATTTGTCAATAGAATGAAAGTTTATTTGTACGACTACAAACGCCTGCTATAAATAGGGTGTCGTCAGTTGCAATAGATTATACGGGTTCCCTTATTTATTTTTGAAATTCAACTGATGGCCTTTCCCTGAACGAAAGCAAGTATTTTGATTTAATTGGGAATTATTATAAGTCTGTTTGAAAAAAATAATCTCTGCCATATGTTTATTTTTATCTACATTTTTTTTATATTTGTATATTTATTAAGTGTTCTATACGGGTGATCTGGGAAACAAATTTTTGAACTTCTTAGCAATGGCAGGAAATTAAAAATTATTATGGTGCGTTGAGTATCGTAGAACATTATGAAACTTAGACTACTCATATGAAAAGAAGAAGAAAACAATTTTTTTAATGTTTGCTCCAAACTAATTGTGGGCATATTTTAATTCACTTGATCTACATTTTCACGACGTTGATGGCTGTTAAAACAGCACGTACAAATTGTCTAAAATTATTGTGCTATTTAAGAAAATATAAAATTTTAAATATTCTAACCTGTGTTTTATTTGCATTTTTACGGACCAACATGTTTTGTACCAACTTGGAAGCTTCGTTTCCATTACACATGGAATCTGGTATATTGAAAATCGACAAAAAAATATTACCTACAAAATACTATTTATCATACACTAGCAGATTCCTGCGCTCGAAATTCGACTGCAATATCTAGGCAGCTTTATTTCTCAACTTAGCCAATTCACAAACCAATACTTTTATGGTTTATTATTATTGTGAATGAAGATAACAAACTCATTAACAAACACATTAACAAATTTAATAAA